>JAPUBQ010000010.1:13685319-14907092 GCA_035578125.1 Mellilla xanthometata
CACAAACGGAACCCCATGACATGAGACTTCGCTGTTTGTATATATAATGGATACTCGGGACGTTCCTCACTCGTAGTGGACATAGAGCATTGAATGTTATTAAGAACGTATGTGCCCCATTCCATATACTTAATTATGTAATAGTTGACAATGAGAACATCGAATATGTAACAGAATATACTTACTTAGACCAATCACTAGCATTCAAAGACCTTATGGAGAAAGAAATAGGTAGGCGAATTATGCTAGCTTGAACAAAATTCTGGAGTCTCAAAGAAGTAATGAAAAATAAAGACATCAAGCATGGGATTAAAAAGAAAGTATATGACGTTGCTATTTTACCCTATTTGATATTATATGGATGTCAGACGTGGGCTCTGCGGAAGGAAGATGAAAGTAAACTTGCAATATTATGTCAAATAAATAAGGAAAGGAGCATGCTCGGAATCAGAATATCAGATAAAACAAGACTAGTCTATATATGATCTCTGAAATGGAACAGAGCAGGGCATATCACAATTATGTAGAATGAAGAATGAAAGATGAACAAAAAATATCATACGAGTAAAATGGATTCCCAGAGCAGACACAAGAAGTAGAAGCAGACCATACAGAAGGAGGGAACATTTGTTTACGGAGAGACATGGCCAGGAATGGCGACGACTAGCAAGAGACAGTAAACTTTGGTTAAGACTGGGGGAGGCCTACGGGAAGGAGGCGATATTTACACAAGGAATGCAGAAAATAACTGAGACAAACACAACAACACATACACTAAAAAATAAAATAATCAACCTAACTCTATTTTATACATTTTAATATATGTAGTCTAATGTGACTAGTAAATATGAAATTAACCTATATTATATTAATTATGAAGTACTATACTTTTTAAAATTAATATGTGTAATCGAATAAATTGCTTTTTAATTTTATTTCATTTTATTTTATTTATTCCCCCTTTCCATGGAATATTCCGATCCGTCATCCGTGCTCTGTCTCCTGGAGTGACAGATC
Source organism: Mellilla xanthometata (assembly GCA_035578125.1). Lineage (NCBI taxonomy): Eukaryota > Metazoa > Arthropoda > Insecta > Lepidoptera > Geometridae > Mellilla > Mellilla xanthometata. The sequence goes on from JAPUBQ010000010.1 coordinate 13,686,337, forward strand.
GTACAAAAAATTATCGGATAAGAAAATACCGATCAGGGACGTCTAGAAGGTGCAGATCACTGACCTCTATTTCTACTAGTAAGCTGGTCAGGCTATGCCATACAAACTGACAGCAATTTTCTGTGCCGATTTGAAGCGCCTCCTTGAGCGTCCTCAGAACTAAATTTGACATTTATTGCGCAATTGCAAATGGCCGTCGTGTTGTTTACATCGATTCCGCGATTTTATTAACGTTTTAAGTGTTTTATATGAAGTTTATCTGGTATTATACAGTTCAATTTATATTTATACTAGCGTGATACTTATTTTTACCAACAATGAGAGTACTTGTGTTTTGCAAAACACGTATCCAGAAGAAAAGCGGGATAACCTTGCATAAGTAAGTGAATTTACAATTTTATTCTATAAATTAAAACGTTCTGTAAAGATAATATCGCCACTAGTAATATTACATGCCATTAGAACGTATTTGACTTGATATTACCGAGTTTTGATAAACATTAACAACACAATAGTGTTGTCGATATTCCATATCGACAATATTTGTCGATGTTTTTTCTGGCATATATTGTATCATTCAAATGACGGTTTGTTTTTAATTACAGGTTCCCAAAAGATTCTTCACTAAATCTGTGGCTCAAAGAGATAAAACTGTTGATCGGCTTCCCAACAAAAATGATCATCTTCATTCATCATCATCATAGTATGGCGTCCCGGAAGTGTCATACATAGGCTTTATATCCCAAAATAAAGCGAGCGAAGCCACTGGCGTCTACTAGTTATTATATATATTTTAAATCATCTTGTTTTTGTAATTATACATTTATGAACAAAATCATTCATCGTTTTATTGGTACCATAAGTACTTAATTGCCTATGTTCACAAAAAATCGTGCAGGGGCCTTACTAAAAATATTTATTTGTTGTCCGTTATCAGTGTTAATCGACATTATATATAAAATGCGATCAAGCCAGACGCACAGAAAGTCCATGTCGGAATTACACGATCTAATTCCCCCGGCCCCTTTCCACTACCGAACGAGCAGGAAGACTGCTTGGAGACACCGATATACAGTGGAAATGCCGAAAATGCGTACTAAGTGTTTCGCTTCCACGTTTATAGTACGGACGGCCAAACTGTGGAACTCCTTGCCGGAATCCCTGTTTACCTTACTGTCTTCAAGGCGAGAGTGAACCGGTTTCTTCTGGGCAAGCGTGTTTCATCTAAGACTGCAATGTCAATTGACATCAGGTGAATTGTGGTCAAGCACAAGCCTATTAAAATTATACGTAAAAATATTTAAGAACGATAGAAACGTACCAATAGGCTTAAAGTAATTTTTTGACGATATTACATTGTAACATTGTCCCGTCCCTATTATTAGTTCCGTGGACGTTCACTGGCGCTGTTAGCGCCAAAATGGCGAAAATCAAATAGGCACAAAACGATGTGACGTATAGCCAGTCCAGCGTACTAGTAGAAATAGAGGCCAGTGGCGCAGATACACAGTTGAAGTTCCAAAAATCACGCCAAACTTTTTGCTCTCTACATGAATTGTGCGAACAACCAAACTGTGGACCTCCTTGCCGGGATCCACATTCCCACTAAACTATAATCTCACAGACTTCAAGGCGAGAGTGAATAGTAGAATTAGAATTGAAAATTGACATTGAATCATATCATATACTTTTGTAATGATAATATTGTATTATTTGACTTGTTACTTTGGTGTAATCGATAAATAATTTGTATTGTTATTTGAATCGTTTTCTCCTAGGCAAGCGCGCTCCATCCCAGGTCGAAACATCACTTATCATCAGATTATTTGCGATTGCAAGCCTATCCCCGAAAATCTTAAGCAATCAAAAACTGCCTTTCTTTTGTTATAACAAAAACCTAAACAATAAAGTAACACGGTTTTATTACAAATAAATTGATTGCTGACCGCAACTCACACGTTACGAAACTTATCTGCAAATAACCAAAAAGATAAAAATATATATTCCCACCAAACTGCTTCCTAATGATAGCCACAAACTTGATAATGGGCAAGTTAAATAGCGAAACATGGACTCGCAAGACAATTCCGCATTCAGTGAGCGAAACTACCACAAGTGCAGTAATCATTTCAACAGTGTCAAAAACATTATTTCAGTAAGTTTTTATTTCTCTTCTAAGTTCTATTCCAATGTCAATTAAAGTCATTGCTAATATGATACTAATAACTTTTTCAACGGTAACGAACAGTTTTCCCTAATTTGACCTGGTAACCACATGTTCCGGCAATTTCCAAGAGTGCCATTATTCCAAACTAGACATACTCTAGCGTGGAACAGAGTGAGCTGACTCGCGTAGTTTTACGCGCTCTGCTGGTAAATTTTAGGTTTAATGTAATTAAACAAAACATATCAAAAAACCTGTTAAGTAATGTCAAATGTCCAACTATATGAGTACCCTAAGTGCTTTATTCGATGTCTCTTCAATATCCAATGTTTCTTTTAGTAAGAGTTCTTTTATTTTTTTCAGTGATGACAAAATCTGGTCGTGGCTTGCAAATAGTGAACGTGACGAAGTCCCACTCGTACGAGCTGGACGAGGCGGAGCTGGCGCAGCTGCTGCTGCGTGATGACGTCAAGGATCTGCCGGTGGTGGTGGTGAGCGTGGCCGGCGCCTACCGCGGCGGCAAGTCCTTCCTGCTCAACTTCTTCCTCAGATACCTCTACTCACCGGTAAGGTTCTTTAAGTAAATTATAGTATCGGATTCATACGCGAGCTGTTGTTGATCTGTTATCTAATGTTTCACCTCAGTTTATCTTAGGTTTGACAAAAAATATGTAATGCTTTTGAAACGTTGCAGCAATCAGCGCAGAAGGATGGCTCATGGCTGGGAGAAGACAGCGCGCCGCTGGCTGGGTTCCAATGGCGTGGCGGCATTAAGGCCACCACCATGGGAGTACTCATGTGGTCCGAGCCGTTCATCACTACTCTACCATCAGGAGAAAAGGTATAGTTTCTCCTCAATCTTAAGTTACTTCATAGTCTGGCATGTCGTTTATTTATTTTCGGCAGTTATAAACAATTATGTCAAAAACCTTTATCCCAAATAAACTACGCACTGAGATGAGACTGACTTATGGCTAGTTGTCTATTATCGGTATGATTGTGTTATAAAATTATTTCCTGACGTAAGAATCTTAAATATATCGAATTAACTTTTCCTTCTGTACTAAGTTCAATTTTTTTATGGTTTCCAGGTGGCAGTGTTGCTGGTGGACACGCAAGGCAACTTCGACAGCAAGAGCACGGTGCGAGACAACTCGACAATCTTCGCGCTCTCCACGCTCGTGTCTTCCATACAGATCTACAACATCTCGCAAAACATCCAGGAAGATCACTTGCAACACTTGGAGGTAGGTTTTGGTTTAAATGTTGAGTTTGATAATAGCTATTTGATAAATGGCTACTTAGGAATAATGTAATAATGGGTGAAGTATAAATAGCATACCAACTAGGACTTGACCGATAAAAATCTCTCAGAAATCAATAAACGTTGATTATTAAAAGAAAATCAATAGGACAACCTGTTTTAAAAGATAATTCATATTGTTCTTATAATCTAAACTAACTCTTTTTTTATTATTATTACTTACAGTTATTCACGGAGTACGGCAAGTTGGTGAATACAAATAAAGCAAACGGTAACGACAAAGCATTCCAAGTGCTGGAGTTCCTGGTGAGGGACTGGCAGTTCCCTGACGACTTCCCATATGGAGGAGACGGAGGGGAACTTCTGCTGAGAGAGAAACTCGGGGTAAACTACTAATATGTTGTGATAGCAAATGCAAAAAAAAATTTACGTGAAGAAATCCATTTATGCATGCCCACCACACCTGGAGAGGTGGGTGGGTATGTCGGGCTCGATGCCAGAATGGCATCACTACCGTCTAAAACCTCACGATGGCCTCCTCACCGGAAAGGGCGAGATGAGGTTCCACTCCCCGCATTTGCCCTCCACCCCGCCCACCTCGGCTAGCCTGCGAGGCTTCTCCTCAGGGGATGACTCCCCTTACAGTGCACGTGGTGCACCGCAACCACCCCGGAAACCATGAGTGCAATAGACACCGGACAACCCCGGTGCGACGTTCTAGGTCTAGGTTCTATATACCCCCGCAACGGGTCTAGCCCGTGGTCCCGTCTTTATGGTACCACTTCCTTCTCCCTGCGCCCCCCCCCCCCCCCCCCGCGTCCGCCATCATTCGGTGGCGGTTCATGTGTTCTTATTTTAGCAATTCGCATTTTTATTCTTACGACAACATTTTTTTAAGCTCTGATTACTCGCTGCTCTACAAGCTCAAACAATTTTGAAAGTCTTTTTGAGTAATGTGAAGTAAATAAACAACCTCAGCATCCAACCACCACACCATCCACCGCTATCTATCCACCTCAACATTTTCAGATACCTGACGACCTAGCCCAAGAGATGAAGGATTTAAGACAGCACATATGGTCCAGTTTTGAGAAAGTTTCTTGTTTTCTGATGCCACATCCCGGTTTCAATGTTCTCAAACCTACTTACCGTGGAAATATTAGTGGTAAGTAATTTATTTACATAAACATTCACGAGTAAACCATAGCATGGTGGTAATTTTCTAGTTCTTGCCTGGCTGCGCTTCACTCAACATGAAAAATTTGTCAGTTAGCATCAAACGCTGTCTTACGACAACCGCTTAGAGAGCCTGTATTGTGTAAAATATACAACAGCTAATTTAAACGAAACGAAGAAGCTTAAGTCACATGTGATTTCTAATTATGATTTGTTTCTTAGAAATCGATAGAGATTTCCGCAAGAATTTGATCGACCTGGTCAATTCGATATTCAGTCCGGCGAAGTTGCTACCGAAAAAGGTCAACGGTGAACGAGTGAAGGCTCGCGAATTGTTCAACTTCTTCAAAACGTACATGGAACTCTTCAACAGCGACGAGATTCCGAACCCAACCAATATATTGGCGGTACGTATCTACGTATATATAAGACCGAATATTTATTTTTAAAATTGAGTACTAACAGTCACGACAAATCGAAATGTTTTCTATTCGGCTATAAAACGTTTAAAGCCGATTCGATACGACTCAAGTTTTATTTAATCTATACTATAAGACTCTTTGTCCTGACTCATTCGTCTATAGACAACGCAGAGCCCAAACGGCTGGTCCTAGGGTTATGAAATTTGGAGGGTGTATTTGTTTTAGTATGTAGACGCGTAGTAAGAACGGATTTTTTTGAAATTCCACCCCTAAGGGGGTGAAAGGGGGTAAAACAGTTTGTATGAAACTTCTTTGTTTTTAAACTCCTAGCAATGAAATTTGGAATATGTATAGTTTATGTGAAATTAAAAATAACGGTATCAAGTTTTTTTGCCAGGGGTGAACTAAGGGTTTGTAATGGGGGTGAAAGTTTGTATGGAAAATTCTTTGTTTTTGAACTTCCAGCAATGAAATTTGAAATATGTATAGTTTATCGAAAATTAAAAATAACGGTATCAAGTTTTTTTGCCAGGGGTGAACTAAGGGTTTGTAATGGGGGGTGAAAGTTTGTATGGAAAATTCTTTGTTTTTGATCTTCCAGCAATGAAATTTGAAATATGTATAGTTTATCTGAAATTAAAAATAATGATATCAAGTTTTTTTTTTAAGGGGTGAACTAAGGGTTTGTAATGGGGGGTGAAAGTTTGTATGGAAAATTCTTTGTTTTTGAACTTCCAGCAATGAAATTTGGAATATGTATAGTTTATGTGAAATTAAAAATAACGGTTTCAAGTTTTTTTGCCAGGGGTGAACTTAGGGTTTGTAATGGGGGGTGAAAGTTTGTATGGAAAATTCTTTATTTATCAAGTTAAAGTCTTGAATGTTGTTATAGTAGTAGATTATTAAATGGTTAAATTAAAATTATATTTTTTTTGCCAGGGGTGCATTAAGGGGGATACCATTGGGGTTTATAGTTCAAAGGGAAAGTTTTGTGTTTTTTGTGTAATTGGAATTTAAGTATGTGGTTCACTTAGTGTTATGGTTCACGTTATTTATATTAAAATAATGGCTTGAAGAAAACGATCTAATCTGTCGCATTATCACCAAAGTAGCTTAAAACAGAGGTTAACTAGATCTCAGGAATTGAATGCGGAATGACAGATGCAGCTCATTATGATATCGTAGCAATGTAATGTTTATAAAATTGGCACGGGAATAGGATACAATAAAAATTTTCCACGGGGTACGCGAAAAGCGACCTACACGCGGGCGGAGCCGCGGGCAACCTCTAGTCTTTAAATAAATAGATTCTTTGCTTCATTCGTAAATATTGATAAATATACGAATGAAGCATATAATAACTCTGATCGAACTTCACTTAGGCAAGTTTGTTCGATTATAAAATCAGAATGATTTTATATTGAATATTTTTTTTATACGTTTTAAAGTTTTGTTACGAAACAGGCAAAAATGCGACGAACGCCGCAAATAACATTATGGACTTAACATTTTCAGGCTACAGTGAAAGCTGGTCTTCTTTCCGCCGTTAGTGAAGCACGCGATGTTTATGAGAACTTGATGAATGCTGTTGTTGGTGAAAAACAACCCGCTGTTCCTGCTGTAGACCTAAAAGAAATTCATATGAAGAACGTTGAAGAAGCCAAGAATTTCTTCAACAAAAAGAAGAAAATGGGTACTGCAAAAGAAGCGGCTAAGTACCTGAAAAATCTTTCTCAGGTACTTGAAATAAAACCAGCTTATGCATCCACTGTCGGCATAATAAAAAACAATGAAATATAATCAATAAAAATACATGTATATTGCAGGAACTTGATGAACGCCTGCCTCAGTTTCTTCAAAGCAACTTGTCAAAGATTCAAGCTGCCATCAACCAAGCTAAGGAGGCCTACCAGAAGGCAATCGAGGACATCAGTCGTGATAAGCCATTGTGTGTGCATCCTAAAGATTTGGAAAAAGTACACAAGACTGCATTAGATGCTGCCATTAAAATGTATGATGACCTGGTGAGACGAGTTACGGCGAAGGTTGACGACGACAGAGCTAAATTCATTCAAGTAAGTAAAAATAAATTTATTAATAATTCACGTTAAAAGATTACTTCAAACATATTGTATAAGATGATCACATTCCAACGTCGTTTCCACAACACTTGCGCTTACATTTCACAATTATCAACAGGGCTTTGAGAAGCAGTACGCTTTGTTGCGTCGGGAAAACGAAAAAAATAACAAGATGACAGTAACTATACTGCGGATGGAGTACTGGCAGCGTATGCAGACCAAAGCTTCTCAGGATCCCCCACTGTCTGACGTAGAGTTCAAATCAGAGCACAAAAAAGAATTGGAGCAGACCCTTAAAGACTTCGACTCGAAGCGGAGCATGCCTAACCAATATTCTGAAGACGTTTACAAATATCAAGTGGCGGAAGTAAGTATAACATTTCATGCTAAAACCATTTCGTTTTCTGAGTCTGTCAGTTCAAGATAATTACATTATATTATATACATTCGTAATGTTGAAATAATACCCATGCAAATAATTTTGTATTACAGGCTTGTCAAGAAAGTTTCGTCAATTTGAAAGCAATGAATAAAAGTAAAAACAAGATAGCAATGCAGGCGGGTGTGAATGAGTACGATACATACATGAAGAGTTTCGCCAACAATGAGACCCAGTGCCTGCATCCCGATGACCTTCTGGATACGAACAGAATGGCAATCTGTCGCGCTCTCACTGCTTTCCATCCAAAGAAAGAATGTTCTCAAGGATTTGATGACGACGACGAAGATGAGAAAACGTTAAAAGAGGTAGACTTTCAAAACTTTCAAATGAAATCCTTCTTTCTTTTTGACGATTGCGAAACTTTGGTGGAGCTTAATACTTCGTTTTAATAGTTGATTTGTTCTCAGATCCTCGACCAACGTTATTTAGACTACAAAAAGAACAATGAGGCTGCCAATGAGACCGCCGTTCTTGTGGCGTACAACACATATGTCAGTAGCATGGAAGATAATTGCAGATTTTCAATGTGGTGGTTATTACTTATTCCCTACATAATAAACATTAAGAAAAGAAACGAGTTCCATGAAGGGAGTAAGAAGTTGGCTTATGACGCGTTTAACGCGCAGCGAAAGGAAGGCGGATATCACTCTATCGATCCTTTCAAAGCAAGACTTGAACAGGTAAAGTATTTATGAGATCCATATTTGTCCTACCATCCTACTATTTTTATAAACACGAAAGTTTGTATGAAATTCTGAATGTTTGTTCCTCCCTCACGCAAAAACTATCAAATGGATTTAATAAAAGTTCATAATATATAGCTTATTATTATAAGCTAACATTAGAATAACACAAAGGATGTTTTTTTTTAATTGTGTTTAGATTTACTAATATTATATGATTTTTAATATATAAAAATATAATAAAAATAATAAATAATGATGGCTGATGACGATGATGTTATGTATAAGTGAAAAATATGGTTTAGTATAGGGCTAACCGGCCGTGTGTCAAATATGTCCTAATATTTTAATAAATTGACATATGTAACCTCATGGCATTTGACGTAAATGTCAGTCTACAACGACTGTCATGTTAGTATTCTTGGCAAAACAACGCCGGGTCGGCTAGTATTATATGAACGTTTATTATTATGTTTGTGTATCTGTGTTTATGATTTTTCTCTCATTCTGGCTAAACGTATAAGATTGGATCAGACGGAGATTTTACGACGGGACACTTTGTAACTCGATGATGATTTTGGGCTATCTTAGATATGATCAACATATAATAACATATATGTTATTAAATTTAAAGTTTTGGTTTCTGTTATCCTTCTTTAATGGCGGCCCTATCAGTTTATAGGAAAAATATCTAATGTACAGACACTCGATTTTTACTGTCTTTTTATATGTATTGATTTTTTAAACTCTTCCGCCATCGGGGGTAGATCTTCTACATATAAACATTAATAAGTATAAAAGGGAGTCAACAATTATACATGAGCAGAATTAACTTTGGGATTTACTCTGAAACTAATTTGATTGTATTCGAATTTAAAGTTTATTGAAACACGCGAAAAACAATATTCAGTATTGTACGACCGTAAGAAATGTTCTTTGTGGAAAATTTTCCGAAGATGGTTTGACGACCTCGTTGGCGCAACGGTTACCATGCCGGACTGCTAACCACTCGATTCCCGGCCCGGCCGACATCTTTGTCCTTAACTAAATTTGTTGGTTGTGGGTCTGGGTGTTAAATATGTATCTATATTAAATATATATGTATGTATATGTAGTAGATCAGTTGTGTTAGCTACCATAACACGAACTAAAAACGATTCAGTATGGGGTTAACCAGCCGTGTGTGAAATTTATAAAAAAAAAATATATCTGAAACATTGCAACTCATTTGATATTTTAACCATTTATAATAAGTTTAGTATGTTAGCAAAAATAATAATGATGAATAATATTGCAATGTTTGTTTTCAGCTCATGGAAGAACAGTTCGAGAAAGCCTATAAGAAGTAATCAGCCTTTAGTCTTTAGAACATAACGTTCATAATTATTATTAAAAAATGTAGAAATTTACCTCCCAACAATACGAGTATATTAGTAAAATAAATGTTACTCACACATATATATGTATTTTTTTACCTATGTAATTCAAAATACCCTAATTGAATTAATCATCGTTATCTGCGCCGTCTCTCACTAGGCAGGGTCGGCACTTCACAATTTCTTCTTTCCATTTAACTCTATCAGCTGCCATTTCCTCATTCACTCCTCTCACTCTCACACAGTCAATCCTTGACTTTTTAGGTCGACCTCTTCCTCGCAAACCTTCAACTGTAATGTCCTTCTTACTTCTTGCCACATGCCCCTCCTCCATCAGCATCACATGCCCATACCTCCCTCTAGCTTGAATTCTTAATTATGTATTATATATACTTTTGATTCATTCAGGCGATACTTTGTTCCAAGCCATTGTACAAGAAATAAAATCTGTGATAGCTGTAGATTGCAATTACGTTGTGATCGGGAATCCAATAAAATATTATAGTCCCAGTGAAACAGACAGTAAAACAGAACCTAGTTGTCAATAAAAGCAATGAATAAGTCAGTTAATGTCTAGCTTTAAAGAAGAGAAGAAGCCTAACATTGGTCTCCAGTCTGTTAACGCCTTAGTCCATCTGTCATCACTCTGTCTAGCAATGTGTCCTGCCCAACACCACTTGAGTTTAGTTATAGTTTGTCCGACGTCACGCACTAAATACAAAAAAATAAATACTAGTACATATTTCACACATGGCTGGTTAGCCCCATACTAAACCATTCCTAGTATTCTACTCTTGACCAATAGGTTTCGGTCTAAGCCGGGCTAAGTTAGCCTGCTTTGGTTAAAAATAAAAATATATATAAAAACGGTTTTGGGCCTGCAACACATAGGTACTCGCATTATTATGATCTGTCGTATCGCAGCTTTTTATAAATCCAAAAATACCTGACCCAAAGTTTCCAAAAGTACTTCCAGTAAACTCGCAATACTTGAAAATCGAGTGGCGCTGCCATCGCTAGTTGTGCCCACTCTGTGCTAAATATTTACTAAAAATCTGATTTAACATATTTTTCTAATTCTATTACTTAAATGTATAAATAAAGTTCTAAATCTCAAGTGACCGCGTTATCTAGTGCTTAGTTAAAGTAATAAACACAGTATATCAGTGTTTCCAAACCTGTGATAGTTTGCACAAAAATCACCCAGTGTTGTGAACATACAATGTAATATCACTTAATTTTGGTAAAAAAATGACTAATGACCACTACGGTGATAACAAATTTAACACACATAAACTAATTGAAATAAGGGAACAGTTATAAAAATTTAAACATTCAATAAAATATAATATGATGCCACCCTCATATCCGGACTAAAAAGTGACAGTGAATGTGTTGTGTTATTGACAGAACTACTACAAACCTAAAAAAGTCACTCTAGAGTTCATACTATTCAATAAATTTCGTTACTAACTTACAAGTATCAGTGGCCGAGTGGTTAGTGTACCGGCCTTGATACATCGTATTGTCCCCATGTTCAAATCTCAAGCAAAGCAAATATTATTGCACAAATATGTTTTTCTACATTTACCTAATCAGATGCTAGTTTGATTTACTTTTCAATTATTATACGATATAATAGAACAATGGATACCGACTCATCAATATGTGTTGAAAATGTAACTAAATTCCGGCCACGGCACAGAATAATAACTTGTACTTCGTACAGAAGTTTCACTTCGCAATGGTTTTCAAAGAAATATGAACTCAATCTGATAAACAATATGATTTAATTTAGCTCGCGGTCCAGTCGAGTACGTAATGAGTTTTGTACCTACCAATTTCTTTTCAAAGGAATATGGGCCTTAATTCACTATGCTACGGTTCATAATGCGTTGTACATGGTTATACGTTGGAATAATATTCCACCGCCAATTAGGAACCTGCGTAGTTTATACAATTTCAGATTACAATTAAAGCAATATATTCTTATACATCAAAAAAGAGAGGCTCTTTTAAGGAATGACACTAGCGCCATATAGTTGTTTATTTAGGATGTCTTTCTGAATGTTTGATTTGTATGTCATGCTGTAGTATTTACTTATATTTATACTAGAGGTTACCAGCGGCTCCGCCCGCGTGTAGGTCGCTTTTCGCGTAACCTGTGGACAAATTCTATTGTATCCTATTCCCGTGCCAATTTTATATAAACATTGATACGATATCAAAATGAGTCGCATCTGTCTTTCCGCATTCGATTCGTGATATCTAGTTAAAATCTGTTCTTAGCTACTTTGGTGACGATGCGACAGATTAGATCGTTTTCTCCAAGCAACTATTTTAATTAATTAATAATTAGAATACGCGAACCATACCACTAAGTGAACCACTTTAAACCCCCATGGCACCCCCCTTAATGCACTCCCGGCTAAACTTTTTATAATTTTAATTTAACCATTTAATAATTTACTACCATGACAACTTTAACTTGATAAATAAAGAATTTTCCATACAAACTTTCATCCCCCCCTACAAACCCTTAGTTCACCCCTGGCAAAAAAACTTGATACCGTTATTTTTAATTTTACATACACTACACATATTCCAAATTTCATTGCTAGAAGTTCAAAAACATAGAAGTTTCATACAAACTATTTTACCCCCTTTCACCCCCTTAAGGGTAGAATTTCCAAAAATCTATTCTTAGTACACGTTTAAGTACTAAAATATGTACACACTCCAAATTTTACACCTCTAAGTTACAAAACACAAAACTTTCATTTTTAACTTTCAACCCTTTTTTTTTAATTTTTTAACTTTTAATTTAACCATTTAATAAACTACTACCATTACAACTTTCAAGACTTTAACTTGATAAATAAAGATTTTTCCATGCAAACTTTCACCCCCCATTACAAACCCTTAGTTCACCCCAGGCAAAAAAACTTGATACCATTATTTTTAATTTTACTTAAACTATACATATTCCAAATTTCATTGCTATAAGTTCAAAAACAAAGAAGTTTCATACAAACTGTTTTACCCCCTTTCACCCCCTTAGGGGTGGAGTTTCCAAAAATCTGTTCTTAGTACGCGTCTATGCACTAAAACAAACACACCCTCCAAATTTCAAAACCCTAGGACCAGCCGTTTGGGCTCTGCGTTGTCTATAGATGAGTCAGGACAAAGATTCTTATAGTATAGAATGTGCATATTTTATTTATTTTTCTATTTGTATCTATATGTAGGAGTATTATATTCTCGTGTGTATTTTAGTATTCTTATGTTTTTATTTTTTTTATATTGTTGCGTAAATGTATAGTGTTTGTTTGCCTACCTGCGCCCTGTCATACGTGCAGCCCCCTTACTTCGACCATCCACGGTTAAATCGCTGATAAATCGCTGATAATTCGCTGGGATTAGAGATGTGAAATACCAATAAATATTATTTGTGTCACTTTTTTTTTATTAAATGAATAACCTCTTTTTCCGCTTTTTTGTTTTCAGGCTCTCTAGACCAAATAAAACTCAGTAATAACAAGCGTTAAATTATTTATAAAGTTTAAACATTTTCCCATGATTAATTTTATTGTTTATTGTGCTTTTATTGTACACTGTTCGACAACTTCTGTGAAAAACAAACCAACCTCTTTCATTTATGCCACAAAATGTAATTTACTAAAACACCAAACTGGAAGTGGAACATAATTAAAAAGTCTGCAGCTGCTGTCAAAATTTCAAACACATGTCAACTGTGTTTATTATTAATAAATTATAATTAGTTTACATACGTAGTTTATAAAAAATACGTAAAGGATACAAGCAGACAATCAAAATATAACAGAAAAGGATACAGAGCAATCAATGATTTTGTTATGTGATTTAATGGATGTACCTACGTAGCCATCTTCGACTACCATAGCATGTGACTGGAATAATTTGTAAATAAATATAATTGTATTACATACTTAAGTCGAATTGAAATTATAAAAATTCACGAAAATTGAGTTCAGTTATTTAGCTCCTAATTGAAACCTTTTTATTTCGGCATACCTACAGCCTATTAGACAGAGAGTTTTATTGTTTCAATAAGTAAGTAAAAGTAACTAGGTACCTACTAGTTATCTAAATATTAGTGAAGCAGCGGCACTAGTATAGGTAAATAGGTACTCAGTATGTAACATAAAAGATGATTATTTATATTCAGTATCCTATTGTGACGCCGCTGCCACGTAACCATCTTTTACTAGAAATCACAATGCTCGTTTCACGAAGTTTTCAACGCACTTGCGATTGCTCCATGATATGCGTTGTCCATATTCGGGCACATAACATTTGTGCCCTGCTAAGTAGAGGCAGACCGTGTTCGCTCCGTAATGGTACACCAGTCCCATAGGTACCGACTAGATCTTCACCTCATAGGTGACCTTCCACTTGATCTGGTGCCTTATATCTTTCTAGACTGCAGGAAATAGTAAATGAAATACAAAAATAGAAAATATTTTTATTTATCACTTCCAATATATCCAATACATATTACCAAAGACAAATTAATATTACTAACAATGGTGTTAAGCTAAGATTACAAACCTAACAGGTATATTATGATGTAACAAGCTACTAGTAGAATATATCTATATTATTTAATTGATACACTTTTTTACAAATTATTTAATACTCAACAATATTAGGTAGGTATATGTTGTAATCCAATAAATAAATTGATATTGGTGCAATTAATATATGCATTCATTTTGTCTACACATCTTTTAGCGTTATATTTTCATATTTAGTTATTGATATTATTTTGAAAGAAAGAAAGAAAAAAGTTTATTGTGCACATACATAATTACATACAAAAAACATGACTGGGATGTATATCAGGCAATAAGTACATGCACAAAAGGAGCAGGTTCAGCATAATGCTGAAGTACACTAGGTCCTCCAGCGTTGGTTTTCAACCTGCTCCCTCTCACTTATAGTCACATATTGATACAGGTAGTTACAAGGCTACTCACATATACTCATAAAGTTACAACAAAAACATTCAAACCTTATCTTCTACATAAATGACATTTAAACACATCAAAATAACACAAGTGTAGATAGTAAAATTTATATAAAAAGGTATGGTAGGTATAAGCACAAGTATTATAACAAATAAATGTAATACAACTAAAATATAGTTATTTATAGTATTATAGTTACACATACACATATTATTGTACCTATGATATCTGCTTATATTGAAGAGGTAGTAAATTAATTGTATAGGAAACAACAAAACAGCTAAAGGATACCAAATTAATAAACAAAAAATTACTAACACAGTTATACTATACATATGTACATAACATATACATTAAATGGACTATACATTGAATAGTTTAGTATTTACAACTTGTTTTGCATGGCTTAGTTAAGATATGTCTACTAGGCATGTAGGAAAAAATTAACAAATATTTATATTTATTTATTTTTATTTATTTGATTTATAGGCGAGCAGCATTATGCTGATGTGCCTATATCACACTGAGTTGAAATTATTTTTTTAATAGTTCACATAATGTCCACTATTCAATATCAATGTTTAAAGTTCACTAGTGCACTAATCACAGGTTAGCAAGAGATTTTTTTGTTTTCTGCAACCAGCTATCAAGCCGGTTTTTAAAGCTGTTCACTGATGTAGCACTGACCACTTCCTCGGGCAACTTATTCCAATAATGAACCACTCTGTTGCTGAGTATATGATGCCCCATATTAGTGTTGGCAAGATCACGCTGGATTTTTTGGCTATGACCTCTGCTATGCTCGTAACAATTACAGTTTTTAAAGCAATCTGCTAAATTAGGAAGGTTGTAGAACCCATTATTAATTTTGAAAGTCTCTATTAGATCCCCACATAACCTCCTTTCTTCTAGAGTGGTGAGGCGCAGGGCTTTCAATTGTTGCTCATAAGTCTTGCGGCATAAGGCTGGTGGCATCTTGGTAGCTCTTCTTTGAATACTTTCTAGGAGGTCAATGTTGTTTCGGAAGTATGGGCTCCAAACTTGAAACCCATATTCTAATAGCGGTCTGATGTAGGTCTTGTAAATCTTAGTGAAAATTTCAATGGTCATTGCAGTAAAAACTTTACGGATGACATACATAAAAGAATTTGCCTTTTTAGCAATCATGCTTATGTGCTCATCCCACTTTAAGTCTGCTGAAATAATAACACCAAGATCTTTTTGTTGCTGGACTTTGGCTATAGCACGACTCTTCTATAAGTAAAGTGAGGATTATTCCGTCCCAGGTGTAAGACACTACACTTGGCAGCATTCAGTCTAATGACCCAATGCATGGTCCAGAGTTGAATATGTTCGATATCTTGCTGGAGCCGCCCTGAATTAATGAGCGGATTAGCAAAGAGTTTTCCATCGTCAGCGAACAGCTGTCTGTTGAAATGAGTGAGGCTGGTTATCCACTGTGTCGGCCGGGAGTTCGAAGTCGCTGGCGGCGAGCGGAGGCGCGCGCGCAGCCGCCAGCAGCCGGTCCCGCGGCTCGCGCCGAATGCAGCGTTTTGAATTTGAACTATTCAGCGCAAGTCTTCACTTCACCATCTATTTTGCTACGACGTTTTACAAAGTTCGAAAAACTGACATTGACATTCCATGAGTTTGGTACAGGGTTGCCAAATGACAATAATTTTTACTGTTACCAATGTTGCTAAAATATCTTGTAATTTCAACGGATAATCTCGTATATTATGTATACATTTCAAGAAACTCTAGTAAAATTAATAGCTACTTACTGTACTAAGTAACTTGTGTAGTCATATTCTTTGCGCTTGGGGTTGTTCAATTCAAAGAAAAAAAATCGTTGCCTGTATAGTTGGTTTTACGGGCGAAGATTTTACGTGACAACGTCTGCCGCGTGCTGTGCGCGCGGCAGACCGATCATAGTTGAGTGGGAGAGAGACGCAAGGCATTCGGCGGGCCTCTCTCTCGTTCGGTGACTCATCGTAACGTTACCGGGCGTTACACTTTTTCATAAGTGACTCCCAGCCGCAACCTAATTTAAGACGTTGTCACGTCAAAATCATATTATTATATGAATATAATTTTTATTAATTATATTCGATATCAGGGATGTTAGTAAAATATTTTATATTTTTAGAGTATAGCATTTTAGCTGTCATTCTGACGTACATTTCTTTTGATAGTTCGAAAAGTACGCAATTAATTACCTTTGCGATTTGGGCCTTTTGCGCTTTCGAAAGCTAATAATGTACCATTTACTGTATCTGTGATAAAGGTATGTGAAAGAAGTCGTCATTGTTAAAACCTCATAAAAAAAGTGTACAGGTTTTTGTTAATCTTGAATCTCGTACTGACCCTCTAAATTTCGTAATGGTACGAGATTTCTCGTACTTCTGGCAACCCTGATTTGACACAATATTATTTTTTAGAGTTGAGAAAATCATAATAAATTATTTACTAAATCCAAAAAGGTTGCACACACTTAATGCTCAATAACTTATAAAATTTATTATAAACCTGGAACGTACGACTCACTCGCCTCCAATTCAACCACCAAGTCGCTCCAATTTAGCTACCAAGTCGCTCCAATACGCCAACACCAAATCCCTTTGTTGTCACCATAGAACGTTGGCGCATATTGGAGCGACTTGGTCGGCGTGTTAGTTCGCTTGTTAGGTCGAAGTAAGGGGGCAGGACGTCACCGCCAGTCGCAACAGAATACCAGCGCCGGTAGCCGCCCGCCGCCGGCATTTGCTGAGTTGCGACTGTATTGCGGCAAACTATGTTCTCTTATTTTATTTTTAATTTGTATAAATTTGATTGTTTAAGGTTTTGTGTTTGCCTAAATAAAAAATATTTTACTTTCTTTTCTTTCTTTCTTTCTTAGTACTAGTTATTATTCTGTGGTATTGAAAGAGCCACATAGATTGGCCCTTTGCGCAGTGGCCGCCGCCCGTAGGTATGTTTTTAACACCTACACGCGGAGTGACACAGGCCTGGCCACGGTCTAGAGCTAGCTCCCTGGGAAATTTAACAGACTCTTCACTCTTCGAGTCTACAAGAATAAGTGAGCCTTATGCTAATTTAACAGTAAATGAATTAGACATCACTACTAAGCAAAGGATAAGAGATTTAGAGCAACGCCTAAAATCTGCAAATGATGAAATAGACAATTTAGTATTACAAAATGGCCAAATAAAGAAGAGCTAGAGAAATGTATAAGAGTGGGGGATATGTATAAAAGTATTGAATTTTCTGATATCAATGCCACACTACTTATAGGCAGTAAACGGAAACGCAAACGGCTCTCAATCGGTCGTGATGACTTTGGCACGCCAATTAAAGACACACAAAAAGTCGAACATCAGAAATATGAGTATGAAAAGCAGAAGGAAATCATAATAGAGTTAAACAAACAAATAAAACATTTAGAACAGTGGCTACAAGAGGAAAAAAAATTACAACATAAAAAATAATAAGAGAACAAAGAAAATGGGCAAAAAATATGTGGAGCTGCGAAAACGTAAAAATAACAAGATGTTACTGATAAATAAAAAGATAAGAAGGGTTACAAGGAAAATTGGTAGATTGCAAAAGGAGTACATCATTGAATAATGAGAATGAACCATTATGTAAGGAAACATTGGAAAATCAGAAAAACAATGAACTGGCGCCAGAAAAACAGACAGAAATAATAATGGAAGGAACTAAGACACCAAATATGTTAGCTAGCTATGATCAAAAGAGCAAGAAGAAGATAGTTATCCTGGCTGACCAACGAGGAGTTGGATTACGCAAAACTCTACAAGAATTGGTGGGATCCAAGTTTGAAGTTTCCGCCTTCTGGAAAGCGAATGCTAATATTAAACAGGTTTTAGAATCTAATAAGAAAGAACTATTAAATTTAACTAAAAATGATTATATTGTGTTGTTAGGAGGCATGAATGATTGTAACCCTGAAAATCTCAAATTTGTACTTAATAGCTTTTTAAGTTTTTTTTATTTCACAAATATTATTGTCAGCGAGGTACCATATAACAGATTTCTAAATGAACGAAAATTGTTATGAAATTAGGCGTCTTTGTATACAGTTTGAGCATGTTACTTACCTGGATATGGGATATAGTAATAACGTGCCCAATAAAGAGATTTTGAGGATGCAATTTTGTAAATATGTATTTAAAGAACTATCACAACAAGATTATAAAAATAAAATACGAGAGGCAAGGCTTCAAATAAATACAAGACCTAAAGTTGTAACGGTCAATGCTGGTAGGCAAACTGAAGCAGTCGCTAATAAAAAATCAACAGGTGCAAATTACACTAATGAGGCAGATATTGAATCAAATGTGATGATAAATGTTTCCACACTCAATAAAAGGCTAACATAGAAAATAAGTTTTTTCGGGTTAAAAAATAGTATTTCTTTTCTACATCAAAATATTGATGGTTTAATCAGTAAGGCAGACTCATTTACAGTAGCGCTACAGACACTAAATGAACAAAAGAAAAACGTAGATGCGGTAGGTATTACAGAACATAATACGGTTAGTTAGTGATACGGCTTACCTTAATATTCCTAACTATAATCTAGCTGCTAGTAGCTGTCGCAAAAACCGTCGAGGCGGGGCATGCATACTAATACACAAAAGTCAAAAGTTTAGGGAAATTAGTAATGAGTAAGATATGAGTGTAATAAATATTGTAGAGTGTTGCGCAGTAGAATTACTATTTGAACATAATGTTATTTTTATATGCGTTTTTAGCCCCTAAAAAAGATAAAGTATCTTTTGAAATGTTTTTTAGTGCCGTAGTCGGTGTACGACAACCAGCTGTATCAGGTGCGGACCTACAAGACATTGTGAACTGTGGTAGACGGTCATCTGGATCCTGCAATATTATATTTAAATATTTTAACACACAGTTATAACATATTACTTTTATAATTGTTTTTTATAAAACTGATTTATGTATTATCTTTTATAATTTTGGACATTATAACTTCTTAATAGTTTCATGTTTTTTCTTTGAAATACCTTGGTAAGCTTTCTTAAGGTATGAGTCCGCTTCATTTACCGTACCCATTTTCTTCTTCTTGTTGAAAAAATTCTTGGCTTCCTCGACATTCTTCTGATGAATGTCTTGTAGGTCCGCACCTGATATAGCTGGTTGTTGTACACCGACTACGGCATTCATAGAATTCTCATAAACATCGTGTGCTTCACTTACAGCGGAAAGAAGTCCAGCTTTCACTGTGGCCTGAAAGTAGTAGCCTTGTTTAAAACATTGAAATACATACTATAAATACGTAAACTAAGGCATGGTTTATATTTTTGAATAAATTATTGGGCCAGTCATAGCATATAAAACATAAATTATCTTCGATTGTCTCACATTCCAGTACTGTACATAATGGTCTTCTTCTTCTTCGTATAAGCTAAGCTCAGGTGTCGAGATTTTTCAAGCCGCCCGATGGCCCCTTACTTGGCTTAACGACGGCTTGTACGAAGCTACATCGACTATACTACATCGACTCACAGCGAGGAGCTACAATTTAACGTATCATCCGACCCATGGTAGCGACCAAAATATGAAAATGCCACTTGAAAAACGACAGTCTTATGCATGGTCACCCATCCAAACACCGTCCGCATCGACCGTTGCTTAGCTTCGATGATCGCGTCAGATCACATTAGCTAGCCGAGCTACAGGCGCTACTACTTTTTTAAAGTTGTACATAATGGTTCAAAATTGTATAGATTGTAAATATTTATATAGCATTTGTGTAATTTTAAAAATATGAGAGAGGCTTAAACATTTTATACAAGATAGAATAGTTAAGCTTTACGTGTACAGATTATCTTAGGACAAACTAGCTTACCCTGACAATTTCTCCCAAAATCGGGCTTGTCCTGCTACTGTTATTATTATGCTGTTATTTATGTTTTTGGGTAGATACGTACCGCCAGTATATTGGTTGGGTTCGGAATCTCGTCGCTGTTGAAGAGTTCCATGTACGTTTTGAAGAAGTTGAACAATTCGCGAGCCTTCACTCGTTCACCGTTAATCTTTTTCGGCAGCAACTTCGCCGGACTGAATATTGAATTGACCAGTTGGATCAATTGCTTTCGAAAGACTGGGCGGATTTCTAAGGAACAAAACAAAATAATTTACGATCATGTGTGACTTTATCTTCTCTTTTCTGCTATAGAGCTTTACTTGTTACTAGCACTTTAAATAACTAGTAGCCAACTTATTATGTACTTACTGTGACATAATAAAATGTGGGCATGTGTGATTATCTGAATTATAATCTCACATGATATTTATATATATTCTTTTTTCGTTTGTATCCTACATTAATGACTTTAAAATTAATTCAACACTGTATAAACTAAAAATGTATTTTCTTTGTGGTTTAGAAACTAATTTTATAAAAAATAAATATCAGGACACATTTCACATACGGCTGGTTAACCCCATACTGAACCTTTTCTAGTTCGTATTATGGTTGCTAGCACAACTGATATACTACATATACATACACACATATTTTATATAGATACATATTTAACACCCAGACCGACAGCCTACAAAGACACCTAAAATTTTCACGGAATGTATGGAACCTCAAAAAAATATTAAAACTATATAAAATTGATACTCAAAGGGGGCTTATTATTTTATAAGTGGGTACGGAACCCATCATGTGCGAGCCCAACTCGCACTTGATATTTTTGACCACTATGTTGAATCGTCAGGCAGATCGCGTGACTAGTTCTACTTAAGCAGAACATGATAAACTGCTGGTTTATGGCGCCGTATACATCAGCTTAAGGCGGTGTTGTAGATACTATAGTACCTATTCAAACCCTGCAGCCCGGTGAAAGAATAAGGCTGCGGACTGTCCCTGTTTCTTGTAACAGGCAACTAACAGGGGCACACTTTTAAGGAGCGCCTGTAGTTCGGCTGTGGGCACTACCGTCGGTCGGATGACGTTAAATTGCAGGTCCCTGTTTTTTTTTTTTTTATTATTTGAAATAAGCTTGCCTTTGATCTCAGTTTGCCTGATGTTAAGCAACGCTGCGGCCTACGTTGGACGCACGGTCACCTAGAAGGA
The DNA here is from genome assembly GCA_035578125.1 of Mellilla xanthometata. Classification (NCBI taxonomy): domain Eukaryota; kingdom Metazoa; phylum Arthropoda; class Insecta; order Lepidoptera; family Geometridae; genus Mellilla; species Mellilla xanthometata. Next base: position 13,708,086 of record JAPUBQ010000010.1, read on the forward strand.
ACCTATTCACTCTCGATTTGTAGATCTCCGGATGGTACTTCTCAGGAAACAAAGCCTCAGACAGATAATTCCAAAGCTTCGCAGTCCTCACTATGAATGTTGAGGCGAAGCTTTGTACGAACCTTCGCAATTTCCACTGAGTAGCGGTGTCTCTTACCCGTTGCTCTGCTCGTTCTATTGTGGAACGGAGAGAATGGGGGAATTAAGTTGTGCAATTCCAACGCACACTCTCCGAAATGTATCCGATAGAACACTGATAGACTGGCAACCTTGCTTCGGTGTTCCAGGCTTTTAAGTTTGGCTTTGGTCACGCAAGAATTGCCGATGTGCTTCCTGGCTCGCCTCTCAATAGACTCTAACGCCTCCAGCTGGTACCACGCACAAGCTTCCCAAAGGTGCGAACAGTACTCCATGCAGGACCGAACTTGAGCTTTATAATAATAACTAGCTGACCCGGCAAACGTTGTTTTGCCTTAAAAATATATAGTAGCTGATTCTCAGACCTACTAAATACGCATATGAAATTTGGTAAAAATCGGTCAAGCCGTTTCGGAGGAGTACGGTAACTAACATTGTGTCATGGAAATTTTATAATTCTTTATTGGACACATAAATAAAAAAGGCACAGTAAAAAACAATTAACTTAAAAAAAACCGCCAATTGTGCCACAATTGGCGGCCTTAGTGCTTAAAGCGATCTCATCCAGGCAACCTTTGGATGGAAAGGAATTTATAAACGACTAAAGAAGGACGTAGTGTACAATAAAGAATAATAAAAAACATACATATAATATTAATAATCTTATCTTAATTTTTATAAATCTCGTGCCACATTGTTTAACACTTAACCGATTATAATAAAATTCGCATACCATGTGCAGTTCGATCCAACTTGAGAGATAGGACAGTTTAAATCTCAAATTATAGTCGCAATTTTAATTTATTGCTAATTATTTTCTGTTATTATTTGACAGTAACAATTATCTGTTAACTCCAAATGATTCTAACAGATGTCGATACCTTTCGACTGGGTTGAGTAAGTAATCAATAGATGGCACTGCTATGGTAAATCTACGAACGTGTCATATAAGCTACACTATCTATTTTTCATACCCTTAAGTGAGGCAAAACCTAGTTTGCCGGGTCAGCTAGTATTATATATTAGACAACAGTTTAGCTCTGAGAAGAACTTTTGCGTATGTGTAGTTAAAAGAACAAAATCAAAAAAAAAAACCGAAAATTATTAGACTTCGCGCACGACCGCTGCGATGGGAGCCAACCTCGCGACTGAGCGGCGCGGGTACCTTACTCATAGATCTAAACACCCCTCCCCCGCACACGCCCTCTTCGCAACGGGCCGTGCAGCAGAAATCGTAATATTTTAATTTCACCATAACTTCAAAACCAAACGTCCAATTTTAATCATTCAAAGACCAAATATTATCAACACAAACTGTTCTTATTGATGAAATAATTTATTTTGATAAGAATTAATAGTGTATTGCTTAAAATCGCTTCGTAAATAAGCCATTATTTCTCGTACAAAGTAAAGGATAAAAAATGGTTATTGTGGGTTATTCCTAAGAGATAAACATATACCATCACGGACTTTTTTGTAGACCTTTTTAAGTTGTACAATACTGTAGTAAATTGTTTTGATCTATCTTGTAGGATTCAGTCAGCGTTTGCAATGTAAGCGCAAAAAATGTGTTTTTTTTACGACCTCACATTAAAAACCTCAAAAATTTTAGCCTATGTGTTATTCTGATGTATAAGCTATAGCCTATGTGTTATTCTGATGTATAAGCTATATTGTGGTAAAATTTCATTCAAATCCATTCAGTAGTTTTTACGTGAAAGAGTAACAAACATCCATCCATACATCCATACATCCATACATACAAACTTTCGCCTTTATAATAGTAGTAGGATAATACTAATTCTTTATTGCAGACACATGACCCATACAAATACATTAGTAAATAAATTAAAAATTAAAAATAATAATAATAATAACAACATAGATATTCAGGTGGCAATAGCCAACCATTGTCGATACGTTGCAGACCGCAGGAGCAGAGAGATTTGTATTGGATGTCCGTTCAGACGTACACCCGGCACATGCTGAGGACCCTTTCCCGACCTAAAAATAATCATTTCAGTTTTCTTGCTGTTATACGCTAACTCGTGCTCAATCGCAAAACGCTCACAGATATTCAACAGTTTACGTAATCCCTTGATCGAGGGACTGAGCAGCACCATATCATCAGCGTAACTCAGGTTGTTAACGTATCTACCATCCAACCTGAGCCCGACAGGTGTGCTGCTCAGCTCCACGATCAAGTCATTGACGTAGTGGTTGAAAAGGTCGGGAGAGGTCACTCCTCCCTGCCGTACACCACATGACAGTGTGTAGCTATCCGAGACTTCTGAGTCCCATCTGACGTTGTTTGTCTGATTACTATACCAGTAGGTCAGTAGACCAACAACCTCAGAGGGGACCCCTGAGCCGCGCATTTTTGTCCACAAGAGGTCGTGATTAATGCTATCAAATGCGCGGCTCAAGTCCAGGAAGCAAGCATATACTGTTGTGCCGTTCCTCTTATAATATTTGACAATTTCCTTTAATGAAAAAACGGCCATGTCCGTAGAGAGCTCCGGACGAAATCCAAATTGGCCATCGTCCACACACATTGATGTAATATGAGAGTGAACAATACGTTCAAGCACCTTGGCCACAATCGTCACCAGAGAAATAGGTCTATAATTGGACACGCTCGAGATATCACCCGTTTTATTCTTAGGTATAGGTACAACTAAGGTACGCATAAGTTCTTTAGGTAAGTAGCAATGGCTCACGCAGAGGTTGAAAAGTCGAGCTAGTGCATGGCAAATGTATTTCCCTGCAAACAACAAATGTTCTATGCTAAGGCCATCGTGGCCCGGAGACTTCCCGCGTTTCATACTCCTTAAAATGTCTTCAATATTTTTCGGCGTTATGCTTACGCGGAGAGGCTCCGAGCCCCAATTAGGCTTTGCATTACAGGTTTTAGATTTTATATTAGTTTTAAAATCAAAATGGTTTCGAAATATATTGGCTATATTCTTCTTGTTAATTTCTCCCTCTACATTTACTGGAATCGTGTTTCGATTATCTAATTTCTTAGTCTCCTTCCAAAATTCTACAAAGTTACAATTCGCTCGGTGTCTGGCCAAAACATCTAACTTAATTTTTTCCTGATTCTTGATTACATATTTATGCGCGGCTTTAAACCTTCTGCGTGAGACAGTCATATTATCGTAATGATATCCCGAGCGTGGCCTTCCGTGTAATACCCACTGTTGAAACATATCTCTCGCCCTAGTATGATGACGCCTGACGTGAAAATTCCATCCGATCACTTTATGAGACTTGTACTGACCACAACGTTCACTCAAGTTAAAAGTCTGCTCTGCAGCTGACTGTAACGCACCGACAATACTCGTGTAAAAATTATCAATGTGTTTACAATGCGCGTCATTAGTACATAAAATATCGGTATTAAAACATTCCATTTCCTTCAAAATATTATCAAAATTATTCATTATATCATAAAAAAAAAACGTTACATAACTCTGTATACAATATTGTTTGATTTCGTTCTCTATTAGAACCCCATATATGTTTTCGATTACAATTACTTACATTACTATCACAGCTGGAAACCTTACGACTAATCGCACTAAAACTACAGTTAATGACTAGCGGAAAATGGTCAGAACACAAAACATCGTGATCGACATGCACCGATGAGATTAGACGGGCGGCCGCCTGTGTTGACAAACAATGGTCAAGCCAGCGGCACGTGGCGTGAGCGCCGCTCACAAACGTGAAGGTGTCCGCACTGAGTCTGTCTATATCTACGCACACTAGTGATTGCTCGCGACAATAATCCGTCAACTCTTTTCCAAAAAGAGCGTTCGGATGCGCATTAAAGTCACCCAACACAAAAACGCATTCGACATCCGCACATTCTATCACTGCACTCACTTGCGCTAGGCAATCCGTGAATTCCGGCAGATTGTCCGCGTCATCAGTCGGCATGTAGACACAAAACACTAGAAGGCTCCGATCGCCCCGAGATAAACGCACGGCAATAAGGCGATCACTCTCGCAGGGGATGACGTCAGCGCGCGTGAAAACGCTGGTCCGCCACATGAGCGCCGTCCCGCCATAGGGTCGGCCACGCAGCAACTCCGTCGGGTCCACCGAAGATTTAGTACAGCAGCTGAACTGGTCGTCAATGTTGTTGATAATGCCTAGGTCATGAGGCATAAGCCAGTGCTCCTGTATACATACAATGTCAGCAAGCTTACAAATTTCACATATCGCCGGAATGCAGCTTTTAATTCCGTGACAATTAAAAGATGTCAATTTTATGTTATCAATCTTTTCGTTTTGTCTATCCATAATTAATATTGATTAGGTGCGGCGGTTCTACTCTCAGCGGAACGCTGTTGTCTGAATTTTCTGAACACTAAGCCTTGAGGCCAAAAGTCATTTTTTAAAAAAGTACTCAATTTTGAGGAAATTATTTTAACTTTAAACGAATTAAAATTAGTTTCTCTTATTTGCGTTAATTTTTCTACTTCTATACATTCTTCCTTTTCCTTTCTTTCCTTTTATGTAAAGTTATTATTATATTAACGCAGCATTTAATAGGATTATTCAAATTTGCTATTTGCCTCCCATAGCGCCTTAACTGGAGTGATGCCGATGATCGCCCAGCGCGAGCGGCCCGGGATATTTATGACTGCGGCTAATGGACCACAAGGTCAGGTGTGTATGTCTGTGCGTCAGGCTGAGCATTGGTGCAGGATTCGATTCCGGCGGCGAGGCCGATTTTCGAATAGTAACAATAATTTTGTAGAGTAGCTAAGCGCTGGTGTCAATATTTTCCAAGCCGCCTGAGGGTGTCTGATTTGTGTTATCGATTCTTCCCACCAAGTGGAAAGAGTAAGTGATGGATCACGTACTTGTTTCGGAATTGTTTATTTTTTTATTATCTGTTGAGTGAATATTTGTTCGGTAGCATATAATTATAAACATGTATTCGCCCATTCAACCAAATGTTTCTATTGTAGTAAGTGGACAACCTCTGAGAAGAAATAAACAAGAGAAGACTTTAACTCAATTCACTTGTTATTACTTTTAATCAAGGTAGGCACTAGGTACTAGGTAGTCTAAGTAGAATCATCCAATCTCGAAGCTTAAAGCAGAATGCCTCCGCCTATTATCCGCTAACCATCGTGATGCCTTTTTTTATCCTCCAGTATTTATATAGTTACCATTATTATAGTATAGTTACCAGTTATTAGAACTTTACAAATTAAGAAAACCGATAATTAATTAATATTTTTGAACAAAACATGAAAGCCGATAATCAATTAATATTTTTGAACGAAACTGGATAAAATATGACAAACCCTTTCTTTTAACTCATTTGAATATGCCACACTGTGGCTAACTCATGTGAATACGCGCCCTGCTGGTTAAATCCCTAGCTGTAAGAAGTAAAAAAATAGCAATAGCCTGTACAGTACGTCCCTGGCAGGACGTATGGTAATCAGGGTGGACTATCGATCACTTGTTTTATAGGTCAACGAGTACGAGGGAGTAGGTCCCCTACGCTACAGCGTTGTGAAGTTTTCCGGATGGTTATACGAGTGCATAGTTATGTAGATATTTATTTATTTTTAACCCCTGATGTAGACGTAGTAGCGCCTGTAAGGAGGACTAGAGGTAACGACAATATTTGCAAGGCAAAGTTGCACAGCCTGGAGCACCGCCGCATTGTTGCCAGTGTGTCGGTATTCTGTCGGTTGCATTTCGGCGAGTGTGCGAATGAATTATATGAAGTAGTTATAATAATAATAATAATAAGCCCCCTAATACAACCACACGTCCCAATCGACCATCTGATTACGTGGGGGGCGGCCAACGCAACCGATAACTACTGGGCGGCCAACGTGGCTCTGGAACTTAGGTTAGGTTAGGAAATAAGGAAAAAAAATAAATAAATAAATAAATAAAAAAAAATAAAAAAAAAAAATGTGAGGATGTAAGTAGTGTAAATTACTATGTAGATTAGGACGAAAATAGGAAGGAGGCTATATGGCTACCACAAGGCTCTTAAACCTATGTTTTACCGAGGCTTTGGTAGGTCTACTGATATTAGTGCAGGATGTCAGTATTGGGCGGTAGCGGAAGAGTTATAAAACATAGACCAACGGTAGCGTCCACGGGCTTAGTTAGTTAGCCTACTGCGCACTCCTACGTCTGGACCCGCGTGCGAAGTTAATTATGTCCATCAAAATGAATGAGAATGAGTCAGAATAGGTACAATTTACGGTCGCTGCCCGGGGTTCGCCGGGGCGCATCTGGAGCCGATGCTGGATGCCACAGCATGCGAACCATCGGTGGCGGAGAGCTGAGCAGGCGGGCCTCCGTCAGTTCTACATCCTCTGCGGGGGGTGTACGAGCAGATGTTACAGCCGCATCAGAAACACATTTCGAGCAACCACTTTCACCCTCTTCTACGCGAAGCTTGTTTGAGTCTCCAGTGAGCTCTCCATTTTCATTTTTACAAGATATTTCTAGACCTTCTTCTACAACAACAGTTTCATCACCAGAATCAGCCCTAGCTCGAACGACGAACGCAATCTCAACGGACACCGATTTAGCTCAACGAATTGTTACTATAACGGCCGAGGATGTTGTACAGGAGGCAAGCGCCGATTATCCTGTACCCACCAAAGCTACAACACGTGTGCGCAAGAAATGGACCGAAGAAATGAATACCTTTATAATGCGCACATACTTTATACTAACAGAACTTGAAAAAGATACAAAATCTTATTTATCTGAATTACACAGACAATTTACCGAAAAATTTCCGGACATGCAAGTGAGTAGACAGAGAATTGGAGATCAACGCAGAGCTATTGTGAACAGAAAGCTACTGCCTGATGAGAAGTTAGACCAAATTAAAAACACAGTAGAATCATTACTAAATAACAGCACAAACTCTACACAAACAAGTAACACACAAAAAACAGGACAAAGGATGAGGTGGTCAAGCGATATGAATGAATTTATTATTAAGACATATTACATTATAACCCAACTTGATACGAACAAAACAGCGTACAGGCAGCCTCTTCATCAAGCATTTATTACAGAATATCCACACCTCACACACATCTCAGAACAGAGAGTAGCGGATCAGCGACGAGTTATTTTAAACAATAAATTCATATCAGATCAACGACTTCAAGAAATTCGAGATATTGTGGCATTAGGTTTAAACCAAAGACGGGACTTCGAAGTTACTAATAACCCTACCGTAACTCAAGAAACACACAACATTAGCCAAACAATAGGCAATCCGCCCGACGGTAGGGAAATTCCAGATCATACCAGCAGAGCTGGTATGTTACGCGATTACGGCACTGATGGTAGCGACATTCGTAATATTGAAGATGACAATACATTGGCACACACTACAAACCATTATGCTAATACACTTCAACAAGTAGACACTCAACTGAGAACCCCAAATCACCTTACAGATGAAGTAGGCAATGAAATAAATGACACCTTCACTAAGTTATTTAGGAAATACGAATCTACGAGCCCTATCACAAGACCACAAATACCAAAACAAAAACCTACAAAAAAGTTTGCTGTCATAGTTAGCTACATTAACAATACTGTATTACCTAAACACTTAACACAAAACTCCAGCTTTGAAAAAGTGCAAAATGCTATTTATTGTGCAGCATACACGGCAGTCGTGCACAATGGCGGAAAAATAAGAGAAGACTCAAATAGTAGCAGAGGTAATAGGAATCGTGGCTCCGGGAACCGTACCCCTGCTTGGCAACAGCGCTTAGAAAGTCGTATTAACGAACTTAGATGTAGCATAGGAAGGCTTACAGAGTTTTCTAATGGTAACCCAAGTCCAAGACTAAAAAAGCATATAGAACAAATTAAAAGTAAGTATAAAATTCATTCACAGCACGAAAACGAAAACACACAGTTAACACATTTTCTAGACACTTTAAAACAAAAACTAAGCGCGTTAGCAAGCCGGCTCCGTAGGTATAAACTAACCACGCTTAGAAAATCACAAAACACAATGTTTTCTCACAACGAAAAATTGTTCTATCGATCACTTAGTAACGAAACAACTGGCAACAATAGTATACAGAATACTCCTCAACCACAGCAATTACACTCATTTTGGTCAAGCATCTGGTCAACTCCAAAAGAACATGCAAATGCTGACTGGATTGAAGAGGACAAGAAAAATCTTGGAACCGTCCCCTTAATGGAATTTGAAAACATTCAAATTAATACATTTAAAACTGTAATTGCTAGAACTCATAACTGGAAAGCGACTGGTTCTGACAATATACACAATTTTTGGTACAAAAAACTAACTTACATACACCCTTTTTTGCTTAAACATATTAACAAATTCATTAAAACACCAGAGACTATGCCTCATTATGTCACTAGTGGCGTGACGTACATGCTCCCGAAAGATTATTCAGACTTAAAAAACCCGGCTAAATACAGACCCATAACATGTCTCCAAAACATTTATAAAATTATCACTTCGTGTATCAGCGAACTTATTTATAAACACACCAGCTCACACAATTTAATGGCCGAACAACAGAAAGGATGTAGAAAAAACAGCCAAGGATGTAAAGAGCAACTTACTATTGACGCAGTCGTATCTAAGCAAGCTTTAGCCAAAAAACGGAACATCTTTACTATGTACATAGATTACAAGAAAGCATTTGATTCTGTCCCACACAGTTGGTTGCTCTATATTTAAAAAAATCGAGTAACACCGCGTAATCTTAAATCATTATTAAAGCGGTACTATTTAAATGACGAGATTTGGTATAACTTGGAGCATCCTGTATGTCAGGTGCAGCAGGCGAGCGCGCGGAGTGGCGCGGCGGGTGGGGGCGAGCGATAACCAAACTGGTTTGGCATATCGCGCCCGCGCCTCAGGTGACGATCTGCGCGCTCATTTCATTTAATTTAAGCTTAACTATTATTTAATTTCTTTTTCTTTATGTTACAAACCTGCGAGAATCATTCGCCTTGTTTAAATTTATTTTAATTTTTAAGGTGAATTTATATGTTAAATATAACTGGAAACAATGTAAATAAATAAATAAATAAATAAAATAAATATCCTAAATCACTACAATATCCACCCCACTATAGTAAATTTTCTTCAAAACACCATGTTGCACTGGAAAACGATCTTAAAACTCAAGGTAGGTGACGTTAATCTAGAAACAGACCCTATAGACATTAAGAGAGGTATCTTCCAAGGTGATTCTTTGAGTCCTCTTTGGTTCTGCTTGGCATTAAACCCTCTATCGAATCTACTAAACGATAGCGGCCACGGTTTTAAGATTAAGAACGGTAACGATCAGAACACGCTCTCTCATCTCATGTATATGGATGATATTAAGCTCTATGGTGCAAGTCTTACTCAAATCCACAAACTTGCAGATATCACTCAGACGTTTTCTTCAGATATACATATGGAGTTCGGTATAGATAAATGTAAAATTCTTTCTGTGCATAGAGGTCAGATACAGCAAAACTCTTTTATACTTAATACAGACGAACAAATTGATCCAGTAGATTTAGAATCAGGATACAAATACTTAGGCTATTATCAAACAAGACAAATTCACCAGACAGTAGCTAAAGATAACATTAAACAAAGGTTTAGTTCCCGATTACATCAAATTTTCAAATCTCACCTCAATGCGAAAAACACAATAAAAGCAATTAACACCTATGCTATACCGGTTCTTACGTATTCCTTTGGAGTAATCCACTGGTCTCAAAACAATTTAAAAACTCTCCAACGCGTAATCAACACAACAATGACCAAATATAGGAAACATCATCCAAGAGCCTGTTCTGAAAGGCAGACTCTCCCAAACTCGGAAGGGGGAAGAGGTATTACAGACATCACCAATCTACACAACTCACAGATCTCCACACTTCGTAACTTCTTTTTTCAGCAGGCTCAAACATCACCACTACATGAGGCTATAGTTAAAGCTGATAGTAAATATACACCTCTTAACTTACACAACAAGAACATGCAAAGAAATGAAAATATTATCACACAAACACAGAAGACTGACTCGTGGTTACAGAAATCGCTGCATGGTAGACACCGTCAAGATTTATTGAACCCTAACATCGATAAAATTTCATCAAACGCATGGCTTAAGTTTGGCGAACTGTTTCCGGAAACAGAAGGGTTCATGCTGGCCATCCAGGACCAGATCATGGATACCCGAAACTACAGAAAGTACATAATTAAAGATCACACAATGCAAACTGACTTATGTCGTCACTGCCACAGTAGTTCAGAGACAATCCAACACATCACTGGAGCCTGTAGGTCTATCACGCAGACAGATTATAAACATCGCCACGACCAAGTAGCAGCAATAATACACCAAAATTTAGCTTTTAAACTCAAATTGATCAATGAAAGAGTTGCATACTACAAGTATAAGCCTGAAGCTGTTCTCGATTCCAACTTCTACAAACTCTACTGGGATAGAACAATAATCACAGACAAAACTATTCATTTCAATAGACCTGACATTACACTGTATAATAAGACAAACAAGACCGTGTACCTAATTGATATAGCTATCCCAAACACCCATAACCTAACTGCAACTCACACCGAAAAAATTGCCAAATATACTGACCTCGCTATAGAATTAAAAACCCAGTGGAGAGTAGATACTGTCAAAACGATACCTGTCATACTATCATCGACAGGTGTCATTCCGTGCACATTACACGCATCACTCAAGACACTAGACTTGCACTCGTATACATACGTACAACTCCAGAAGGCAGTAGTCCTGAACACATGTAGAATCGTAAGAAAATTTCTATCAAATCAAAATTAACTCCGACTAGCACCATTTTCGTTTGGCGAAAGCCCGCGGATTTTGGTTATCCCTCGTTTCGCGAGAGAATCAACGATGAACAAAATAAATAATAATAATAATAATAAATATTAGGACACATTCACACACGGCAGGTTAGCCCCATACTGAACCATTTCTAGCTCGTATTATGGTTGCTAACACAACTGATATACTACATATACATACATACATACATATTATATATAAATACATATTACATATTTAACACCCAGACCCACAGCCAACAAATTTAGTTAAGCACAAAGATGTTGACCGGGCCGGGAATCGAACCCGGAACCTTCTGATTAGCAGACCGGCATGGTAACCTTTACGCCAACGAGGACGTCAAGTTCCCCCCGCCCCTTTCCACTACCGGACGAGCGGGGAAACGCCAAGGCGGCATCGGTTTACAGTTGAGGTGCCTAAAGCACACACTAAGCGTTTTGCCTCCATCTTTATTGTCCGAACCACCAAACTTTGGAATTCCTTGCCGAATTCTCTGTTCCCCAATGACTATAATCTAGCGATTTCAATGCAAGAGTGAACCGGTTCCCTCTAGGTAAGTGCGCTTCACCGTAGACCTCAATGTCACTTACCATCAGGTGAATTTGTGGTCAAGCGCTGACCTATTTAGAGTAAAAAAAAGTAGTCTTTAAGCCAAGTTAGAGGCCTTCGGGCGGCTTGAAAACCTGGACAACAGAGCTTGGCCACTTAGCTCATACGAAGAAGAACCTCCGAAACAAAAAGAACGGGGTCTTATATGTTCGATGTGTCTAATTGTGGAATCGTAGCTCCTGAAAGGATGATGACCGATTTTTTTTTCACATACGGCTAGTTATTCCCATATTAAACCTTTTCTAGTCTGATATATGGTTAGTACTACATATACTAACATAAATACATTATATCCATACATATTTAACACCCACACCAATAGCCAACATATTTAGTTCTTCACAAAGATGTTGGCCGTGTCGGAAATCGAACCCGCGACCTCTCTGGTTGGCAGTCCGGCATGGTAACCTTTACATCAACAGGATTGTCGTTTTGATTTCTCAATGAGTGAATGTCGGAAGCTATGTTTTATGTTAATCAGTCCAAGATGTCGCCTGCCACTAAATTATAGTTTATTTTTTCCCATCTCTCTCAATATTGTTATCAAATGAAAGGATTTGACTAGTAGATACAATTCCATGATGACCGTCACTCTATGACTAAATTCAATAATTACAAAAAAAATTTGTGTTTACACTTAATATATACTTGATTAATAACATTACTCGTATATTCTTTTAACTAAACATTTAGGTCATAGTTACAAAAAATTATTTAACCTCATTTTATAAACCAAAGAGATATCAAACCTGAACTCTACCTCGATGGTTTTACGCGAGGGGTTAAAATTGCATGTCTTCAAAGTGCGTTAGTTGCATTCATCCATCAACTACTCGTAAATCATCTACTTTATACTTATCTGGGTTACATAGTTAATAATAATAATAATAATAATATAACTTTATTGCACACCAAAAAATAGAGGAAAAAAAATACAAGGTATAAAACTTAAAAACTAGAGCACAATGGCGGCCTTATCGCCTATGGCGATCTCTGCCAGGCAACCGTGAATGAAACGGACCATGTCTAGAGTGAGAGGCGGTGGTGCAAAACAGACAAACATCGTTACAAAACAAAAAGAAAGAAAATACAGCAAATAAATAATTTAAAATACCTAACATAAAAGAAGAAAATAAATAAAATAAAAAAAAAATAACAACACAAATCACAACAGCTACAACTTAAGAAAATATCTATATACTATACACATACATAAAGTGAATAATTAAACAGAAATAGAAGACATAAAGTAATTATAAACCATATTTTTGAAGATAGGAAGTGATTTAGCCTGCCTTATGTGTAGCGGCAAGGCATTCCACAAACTGACAGCTCGCACAGTAAAAGAAGAATGAAAATATAGATTGGAGTGGTCAAGAGTGTTAGGGAATTGCAAAAGAAGAGAACGAGAAGAACGTAAGGAAGTAGAATGAGATGGAGTGACAAAAGTAAAAGAATCTTTCAAGTATGGTGGGGTAGCGAGACTGAAAAGAATTTTGTAAATAAGATGAAGAATGTGAGAATTGCGGCGAAGACGGATGGGTAACCATTTGAGCTTAGTTCGAAACTCAGAGATGTGGTCAAATTTGCGCAAACCAAAGATGAACCGAATACAGAAATTTTGAAGGCGCTCAAGCTTTGCGAGCTGCTCCTCGGTTAAATCTGGATAGCAAGCGTCCGCATAGTCAAGGATAGGTAAAAGGAGAGATTGAACTAACGCAGTTTTGGTAGCAATGGGGAGAAAGTTACGCAATCTACGGAGTGAGGCAGAAGATGCAAAAATTTTCCTACTGACCTCAGCGATTTGTGGACCCCAAGAAAATTGACGATCCATAATAATACCAAGATTCTTCACGGTTTCGCTAAAGGTTAAAGGAAAGCCATCAAAAACTACTTGCGGAAGGTGAGACCAATCAACTTTGGATATCATTCTTGAGCTACCTATGAGAATCGTCTGGGTTTTACTAGGATTGATTTGAAGGCCATATGCATAGCTTCAGTTGCGTATACGCTGCAAATCAGAGTTGATGGTATCAATCGCAGTAGGTAACAGATTTAAAGGAGCTTGGGCATAAATTTGCAAGTCGTCTGCATAGAGATGGTAGGAAGAAGTAAGGACCTTGGAAATTGAATTTATAAATAAAGCAAACAGAAGAGGAGAAAGCACGCCGCCCTGAGGCACACCAGCAGAGATATTGCACCAAGATGAAATGGTATCATCAACACGAACACGCTGCCGGCGACCAAACAGGTAACTACGAAACCACTCAATTGCCGTTGGAGATATGTTAAGAGAACGGAGAAGCCCCAACAGGATATCAAAATCCACATTGTTGAAAGCGTTACTAAAATCTAATAACGTGAGAACAGTGAAGTGACCATAAGCCATACCAGTTCTGACGTCATCAGTAATTTTAGCCAATGCAGTGACAGTGCTATGACCAGGCCGAAAACCAGACTGGAACGAGTTGAGAAGATTATTTTTGGTAAGGAATACAGAGAATTGATGATGAATAAGTTTTTCAAGCACTTTAGAGAGAAAAGGGAGTATTGAAATAGGGCGATAGTCGGCAAAAGAAGAAGGATTATTTTTTTTAGGAAGTGGAATTATCTCAGCCTCTTTCCATACTTCAGGAAAATAACTTGAGGAGACTGAAAAATTTAGGAGAAACTGTATTATAGGTGTAATTTCATCAATTATAGGCAAGATCATTTTTCGGCTAATACAGTCAGCACCTATTGCATTGGATGTGATAGATTCAATCGTTCTCTTAACATCACAAGCAGCAAAAGGAGAGAATTCAAAGGAGTCGGTTTCAGGGGTGTAAGTGGTAGAAAGATGATCTAAAGTAGCAGTTTTAGCAGCATCATCGAAATTCGAAGAAGCCGAAAAATGTTGGTTTAACAAGTTAATGTTTAAATTACCTGGTATTGAATCTTGGCGAGATTTACCAACCCCCAAGGACCTAAGGAACTTCCAGACTTTGGCTGGATCTTTGTTTTCAACAGAATTGTGAATAAAACGGCGTTGTGCATCCCTACAAGCTCTATTACAGACGTTACGGCAAGCCACATATTTTTCCATATTCCCCTCAGAATTGCGACGCTTAAACTTACTCCAAGCAATCGCTTTCTTGCGCATGAGGATCCGAATCTCTTCAGTGAGCCATGGAGCAGGAGCATGCTTCATTTTAATAGCTCGAACGGGGGCATGCGTGTCATAAAGTTTAATTACAATTTGATTAAACTTGGCTAATTTATCATCCATAGTGTTAGCATCCATAACAGCAGACCAATCGAGATTACGGGCATCCTCACGCAGTTGCTCTACATCCATGCTACCAAAACTTCGCTGAAAAAGGATTTGAGGCTTCTGTTTAGGAGGTCGAAGTTTATAAGAAAGGCAAATCACATCATGGTGAGAAATAGAGGCTGACGAAAATTGACCATGTTTCACAGAAAGCTGGGGAGAAGATACGAGTGATCAAGAAGAGTGGGAGCAGAATTAGGAGGATAGTGGGTAGCATTAAGAGGCAATATTGCTAAATTACTAGCTGAAGCTAAGGACTCTAATTTCTTGGCTCTATAGTCACATTTTAACAAACAGGTATTGAAGTCACCCATCAGAATAGTATGTTCGTAGACTGGGGAGAAATCTTCAAGTAACTTCTCAAGAGAGGAAAAATAGTTCACAGTCTTATCATGTGAGAAGTATACTCCAAGGAGTACCTTACTGTGGTGCAGAGAGACTTCAACAAGGAGATGTTCACCAGCATTGGTGGGGGGTGGCTGAGCAGATGTACTGACAATAGTGTATTGAAAATGGGAACGGAGATAAATAGCAACCCCGCCACCAACCCGGCCGATACGGTCATTTCTAATAAGTCGAAAGCCAGGTAAATTGACAGAAACAGATGGGATAGCAGGTTTAAGCCAAGATTCAGAGACCAAAAGGGCATGGATACTAGGGTTATTGAAAGACGCAAGCATATCAGGAAAGTGGGCCGCAATACTTTGAGCATTAACATGAAAGATATTAAAATTCTTGCCAACTCCAGAAGTAAACGACTGTATGGAGTCAGATAAAGGCGGAATACTGGAAAAACTGTCGAGACTATCAGTCATAGAACTGCAGGACAAAAAATCTGAGCAAGGACCATCATTATCACACACAATAGACATAAAGATTGTTGTAAGTTGTAATATTATGTTATCAAGTTATAAGTATGTAGGTATTTTCAGAGTAGGTATCTTATAAATATATTCTTATAAAAAATACTAAACCTTAGGTAAATAAAATTAAAAATAGCACTTGTCTACCTTCCAAGAGTGTCACTTATCAAATTGATAGACAGATACACTAAATAAAAACTTAAAGAACACACAAAAAAAAACATGTAAAAAAAAACAAAAAAAATAAGCTAAATGTGTAACATTAACAAAGCAATGACAATAGAGAAAAAAAAACTAAAACAGGTGTCATTCTGTCTAATCATCTGTCAAAGTCATTGACACTACAAAATAACGATCAAACTAAAGCAAACAAACAAAAATATTCAAAGCAAAAGTTGAAACTACACAAATACTAGAGCTAAATTTATACCTAGAATAACCGAAACGTGTACAAATACAAACATGGCAATATGAAACACGGTTATCAAACGGTATCGGACCTAGGTAAGAACTTCTTAGCAGCAATCATGTATACTCATACAAAACAAAAGCTTTTCAAGAAGAAAAAATGATACTTATATTGATAATTGCTACACAAGTGATTCACTTTTCTGTGGTTTTCTTTGACTTTGGCTTCGCCGGGGCCCTCTTGACCGCAGGGCCAGCAGGCTTAGGCTTGTCAACTGGAACATCCTTCAATTGTATGGCTTCAAGTTCAGCACTGCAACTTACTCGATGGCGGGTGCCATCAGCACTCAGCACGAATACATTGCCCTCCCTCGTCCAACATTTCGAAATACCGAAACGTTGGCGAGCCGCGAGGAAGACGTCGTGACGTGCCTTCGTGAGAAATTCGGACAACGTTATGCCCGAACCCTTGAGACACGTCTTCGCCGCCCATATCTTGT
This sequence comes from Mellilla xanthometata, assembly GCA_035578125.1. Taxonomy (NCBI): domain Eukaryota; kingdom Metazoa; phylum Arthropoda; class Insecta; order Lepidoptera; family Geometridae; genus Mellilla; species Mellilla xanthometata. The sequence continues at coordinate 13,724,824 of JAPUBQ010000010.1, forward strand.
CGCGAAGAGCAACATCCCGTATCTTGAATAAAATGGGTCGAGGCCTATCTGAAACGGCACGCCCCATGCGATGACACCTGCTTATATCAGTAGTAGAGAAGCCGGACAACTTAAGCCGCTCCACCACAACTTTAGCAACCACCTTATCAGTTTCCTCTTTTTCAGCCTCTGGCAGCCCATGTACAAGCAGAATCTTGCGCCGCGCGCGCTGTTCACCCTGGTCCACTTGCAAGGCCAGCAGGGCTACCTGGCTCTGTAGCGCCCGGAATGTGGCAATCACAAATGTTTTGAATGAAGCGAACTCCTGCGCAATTCCGCCAGCGCTTCCTGAAGGGGAAACCGGGAGCTGATCCTGGATAGAATCAAGCCGATGAGTAAAGCCTTGCATCATCTGCTCCAGTGATTTTTGAACTGAATCCATCTTTTGAAAAAAAAGTGAGGTTAAGTGAAGTGCTTGATTATGAGTGAAGTGTAGTTTGTAGTGAAAAAGAGCTGAGAGGACACTTGGAGGACAGGTAGACAACCTTTTTAACACATCACAATGTTTTTACTCAAAATAATTTACTTTTTGCCAATAATTTTAAATAAATTCAGCAGATAATTTAAAACGCGTGTTTATCTTAAAACTACCGCCGCCCGAAAAAAAGTTACAGTTGAAGTTATAGTTACAGATGAAGTAAGCGCAGACGTCTTAGTCCCGTACAAATTTGGTTTGCTGTCGGTCGGTCTGTAGCACCTGAAGCTTGGCTAAGAGGATCTGACGCGATCATTGAGGTTAAGCAACGGTCAATGCGGACAGTCCTCGGATGAGCGACCGTGCACTGTCTTTGAAAAAGTGTCATTTTCCGGTTGCTAATCTTAGTACTAGTAAAGTAGTTAAGCCAAGTCAGAGGCCTTTGAGCGCCTTGAAAACTCTCAATACCAGAGCTTGGCCACTTATGTAGTAGAAGAAGAAGACTGAGGGTCGGGACTCCCCCGCAGTAATTATTCATTAGAAAAGTTCTCTAGGGCGTATCGTGGAGGCCACCCTGATCGTTTCTTGGAAGGCACAATATGTCCTCGAATATTGTGGTCCTCAAACATGTCGGTTTCCTCACAATGTTTTCTTTAAGCGTAAACCAAGTGCAAACTTGAAAAAGAGACGTTATTGCATAGAGCCTCACTAAACATTTTTTAGGGTTCCGCACCAAAAGGTAAAAACGGATGGATTATGATTTCGATATCGCCCTGAGAGATCAAGAGATGTTCTGCGCGGGCCATTGCCAGGTCGCGCCGGGTGATATATTCGCTTTCAGGGTATTGAGAGTTTACTGGAAGTACTTTTGGAAACTTTCGTTTAGGTATTTTTGGATTTATAAAAAGCTGCGATACGACAGATCATAATAATGCGAGTACCTATGTGTTGCAGGCCGAAAACCGTTTGTATATATATTTTTATTTTTAACCAAAGCAGGCTAACTTAGCCCGGTTTGGACCGAAACCTATTGGCCGAGAGTAGAATACTTGGAATGGTTTAGTATGGGGCTAACCAGCCATGTGTAGAAATATGTGCTAGTATTTATTTGATAGGTATTTTATTTATTTACTCCACATGACGTTAATTGTGGACATTTTATCCCTTTATTTCTCGCTGTTCAACCCCAAGTAAAATGGCGATAAATAGCCCTAGATTGACAATAAGCAAGGGCAAGCAAACTATCGTCTGATTAGTTGGGGATTACTTTCTCTCCTGGTGGAGACAATATCCATGCCTGTGCTAGCTCCGCTGATCAGGTAAAAGAACTCATAATTTCTCCAAGTTCAGAAGTCAGTCTTCAAAATAAGGTCGTCACGCCGCCCGGCCGCTAATCACGCTACGCTTGACGGATGGAACGTGACGGGAATCTCGACGAGCACCAGTTGGGCACGCGTGGTGCTTGTTTGATTATCAACCATGCTTGTTTTGTGATTAGCGAACTAAGCAAATAAAGTTCGAAGTGAATCTAAGCAGATTTGAAAATCAACTATTACTTCACCATATTCATACTTCCAAAAACCTTTACAAATATCACTCAATCAAATATCACTTAAAACGACTAATAAAAATCACAGCAAAAAATACTATCATTTTGGGGAGCCCATCCCTCTAATCAAACATCATATTATTCTATAGAATAGTGACAAAGTTGAACATCGTAGAACTAACATTCAAACAAACAGACAAACGAAAGCAATATTAGCCATCGAAATTTCTGCCCGCATCATTCGGTGGGTAAATTATAGTCGCGAAGTGACTCCGTAAATCTCTCTCAATACCTTCCAAACATTCTTGTTGAAAAGTACCTACCTTATATTTATATTACCTATTTTATGCGTAAAAGAAGGCCTGACAACAGATGGGTGGGCATTATACGACGAAAGATTGATGGGGTGGGGACGCTTCACTGAGTGCATAAGAATTATTGTTGATTCTATGTTTCGGATGTTTCTTTATTTTGCGACATGAGAGGCAGTACTTATATACATGGAATGAATAAAAATAAGATTATGTTAATCTATCTTTTTATAATTTATAAACATAGGTAATTTGAAATAATCTGGGACACAAAGAAACCCAAGGTTAATCCTATATCTAATAAACATTCAAAAATATATTACCCATAGTTATTAGTTTAGAGAACTAAGGTTTCATTATATGATTAGATATTAACATTTGTGCGGTACAGCCGATCCGTCCGCGCTCCTACGCAATTTCAACGAGCGGGGAGCGGGGGCGGAGACTTTCGTGTGTGACTGCACCGCAACTCGAGGGGGGATGCGCAGGGTTGTGAAGGGAAACACCAGTCTTCTTAGGCCAGCCAGTCTTTATTCTTCCTTTTTCTTATGGGAGTCTTATTGGAGTCTTCTTGAGGGCTTGAGGTACTGGAACGAACTGTAATTGTTCAGGATCCCAGCCCTCAATATATACAAATTTCGTCTGGGCTCTGATTGGACTTGCAAATTAACACCAATTAGAATCTATTTAATTCGTCCAATCAGAGCCCTCTATTATGCTATCTCTTTCTAGCCTCTCTTTCTAACAGGGTACTGACCTAAACTCTATCTTTACTGTAGGGTGAGCACCTACCTATTTTTCTCAATTTCTATTATTTTCCTTTATTAAATCCTACCTAAATTATTATTTATTTACTATACAATTATCAGTCTGTCATACAAAATTAATTCTTATACAAAAAGTCTACTTAAAATTATTTCTTCGTAAACACTATCGGTCGTCCTGTACATCTCTCCCGCCGTGTGGTCTCGCCGCACTCCTCGGTACAGGAACGACGCTGTGGCTCGACGTTGCAGGGCTGCCGTTGTCCCTTGTCACCGGAACCTCGCCGTCGACCGCCGTAAGCTCGCTGTTGTCTTCTATTGGTAGGATGACTAGTTTCCTTGTAGGCCGACGTAGAATGCCATGCTGCGTCTGAATGTCGGCTGTCCTCACGATGTCGTCTGGTCCAGGGAATGTGGTGATGACTTTCCCTCGTAGCCATGTGTTTCTGGGCAGGTTCGGGTCGATGATCAGAACTAGGTCACCCGTTTTGAGTTCGGGCCCTTTACCATGGGGCTCCCGCCGTTCTTGAAGTGTCGGGAGGTACTCTTTCATCCATCGGTCCCAGAAATCTTCTGTCAGTTTCTGTGAGGCTCGCCAGCTGGACATCGTGACTGTATCTCTTTCGTTGAATTTCCCAGGCGTTGGTACTCTTCCAGGTCCTCCCAGTAAGAAGTGGTTTGGAGTCAGGGCTTCTGGATCTTGCGCGTCGACTGATACGTGCGTTAATGGCCTGCTGTTGACGGTGTACTCCACTTCTGCCAGTAGTGTGCTGAGGACTTCTTCTGTCGGGTACTTCTCGTGTAGCGTCGCTGAGAGTGCTGTCTTGACTGACCTGACCATTCGCTCCCATGCTCCTCCCATGAACGGTGCTCCGGGGGGTATGAAGCGCCATGAGATTCTTCTCCTCGATGCTTCCTCCGCTGTTTCCGCTTCCACTGTTTCTCGAAGTTCCCGATCAGCTGCTTTCAAGTTTGTTCCGTTGTCTGACCATATTTCTGTGGGACATCCTCTTCTTGCTATCATTCTCCTGAGTGCCATGATGGCAGAGCTGCTGCTCAATGATCCCGCCATCTCCAGGTGGATTCCTCTCGTTGTCAGACATGTGAAGATTGCGACATACCTTTTCTGATGTGCTCTTCCAACTGTTATTGTCAATGGTCCAAAGTAGTCCACTCCAGTGTATGTGAATGGCCTTTGATGGTGAGCTAGACGACATGATGGTAGATCACCTGTTCGTGGATATGACGGAGTTAAGGTCTTCAATCTGCAGTGTAGACATCTCTTTAAAATTGTACGCGTCGTTGGTCGCAACCGAAGTATCCAATATTGTTGTCGACACTCGTTGACTGTGGTTTCTACTCCTGCATGATGAAGTCTTCGATGTACATTTTCTATCCAAAGTTTGACTGTCGTGTGACTTCCGTCCAATATCATTGGTGTCTTCACTCTTTCTGAGATCTGTTCTGCTGCTTCTATACGACTTCTCAATCTGACGATTCCATCTTCTATTTTGACGCTGAGTTGGTTCAATCTGCTATCCTTGCTGACCGTCTTCTGTTTCTTAAAATCTTCAATTTCTTGTTTGAAGGCTTCCTGTTGTGACGATTTCATTAAAAGCTCTTCTGCTTTTATCAAAAGTTCAGCTGGTAGTGTCAAAAATTTCCTTTCTTCTTTCTTAACTTGTTGAAGAGGTTTCGATGTTCCTTTCTTTGTTTTCTTATTTCTCCAATCTGGATCTTTTTCTTTGTTCTTCAACGTCCTTTTGTAGTTAACGTTTTCCTTGGTTGTACGACATAGTTGAATGAACTGTAGAATTCTCGCTGTTGATCGGCAGAGTCTTTCCCATCTGGAGAATCGGGAAACGTCCGGCAGGGCTTCTGATAATGATGATTCTTCATCTTCTCTCACGTGGTTGACTCTTTCTTCCCCTGTCGGTTCTGCTGATGTCCTTATTTCTTTCTCTTTCGGCCAGAAGTCTTCTCCTTGATATAGAAATTCTGGGCCTTTGTACCATCGATGATTCCTGTCGAAGTTGATTGGTACATCTCTCGTGGCGTCGTCCGCGATGTTGAGTTTCGTCGGTACCCATCGCCACTCTTGCACTTTCGTTGTTTCTTCAATCGCAGCAAGTCGATGAGCAACATATGGTTTGTATGACCGTGATCCTGTCTTGATCCATGTCAAAGCTGTCTTGCTGTCTGTCCAGAAAATCTTCGTATCTGGTTTCCTTTCATGTTCTCGGATAACTGTTTCTGCCAGTCGTGTCCCCATGACGGCGGCTTGAAGTTCCAGTCTCGGAATAGATGTGAGCTTCAATGGTGCAACTTTCGCCTTCGCTATGATGAGTGACACGCTGATGTCTCCATTCGGTGCAGTCGATCTCCAGAACAAGACTGCTGAGTAGGCTGCTTCACTTGCATCGGTGAAAACATGTAGCTGTAGAGATGTGGCGTCGCTGTAGTTCAAATAACATCTTGTTATCGCCACATTTGTCAAATTCTTCAATTCTAATATCCAGTTTCGCCATTGTACTGCTAGATCTTCATCTATCTCGCTGTCCCAAGATGTCCCACGTCGCCAGACTTCTTGTAGAATCTGCTTTGCTCTGATGGTGACTGGTGATGCGAAGCCCAACGGATCGAAGAGTGACATGACTATCTTCAAAGCTTCTCTCTTAGTTGGCCTCTTTCCTTCAATAAGTGTCGGTGGGATTCTTGTCAAGTCGAGGTTGAAGGTGAACTCGTCCTTTTCTGGTTTCCATATGAGTCCAAGTACTCTTTCCATTCTGTCTTCTGACTTGTAGAGTTCTATGCCTTCTCTATTTTCAGTTTCTCCTATGGCTTCTAGAAGTTTCGTAGAATTTGATTTCCATTGTTTGAGTTCGAAGTTGGCTTTCCTCTGTATGTCTCTGACTTCTTCTGTAGTCTTAATTGCCTCTTCCAAACTCTTGAAGCTGTCCAAATAATCGTCGACATAATGCTTCTTCACTATCGCTTTCGTTGCATCTGGATATGCCTCTTCATACTTCTTTGCGTTCAGGTTCTTCACAAAAATGGCTGTTGCTGGTGAACATGAAGCGCCGAATATCAATGATGTCATTCTGTATTCTTCTGGTGGCTGATCATCTCTCCTATTGCCTCTCCAGAGGTATCGAAGTGCATCTCTATCTTCCTCTCGTAGCTTCACTCGCATAAACATTTCCTTGATGTCTGCTGTCACCGCTATCTGATGCTGTCGGAACCGCATGACGACTCCCGGCAGCGACTCCAATAAATCTGGACCTTTGTGCAGCATGTCGTTGAGTGAAGTTCCTTTCGTTTTGGCTGCGGCGTCGTGGACAACACGTAGCTTCTCTGGTTTCAATGGATTCACAACTCCAAAATGTGGCAGATACCATGTTCTATTTTCTGTTTTCCTTTCTGGTGCTGGTTCTGCGTATCCTTTCTTCACAAGATCTTCCATTTGTTCTGTGTACTTCAGTTTAAGAAGTGGATCTTTGTCGAGTTTCTTCTCTATTCCGTGGAGCCTTTTCAATGAGTTCTCGTAGTTGTCGGGGAGCACTGCATCCTCTGTTCTCCAAAGTAGAGCAGTTTCGTATCTTGAGTTATCGATGTGGACTGTATGCCTTTCTAGAATACGTAGTGCTTGTTCCTCTGGATCCGATTTCGGTTTCTGTGGGTTGATGCAGAGCGCGTCCATTGTGAAATACTTCTTCATTAGTTCATCCATGTTTTCCTCTATTTGTTCTTCAATAAGATGGTTGACGAAGTCGCTATTTCCTGTCGATCGGGTCTGGCTTCCGTGAAGTACCCATCCCAGCGGAGTGAGTGAAGCCACTGGTTGGTCTCGTGGTCCTCTTCGAAGTCCTTTGGTGACGAGGAGATGCCAGTTGTCTTGCCCGATGAGTATTCCTGGCTTCGCATGTTCGTAGGTGATGAACTTGGTGATGGATCGTAGATGTTTACATTCTCCAATGTGCTCTGATGAAACTTGTTGTGCTGTCACTTGAAGATTCTTCACTGTTCTTTCTTGAATCCTCTGTACGTTGTTATTGGCTCCTTTCAGGGTGACATCCACTCTTCTTGAGTTTGAATGTGCAGTTTTCAATGCGTTGATTGACTCTATCTTCAGTGGTTCTATGGGTCCCGGCGCTCCGATCTTGTTCGCTATTTTCTCATCGATGAGTGTCACTGTTGAACCATCGTCGAGGAGCGCGTAAGTTTTCACAGTGTCTATTGGGCCCTTCACTGTCACTGGCACTATCTTTAGATAAGATTGCTTCCTCGAAGTCCACGCTGAGTTGATGACCTCGGGTTGATCCTTATCTTCACTTTCTTCTTTCTTCTGTGCTTTATGATGATGCAACATTCTGTTGTGGTAGAACTTGCATCCGTTGATACCGCACGATTGTTGACGACACGAGTGTGTTTTATTTCTAAAACGTAAGCATCGGAAACACAACTTCTTTTGCTTAGCAATGTCCCACCTTTCACTTGTGTCACAGTCCTTAAACTTTGAACACTTTTCTATAGTGTGATCACTTTCACATAATAAACACTTCACTATTGTTCTAGACAGTCCATTTCTATCGTTCACACTATACAGTCTCTGAGGTCGTCTCGTTTGTTGCACAGTTTCCACTTTCACTTGTTCCGGTTCAGCGTATGGTCCGCACAATTCTGCTTCTCTCTTGAAGAACTTCTCTATTGTCAGCAGCTTGGGTTTATCCTTAGGGAGAGTGGCGGCAAAATCGAAGAACCGGAAGCGCATTGTCGGTGTCATCTTGTCAATTAAAGCTTGAGAAACTTCCACGTTGTATAGATGATACACACAGTTCAATGTCTTCAATGTTGTCACTGAATTAGCAATCTTGCTATAATATACACAAATATCCTTTGGAGACTCGGTGAGGCGCGGCAGCGTTTTCAGCACGTTGATCTCCATCCGTGCTATCACATCGGGTCTTCCAAATCTCCTTTCCAGGTGTTCCAGAACTTCAGCTGGATCCGTGTTGCTGATCAGTTGACTCTCAACAGCTTCTTTGGCTTTTCCTTTCAAATGTTTTCGAAGTCTGTTCAGATTTTCCGCTTTTGAGAACAGCTGCTCCGTTTCTTTGTACGCTGCACTAAAGTTGAGCCACTCCTGGTGTGCTCCATTGAAGAAAGGCAGCTCCATCATTTTCGGTCTCGAAGACCTCACTGCGAGTGTTATCGCTTCAGTAAACTTCGCAAAATCGGGCTGTTCAATCACTTGTTGCTTTGCACTATGTTCTTCCGACGTCTGTGGGCTCCTTTTCACTATTTCACATACACTTGGTTTCACATTGTCCATAATCACTGGTATATTATTTTCAGCAGTCTTCTGTTGCTGATGTTCATCACTTTCGGCCAGCGTTGTGGGTCCTTTCTTCTCTCTGAACCAAGCGTCGACACGTTGTGTCGATTCCATTTTCGAAAACTCGGATCCATCGTCGTCCGTGTCGGAGTCCGCTTCAAGTACGGCAAGTCGTGCTGCAGCTAGCTCCAGCTTGAGGCGTGCTACTTCCTCCTTGGCCTTTAGTCTCTTGTATGTCTTCGATGACTTCGATGACGTTGACTTGACTGGCCTGCTATTTTTCTTCTCTGCTCCATGCACCAACGGTTGTGCATTCCCGCCTTCTATCACTATAGGAGCTGGCGGTTCTGGCGGTTCGGGTGACAAGGCTCGTTCCAGCACCTCAGGTTCATTCCTCCTGGATTCCATAATATCTTCGGCTTCGTACGCTTCAATGGCGGCGGCGGTGCCCGTGGTCGTGGTGCCGTAGGTGATGCCGGTGTGTGCCGTACAGATGGACTGGCCCGTGACGGCTGACGTTGTCGTAGCACCCGACGATGATGACTGTTGAAGCTCCGTCGTGATCTTCTTTCCTTTTCCCGTTGAGCGCGTCACTGGCATGTTGACGTCGCTGACTTCACTGATGACTGGCTCGATGACCGACGACTGACGACTGATGACCCCCAGTATCCGGCGCCCGAAGGACCAAAATGTGCGGTACAGCCGGACCGTCCGCGCTCCTACGCAATTTCAACGAGCGGGGGAGCGGGGGCGGGGACTTTCGTGTGTGACTGCACCGCAACTCGAGGGGGGATGCGCAGGGTTGTGAAGGGAAACACCAGTCTTCTTAGGCCAGCCAGTCTTTATTCTTCCTTTTTCTTATGGGAGTCTTATTGGAGCTTCTTGAGGGCTTGAGGTACTGGAACGAACTGTAATTGTTCAGGATCCCAGCCCTCAATATATACAAATTTCGTCTGGGCTCTGATTGGACTTGCAAATTAACACCAATTAGAATCTATTTAATTCGTCCAATCAGAGCCCTCTATTATGCTATCTCTTTCTAGCCTCTCTTTCTAACAGGGTACTGACCTAAACTCTATCTTTACTGTAGGGTGAGCACCTACCTATTTTTCTCAATTTCTATTATTTTCCTTTATTAAATCCTACCTAAATTATTATTTATTTACTATACAATTATCAGTCTGTCATACAAAATTAATTCTTATACAAAAAGTCTACTTAAAATTATTTCTTCGTAAACACTATCGGTCGTCCTGTACAACATTCATACACAATTTCAAATAGTAGTAAATAAATAGAATATTATTTATAATACATGTAACATATCAAAAACTAATACTAATACTACTTTTCAAAAATATATCCCTGCAATGATATTGCTTTCGAATCCGGTTAGGCGTTAGAACCAATGCTATGTATATAGAACGCCATAGGTTAGAAAGTGACAGAGTACCAAACATCCATACATCAACTTCACCCGACTATCAACTAATTGCTGGCAGCTGGACTTGCAGGGTGTTTTCACCTTCGGTGAACACCAGTTTTGCCCAATGTTTTGGAAATTTTACTAATAGGTATACATTTAAGTAATTTGTTTTTTTTTGTCTTAAAAATAGAATAATACCTAAAGCTAAATTTGTAATATACAACTAGTTGCTATTTTTTCAATACATTTGCTCATAAAGTGGCTACAATCTCACCGTAATCAGACACATAATGGATATTATCAAATAGGCTTCTTCAATACCATTATTTAGCGATAAAGCTAGACATTAACTGACTTATTCATTGCTTTTATTGACAACTAGGTTCTGTTTTACTGTCTGTTTCACTGGGACTATAATATTATATTGGAATCCCGATCACAACGTAATTGCAATCTACAGCTATCATAGATTTATTTCTTGTACAATGGATTGGAACAAAGTATCGCCTGAATAAAATGTATATCTCGCATTTATCCTGCTACTATTATAAAGGCGAAAGTTTGTAAGTATGGATGTTTGTTACTCTTTCACGTCAAAACTACTGAATGGATTTGAATAAAACTTTACCACAATATAGCTTATACATCAGAATAACACATAGGCTACAATTTTTGAGGTTTTTAATGTGAGGTCGTAAAAAAAAACACATTTTTTGCGCTTAAATTGCAAACGCTGACTGAATCCTACAAGATAGATCAAAACAATTTACTACAGTATTGTACAACTTAAAAAGGTCTACAAAAAAGTCCGTGATGGTATATGTTTATCTCTTAGGAATAACCCACAATAATCATTTTTTATCCTTTACTTTGTACGAGAAATAATGGCTTATTTACGAAGCGATTTTAAGCAATACAGTATTAATCCTTATCCAATTAAGTATCTTAAATACATTGTGCATTTAATAAAGATCAATATGGCTTTTTACAGCATGTAAATTAAATAAATATTTTCGAAGATATCACAGATTTAAAATGCAGAGTCATAGCAATTTCGGCGATAAATACCGTTTCGGTGATAAATACCGGCAGCGGCGCCAGGCGAACCGGGCGTGGGGGGAGCGGGGTAGGTGCGGTGGGGAAGAAGTGGCTCATCGCGAGTGCGCGATCCGAACGCGGGCAGACGTCGTTGAAGGTTGTGTCCGTTTTGCGAATTTTCAAGGCACTAGCGATTTGATAAAAACGTATGGTCGCCTACTTTAAGTAATATAGGCCTAAGGTTAGTTATTGCCAGGTTTCTTTTTGGTTAGGAGTTACACGTACAAAAAGATACTTCATTTTTACGAATTACTTCATTGATAATTCAATTACTATATACATAGGTTACTTACAGTTAATTATAACAAATTATATTAGCAATAAATTAAAATTGCGACTATAATTTGAGATTTAAACTATCCTATCTCTCAAGTTGGATCGAACTGCACATGGTGTGCGAATTTTATTATAATCGGTTAAGTGGTTTAGGAGTCCATTGAGGACAAACATTGTGACACGAGATTATATAAATTAAGATAAGATTATTAATATTATATGTTTGTTTTTTATTATTCTTTATTGTACACTACGTCCTTCTTTAGTCGTTTATAAATTCCTTTCCATCCAAAGGTTGCCTGGAAGAGATCGCTTTAAGCGATAAGGCCGCCAATTGTGGTACACTAATTTTAAGTTAATTGTCTTTTACTGTGCCTTTTTTATTTATGTGTCCAATAAAGAATTATAAAATTTCCATGACACAATGTTAGTTACCGTACTCCTCCGAAACGGCTTGACCGATTTTTACCAAATTTCTTATGCGTATTCAGTAGGTCTGAGAATCTTCTACTATATATTTTTAAGGCTTAACAACGTTTGCCAGGTCAGCTAGTAATACATAATTAAGGATTCAAGCTAGAGGGAGGTATGGGCATGTGATGATGTAATGTGGGATGTGGCAAGAAGTAAGAAGAACATTACAGTTGAAGGTTTGCGAGGAAGAGGTCGACCTAAAAAGTCAAGGATTGACTGCGTGAGAGTGAGAGGAGTGAATGAGGAAATGGCAGCTGATAGAGTTAAATGGAAAGAAGAAATTGTGAAGTGCCGCCCCTGCCTAGTGAGAGAGGGCTCAGATAACGATGGTTAATTCAATTAGGATATTTTGAATTACATAGGTAAATAAATACATATTTGTTTGTGTGTAACATTTATTTTGCTAATATACTCGTATTGTTGTGAGGTAAATTTCTACATTTTTTAATAATATGAACATTATGTTGAAAAGACTAAATGATGATTACTCCTTATAGGCTTTCTCGAACTGTTCTTCCATGAGCTGAAAACAAACATTGCAATATTATTCATCATTATTATTTTTGCTAAAGTATGTTAGCTAAGCTTATAATAAATGGTTAAAATATTAAATGAGTAGCAATGTTCATAATTTACCGGTCTAACCATCTTCGGAAAAAATTCCACAAAGAACATTTTTTACGGTCGTACAATATTGTTTTTCGCGTGTTTCAATAAATCCCAATGTTAATTCTGCTCATGTATAAAATTGTTGACTCCCTTTTATAATTTAGAATGTAGAATTCTACCCCCGATGGCGGAAGAGTTTAAAATATCAATACATATAAAAAGACAGTAAAAATAGAGTGTCTGTACATTAGATATTTTTCCAATAAACTGATAGGGCCGCCATTAAAGAAGGATAACAGAAACCAAAACTTTAAATTTAATAACATATGTGTTATTATATGTTGATCATATCTAAGATCCCAAATACATCATCGAGTTACAAAGTGTCCCGTCGTAATATGTCAGTCTGATCCAATCTTATACGTTTAGCCAGAATGAGAGAAAAATCATAAACACAGATACACAAACATAATAATAAACGTTCATATAATACTAGCCGACCCGGCGTTGTTTTGCCATGAATACTAACATGACAGTCGTTGTAGACTGACATTTACGTCAAATGCCATGAGGCTACATATGTCAATTTATTAAAATATTAGGACATATTTGACACACGGCCGGTTAGCCCTATACTAAACCATATTTTTACTTATACATAATATCATCGTCATCAGCCATCATTCATTATATTATTTTTATTATATTTTTGTATATTAAAAATTATATAATATTAGTTAATCTAAACACAATTAAAAAAAAAAACATCCTTTGTGTTATTCTAAAGTTAGCTTATAATAATAAGCTATAAATTATGAACTTTTATTAAATCCATTTGATAGTTTTTGCGTGAGGGAGGAACAAACATCCAGAATTTCATACAAACTTTCGTGTTTATAGAAATAGTAGGATGGTAGGACAAGTATAGATCTCATAAATACTTTACCTGTTCAAGTCTTGCTTTGAAAGGATCGATAGAGTGATATCCGCCTTCCTTTCGCTGCGCGTTAAACGCGTCATAAGCCAACTTCTTACTCCCTTCATGGAACTCGTTTCTTTTCTGTATGTTTATTATGTAGGGAATAAGAAGTAACCACCAAATTGAAAATCTGCAATTATCTTCCATGCTACTGACATATGTGTTGTACGCCACAAGAACGGCGGTCTCATTGGCAGCCTCATTGTTCTTTTTGTAGTCTAAATAACGTTGGTCGAGGATCTGAGAACAAATCAACTATTAAAACGAAGTACTAAGCTCCACCAAAGTTTCGCAATCGTCAAAAAGAAAGGAGGATTTTATTTGAAAGTTTTGGAAGTTTACCGTTTTTAACGTTTTCTCATCTTCGTCGTCGTCATCAAATCCTTGGGAACATTCTTTCTTTGGATGGAAAGCAGTGAGAGCGCGACAGATGGCCTTTCTGTTCGTAGCCAGAAGGTCTTCGGGATGCAGGCACTGGGTCTCATTGTTGGCGAACCTCTTCATGTATGTATCGTACTCATTCACACCCGCCTGCATTGCTATCTTGTTTTTACTTTTATTTATTGCTTTCAAATTGACGAAACTGTCTTCACAAGCCTGTAATACAAAATCATTTGCATGGGTATTATTTCAACATTACGAATGTATATAATATAATGTAATAATCGCGAACTGACAGACTCAGAAAACTAAATGGTTTTTGCATGAAATGTTATACTTACTTTCGCCAGTTGACATTTGTAAACGTCTTCAGAATATTGGTTAGGCATGCTCCGCTTCGAGTCGAAGTCTTTAAGGGTCTGCTCCAATTCTTTTTTGTGCTCTGATTTGAACTCTACGTCAGACAGTGGGGGATCCTGAGAAGCTTTGGTCTGCATACGCTGCCAGTACTCCATCCGCAGTATAGTTACTGTCATCTTGTTATTTTTTTCGTTTTCCTGACGTAACAAAGCGTACTGCTTCTCAAAGCCCTGTTGATAATTGTGAAATGTAAGCGCAAGCGTTGAGGAAACGACGTTGGAATGTGATCATCTTATACATGTTTGAAGTAATCTTTTAACGTGAATTATTAATAAATTTATTTTTACTTACTTGAATGAATTTAGCTCTGTCGTCGTCAACCTTCGCCGTAACTCGTCTCACCAGGTCATCATACATTTTAATGGCAGCATCTAATGCAGTCTTGTGTACTTTTTCCAAATCTATAGGATGCACACACAATGGCTTATCACGACTGATGTCCTCGATTGCCTTCTGGTAGCCCTCCCTAGCTTGGTTGATGGCAGCTTGAATCTTTGACAAGTTGCTTTGAAGAAACTGAGGCAGGCGTTCATCAAGTTCCTGCAATATACATGTATTTTTATTGATTATATTTCATTGTTTTTTTTTATGCCGACAGTGGATGCATAAACTGGTTTTATTTTAAGTACCTGAGAAAGATTTTTCAGGTACTCAGCCGCTTCTTTTGCAGTACCCATTTTCTTCTTCTTGTTGAAAAAATTCTTGGCTTCTTCAACGTTCTTCATATGAATTTCTTTTAGGTCTACAGCAGGAACAGCGGGTTGTTTTTTACCAACAATAGCACTCATCAAGTTCTCATAAACATCGCGTGCTTCACTAACGGCGGAAAGAAGACCAGCTTTCACTGTAGCCTAAAAATGTTAAGTCCATAATGTTATTTGCGGCGTTCGTCGCATTTTTGCCTTTTTTGTAACAAAACTTTAAAATGTATAAAAAAATATTTAGTATAAAATCATCCTGATTTTATAACCTTGCTTAAGTGAAGTTCGGTCAGAGTTATTATGCTTCATTCGTATATATATCACGAATGAAACATAAAATCTATTTATTTAAAGATTAAATAAAACTTGAGTCATATCGAATCGGCTTTAAACGTTTTATATCCGAATCAAAAACATTTTAAATTATTGTGACTGTTAGACGACCTCGTTGGTGAAAAGTTTACCATGCCGGACTGCCAATCAGAAGGTTCCGGGTTCGATCCCGGCCAACATCTTTGTGCTTAACTAAATTTGTTGGCTGTGAGTCTGGGTGTTAAATATGTATCTATATAAAAATATGTATGTATGTATGTATGTATGTCGTTTATCAGTTGTGTTAGCTACCATAACACGAACTAGAAATGGTTCAGTATGGGGTTAGCCAGCCGTGTGTGAAATGTGTCCTAATATTTATTTATTTATTTATTATTATTTATTTACTCAATTTTGAAAATAAATATTCGGTCTTATATATACGTAGATACGTACCGCCAATATATTGGTTGGGTTCGGAAACTCGTCGCTGTTGAAGAGTTCCATGTACGTTTTGAAGAAGTTGAACAATTCGCGAGCCTTCACTCGTTCACCGTTGATCTTTTTCGGCAGCAACTTCGCCGGACTGAATATTGAATTGACCAGGTCGATCAAATTCTTGCGGAAATCTCTATCGATTTCTAAGAAACAAATCATAATAAGAAATCACATGTGACTTAAGCTTCTTCGTTTCGTTTAAATTAGCTGTTGTATATTTTACACAATACAGGCTCTCTAAGCGGTTGTCTAAGACAGCGTTTGATGCTAACTGACAAATTTTTCATGTTGAGTGAAGCGCAGCCAGGCGAGCAATAGAAAATTACCACCATGCTATGGTTTCCTCGTGAATGGTTATGTAAATAAATTACTTACCACTAATATTTCCATGGAAAGTAGGTTTGGGAATGTTCAAACCGGGATGTGGCATCAGAAAACAAGAAACTTTCTCAAAACTGGACCAAATGTGCTGTCTTAAATCCTTCATCTCTTGGGCTAGGTCGTCAGTTATCTGAAAATGTTGAGGTGGATAGATAGCGGTGGATGGTGTGGTGGTTGGATGCTGAGGTTGTTTATTTCCTTCACATTACTCAAAAAGACTTTCAAAATTGTTTGAGCTTGTAGAGCAGCGAGTAATCAGAGCTTAAAAAAATGTTGTCGTAAGAATAAAAATGCGAATTGCTAAAATAAGAACACATGAACCGCCACCGAATGATGGCGGACGCGGGGGGGGCGCAGGGAGAAGGGAGTGGTACCACAAAGTACCACTCTCCTTATTCTCTGCGGCCGTAGTGGCAGGTGACGGGACCACGGGCTAGACCCGTTGCGGGGGTACATAGAACCTAGACCTAGAACGTCGCACCGGGGTTGTCCGGTGTCTATTGCACTCATGGTTTCCGGGGTGGTTGCGGTGCACCACGTGCTTTGTAAGGGGAGTCATCCCCTGAGGAGGAGCCTCGCAGGCTAGCCGAGGTGGGCGGGGTGGAGGGCAAATGCGGGGAGTGGAACCTCATCTCGCCCTTTCCGGTGAGGAGGCCATCGTGAGGTTTTAGTCGGTAGTGATACCATTCTGGCATCGAGCCCGACATACCCACCCACCTCTCCAGGTGTGGTGGGCATGCATAAATGGATTTCTTCACGTAAATTTTTTTTTGCATTTGCTATCACAACATATTAGTAGTTTACCCCGAGTTTCTCTCTTAGCAGAAGTTCCCCTCCGTCTCCTCCATATGGGAAGTCGTCAGGGTACTGCCAGTCCCTCACCAGGAACTCCAGCACTTGGAATGCTTTGTCGTTACCGTTTGCTTTATTTGTATTTACCAACTTGCCGTACTCCGTGAATAACTGTAAGTAATAATAATAAAAAAAGAGTTAGTTTAGATTATAAGAACAATATGAATTATCTTTTAAAACAGGTTGTCCTATTGATTTTCTTTTAATAATCAACGTTTATTGATTTCTGAGAGATTTTTATCGGTCAAGTTCTAGTTGGTATGCTATTTATACTTCATTCATTATTACATTATTCCTAAGTAGCCATTTATCAAATAGCTATTATCAAAATCAACATTTAAACCAAAACCTACCTCCAAGTGTTGCAAGTGATCTTCCTGGATGTTTTGCGAGATGTTGTAGATCTGTATGGAAGACACGAGCGTGGAGAGCGCGAAGATTGTCGAGTTGTCTCGCACCGTGCTCTTGCTGTCGAAGTTGCCTTGCGTGTCCACCAGCAACACTGCCACCTGGAAACCATAAAAAAATTGAACTTAGTACAGAAGAAAAAGTTAATTCGATATATTTAAGATTCTTACGTCAGGAAATAATTTTATAACACAATCATACCGATAATAGACAACTAGCCATAAGTCAGTCTCATCTCAGTGCGTAGTTTATTTGGGATAAAGGTTTATAACTGCCGAAAATAAATAAACGACATGCCAGACTATGAAGTAACTTAAGATTGAGGAGAAACTATACCTTTTCTCCTGATTGTAGAGTAGTGATGAATGGCTCGGACCACATGAGTACTCCCATGGTGGTGGCCTTAATGCCGCCACGCCATTGGAACCCAGCCAGCGGCGCGCTGTCTTCTCCCAGCCATGAGCCATCCTTCTGCGCTGATTGCTGCAACGTTTCAAAAGCATTACATATTTTTCGTCAAACCTATGATAAACTGAGGTGAAACATTAGATAACAGATCAACAACAGCTCGCGTATGAATCCGATACTATAATTTACTTAAAGAACCTTACCGATGAGTAGAGGTATCTGAGGAAGCAGTTGAGCAGGAAGGACTTGCCGCCGCGGTAGGCGCCGGCCACGCTCACCACCACCACCGGCAGATCCTTGACGTCATCACGCAGCAGCAGCTGCGCCAGCTCCGCCTCGTCCAGCTCGTACGAGTGGGACTTCGTCACGTTCACTATTTGCAAGCCACGACCAGATTCCGACATTTCTGGAAGAATAGACTTAACTATTGACCTCTGAATGGCTTTCGAACAACGAATACATGAAATGTGTACTGACCAGGGCTTCACCTATGTCAAGGTCAAAAAGAAAAGAACAGCTTTGTCATTCTATCTTGCGTAGATTAAACAAGGCTTAAGAGCCTAGAACATAGGCAAAAGGTTGCCAGTCTTTACTTTATCGGATACATTTTGGAGAGTGCGCAATCAAATGGAGCACAATTTAATTCCCACTTCGTCATTCTATTGCAAAAAGAGCAGGGGTACGTTCATTATTTATTTGCAAGCCACTACCAGATTCTGACATCGTTGAGTAATGGTGAAAGGCGTCAGATGAAAAGAACCAATGGAAATTTAGTAACTAGTATCATATAAAAATAGGCTTAGTAGCGGCAGATATCAAATATCCAAAATTTTTATTATTTTATTTGTGTAGAATTTTACCACAAAGCAATTTTATGTTTTGCTTTTTTATATTTTGATGGTGAAAAATAAGAAGATAAAATTGTAAACCTTTAAAAAAGCAAGTAACTTGATAATCAGAACACTATATAGAATGTCAGATATAAAACAGACGAAAATCAGAAATATTTAGTGTAGGTACTTCCGCGGTGATCTGAAACCAAATTGAGATAGATAAAGAAAAACGTTTTTTAATATATAAATTTTCTTTTTTCTACAATTGATTTCCGCAAAGTAACGCCTGAGTCAATAAGTCAGATTTAAAACGTAGCATTCATTATATACCTATCTTATAACACATTCAGGGGAGTCAACGTTTAAATGTAATGATACGAAAATGTTATCTTAAAATAGGTAACACATATTATGTTTACCAAATTATTTTCATGCGTTTATAAATATTGTTGGTAATAATTAAACCACATACAAAATACAGTTTAGGGTTCCGTACCTAAAAGGTAACAACGGGACCCTATTACTTTTAAGCCTGCACTGTCTGTCTGTCACTAGATTGTAACTCTGTAACTGTAATAGCTAAAGCTGAAATATCCACAAGTTATGTACTTCTATCTGTTGCCGATAAAAACACTAAAATTAAAAAAATATATACTAAGGGTCTCCAATAGATACATTTTGTAAAATATCATTAACGGTAATTAGACGCTTAAAATTATCATAAAATATTAAGTTTTGTAAAATTAAAGAAAGTAATAATTTAGACACAGAATAGATATTTGGGGGGCTCCCATACAACAAACGTTATTTACAGGCATTCTTTTACTAACAACATTTTGTAGACCCTCGAAATATGCAAAGACTATTTGACTAATAGTCTAGTCAACAAGTGCCTTTTTGGTCAACTTTTTTCAGCAGTCTCCGAAAATTATGATTGAGGTGTCATTTGATTCGGAATGGCATCTAGATAGTTTTCGAAAAAATGAAGTTCCGCTGAAAAAAAAAATTTAAAGTTTTTGACCACGGATTATTGTTAATTGATCTGTCCTGTAGGATTTTCATATTTAATAAGTTTAAATATTATTTATTCATTCAAGGCCGAAGGAATGAATAAATATTATTAAAACTTATTAAATATGAAAAATAAAATTTGAAAAAATTCAGGTGCCTACAGGACAGATCAATAAACAATAATCCGTGGTCAAAAACTTTAATTTTTTTTTCCTGATATTTTCTGTTTCAGCGGATCTTTATTGTTTTTCGAAAACTATAAAGATGCCATTCCGAATCGAATGACACCTCAATCGTAATTTTCGGATACTGCTGAAAAATTTTAACCAAAAAAGCACTAATTGTTAACTAGACTATAAGTATGGAAAATAAATTATAAAATTAAATTAAAATGGAGCATTTAAGGA
The DNA here is from genome assembly GCA_035578125.1 of Mellilla xanthometata. NCBI lineage: Eukaryota > Metazoa > Arthropoda > Insecta > Lepidoptera > Geometridae > Mellilla > Mellilla xanthometata. Next base: position 13,744,711 of record JAPUBQ010000010.1, read on the forward strand.
GGTTCCCATACAAATAATGTTTTTTTGACAATAATTTGCCGACTCGCACTAAGCCATTGTACACATTGCCAACCTAACAGACGGATGAATCATAGAGTACGGACTCTCTGTTAACACTTGCCTTCAGTTGAACTTGGACTTAGGGCCAAAGGACGACGGACAGAGCGAAACTAGAACGGTTTGTTGCACAACTTTTTACTTTCTGTTAAAATTGTAACTGCAAGTGTAAAGCTTTTGCGAACTGAATGCTGAATAGTTATCAACGTGCAGGGTTCGCTATATATAGGTAATATCTCTCGTTGAATTGTGTGCCTAATTATTATTTCCAAACTTGTGGTTGACAAAAGGAAACCGTTCGTGAGAACTTTACTATTTTATCTGTCTAGGTGATTGCGGCTGTACTGATAAACATTTTATATCATGCACACATGTTGCGGTTTTACTTGATAAAAAAACTTCAAGGACTTTCAATTGAAGGCGTAATTTTTATATTGTGGTTTCTAGGTTTCCGTTCCCAAGGGGTACAACGGTCTCTGTTACTAAGACTTCGCTGTCCGTTTGTCTGTTCGTCCATCCGTCTGCCAATTGAATGCGTCTCATGAAGCATGATACAAATACAAATCATTTATTGATACCAAAGTTACAAGTCAAATAATATGATATCATTACAAAAGTATGTGATATGTAGATATCTATGTCAATTTTCAATTCTAATTCTAAAAATATAATATCATTACAACAGTATATGATTGTCATCAAATATCAATTTTCACATCTTATTCTAGTAATATAATAGCACTAGCTGTTGCCCGTGGCTCCGCCCGCATGTAGTTCGCTTTTCGCGTAACCTGTAGAAACTACATTTATTTATTATGTAATAGACCAAAAAAGTTCCATGGTATCCTATAATTCCCGTGGCAGTTTTACGAGTATATGGTAATTACTTTACCAAGATATCAAACCGAGTCGTATCTGTCATTCCGCATTCGATTCTTGAGATCTAGTTAACCTCGGAATTAAGCTATCAAGGAAAGGTTTTTTTTACAATAAATGGGCTCGCGCTTGATCACAATTCACCTGATGGCAAGCGACATTATGATCTCAGGTGGAGCGCGTTTACCCAGAAAAACTCTTCGCGGTTCACTCTTGCTTTGAATTTTGCGTTTGCCAGATTGTAGGTCTCAGGGAACAGGGAGCTTGGCAAAGAATTCCACACCTCCGCGGTTCGCACTATGAAAGAGGCAAACCACTTAGTACGCTCTTTTAGAACCTCCACGACATAACGATGCCGCTTCGGTGTTTTCTTGCTCGTCCGATAGTGGAATGGGACGGGGGGAATTAAATCATGCAATTCCATCGCTACCATTATAACTTTCAAGACATCGCCTTGATAAGTAAGTAACTTTCAACATAAACTTTAACTAGTCCTAATCCTTAGTTCACCGCCAGCAAAAAAATATACCATTATTTTTAATTTTTCGTAAATAAAATATTTCATAATTTCATAATACTAAAAATAATACATATTCATGAAAAAAAAAAACTACACAATATTTAAAAAACCTTACAAATAGTGAATTAAACGTCAGTGTCCACGGGTAAGGTGCCTAAAATGCTGGCGGCATTACCTTGCTAGATCGTCAAACTTACACGTTGTTTTTATACATATTCCAAATGATTGAACTTTTAGTTCAAAAACAAAGACGTCAAATACGACCATTTTCATCTCCTTTCACCCCCTTAGGGATAGAATTTACAAAAACCCGTCGTGTGGGTACCATAAAAATACACATTCCAAATTTTATACCCCTTAATTTCAAAAACACAAAACTTTCAATTTGAAATTTCAAGCCCTAATAACATCCCTCTTAAAGCACCAGTGGTCAATGTTTTCCTAATTGTATTTTACCCATTTAATAAACCACAATCACAATAACTTTCAAGACTTGATAAATACAGAAATTTCCATATTAACTTACACCCCATTACACACCCTCAGTTCGCCCCTGGCAAAAAAAACAAACTATTTTTTATATACTATACATATTCCAAATTTCATCGCTAGATATTCAAAACAAAGAAGTTTCATACAAACTTTTTTACCCTCCCTTCGCCCTCTTAGGGATGGAGTTTCAAAAAATCCTTTCTTAGTACACGTCTACTTACTAAAACAAATACATCCTCAAAACTTCGTATCCCTAGGTCTAGCCGTTTGGGCTATAGATGAATGCGCAGCATCATGAGGCGCGTTTGAATGTTATATCGGAGCTATTTTAAAATTGTAATATCTTCTTTGATGTTCATTAAAATTAACTTATGTCAAAGACAATTTTGTTCACAAATAAATACTCTTAAATAACAGCACATTTGTTTGGATAAAAGTTAATATTATTATGTCGATACAACTTTTACAAATATCTGGTAATATTGTTGCATTAATTTCGAACACATTTGATTACCATAAAACGCTTCTAGTGAGTTGATCTTAAAAGATACATATATATTGTTGCGGACATTTTATTAGATCATTTTGAGAGGAATGATTGTTTCATACGTATTTTATTGATATCTTGAACCGTTTGTACAGCCCTCAAAGGGAATCCTCTTGGAATTTCTATAAAGCTGATTTGTTTACTTTGTATGACTTAATTGATAATACAACTTGGGACGAAGTTATTTCTCTCGATTGTGTTAACTCTGCTGTTGGATTGTTCTACAGTAAAATTCATGAGTGTTTTGATCGGTCTGTACCACGGAAAAAATCTTTTACTGTAAATAATAACTACTCGTATGCTTGGTTCACAAGCGATATTATACGTAACATAAAAAATAAACATTTCCACCACAAACGATATTATAAGCGTGATAACAAAGAGTTCAATTATGAAATGTTTTCGTTTTATAGGAGTATTGTTAAAGAACAAATACATCACGCTTATGATACTTATATAAAGAGGATAGAATCAGATTTTATAAGGGAGCCCAAAGCATTTTGGGGCTATGTGAAGCGGCAACGCAGCGAGCGGCAAGAGTGTGACGAGTTTAGGTATGGTGGCGAGGTCGTCTCGGGCCAGAGTGCAGCTGATTCATTCGCTAGTTATTTCGCTTCGGTTTTTCTCGATAAAGTACCTAAGCTTGACGTTTATGACGCGCAGAGCGGGGACACCCGCTTGCCATCCTCTCATATAACTGTTCAGAGTGTTAGTGTCGATGACCTCGTACTTGCCATAAAACGTTTGAAACCCCAATTTGCTATTGAGCCGGATGGAGTACCGTGCTATGTAGTGAAGGATTGTGCCATTAGGCTACTCAAACCTCTCCTACATATCTTCAATCTCGCCATCAATACAGGCGTGTACCCCGCCAGCTGGAAGGTCTCGCGCGTCACGCCGGTACACAAGGGGGGGGGGGGGGGGGATAAAGAAGATATCACGAACTATCGTCCCATTGCGGTACTTTCGGTATTCGGTAAACTATTTTAATTGGTACTTAGTAGGCGAATAGTCCAGCAACTAGCTATCTATCTATCTTGACGACGCTCAGCACGGCTTCAGGCCGCAACGGTCGACTACCACGAACCTTTGACCGAGTTGATAATGATACATTGCTTCGGAAATGCTCTTTGATTGGATTTAATCCCAAACTACTAACCCTTATTGCTAGCTATCTTAGCAATCGTTCGCAATACGTTCAGCTAGCTGGCGGCTAATTCTGTAGTGCTAGTTACTATACTAGATCTGCCCCCTTACTTCGACCTTACAAGAGAACTAACACGCCCACCAAGTCGCTCCAATATGCGCCAACATTCTATGGTGACAACAAAGGGATTTGGTGTTGGCGTATTGGAGCGACTTGGTAGCTAAATTGGAGCGAGTTGGTGGTTGAATTGGAGGCGAGTGAGTCGTACGTTCCAGGTTTATAATAAATTTTCTATGTTATAGAGCATTAAGTGTGTGCAACCTTTTTGGATTTAATAAATAATTTATTATGATTTTCTCAACTCTAAAAAATAATATTGTGTCAAATCAGAGTTGCCAGAAGTACGAGAAATCTCGTATCATTACAAAATTTAGAGGGTCAGTACGAGATTCAAGATTAACAAAAATCTCTACACTTTTTTTAGGAGATTTTAACACTGACGACTTCTTTCGCTTACCTTTATCACAGATACAGTAAATGGTACATTATTAGCTTCCGAAAGCGCTAAAGGCCCAAATCGCATAGGCAATTGCGAACATTTCGATCCATCAATAGAAATGTACGTCAGAATAACAGGTGAAATGATATACTCTAAAAATAAAGATTATTTTACTAACATCCCTGATATCGAATATAATTAATAAAAATTATATATATAATATGAATTTTAATTTTGACGTGACAACGTCTTAAATTAGGTTGCGGCTGGGAGTCACTTATGAAAAAGTGTAACGCCCGGTAACGTTACGATGAGTCACCGAACGAGAGAGAGGCCCGCCGAATTGCGTCTCTCTCCCACTCAACTATGATCGGTCTGCCGCGCGCGCAGCACGCGGCAGACGTTGTCACGTTATTCGCCCGTAAAACCGACTTTACAGGCAACCATTTTTTTTTCTTTCAATTGAACAACCCCAAGCAAAGAATATGACTACACAAGTTACTTAGTACAGTAAATAAATAGCATTGATTTTATTAGAGTTTCTTGAAATGTATGCATTTACGAGATTATCCGTTGAAATTATAAGATATTTTACCAACCTTGGTAACAGTAAAATTTATTGTCATCTGGCAACCCTGTACCAAACTCATGGAATGTCAATCGTGCATATAAATGTTTGTTTTGATCCGTATTTGAATTCGATATCTTTAGTAAATCCGCAATTCATACGAAGAAATTGCTCTTAACTTGTTTAAAACGCAATAATTCTTACATGGAAGTGTTTTTTTTGACAATAAAGTTGGCTTTGTTGTGATTTTCAACACTTGAAGCTCAAGTTACAACCATTAAACAAATACGTCATAACTATACATAATATATCATTTCATCGGCAGTGTTATTTTAAAAAGTAACTATTGGGAAATGTAGTGCTTGTGGCAAGTTTGTGTCTTCAACGGGACTCGTAAAGTGCAACGATTGTGAATGTGTTTATCATAAACATACACACGATAACAAGGAGATGCGAAAAGTGCGTAGCGAAAAATATTGAAACAAATGATAAATCTCCGACATACATTGATCCCGAACCAATGCCTGGCACATCCTGTGGGTCTTCACTTCAGTTACCACCTCGGTTTTGTCAGATTCAACGGTACACCAACTTATCAATGTGATGAGATCATTTCGAACCTGTATGCAAAAATTGAGTGCAGAGATAGCTGAATTCCGTATGGAATTTGATAAACTTCGATCTAATCAAAATTCAATGCAACCAAAGCTTGAAACTTGTCTACAATGTACATTTCTTAGGCGATCAAGCCAATGAATTAGAAAAAAGATTGAGCGATATTGAAGAATCTGTAAGAAATATGTGTAGTGATGCTGTCCTGGCGAGTCTCGATCAATTGAAATGTGAGGCTGTTGGCAGCCGCTCGGCGCCGGTGACCTGGGCCTCCCGCCCGAGACGGTGGCTAAGCAACGGGTCTATTTTAATGAAAGGCTGACCAAATACAACAAACAACTTTTTTATAAGGCCAAATAGGAAAAGATAAGACTAAATTGGAAATATACATGGACACAACATGGCAAAATATTATTAAGAAAAAAATAAGGTGGAAAAGTTTTCGTGTAAGACAGGACAATGATATTCTTCATGTTTTTAATTAATATAAATTTTTAGACATACATACTAACTCATTGTGCTTATAAATTAACACTTTAATTATAATGTTTAGGACCTAGATGCCAACACAATGAAGCCTAGTTTTTATTTTATACTTATTACCAACCGATTAACGTAGCTATTTAACATATTTTTAATTTATGTTTGTCTTTAGATACCTGACATTTAATATAGAATAATTTATAATTATTAAGGATTGAATAGCGGGTGTAAGCTGTGCGCTTGCACTCACTGCAGGCTAGCAATGACAAATGTATGTTATCCGTGCCGTTATTTGCTATAATAATAAAATTGCTATCATTTTATTATTAAAACTGTTGATTAGTTATTTCTACTGCTGTATTGATTAACCATGTGGTTTCTGTACTAATATAATAGAACTAAAGAAAATATGTATATTATAAATAAAACTAGTTTAAATGTGTAAATCTTTTGTTAAATCTCATGCCTTATTTTACATTACAATAATATGATGTTGAATTATTTTATTTATCTTTATTCAGAACTTATAAGATGGTCTCTACTGATTTTTCTTAGTTTTGAAGTTATTACCATGTGCTTATATAATAGTGTACTACCTATATTTATGTGACAAATTAATGTGTGTAAAGGAGCAGGTTGGAAACCAGCACTGGAGTACCAAGTGTACTTTCAGCACATGCTGAACCTGCTCCTTTAGTGCACATACACAATACACAAGTCATTTTGTATGTCAAACTCAGAAGTCTGTGCACAATAAACAATTTTTCTTTCTCTCTTTCTTTCTTTCTAATTGCACCAATATCAATTTATTTATTGGATTACAACATATACCTACCTAATATTGTTGAGTATTAAATAATTTGTAAAAAATTGTGTCATTTAAATAATATAGATATATTCTACTAGTAGCTTGTTACATCATAATATACCTGTTAGGTTTGTAATCTTAGCTTAAAACCATTGTTAGTAATATTAATTTATCTTTGGCAATATGTATTGGATATATTGGAAGTGATAAATAAAAACATTTACTACTTTTGTATTTCATTTACTATTTCCTGTAGTCTAGAAAGATAGAAGGCACCAGCAAGTAGAAGGTCACCTACGAGGTGAAGATCTAGTTGGTACCTGTAGGACTGGTGTACCATTACAGAGCGAATACGGTCTGCCTCTACTTACTCGTAGCAAGGGACAAATGTGCCCGAGGATGGACAATGCATATCCTCAGACTACAGGAATAAAGCCTTTTTTCCTGTAGTCTGAGTGCATATCTTGGAGCGATCGCAAGTGCGTTGAAAACTTCGTGAAATGAGCATTGTGATTACTAGTAAAAGGTGGTTACGTGGCAGCGGCGTCACAATAGAATACTGAATATAAATAATCATCTTTTATGTTACGTACTGAGTATCCCAATTGTGGCACACTATTTTTTTTGTTCTTAGTTATTATTTTATCTTTGTGTCTAATAAAGTATTATCTATCTACCTATACTAGTGCCGCTGCATGACCAATATTTAGATAACTAATAAAACGCTCTGTCTAATAGGTTGTATGGCGAAATAAAAAGGTTTCAATTAGGAGCGAAATAGCTGAACTCAATTTTCGTGAATTTATATAATTTCAATTCGACATGTATGTATGTAATACAATTATATTTATTTACAAATTATTCCAGTCACATGCTATGGTAGTCGAAGATAGCTTCGTACATACATGAAATCTCAACAACAAAATCATTGATTTTTTTGCTCTGTATCCTTCTCTGTTTTATTTTGATTGTCTGCTTGTTGGTATTATTCACATTATTCAATACCTAATTTAATTTTATATTTTTTTTAGTATGTAAAGAAACTAATTCATTAATAATAAACACAGTTGACATGTGTTTGAAATTTTGACAGCAGCTGCAGACTTTTTAATTATGTTCCACTTCCAGTTTGGTGTTTTAGTAAATTACATTTTGTAGCATAAATGAAAGAGGTTGGTTTGTTTTTCACAGAAGTTGTCGAACAGTGTACAATAAAAGCACAATAAACAATAAAATTAATCATGGGAAAAAGTTTAAAATTTATAAATAATTTAACGCTCGTTATTACCGAGTTTTATTTGGTCTAGAGAGCCTGAAAACAAAAAAGTGGAAAAAGAGGTTATTCATTGCATAAAAAAATAAGTGACACAAATAATATTTATTGGTATTTCACATCTCTAATCCCAGCGAATTATCAGCGATTTAACCGTGGATGGTCGAAGTAAGGGGGCTGGTGTCAGCCAAGGTTCGACCGTCGGTCCCACGCAGTTTTTGATAATGGTGAACGATTTGCCGAGTGTCGTCAGTACCTCTAAATGCTTTCTCTTCTCAGACGATCTTAAATTATTTGCAACAGTGAAATAAAAAATGCAGGCTAAACAAGCATATAGGATGCTAGGCTTTATTATGCGGACTTCCTATAAGTTTACCAACCCTCAAGCTACTATGGCGCTTTATAACGCATACGTACGGAGTAAACTCGAATTTAACGCCATAATTTGGGATCCGTATGAAAAGAAGTATAGCTTAATGATAGAACGTATACAGCGCAAATATGCTAGATATGTGTACAGGAAAATGTATGGCCATTATCCGTACATGTACCCGTCCATTTTCGTTTCCGGCATGGTAGGTATCTATCTACACGTTAGAAATCAGACGCAAGTGTAGCCTTATCGTGCACTATTACTTGTTACTGTACGGTCAAGTGAATGATCCGAGCACGCTGAGCCGGCTAGCGCTGGCGGTGCCGCCGGCCAGCATGGCGCAGTACTCGGCTGGGGGCGGGCCGCGCCGCCGCCGGTGCCTGCTGGCGGCCGCGCCCTCGCTCCGCCGGCCGCGTCACAAGTCCACAGCCCGCATATGAGCTGTCCGCCTTAATGATTTCAAAGGAGTGTTTTAAACTGGACTCTGGGTGAATGTCTTATTTTAAACGTGGACTCGGCAGGATAAATCCTAAGCTACAAAAAAGTCGCGGGACATGGAGACAGGCGTTTATTTTTTCTTAGTAAAGGACTTATAAAAAAAAAAAAACTATTTAACTTTTGGAAAAAAACATTTTATTTGTGAGCTATGATGAAACATTCAAGGCAGTACGGTTTTACACAAACATTGCAGACTTGAGAAACTTTTTTCGCTAAATTTGTAGCTACTTTCGGCGCATCACCCAGCGCTCGACGTGTTGCGTAGCATCCGCCACAGCGTCGTCTAACCAGTTTTCTGACATTTTTCTCAGATTTTTTGAGGATAAAATATACTTAGGAACGATAATTAGAAAGATTGACATCTGATAAATACAAGTACAACTGTCATTGTCAACGAAAACAAAAAAAAATAGGTTTTTTTTACTACAGCCCATATGTGGGCTGTGGACTTACAGAGAGATTTTTTGATAAGATTTGCTTCGTAAGTCCACAGCCCACATATGGGCTGTAGTAAAAAAAACAACTACCCCAAAAAAAACTTATATTGCCAATAAACCATTATCATATAAGTACCATATATTACTCAATTTAATCAAAACATACACTGGACTTGGGAAGTACTATATACACTAACCGCCGGTCTGTGAACCTGTTTCAAGCTTTCCTCGATAAATGGTCTATTCAACACAAAAATATTTTTTCAAGTCACACCAGTAGTTACTGAGATTAGCGCGTTCAAACAAACAAACAAACTATTCAGCTTTATAATATTATTACTTTGCCAAGATATCAAACTGTGTCGCATCTGTCTTTCGCATTCGATTGCTGAGATCTAGTTAACTTCAGAATTTAGCTATCATGGAACGTTTTTTTTTACAATAAATGGGCTTGCCCTTGATCACAATTCACCTGATGTCTAGCGAAATTATGATCTAAGGTGGAGCGCGCTTACCCAGAAATACTCTTTCTGGTTCACCCTTGCTTTGAAAACCGCCAGATTGTAGGTCTCAGTAAATCATGTAATTCCGTCGCACCCTTACCGAAATGTAACCTATAAAAAACTGAAAGGCCACCAGGCGGTGAAGCTCAAGATTCTGCAATTTTGCCTTGCAAAGAGCATCGCTACCAATGACCCCCTTTGCTCGCCACTCAATCGAATTCAACGCCTCTAGCTGGTACTTAGCCGATCCGTCCCAAAGATGCGAACAGTACTACATGCTCGACCGAGCTTGTGCTTTATATAATGTAAGCAACTGTTGCTTGAAGTACCGTCGCACCATACCATAGAGAGGATACCCAGCTTCTTGGCTTCCGATTGAGCCTTAGACTCAATGTAAGAGCCAAAGTCGAAGACAACCAAGCACCTAGAAGCTTGAGGAGGTCAGTGATCTATAGATACAGATTAGACTGTTTTTTTCAGAGCATTATTTTAATTTAAATAATTAGAATACGTTATGACACGATCATACTTACCGTCGACCAGCAACTAAACTGACTGGCTGTTTATTAGTTTTTACTCGTATATCATTTAAGACAAAAAATATACTCTTACCATTATGTGAACTACATAAATGAATACCAATTTTGAAGTGTTTAATTTCATAAACACAATACTTATAATTTGAACTTTCATCCCCAATGGTATCCGCCTTAATCCACCACTGGCGAACGTTTCCATGATTTTATTTTACCCATTTAATAAACTACTACCATTATAACTTTCAAGACGTTACCTTGATATATAAATAACTTTCAACACAAACAGTAACCCCCAGAACTAACCATTAGTTTACCCCCAGAAAAATATTTCATTATTTTTCATAAACTAAACATATTCCAAATGAAATGAAACTTCTAGATCAAAAACAAAGAAGTTACATACTCGTACAAACATTTATATCCCCTTCGGGGTGGAATTTTGGAAAAACCGTCGTGTACTAAAAAAGCGCGCTCCGCCTGAGATCATAATGTCGCTAGCCATCAAGTGAATTGTGATCAAGCGCAAGCCCATTTATTGTAAAAAAAATCGCTCCATGATAGCTTAATTCCGAGGTTAACTAGATCTCAGGAATCGAATGCGGAATGACAGATGCGTCACAGTTTGATATCTTGGCAAAGTAATGACTATATAAAATTGGTACGGGATACTATAGAATTATTTGAGTCTATTACAAGGTCGGATATATGTAGTTTCTACAGGGTATGCGAAAAGCTATATACACGCGGTCAGAGCCGCAGGCAACAGCTACTTGATATATAAAAAGAAAACGAAAAAAACACGTTTATTGTACGGGGATCCCTCTTAATATTTTTTACTTTTAGTAGGTATTTATTGTTATAGCAGTACCGGAAATACGAGTACATACTCGTATCTTGTGAAAGCTTTCTATCGTCTATTTTTCGTGTTCTTCACCAGCCTCTGCCCTACCTCGCTACTCCAACAACCTAGTTTCAACAACCACGGTACAAAACAGGTAGGTAGACACCAACGCTGAATATTTAACTCACTTTTCGGTAGCGTCTTTCGCAGTAGCTAACGGAGAGTTGTACGAGGGTGAATCAAAAAAATCTTGGAATCAATATTAAAAAATGCGAAGATTTAAATAATAATATTTTATTTTTCTACATAATCTCCCTCCAATGCAATGCATTTAGAATAACGCGTTTCTAACTTTCTTATTCCTTGTGAAAAAAAAATATTTTCTTGACTCTCGAAAAAGTCCTCTACGGCAGCTATAACCGCGTCATTATCGTGAAATTTTGTTCCACGAATTTCCTCTTTTAATTTTGGAAATAAGTGAAAATCACTTGGGGCTAAGTCCGGAGAATATGGTGGGTGGTCATGGAGATTGAAGCCAGCACAGCGGATTGCGTTGAGCGCAACTTCCGATCGATGAGCAGGAGCGTTATCTTGAAGGAACAACACGCCCAACGACAGTTTTCCACGACGTTTTTCTTTAATCGCTTCACGCACTTTCGGGATTAAATTTGCATAATAGGGTCCAGTAATCGTCTGGCCTTTTGGCATGTAATCAATAAAAAGGATTCCTTCACTATCCCAGAACACAGAGGCCATAATTTTGCCAGCGGTAGGTGCAACTCGAAATTTCTTAATGGATGGAGAGGATGGTCGTTTCCAAGACATGCTTTGTCTTTTAGTTTCAGGATCAAAATGGTGGACCCACGTTTCATCCATGGTGACAAGACGACGGCAAAAATTATCCGAATCACGCTGGAACATTTCGAGATTACGCTTGGAAATTTCCAAACGTCGCTTTTTGTTTTCGTCGGTTAATATTCGTGGCACCATCTTGCAGACACTTTTTTGAACCCCAGTGAATCAATTAAAATGGATTGAACGCTACCAAGAGATATCTTTAGAATCTCAGCTATATGTTTTAAAGTCATTCTTCTGTCTTCCAAAACCAGATTCTCAACCTTTTTGACATTTTCTTCTGTAACGGAGGTTGAAGGCCGCCCAGAACGCGGGTCATCTTTACAGCTTGATCTACCTCTTTTAAATTCAGCCACCCAGTACGCAACCGTAGAATAGGGTACAGCATCACCCCCTAATGTCTGCTGAATGTCCAAAAAAATTTCCTTCGTAGACATTTTTTTCAAACTGAGATATTTTATCACCGCACGTAACTGACTTTTATCCATAATTTTAACTTTTTAGCAACTCGTTGCACAAAAAAATTTATTACATGCGAACAAACTGACAAAAACAAGTGACAGTCTGCATAAATATAGTGTGATAGACACTCTTTAATTTCAATATCGAACTTGATCCAAAAAGGTTTTATATATATTCACTTTTAAGAACTTTTTGATTCACCCTCGTATTCTTATATATAAAATTTCCGTGTCACAGTGTTTGTTACCGTACTCCTCCGAAACGGCTTGACCGATTTTTTCCAAATTTTATATGCGTATTCAGTAGGTCTGAGAATCGGCTACTGTATATTTACTTTTTTTTTTTTATTAAGGTATAACAACGTTTGCCGGGTCAGCTAGTCTTTATATATATCTTTTAATAAAGTGGTGCTAAGCGAAGCCGTGATAGGCTGCTCTAAGTAACAAATGAAATAAAACTAATAATATGTGTGGTAAATGCATTTATTTCCGGTTAGTTTCATATTCATACATTAAATAAAATAATACTGGAATTAAAAACTATAATAAAAATTACATGACACAATATAAATAAAAATAATTGTCAGATTTACTATTTTATGTCAGTAAATAATAAGAAATGAGCCAATGCGCGTACAAATCTACATTGGCCCAACTGGCATAGCGCCGGCAAGTGCAGAAGTCACTAGTACTTTATTAACGACATCTTTGATAGCACCCAAATTAACTTTTTCCAACATTTCCTCCTTGTAATGATTCTCGAAATAATTCTGCATCATCTGAAAATAAATAATAAAGGCAAGTTAGGGTTGTGATTGAAAAGTATCTTGTGTTTAGACGATTGTGACTACAACGAATCATAACAAATGCATCTTTTTTATTTATTTCAACAACACATATGTATGCCGCCTTTTTAAAGGCCGCCACGTATTTTTAAACATCACAGATAGACATTTGACCCGCATACTAGTATGCCGGAAAACACCGTCACATGCTTAGCCCAGATTTCTCATCTTGGGGATGGTTGCAAGTCAGGCGAGCATTAGAAAATGCTCTACCACCAGCTATGATTTCCCCCCAATATTCTACCACCATGCTATGATTTCCCCCCGATATTCTACCACCATGCTATGATATCCCCTCGATATTCTACCACTATGCTACGACATGTTTGATTCTTAAAGATAAAGATATTATTTTGCGGCTCATGATTGCGATTTAGAAGATATTCATCTACACATGATTTTTTCGGTATTGTACTGTATATACCATAGATTAACAGAGCTATTGACTAACCAAGCTGATGTATATTTGTGAATTATTATTTAAAAAAAATCACCTCATCAAGACTGTTTTTAAAAGTATCATTCGGGTAACTTTCACCCTCATTTCTTTGCGCAAAGAACACGTCATAAGCCTTTTGCTTAGACTGTTCATGGAAGGTGGCTCTCTTCTGCACGTTTTCTATGTAGGGTACAATCAGGAACCACCAGGCAGTGAATCTGCATTTGTCGTTCATGTTATTGACATACGCCATGAACGCCATGATCACGGCGGTCTTGTTAGCTGCGTCGTTATTCTTCTTGTAATCCGCGTAGCGTTGATCGAGCATCTATAGGAACACGAAGCATGTTACTTGTATGTGATAATAAAATTAATTTTTCCATTACTTATTCATCATAGGCAGAATTTTCAGCATCGGTTTCGCTGATTCGGCCATGTGGAAAGAATGGGAGAGGATCGGGTGGTGTAGTGAGCATACTTGGGGCGACCAGCCGGCTGACGTCCAGTCAGTCGCTCCAAGTATTGCTGAAAAGTTCAAGCACTGCAAGAGATGATCGCACTTGATGCTACATGCAGGAGACAGTACAAGAGAGACAAGATTGGTGGCGAATCAGCGGCACACATGACTAAACTAAATTTAAAGAAGGCCCGTCTCTTTTCGTCTTAGGTGGCCAAAAAGGCACGTTCAGAACCACAGACAAAACAACTTAAATCACGTCAAATATGGCAGTTTTAGAGGTGATACAAGTGAGTGCCCTCTAAAGACGCCTATATTTTCTACATTTGACGTGATTTTAGTTATTTTGACTATGGTGCAGACGTGCCGTCTCATTCTGCTGAATCGCCACCAGTGGCGTCTCTTGGTGATGGAGTTTTAGGGTCATCGAGCCATCTTAGTAGAAGTAGTACTATTAATTATTGCAACTAATTATGAACATTCACTCAAAATAATGCCTTTGTGACTTAATTGCAAAAAAAGACAACACGTTTATAAATATTATCCTTCATTGTTTTCTTCTCTACTGGTGGTATAGCCAAGCACACATTTGTCTTGCAGCCGGTACCTTCATCCATGTCATCCATGTCCGTCAGTCACACACTATCCACAGTATTGTAAAACAGATGATTATAATTACCCTTTTCAATGTTAGTTCGTCATCATCATCATAGTCAAATCCTTTGTAACAATCCTTATCTGGTCGGATGGAAGTGAGAGCGCGGCAAATTCCCTGCGTATGTAAGTGTGATAGTTCTTCGGGGTGCCTACATTTGGACTGGCCATTTAAAAAGGTTCCCATAAATCGATCGTATACCTGTACGGCATTGAATATTGTTTCCTTGTTCTTACTGTTATTGATCGTTTTAAGATTAACGAAGCTATCCTGGCAAGCCTGTAATAAAATGTTTGCTTATACTCGTATTCTGGTATCGAACACACTATATTTTTTTTATTTCTTAACATAATATTTTATCAGGCACGAAATTTTATTGTATTTTTTAGTTATAATGACAAATTATAGATAGAGAAGTAAAAAATGCACTGGGTTATACTGGTAACTAACGCAAAACCTTTTTATAATAAGGATTTTTAATCAATTGTCTAAAGCGTTACTTAACGTATTGTTTTTCTTATTTATTTTATATTCTTTTACAATATATTTTATATTATTTTATCAGTTACTAACCTTGGCCAGTTTTTGTTTGTAAACATCTTCAGTATACTGACTTGGTATAGCCCTCTTCGAATCGAAGTGTTTTAGAGTCTGTTCCAATTCGTTTTTATGCTCTTCCATGTAGTCTGCCTCCGATAGAGGTGGATCTTGTAAAGCTTTAGCCTGCATTCTCTGCCAGTACTCCATGCACAGTGTGGTTACAGCCAGCTTGTTGTTTTGCTCATTCTCTTGTTCCAATAAGTCGTATAGCTTTTCGAAACCCTGCACAACGACAATGATTAGAAAGAAACTGTAACAGCCAATTTAACATTATGGATTGATATCCGAATGAATCCGGGATAAAAAGTAGCCTATTAAACTACTTTGGTATTGAAATTAATCCAAACCAGAAACTCACTTGAATAAATATAATTTTATCGTCATCGTGTTTTTTGGTAACTCGTTTCACTAACTCCTCATAAGTTTTGATGGCAGCATCTAAAGCAGTCTTGTGTACTTTTTCTAGGTCTTTAGGGTGCACACATATTGGCTGATCGTGAGCCATCTCTTGTACCACCTTATCGTAAGATACCCTCGCTTCTTCGACAGTAGATTGAAACTTAGCCAAATTGCTTTGGACGTACTGCGGTAAGCGTTCATTAAGCTCCTGTAACATATTGTTCAATTAGGTACAATATCAAGGTCTGATGACACATACTCTAGTTAAGATTACTACATAAATGTATTTCTAAGAAAAATATGCCACACATACCTAGAGAGATAAATAAATAAAAATCTCATTACTACCTTGGAAAGTTTTTCAAGATATTCAGCTTGTTGTTCCAGCGTACCCATTTTCTTTTTATTATTATAGAATTGAACAGCTTCATCAACGTTTTTCTGGTGCAGGAACTTGAGATCTACCGCTGGTATACCGGGTTGCTTGGGGTCAGCCTGAGAGCTCATCCCCTTCTCATATACATCACGCGCTTCGCCTTTAGCGGACAGTAGCACAGCTTTCACAGTTGCCTGGAACAATAATGTTCATGTAAAAAAATCTAACAAAACGCTGTCAAATACTTATTATTTTTTAAATTACGACGGGAGAAAGAATATATTTGTAGGATTTTTCATAATGACTTGCTTACTTTAATATTGCAGTTACGTTTACAAATTATATCCGTAACGAAGAGTAAATAATTTCCTATTACATACCTCGAGAATATTAGTTGGGCTAGGAATTTTGTCACTGTTAAAGAGTTCTAAATATGTCTTAAAATAATTAAATAGTTCCAGAGCCTTTACTTGTTCGCCATTGATCGTCTTGGAAAGAAGTTTTTCCTGACTGAATATTGAATTAACGAGATTGACCAGTTGAGATCGAAATTGAGCATCGATATCTGTAAAACGTAAATAAATTTTGAGTTAAAGTAAATATGAATACGTTAATTATAGCCGTTGATACTGAAGATATATAAATGTGATCTTAAGTTTGTGCGCAGATAAAACATGTATTGTGATCTTAAGTATGAGAGATAAACAATGTGAGTCATACGAGTATTATAATAGCTTTAATCGTACTCTATATGTTAAACATATTTCTTCTAACAATTGTATGAAAACTTTTGTAATT
Organism: Mellilla xanthometata; assembly: GCA_035578125.1. NCBI lineage: Eukaryota > Metazoa > Arthropoda > Insecta > Lepidoptera > Geometridae > Mellilla > Mellilla xanthometata. Next base: position 13,761,669 of record JAPUBQ010000010.1, read on the forward strand.
TACCTCCAATATTTCCAGAGTATGAAGATTTGAGCACATTGAATCCTGGATGAGGCATTAGGAAACACGAAACCTTTTCAAAACTTGACATTACGTGTTCTCTTAACTCCTTCATCTCTTTTGAATCATCTTCCGCAACCTAAAAGTGTATTTTTATTAGCAGAGATCAAAATACTAGAGAGGATTGATTTTTCCCAGACGAAGTTTTCCATAATTACCGAAGAGATCTAGATGACTCTGCAAATCGAGCGTGCAGCCTGAAATTCTGCATCGCGCTTCTGTACATAGTCATATAATGATAGTAGATTCCGTCACCTGAGTGAAGTGAAGAAAATACGAATAGATGGCGCTAAGTGTATCGCATGATACATTGATCGATTGTGATTGTGATCAATTTTCAATAAGAGGTTGAGCGGCTATTATGTTTGTTAGTCTATGTTGGTATGGATGACACTAATTATATAGATAATAAAAAAAATAGTTCATAATAAGTTTAAGATAAAACTATGGAGGTAAAATAAATTCATAATCTTTGTATTTTTACATACATTATTTTCCACAAAATGATATATTAATATAATAATAGTCCGGTCAATTTAGACCAAAAAATTAGGGTGAAGTTACATAAAGTCCCAACAAGCTGAATTTCAGTGAAGTTGTTTAAAACATAATTATAAACAATGTCTCCAAGTTCCCCATCATTCCCGTTTAAGGAAAAACATTTTTTCAAGATCAAAGGTCAAAAAATGAGTTTTTCGCAATTTTCAGCAAAATGGTAATTTTTATCAAAAAATATTGACTATTGACTGACTATTGACCGGACTATAAAATTTGGAAATGAAATATAAGATTATAAACATGATTTTTTGTCATAAGATGACACTAGCGTGAGATAACTGCATGACAAACAAATTGTGAAAATGAATAATATTTACTCGTATTTAGCGTAACGAGAAAATAAACTAAATCGATCGGACTATATTGATACGATTAATAATATTCAATTGTCATTGAGACTGCCCCGGATATTAAGTATTAAGGCTTTGCTATAAACACAGAAATTTGTCTCACACTCAGACACGGCCGACAAATTTTGATGACCTTTTTGAAGTTTAGTATGAGGCAGTTTAACTAGCCGTGAGGGAAACGTGTCCTAATATATTTAGTTACCTCAAGCTTTTCACGAAGTAAACTTTCCCCTCCGACTGCTCCGTAAGGGAATTCCTCGGGGAACTGCCAGTCCCTCACGAGGAACTCCAGCACTTGGAACGCCTTAGACTCGGAATCGTTAGAGTTCACCACCTTACCGTACTCCGTGAACAACTGGAATAAGAAAAGTTTTCATTTTCAAAATGCTGTTTTATAGAATAGTCTGAATATAAAACGTAATGTGTTACAGATAAATCCCACAGAAAGTTGGTAAAAAAGCTACCTCCAGATGTTGCAGATCATCTTCCTTAATGTTTTGCGAGATGTTGTAGATCTGTATGGAAGACACGAGCGTGGAGAGCGCGAAGATTGTCGAGTTGTCTCGCACCGTGCTCTTGCTGTCGAAGTTGCCTTGCGTGTCCACCAGCAACACTGCCACCTGGAAATCACACATGTCAGATATTTTGACAAATTCAGATTTGTGTAGTTGAATGTATATGAGACGAAACACTTGATATTGAGATAATTTTGACCCTACCTTTTCTCCTGATGGTAGAGTAGTGATGAACGGCTCGGACCACATGAGTACTCCCATGGTGGTGGCCTTAATGCCGCCACGCCATTGGAACCCAGCCAGCGGCGCGCTGTCTTCTCCCAGCCATGAGCCATCCTTCTGCGCTGATTGCTGCAACGTTTCAAAAGTATTACATTATTTTCGTCAAACCTAAGATAAACTGAGGTGAAACATTAGATAACAGATCAACAACAGCTCGCGTATGAATCCGATACTATAATTTACTTAAAGAACCTTACCGGTGAGTAGAGGTATCTGAGGAAGAAGTTGAGCAGGAAGGACTTGCCGCCGCGGTAGGCGCCGGCCACGCTCACCACCACCACCGGCAGATCCTTGACGTCATCACGCAGCAGCAGCTGCGCCAGCTCCGCCTCGTCCAGCTCGTACGAGTGGGACTTCGTCACGTTCACTATTTGCAAGCCACGACCAGATTCCGACATTTCTAGAAGAACAGACTTAACTATTGACTTCTGAACGGCTTTCGAACAACGAATACATGAAATCTGTACTGACCAGGGCTTCACCTATGTAAATGGTAAAAAATAAATAAAAAAAGAACAACTAAGACATTCTATTTTGCGTAGATTAAACAAGGCTTAAGAGCCTTGAACATAGGCACAAGGTTGCCAGTCTTTACTTTATCGGATACATTTTGGAGAGTGCGCAGTGGAGCACAATTTAATTCCCGCTTCACCATTCTATTGCAAAAAAGAGCAGGAAGAGAAGGAAGAGAAGAGACACTGATCACTGTTTGACGTTTTTAGAACTTAGCGCAAATATTCAAATAATCAAAAAAATAATAAAATACAATAAAAATCTTACTGTATAATGCAACTGATGTAAACTCCACAAAGTTAACGGAATAGCTTATTATTTGTAGTAGTTAGTTGGTATTATTGTATAACTAACCGATTGTCACGGTCGGATCGCCTGCATTGATGTGTACTGGATCCATATCGTCATTTTATACCCGGTTTGTTATCATTCTTGTGGTTGCGACCAGCTACGTGCCTATGGGAACGCTTCAACCGCCATTGAATAGCCTCACTAAATTAAAAAAATATCGTAAGGGAGCCCCTATTAAATATATTTTTAGGATTCCGTACCTAAAAGGTAAAAACGGGACCCTATTGCTAAGACTCCGCTGTCTCTCTGTCTGTCTGTCTCCAGGCTATATCTCAGAAACGATAATAGCTAGAAAGCTGAAACTTTCACAATATCGTATATATTTATAATAAGAATGTGTTTCCACATTCTTTTTTATAAATATATACATTATATTAAGTGTGAATATAAGCTATATTCACACTTAACTTATATTATATTAAGTGTGAATATAGCTCAGGATATCACGGTTTCTAAGATACAGCCTGGTGACAAGACAAACAAACAGTGGAGGCTTAGTAATAGGGTAACGTTTTTTACCTTTTAAGTACAGAACCCTGAAAATCACGTTTATTGTATCCTTTCATATAGAAATACACAATCACGCGGGAAAAGAAATACATAATTTGTGAAAATTTGAGTTTTCTAGTTATCACGGTTTATAAGATACAGTTAAAAAAATATACTTTATTTACACTAAATAACTAGTATAGACTAGCTGACCAGGCAAACGTTGTTTTGCCTTAAGTACAGTTAAGAAGAGTAGAATTGATCAGTTATCGAGCGGGATGAACAATGATTAAATTACTTATGTGGCCATACAAAAATAGGGGTTGGTGATAAAATGTAACAAAATGGCTGTATGTATTTTTTGTAATGCCACATTATAAAAATTAAAATTAAAAAATTTCATCAAAAAAAAAAAATTAAGGGTGAACAACACTTATCACTTAGGGGTATGGAAAATATAGTTGCCAATTCTCAGACCTACTGAATACGCATTTTATATTTATATTCATAAAATTTGGTAAAAACCGGTCAAGCCGTTTCGGAGGAGTACGGCAACTAACATTGTGACATGAAAAATTTTATATATAAGAAATATGACTATAGAATCTTGTTAAAAATCGTTCACTGTATCACAATCACAATCGATCAATGTATCATTCGATGCACGTAGCGCCATCTATTCGTACCACTTCACTCAGGTCACTCAATCTACTATCGTTGTATGACTATGTACTGAAGCGAGTTGCGGAATTTCGCAGCAACCGGGCTGCAAGCTCGATTTGCAGCGCTATCTAGGTTTCATCGGTAATTATTGCAAACTTTAGTGCCTCGCGAACAGTGTTTGATCTCTGATATGACATTCATATTTAAAAAATGGCCAAGAGCTTGTCTTGACACGCTCAGACACTCATTACTTTTACTGCTCCTTGATAATATATTGCCCATCGCCGAAGTGGGTGGACACACAATGGTGCATGGCTCATTCAAGTTGTGCCTGCCACTTGCAATAATAATGAAAATAATAAAAAATATTTTCACGACATGTTTTACGTTTCCGTTCCTATAAGGTAAAAACAGGACTCTATTGATAAACTCCGCTGTCTGTATGTCTGCTTATCTGTCACCAGGCTATCTCAGAAACTGTTTTAGCTAAAAAGCTGTATTTCCCGAGCCGTTATAAACAACTAATACTTATAATATTGCATATTACATATACTCGTAGAGTCAACCGTTAGTTTAACTATGAAAATTTCGGTAGATAAGTATTTTTACGAAAAAATTAAAATGTTTCTGAAATTGTCTAATTATGTAAATCGATGCGAAACAATGCAAAACGTTAAATATATAGCTAGATTCAACCGGTAGTTAAACTATGGAAATTTCCGTAGACAATTACATAAAAAACTAAAAATTTGTTGAAATTGGCTAATTTGCTAACTGAATCGATGCGAAACAATGCAACACACGTTATAATATGTATTTCAATCAGTAGTTAAACTATGACAAACATCGGTAGATATTTCTACAGAAAACTAAAAAGTGGTTGATATAGTCTAACTTTGTAAAATAAAAATAAATGTATTGTAAAAAATTCAAATATCTTTTGATTCTTTTCAACTATATAAAATTAAAGTAGGTACATAGTATAAGGTCTTTCTTAAGGGTGTTAAGTATAATATTAAAAACTCTTTATACATATTATATATGGAGTCAGGTAACAATATATTTTCAAATCTCATTTTTTTTTTCAATGAAAAATATTATTTTCTATTTGTTTTAATGGCAGTCCTGACGAGTCATCACTAACCGCTTATCAGTTCGCACGCAACAAGCACGCGTATACGCTCCTCGAGTCAAGGCCATTTTCAATCATAATGAAGGGTTGAAACTTTTAAATTTCGTGTTCGCTTGACTTTTCTAGCGATCACTTGAGAACTATGATCTATGACTCAGAATACTGAAACCTTGTAAATTGTATTCTAAATAATATATTCTAGGTATGCGTCGTATAAGTAATTAATACTTTTATTTTATTTATTTATTTAATACACCTTTCAGAAACATCATGTATAATATGAATAATCAATTTTTATACTACTGGTTAAAACCCCTGTAGTATTTCGAAAATAAAAACTAAATATGCTTCAATTTTTTTTATTTCATTGTGAATTACACAAACGGTTGGTATAGAACAAGTAGCATCTTTTAGTCTACTAAAGAATATAACATTTAGACTCCTCTCGGCGCTTTCTCTCTGCCTCTTGTTTCTTCCATGCCTCCTGTCTCCTCCGTGCTTCTTCACGTTGACGCCTCAACATTTCTTCTTGAATTCTTTGTCTTTCTTCTTCTCTTTTCATTCTTTCTATCTCGAAAAGTTTATGATTATTTATGAATTGTAAGTCACGAAATGCACTTTCGATTTTCTGCAAAAAGAAAACTAATTTTAGAACAACGAACGTACTTTTAAGGATCTTTTAATTTAGATATGCTAAGTAGAAGTAAATTTAATAATAGGCACGTTTCGCACACGGCTGGTAAGACTAAACTATTTTTAGTATATATTATATCTATTATATACGCCAACGACGTCGTCTATACATATATTATTATTATGATAATATGTTATGTCTTTGTGTAGCAAAATGAATAATGTTTTCAATTTTATTCTTACTACTTACTTTAACAAGTTGTTGTTTGTAAACATCTGCAGTATAACTATCGGGCATGGTCCGTCTCATGCCGAAGTCTCTAAGTGCCTGCGCCATCGCTTTGTTATGCTCTGATCTAAAGTCATATTCTGAGAGAGGCGGGTCTATGGAGGTTTTGTTCTGCATCTTCTGCCAGTACTCCACCTTCAGTATGCTGACCATCAGACTGTTGCTTTGCTCGTTCTGTAGACGCAACGATGCGAGCTGTTTTTCAAATCCCTGTTTGTAATAAAAAAAGGGCTTTTACAAAAATACCAATTTAATTTATTTCAACCATATTCAGCGCTACAGCCAAGATTGTTTTTTTCTTAACCACTATTATTTTACGATAAGTTCCATAAGATGGCAATAATTTATTGAATTTATTGAACTTGCCAAGCGGCTGGTAGAGGTTTCGGGTGTCCAGAATGCTAGCTTTTATTTCGATCAGAAACTAAGCATTGCCATCCAACGTGGCAATGCTGCCAGCATTTTGGGCACCTTTTCCTTTACCCCTGGACTTTTGTAGGTTAAGTTTTAGTTGAGTGTTTTATATCATTATTATGTTGGTTATAAAAAAAGCTTAGACCTTTAATTTATACATAAAAGATCAGCGTGAGATTGTTCTATGATATCAACAAAATCACAAGTTCAAAGATCAAAGCAAATAACGCATGTAGAGGGAGGCCTATACCCAGCAGTAGGGTAACAGTAGCTAGGGCTGATGACGCATATATAACTGAAACTAAGCCGTTTGTCCTATTTGTTTGTATAAAAAAGACCATTGTTTTCCTTAAGCATGGCATTACGATTAAGATTTTTTTCTTTTTGTGTTATTTTAAAAAGAAGGTAAATAACTTAAAAGATAAAATAAGAAAGGATTTTTATGGATTTATGCGTGTGCGATTTATCTCGTGCAAGACAACGTCTGTTATAGTAGGTAATACTTACTCAGCTATTAATAAAAATTTAATAACGTTCGTAACTCTGCCATTGATTGTCTGTTTGTAATCTCATTACGGTTGAATAATTAATCTGATCAGATTGAAATTTTACATAAGTATTACTATTGTAAGAATTAAATTACTTTTTAGCATTGTAGGAATAAAATACCTATGTACTCATATTATTGTTTTCGTAAATAATGCAATCATACCAGTCGCATTACAAATGGCTAACTCTAAAGTTAATAGATGGCGCTGATGGCTGCGATTGTTTTTGTAAACGATTTCGGAACATCTTCTTATATATAAAATTTCCGTGTCACAGTGTTTGTTACCGTACTCCTCCGAAACGGCTTGACCGATTTTTTTCAAATTTTATATGCGTATTCTGTAGGTCTGAGAATCGGCTACTGCAAATTTAGTTTTTTTTTTTTTTTTTTTAATAAGGCAAAGCAACGTTTGTCGGGTCAGCTAGTATTATTATATAGATACAAACTTACTTTTTTCTCTAATAATGTAGGTAGTCAAAACTGCAGGCAATAAACTAAACTAGCACATAATCAAACGTGTCACAAGGTAAGCACGTCGACATTTTGAGACAGGGTTTTTTCTTTTAAACATCGTTGCATATGTATATATTACACTTACTTGTATAAATTTAGCTTTATCTTCATCGTGCCTAGTCGTGACTCGTTTTACCAGGCTATCATATATCGTAAGAGCAGCGTCCAAAGCTGTTTGATGGATCTTTTCTATATCATTAGGATGCACACATATCGGCTTATCATGACACATGTCTTGTATTTTCTTTTCATAAGACTCTTTTGCTCGCTCGATAGCAGAATGAATCTTTGACAAGTTGCTCTGAAAGTACTGCGGTTGACGTTGAATCAGCTCCTGTAACATTCGTTTACAAATGTTTAAGCGCTTGACCACAATTCACCTCATGGTATGAGATATTGTGGTCTACAGTAGAGCGCGCTTATCTATAGAGAATTTCAAAAATGAAAAGGAAATTTGGAATGGAAATCCTAAGTAAGCGATTCGGTCAACAAAGGTGGAGGATAGTCGCATAGTGCGTGCCTTAGGAACCTCTAACATAAACCGATGCCACCTTGGTGGTTCCCTGCGAGTCCGATAGTGATATGTTCTGATGGTCTTGATGTATCATAAATTTCGACATTATATACGCATATTTACCTTCGTAAGTTTTTCGCGGTATTCGGCCACCTGTATAGGCGTTCCCAATTTCTTCTTATTGTTATAGAATTCAACAGCCTCTGCTAAATATTTCTGGTGCAGAAACTCCAGGTCTGCCGTCGGTACTGCGGGTTGCTTGGTTCCAGCCTCGAGACTCATTCCTTTTTCATACACATCACGAGATTCTCCTTCGGCGGAGAGTAGAACAGCTTTTACAGTTGCCTGTGAATATATTCAAATCATACCGGATTATGACGTAATCTTGTAGAGTGAGTGTAATTTGAGGTCACATACCTCGTAAACACTAGTAGGATTTGGAATTTCCCCGCTGTTGAAGAGATCCATGTAAGTCTTGAAGTAGTTGAACAGCTCGCGAGCCTTCACTCGTTCACCGTTAATCTTTTTCGGCAGCAACTTCGCCGGACTGAATATTGAATTGACCAGTTGAATCAATTGCTTTCGAAAGACTGGGCGGATTTCTAAGAAACAAAACAAAATAGAGCTTTACTTGTTACTAGCACTTTTAATAACTAGTAGCCAACTTAATATGTACTTACTGTGACATAATAAAATGTGGGCATGTGTGATTATCTGAATGATAATCTCACATGATATTTATATATATTCTTTTTTCGTTTGTATCCTACATTAATGACTTAAGAATTAATTCAACACGGTATAAACTAAAAATGTATTTTCTTTGTTGTTAAGAAACTAATTCTAATATAATAATAAATACATATCAGGACACATTTCACACACGCCTGGTTAACCCCATACTGAACCTTTTCTAGTTCGTATTATGGTTGCTAACACAACTGATATACTACATATACACACAAACATATTTTATATAGATAGGTACATATTTAACACCCAGACCGACAGCCTACAAATTTAGTTCAGCACAAAGATGTTGGCCGTGCTGGGATCGAACCCAGAACCTTCTAATTGGCAGTCCGGCATGGTAACCATTACGCCAACGTAACAATTGAGTTGTCTCCTAACACGGTTCTACGAAGTTATTTATTTATAGGTTATTTGTAGGTTTATATTTTTTTATTACCGCTAATATCTCCACGATAAGTAGATTCGAGCACATCGAAACCGGGATGTGGCATCAGGAAACAAGAAACAGTTTCAAAGCTGGACATTATGTGCTGTCTTAGATTTTTCATCTCCTTGGGTAGGTCTTCCGTAATCTGTAAACGGAGACATCTTTGAGGTGTCAGTAAATTCTCAGTGTAACATGTTAGTGCGCTGCCCATATTATGTTCAGGTTCTAACCTCTTATTGTCGAATTTAATTTAAAAAGCATTCAACATGTTCACTGGCCTATATAAAAGGAATAATTGAATATCTACGCTACAGTGCTTTTTAAAGAACCTACAAAAACCATGATTTTCCCTAGTCGCAAAAGTTGTACAGCAACACACCGAAATTCAGAAATAAAGACTTCTCTCTCAAAAATAAGATAATAGACTTATTTTAAACATGCACAATATTAACTTCAGTAAAAATTTACGCGCAAATAATATTAACTTCGTGGTTTTAAAATTTTAAATGAATCACTTAGTGATTTTGGGACTCGCAATATATATATTTTTTAATATTGACTAAAAGTAAACAAATTGCAACATTTTTAATAATATAAGCTGTCACGTCAATTATTATTACATTATTTCCATGTATGTGTTTTCTTACTAAAAGTGTATCTGTATTTGTGATATGTATAGCTATAGAGTTTTACTGGTGCATTCATGTTGCCGCTATAACAACAAATACTATAAAACAGTGTTCTTTTTTAGTAGTTATTGTTAGCTGAAGGCCTTCTTCGGCGAGATCAGCAGGCTGGACTAGCGAGCACCAATAGGGCGCCAAGCGATGCGGTAGTCAGAGGGCGTCCTATGCGGCAAGGTGCCTTCAACAATCAACATAGTTACCTCAAATTTTTCTCTCAGCAGTTGTTCCCCTCCGACTGCTCCGAAAGGTGAATCCCTAGGGAACTGCCAGTCCCTCACCAGGAACTCCAGCACTTGGAACGCTTTCTGATTACCGCCTGCTTTATTAGTGTTTACTAGTTTGCCGTATTCCGAGAACAACTGCAACAAAATTAAATAACAATATCCATTTTGAGTTTCAGAGCTATAAAATAATCTTTGTGAATTAAGTTTTCTTTTTTTTTATATATCAACTTACATTGGATTCCTGCCTGATATTTTAGACAAGTTCTGATTAGTGCTAGCGCGTGTATGTATGTAAGTATTCATTTATTAAACTATAGTCAAAATCAACATTTAAACCAAATCCTACCTCCAAGTGTTGCAAGTGATCTTCCTGGATGTTTTGTGAGATGTTGTAGATCTGTATGGAAGACACGAGCGTGGAGAGCGCGAAGATTGTCGAGTTGTCTCGCACCGTGCTCTTGCTGTCGAAGTTGCCTTGCGTGTCCACCAGCAACACTGCCACCTGGAAAACACGCATGTCATATATTTTGGCAAATTCAAATTTGTGTAGTTGAATGTATATGAGACGAAACACTTGATATTGAGATAATTTTACCATACCTTCTCCCCTGACGATAGAGTAGTGATGAACGGCTCGGACCACATGAGAACACCCATGGTGGTGGCTGTGGCGCCGCTACGCCATTTGAACCCTACTAGCGGCTTGCTATCCTCCCCGAGCCAGGAGCCATCTTGCTGCTCTGACACCTGCAATATTTCAAAGTTTCACGCGTCTCCAACAAATCAGATATCATACATATTATTCATTAACCATTATGAGCCTGTTTTGTCCCATTGAAGAGCAAAGGCCTCTCTACCCTCTTTCTATTTATCACGATCTATTGCATTTTCTTGCCAGTTTTTGCAGTGTTTATCTAGTACGTCCCGTCATACATACAAGGCAACAAAATAGAAATCAGCTTAATAGTTGATAATCTCGTACGTTCTCGAAAATTGGTTCAAATATATTATAAAGATTTTCATGATATATTCCAGGACTGGGACAGTATATGTTGAGAAGACTCGTACCGGTGAGTAGAGGTATCTGATGAAGAAGTTGAGCAGGAAGGACTTGCCGCCGCGGTAGGCGCCGGCCACGCTCACCACCACCACCGGCAGATCCTTGACGTCATCACGCAGCAGCAGCTGCGCCAGCTCCGCCTCGTCCAGCTCGTACGAGTGGGACTTCGTCACGTTCACTATTTGCAAGCCACGACCAAATTCTGACATCGCTGAAAAAAATAAAAGAACTCAACGAAAAGAAACATTGGATATTGAAGAGACATCGAATAAAGAACTTAGGGTACTGATATAGTTGGACATTACTTAAAAGGTTTTTTTTTGTACAATTAGCACCCAGACGTTTTACCAACAGAGCGCGTAAAACTACGCGAGTCAGCTCACTCTGGTCCACGCTAGAGTATGTCTAGTTTGGAATAATGGCACTCTTGGAAATTGCCGCAACAGGTGGTTACTAGGTCAAATTAGAAAAAAACTATTCGTTACCGTTGAAAAAGTTAGTAGTTTCATATTAGCAATGACTTTAATTGACATTGGAATAGAACTTAGAAGAGAAATAAAAACTTACTGAAATAATGTTTTTGACACTGTTGAAATGATTACTGCACTTGTGGTAGTTTCGCTCACTGAATGCGGAATTGTCTTGCGAGTCCATGTTTCGCTATTTAACTTGCCCATTATCAAGTTTGTGGCTATCATTAGGAAGCAGTTTGGTGGGAATATATATTTTTATCTTTTTGGTTATTTGCAGATAAGTTTCGTAACGTGTGAGTTGCGGTCAGCAATCAATTTATTTGTAATAAAACCGTGTTACTTTATTGTTTAGGTTTTTGTTATAACAAAAGAAAGGCAGTTTTTGATTGCTTAAGATTTTTGGGGATAGGCTTGCAATCGCAAATAATTTGATGATAGTGATGTTTCGACCTGGGATGGAGCGCGCTTGCCTAGGAGAAAACGATTAAAAAAAATACAAATTATTTATTGATAACACTAAAATTACAAGGCAAATAATACAATATTATCAATACAAAAGTATATGATATGATTCAATGTCAATTTTCAATTATAATTCTACTATTCACTCTCGCCTTGAAGTCTGTGAGATTATAGTTTAGTGGGAATGTGGATCCCGGCAAGGAGGTCCACAGTTTAGTTGTTCGCACAATTCATGTAGAGAGCAAAAAGTTTGGCGCGATTTTTGGAACTTCAACTGTGTATCAGCGCCTTATATACGTGTCGCTGACCGGTATTTTCTTATCCGATAATTTTTTGTACGATCTGTCACTCCAGGAGACAGAGCACGGATGACGGATCGGAATATTCCATGGAAAAGGGGAATAAATAAAATAAAATAAAATTAAATTAAAAAGCAATTTATTCGATTACACATATTAATTTTAAAAAGTATAGTACTTCATAATTAATATAATATAGGTTAATTTCATATTTACTAGTCACATTAATATATTAAACTGTATAAAATAGAGTTAGGTTGATTATTTTATTTTTTAGTGTATGTGTTGTTGTGTTTGTCTCAGTTATTTTCTGCATTCCTTGTGTAAATGTCGCCTCCTTCCCGTAGGCCTCCCCCAGTCTTAACCAAAGTTTACTGTCTCTTGCTAGTCGTCGCCATTCCTGGCCATGTCTCTCCGTAAACAAATGTTCCCACCTTCTGTATGGTCTGCTTCTACTTCTTGTGTCTGCTCTGGGAATCCATTTTACTCGTATGATATTTTTTGTTCATCTTTCATTCTTCATTCTAGATAAATGATATGCCCTGCTTAGTTCCATTTCAGAGATCATATATAGACTAGTCTTGTTTTATCTGATATTCTGATTCCGAGCATGCTCCTTTCCTTATTTATTTGACATAATATTGCAAGTTTACTTTCATCTTCCTTCCGCAGAGCCCACGTCTCACATCCATATAATATCAAATAGGGTAAAATAGCAACGTCATATACTTTCTTTTTAATCCCATGTTTGATGTCTTTATTTTTCATTACTTCTTTGAGACTCCAGTATTTTGTCCAAGCTAGTATAATTCGCCTACCTATTTCTTTCTCCATAAGGTCTTTGAATGCTAGTGATTGGCCTAAGTAAGTTTATTATGTTACATATTCGATGTTGTCATTGTCAACTATTACATAATTAGGTATATGGAAAGGGGCACATACGTTCTTAATTACATTCAATGCTCTATGTCCACTACGAGTGAGGAACGTCCCGAGTATCCACTATATTATATATAGAAACAGCGAAGTCTCATGTCATGGAGTTCCGTTGGTGTGCTTACTTTAATCCTAATAAAACTTTTTTTTATAAAATACTTGCTGACCAGCAGACGTTGTTTTGCCTCACTTAGGGGGTACAGCGCCATCTATTGATTACTTACTCAACTTAGTCGAAAGGTATCGACATTTGTTAGAATCATTTGGAGTTAACAGATAATTGTGACTGTCAAATAATAACAGACAATAATTAATTAAAACTGCTTGTACTGAGACTAACAGCCGGGTTTTACAATTTAACCCACGGCAGCGCTCACTTTTAAAAGACAGTGTGTATTTTCACCCATCCTAAGACTGTCCGCATCAGCCGTTGCTTAATAATCGCGTCAGATCACCTAACTTAGCAAAGTTACAAGCGCTACAAATGGGAGTTGAAATGATAGGATAAACCCCATTTTTAAACGACTTCAAAAAAGGAGGAGGTTATATATTCGACTGTATGTATTTTTTTTTATGTATGTTCACCGATTTCCCAGCCATTTGTGGATCGATTCTCAAAATTCTTTTTTTAATTGAAAGAGTATGGTTCTGAATTGGTCCCATTGTCACCAACATAGGATCTGATGATGGATTCCTAGGGAAATCGAAGGAAAACCCAAAAAATTAGGTTAGTTTTACGCCCGAAGAGAGATTTACGCTCGTTCGGCTGTACTGATATTCATGAAATTTGAGATGAAAATAGGTAAGATTATGTGTTAACACATACGCTACTTTTTATCCCGAAAAAATATACTGTTCCCGTGGAATGCACCAAGTAACATATAAATCTTTTTAACTTCTTCACGCTCGAACGGCTGTACTGACATTGATGAAATTTGGAATGAAGAAAGGTTGGACTATGTGTTTACACATTGGCTACTTTTTATCCCGAAAATAATTACTGTTCCCGTGGGATGCACCAAATAACACATGACACACTGATTTCGCAAAAATTTGCTATGGGGGTAGACTAGACCTTGTATAACACGAAGGTCACTTTCTTGAAGTCGGTGCCATGTAATAAGAACAAATTAATGTTTGTTAAAAAAAACTATTATTAATTGTCTTTCTTTGCTGGCACCGACTCCAAGAATACAGGATTAATAAAAATTGAAAATAGTTTTGTATAAGTACACGAAATAAACTCTTCTATTCTATTTATGTATTCTTGATTTGATTTAGGCTTAAAATTATTTTTCCCTTTTTAGTTGTGGTTTTGAAGTCGGTTGTTTGTATTTTAAAACAATTTTATGTCGTTTAAAATAGTTAAAAATATGTGGGCTATTATAAAAGACAATACAAATAATAATAATAATAATAAAGCCATTTATTTCCAACTTATTAACTTATTTTACAATACAAATGTTGTTAGTAAGATTGTTAGTGGTCTTTTTGTAGGCTAGTTGTTAGTAATGTTAGTCAATCAATCTTTAAGTTGGACCCCTCTTAGGGTGAAGGCCTCCTCCAGCTTGTCCCATTTTCCTCTGTCCTTTGCCTTGAGCAGCCAGTTTTTCCCTGCTGTTTCGACTATATCGTCCTTCCATCTCTTTAACGGTCTCCCTACATTTCTTTTCCCAGTGGGACCTCTCCACCTGGTTGCTATTAGTGTCCATCTTTTATCATTGTAGCGTGCCACATGTCCAGCCCATTTCCATTTTAGTTTAAGGGCCTTGGTAAGTGCATCTTGAACTTTAGTCTGCTCTCATATGGTTTCGCTTCTTATTTTTTGTACTTTTTTTATTTTAAGAATGCTTCTTTCCATGGCTCTTTGGGTGGTTCTTATTTTTCTTTTTATTTTGTCTGTGAGGGTCCACGTTTGGCAGCCATAGAGCAAGCTGGGCAGAAGGCACGTATCAAGAACTATCTTTTTTAGATTAATATTATAGTTTCCTTTCATGATTTCTTTCAGTGACCAGAATCTTCTCCATGTTAAGCCGACTCGTCTCTCCACCTCTTCCTCATTGTTCGACTTTGAGAATGACATTTGCTTTCCCAAGTATATGTATTGGTTGACATAGTCTATGTTATTTCCATCTATCATAATTGGTACTTGGTGGCTGTTAGTCATGATTTTTGTTTTTGAGGCGTTCATATGTAGGCCAACCTTTGTGCTTTCATTGTTTAATTGTTGTATAAGCTCCTCAAGTTCTTTGGCAGTTTCGGCCATTAGAACTATGTCGTCCGCGAAACGTAGGTGATTGAGATTACAGCCTTCTAGGCTTATGCCCTTTTTTTTCCAGTTAAGATTTCGGAATATGCATTCTAGGACAGCAATAAAGATTTTGGGTGATAGGGGATCGCCCTGTCGGACCCCTCTCTCAATTTTTATTTCGTCGCCTTTTGTTTCTAGTTTTACTCGACTCGTACTTTTTGCGTATATGTTTTTTATGATGTTGATGTATTTTTGTTCAACATTTAGCTGTGATAGGGCGTTCCATATTGCTCTGTGGCTGATGCTATCAAATGCCTTGCTGTAGTCGATGAATGCGACATACAGGTTTCTGTTGAATTCTTTGTATTTTTCCATAATTTGATCCAATGTTTGAATGTGATCGGTCGTGCTGAAACCTGCCCTGAATCCTGCCTGCTCCTTCGGTTGTGATTCATCTATTGTTTTTGCTATTCTATTTAATAGTATCGATGAAAAAAGTTTGTAGATGCTCGCCAGTAAACTAATAGGTCTATAGTTTCCGATATCCATAGGATTGCCTTTTTTATAGAGCAGTATGATGTCAGATGTACACCATTGTTCTGGTACAGTTTCTGAGTCTAGTATCATATTGAATAAGTGAGTTAGGTGGTGAAGTAGAATTGGTGCACCTAGTTTAAGGGTTTCGTTAGACAACCCATCTGGGCCAGGGCTTTTTTCGGCTTTTAACTGTTTTATATGTTCAAATACTTCTCTTTCTTCGATTGGCTTCGCTGTTGAGCTTGTGTGGAACGTCTCGTCCATAGCTTCTATTATATTGTTTTCATTTTTACTATATAATTCCTTGTAAAATTTGGTTGCGTGGTCTATTACGTTTTTTCTTGACTTTGTTTCTTCTTTGTTGATTTGTAGTTTTTGTATCCATGATTTGCTTAGACTTAGTTCCTTTGTGGCTCTTTTGGTGCTTCTATATTTTCTTAAATTTCTTGTTATTATTTCATGTCTATGTTTGCTGTAGTCTTTTTTAATAGAGTTCCTTGTTTCTTTAAACAGGTTGCTAAGCTTCTTTTTCATTCCAGGGTCTTTTTTCTTTGTATACATTAATTCGGTACGTTCTTTGATTAGTCGTATTGTATTTTCACTGAAGATTTTGTTAGTTTTTTTGTGGTGCGACTTGGTTCTTTGTTTTATGCTGTTTTGTATTGATTCCTCTATTTTGTTGTAATATTCCTGAACATTTGATTCCTCTGATATACTTTCTAATTTCCTTGTCAAGCATCTGCGGTAGTTTTGTACCTCTTCTTCGGACTTGATAGTTTTCGGCAGTGAAGTAAAGTTTTTTCTGCTTTTTATAGGGTGATTCAAGACGAAGGTTGCTCTCAACAATCTATGGTCGGAAGAGAACATCACATTGCTCAGTACTTCGTAATTTGTAATCATTTTAGGATTATTGGTCATTATATAGTCTATTTCATTCCTTGTTTCCTGATCTGGTGATATCCTTGTCCATTTTCTGTTTGGCCTTTTCTTGAAGAAAGTATTCATTATATATAGGTTGTATTCTAGCGCATAGTCAATTAATTCTTCTCCTCGTTCGTTGCGTTCTCCGTAGCCGTAGTTTCCCATGATAATATTTTCTTCCTTCTTTGGATGCCCTATTTTTGCGTTAAAGTCGCCCATTACGATTACTTTGTTGTCAGCTATGTTGTGTGCTTCTTTAATGTCGTTGTAAAATTTCTGGACTTCTTCTTTATTTGATTTTTCTGTGGGCGCGTATGCTTGTATTATTGAGAAATCTATATCCTCAAACTTAAGTTGCAGAAGCGCAACTCTTTCTGAGATTCCAATGAAGTTCTTTATTTGATTTTTTAGCTTCTTTTTAATTAGGAATCCTACTCCGTACAGTCCCTTTGTTTGACCGATGTAGCAGAAGATATAGTTTTCATATTCCTCTATGTTACAACCCATCCTTCTGACTTCGCTTAATCCTATTATGTCATGATTAATGTATGTTAATGCGTTGTTTAGTTCTAGATACCTCTCTGTTGATGCCAGAGATCGTACGTTGTAGGTGCAAATGTTCAGTGTGGTTTTATTTCTAATGCATTCTTGTTGCTTTTGTTGTTGTTGGTGTTTCACTGGAGGGTGGCGGTCATATTTCCCCACGGTGACCGCTGACCGGCTTGGGGAAAGGTAGTTTTTGGTTGTTGTTGTCTTTACTGTTTTGATGTGTTTCCGGGGGTCCCTTGTTGGTTGCTATTGTGTCCTTGTGGAAGATTGTGACGTTGTCCTTGGGCGATTCATAAATTCAAAAGCGTTTGTTTTGTTTATTTTGCTTGGTGCCTTCTGTGGTATTTCTTCTTTGGTGGTTGTATGTGTGGGTGTTTTAGAGGGTGACCTTTTCCTTTTCTCTTTTGTGATGTTTGAGTCAGCCTTCCCTTTAATTATTAGTTGGTCATATCGAATTACAGCCTTGTTTCCCTTCTTTAGTTCTTCTTTCAGTTTGATTTTTAAATCCTCTCTGGTTTTCAGGACGTCTTTTGGGTAATCTTCTGTGGCATAAATACCGATGGGGAATTGTTTGTTATGTTTTAAGATTTCCAATCGCCTCCATGAAAGCGTAAGTTTTACTAGTATCGGTCTTTGTTTATTGTCTTGTTTTTTGCCCAGTCTATAGGCGTCACTTAGCTCCCACTTGTCGAAAGGATCTATATTTGCAGTTTTGCTTAAGCCATTAAATGTGTCAATTACCAAAACTTGAAGGTCGTTACTGTTTCCCTCAGATTCTTTGATCCCGTGGAGGATAATATTATTCTTTCTCGCTTCCTTTTCTAGGCTTCGAACTCTGTTTTTAAGAGTTACTACTTCGTTTTTCAGCACTTTGTTTTCTTCTAAAATTGGTTTTAGTTTTTTTATCAATTGTAGAAGCTAAATCGTTCTTGATCTTCTCCGTTTGAGCATTAATTTGGCATCTGAAATCTTCTTTCATATCGTTCATATTTGTATTTATGCTTTCCATTTTTAATAGCAATAATTCTATTTGTTTCTCCATGGTCGTTTAAATTTCTACCAAATTCGTAGGATATTTTTTGGTAGTAGCAACACTGGATTGCCGTTTGGCGTTTTTTATTGTAGTCTATGGTTATGACAGCTCGGTCAGCTGTCAAAATGCCGGAAGTTTCTTGTTGTGATGTTGGTTAACCTGTCCAATCCACTGTGCTGAAGTGTGCTGTCTGTATATGTTTATGTTTATATATTGTTAGGTTAGTTGGAGTTTTGCACTGTTTTAAACCACTTTGCACAATTTTTTGCCACTGATTGTTCGTGATTTACTTGCCACTAGCTTTAGTCCACACTTTTATGATGTTTTTGTGATAAAGCAGACGATTTTTCCTCGATTTTCTATTAAATCGCACGAGAGCTCGAATAACGAATCGTCACTTGACAGATCACCGGAAACAACCAATACAAATAACGCCGTCCCCGGAGAATAAAATGATAACTGCCATTATCTTCATTTTAGTGTTATTCCATTTTTGATATCTGTGGGTGCTGATACATCTGCTAAATTTTTTTCGTGACTCTAATACTGTTATTTACGGAAATATAAAATATTACAATGTTATTCGAATATTAGACCCATGCCTAAAGTTACAAGAATATAATTGTATTGTAATATTATCAAAATATTTTTAAACTTATAAGTATGACAAACAGTCATGAAGTTATATTCTCGTAAAAAATATTCGATTAGATAATGATAATAGCAGTTATCATTTTATTCTCGTACAAAACCACCCATGCACTTCGTATAATGTTCTGTTAGTAAAACTATTCGTGGTGCAAAACATATTGTTATGCTCTGCTTTCACTTAAAAGTGACGGTTATAGTTTGAAATGGCAGCTACATAATTGGTAGGGATTCCCGCGAAGTGTTATTGTTTATTTACACATACCTTTACTCAACACTTATTCAAAGACATGCAATCAAGGACAATAAAACAGAGCTGTCCTCAAAAATAAATCAAAATAAAATATTCTATAATGACAATCAGTCATCATCCTCATATTATAGTACTATTAATATACGATGTTGATGAAAAAAATAAACAACGCCATCTAATAAAATCATTTGTTTATATGTAACATCCGAAAATACTTCCGATAGTATATAGTCGAAACAAACGGTCACTGATAATATGAGCAAGATACCTAATCATCAGGATCTAAGACTAGGAGAAGAGAACAATAAATATCACAGTCTCGTAGGAATAAAAGACCAACTCGAAAGGGGTTCATGTAGTCCCAGAATTTTTAGACAAAACAAGCATAAAACCTTAAAAGCCTCAAAAGATAACTCATGAGCAGTCTGCACATGGAATGCCTCGTTCAACTGCTGTCTTTCACCTATTATTTCCTCTTGCATCATGAAAAGAAACAATATATTAAAAAGGTTGCACAGCGGTTTCACACCCTCTCATTAAAAGTGTAATATACGGGGGTTGCACTCAAATCTCGCTTCTATCCACCACCATCTTGAGACATACAGACCTCACCTATTGTTTCTTGCGGAGACACAAATCAAATGTCCGCCCGACGTGTCGTACCTTTCCTACCCAGGGTACACCCTGGAGCACAACTTCAAACCACGCGCGGGCGTATGCTTATACGCCCGTGACGATATCTATTTTCAGCGTCTCCGTAAATTTGAAGATCCCAGCTTCACGGTGCTTTGGGTACTGTTGGACACAGGCGTGGAGAAAATTCTCTATATTTGTGTCTACCAGTCGCACAGCGAAGATTTGGAGACAACTAGGCTCATTGACTACCAGAGCGAGAGTGCGGATGAAGCTCAACAGGAGTACCCGTCGGCTCAGCTTGTGTTATTAGGGGACTTTAATGGCCATCACCAGGAATGGCTGTATCCATACCTAGACACCAACCATGCTGGACGAGAGACTAGGAAACTTTCTCTTACGTTAGATCTCACCCAGCTGGTTCAAGGAGCCACACGGGTAGCCGACGTTGACTCTCATACACCTTATTGCTAAGGCCTTCTGTTAACAACTGATCCAGACCGGTACTCAGTGGCGATTTTATCGCCACTGGGTCGACCCGACCACTGTTTGGCGAAGTCTGTATTTGTCTACTCCCTGCCAGATCCTAGCCCAAAAGGCTCTAGGCGGCTGTGGCGATACAAGTCAGCAGACTTGGATGAGATGCGATCTTTCTTTGCATCCTTCCCTTGGCGATGTGTTGCGTAAGGGCATGGAATATTTTATCCCTATTTCTGACGCACCATCTTCATGTAAGGCTCGCCCATGGTTTGGGCCTGAATGTGGACGTGCTGAGGCACAAAAACATCTGGCGTACCAAGCCTGGGCTGAAACTCGGCAGCGTAAGGCATCTGATATTCGTGGTAAAAAGAGAGCTTTTAATAAGGCTGCCAAGGTTATACAGCAGGCCCGTTTTGACCATATTGGCCGAATAGGGACCAAACTGACTTCGTACCCGGCGGGTAGTAAAGAGTTCTGGCCCCTAGCTAAAGCGATCGAAGCTAACTACAGGCCCATATCAGTAACGTCCGTACTCTGTAAGAGTATGCAAACGTGTTCTGAATCGCAGGCTCCTAGCATACCTAGAAGCGAATGACCTCCTAAGTGATCGACAATATGGCTTTTGACGGAACCGATCTACTGGGGACCTTCTAGTGTCTGCCACTCACATCTGGAAAATCAAGAAATTCGCCAGCACCATCGAGAAATTCGGAAAAATATCTAGCGGTTTCTCTTGACATTTCTAAGGCTTTTGACAGCTCCTCCTACGGTTTGCCCTCTGGTTTCCGTGTGTGGATTTCCGACTATTTGAGAGAACGGTCTATACGGGTGGTAAGTGATGGCTGCTCGTCTGATCTAATGGCAATTAATGCCTGTGTAAATTTGTTTTCAGATCACAGCAGAAGTACACCAAATATTTCAGATTTTCTTCCATTTACAATGGATTTCCACAAAGTAACGTATGAGTCAATAGGTTATATCAAGCCCTATCCCAAGCCATGTGCTCGAATTGCAAGTGTTATGCACTGAGCTTCTTCTTATAGCAAGGCTTTGCATGATGATCTCATTAGGCTTTTAAAGTAGGGCATATAGCAAATTAAGTTATCCAGACGCTTACAAAGTGATTTGTGATTTCAAGTCTGATTTTTATTCACTATTATAGAAAATAGCTCATTAGTGTTAACTTATAATACTCAGTAGATATTACCTTTTTTTTTGGTTTTGTAAAAACTGTGTCCTTTTCAATATTTTGTGTCAAAGCATGACCAGATTCTGAGGCATGATGGCCGAAATTTAATATAACATTAGGATTTGTGAATACTTACCACACAAAGTTTTATTGAAATGGCTTTTAAACAACATAGAGTTAGACAATGATGACAAGAATAAGACGATATCAATGCATTATCATCTTCAATTGTACCCTATTAAACTACCGAATAATATGACAAGATAGTGATACAATATCAAACTTTGACTAAAAAGTACCGTAATAAAATGATAAGTGACATTATACAACTCAACTGATGATTAATTTTGACTAACTTCTTATTTTTTTAATATCTTTATTATGTTATATTATATATGTGTTCTATTGAAGTATTATGTATGAATAAAAAATTAGCTTTACATAAAGGTAAGAACCATCTGCCTCCGACTAGTACTTTTTGAGAAATTAACAAAAACATGTTTTTTGGCTCTCCTGAAAAGTTGAGTTTTTGCAGTTATCATTTTATTCTCCGGGGACGGCGATAAGAACGCAAAAAAGCAAACTATACACATTACCCTTATCAATAACAACACAAGCAATAGATGAGCCCCAAAAAATTGCAAATTGTTTCTATGATTATTTTGCATCCATAGAAAAACAAAATGTTAATTCACAACCGACCCATATTAATAATATTACAACATCAAACTCTATGTATTTACGCCCAGTAAATGTACAAGATATTTCTAAAATCATTAAAAATCTAGGTAATAAATTAAGTTGCGGAGTTGATGATATCCCACCTGTCTTAATAAAAAGATGCATTACTGAACTAGCACCACCCCTAACTAAATTAGTAAATCAATCAATAGACGAAGATTTTTTTTTCCAGATCGCCTCAAAATTTAAAAAATACGACATTTACTAAAAAAAAGGGTGATTCAACTAACCTATAATATTTTTTTTAAACTAACTAAAAATTAAATTTCTAGAAAATGTTACACTGATCAACAAGAAAACTTTTTTCTGTGTTACTAGAAAAATGTTGGCTGATTCTGTTAGGAATGAGGTCAAGTAGAGTAGAATTAGTAGTCTAGTATTTCAGATACAAATAGTTTGATTGTAATATGACTTTTTTAACTTTTCCTAAATTACAAGTTATTTTAACAAGAATTAAATTATTATCAATCTTAGAATATTAATATGAGTACATTTTTATGATTTTGCATCAGGAACATCCCTCTGTAATCCCCAGCAATGATTTGCCAGCATAGTTGGACTATATTTTCCCTGGTATCGTTTTTCTATGGTAAAAATGTCTTGGTGGAATCGTTTCCCGTGTTCATCACTAACAGCACCCAAGTTTGGAGGAAAAAAGTCTAAATGTGAATCTAAAAAATGTATTTTTAAGGACATATTGCAGCCTAAGGCTTTATCTTCTTATATATAAAATTTCCGTGTCACAGTGTTTGTTACCGTACTCCTCCGAAACGGCTTGACCGATTTTTTCCAAATTTTATATGCGTATTCAGTAGGTCTGAGAATCGGCTACTGCATATTTAGTTTTTTTTTTATTATTATGGCAAAACAACGTTTGCCGGGTCAGCTAGTAATTCTCTAAAAGTTCCTCGACAGTAGTTTGAGAGTCATTTGATCAGTGATTTCCAAGAAAATTTTCAGTGATTTTTATAAAAGATTCCCAAGCTGGTTTTTCCAAATCATCGAGTTGTTCTTGAAATATATCATCTTTTATCACTTGCCTGATTTGAGTACCTACAAACACACCCTCTTTAATCTTGGCGTCACTGGTTTTAGGAAATTTTTCTTTTAGGTATTGCAATCCAGAGCCATTTTTATCCATTGCATTCACAAAATTTTTCATCAGGCCAAATTTTATATGTAGAGGTGGTAAAAATATATCTTTAGGCTGTACTAATGGAGTAAGAGATCGTCTTTCGCGCCAATTTTCCTTAACATAATAGTTCTTCCTATCCCTACTGTCCCATTCGCAAAGAAAACAACAAAATTTCGTATACCCAAGTTGCAATCCTAATAAAAGGGCAACAACTTTTAAATCTCAGCAAA
Source organism: Mellilla xanthometata (assembly GCA_035578125.1). Lineage (NCBI taxonomy): Eukaryota > Metazoa > Arthropoda > Insecta > Lepidoptera > Geometridae > Mellilla > Mellilla xanthometata. The sequence continues at coordinate 13,785,415 of JAPUBQ010000010.1, forward strand.
TTTTCCATATATGTTCGTCATATTTAATCTTTTCTAAAAGAAATTTCATTGTTTCATAGGATTCTTTCATGTAAGCACCATAACCTACCGGTACGGAGGGAAGATTATTGCCATTGTGTAACAAAACTGCCTTTTACTGATAAGTCTAAGTATGCCGGTACATGGAAACTAGTCCTAATCAAAATAATATACATATGATTTTGTGGAGAGAATAGGTAGATATTTCGAAATTACTGCTTATTTTTCTTGTTACAAAATTTTGTTGATTTGGTATTTGGAATTTTTTGAAGTTTTCGAAAAAAAATATAACGGTTAATATTATTTGTTTATAACAAATTGTTAAGTTATTAAGCAATCCCAAAATAATCTAAATATTTATAAAAAAATTCTTAACAAATGACGTAAAATTTTTTTTCCAATGTTAATTAATACCTATATATCAGGTGCAAAAACAGCAATGATAAAAATATTACGAAAAAAAATTTTTTTTTTTGATAACATTTTTTAGAAATTTCATTTTTAGTTAGTTTAAAAAAATATATTTAACAAAATAATTAACTTTATTAAGTACCTAAACAAAAAGAGCTCCACGAAGCGAAAAATTTATATAGCAATTATTTAAACTTTTATACCGTAATATATAAAAACAGAGATTGGAAAAAATAGTTAATTAACAATGGTGTAACTTTTTGAAATAACGTCAAAAAAAAATACGTTTTTTTACCGAGGTTTTTTTCGTTCAAGTATCTATATTACACTATAATTTATTCAAATTTTTAAATTGTTATTTAATATTTAAAAAATATATATTTTAGGTGATATACCGGCTTTTTAGGCGGCGCGCCTATGCCGTAACGCCCTCGCGGTGCTATATTTTCAGCGTTAATTTTTTTTATAAATTATATAGTTAGAATTCCAGGAGTTGGGACTATTTTATTAGAAATTCTCTCCTCTTTCAGGTACTTTTTTTAAATATAATAATTTTATAAGTTATTAACGAAAATCCAATTACCTTTTTTTTTTTCTTATTTTGTTAATAACAATCGCAATTTTTTATGTGCTAATAAGCCCTTAAAAACATTTTTCTAGACGTCATCCCGAATCGAATGAGCTATGGCACATATTTTTAGGAGCTTTAGGTCTATTTAACACGTTTTTGAACTTGTTGACTAGACTACACGTCTAGAAGGCGCTGATACACAGTTGAAGTTCCAAAAATCGCGCCAACTTTTTTGCTCTCTACATTAATTGTGCGGACAACCAAACTGTGGACCTCCTTGCCGGGATCCACATTCCCACTAAACTATAATCTCACAGACTTCAAGGCGAGAGTGAATAGTAGAATTAGAATTGAAAATTGACATTGAATCATATCATATACTTTTGTAATGATAATATTGTATTATTTGACTTGTAACTTTGGTGTTATCGATAAATAATTTGTATTGTTATTTGAATCGTTTTCTCCTAGGCAAGCACGCTCCATCCCAGGTCGAAACATCACTTATCATCAAATTATTTGCGATTGCAAGCCTATTCCCGAAAATCTTAATCAATCCAAAACTACTTTTCTTTTGTATAGGTTATAACAAAAACCTAAACTAAAGTTACACGGTTTTATTACAAATAAATTGATTGCTGACCGCAACTCATACGTAACGAAACATATCTGCAAATAACCAAAAAGATAATAATATTCCCATAAACCGCTTCCGGATGATAACCACAAACTTGATAATGAGCTATTTAAATAGCGAAACATGGACTCGCAAGACAATTCCGCATTCAGCGTGCGAAACTACCACAAGTGCAGTAATCATTTCAACAGTGTCAAAAACATTATTTCAGTAAGTTTTTATTTCTCTTCTAAGTTCTATTCCAATGTCAATTAAAGTCATTGCTAATATGATACTAATAACTTTTTCAACGGTAACGAATAGTTTTCCCTAATTTGACCTAGTAACCACCTGTTCCGGCAATTTCCAAGAGTGCCATATTCCAAACTAGACATACTCTAGCGTGGACCAGAGTGAGCTGACTCGCGTAGTTTTACGTGCTCTGCTGGTAAAATGTCTAGCTGTTAATTAAACAAAAAATATCAAAAAACCTGTTAAGTAATGTCAAATGTCCAACTTATATCAGTACCCTAAGTCCTTTATTCGATGTCTCTTCAATATCCAATGTTTCTTTTCGTTAGAGTTCTTTAAGTTTTTTCAGCGATGACAGAATCTGGTCGTGGCTTGCAAATAGTGAACGTGACGAAGTCCCACTCGTACGAGCTGGACGAGGCGGAGCTGGCGCAGCTGCTGCTGCGTGATGACGTCAAGGATCTGCCGGTGGTGGTGGTGAGCGTGGCCGGCGCCTACCGCGGCGGCAAGTCCTTCCTGCTCAACTTCTTCCTCAGATACCTCTACTCACCGGTAAGGTTCTTTAAGTAAATTATAGTATCGGATTCATACGCGAGATGTTGTTGATCTGTTATCTAATGTTTCACCTCAGTTTATCTTAGGTTTGACGAAAATAATGTAATACTTTTGAAACGTTGCAGCAATCAGCGCAGAAGGATGGCTCATGGCTGGGAGAAGACAGCGCGCCGCTGGCTGGGTTCCAATGGCGTGGCGGCATTAAGCCCACCACCATGGGAGTACTCATGTGGTCCGAGCCATTCATCACTACTCTACCATCAGGAGAAAAGGTCTGATCTCTCCTCAATCTCAAGTTACTTCATAGTCTGGCATGTCGTTTATTTATTTTCGGCAGTTATAAACAATTATGTCAAAAGCCTTTAACCCCAATAAACTACGCACTGAGATGAGATTGACTTATGGCTAGAAATACAATTGTCTATTATAGGTATGATTATGTTATAATATTATTTCCTGACGTAAGAATCTTAATTATATCGAATTAACTTTTTCTTCTTTACTTAATTTTTTTATGGTTTCCAGGTGGCAGTGTTGCTGGTGGACACGCAAGGCAACTTCGACAGCAAGAGCACGGTGCGAGACAACTCGACAATCTTCGCGCTCTCCACGCTCGTGTCTTTTTTTTTTTTTTTTTATAAATATTAGGACACATTTCACACACGGCTGGTTAACTCCATACTGAACCATTTTAAGTTCGTGTTATGGTAGCTAACACAACTGATATACTACATATACATACATACATATTATATAAATACATATTTAACACCCAGACCCACAGCCAACAAATTTAGTTAAGCACAAAGATGTTGACCGGGCCGGGAATCGAACCCGGAACCTTCTGATTAGCAGACCGGCATGGTAACCTTTACGCTAACGAGGTCGTCAAATCTCTCAGAAATCAATAAACGTTGATTATCAAAAGAAAATCAATAGGACAACCTGTTTTAATAGATAATTTAGATTGTTCTTATAATCTAAACTAACTCTTTTTCTATTATAATTACTTACAGTTATTCACGGAGTACGGCAAGTTGGTAAATACAAATAAAGCAAACGTAAACGACAAAGCATTCCAAGTGCTGGAGTTCCTGGTGAGGGACTGGCAGTTCCCTGACGACTTCCCATATGGAGGAGACGGAGGGGAACGTCTGCTGAGAGGAATACTTGGGGTAAACTACTAATATATTGTGATAGCAAATGCAAAAACTTTAACATGTGGAAATGCATTGGGGTGGAGTATGTCGGTAGTGATGCTAGAATGGCATCACTACCGACTAAAACCTCACGATGGCCTTACAGAAAAGGGCGAGATGAGGTTCCACTCCTCGCATTAGCCCTCCACCCCGCCCACCTCGGCTAGCCTGCAAGACTACTCCTCAGGGAATGACTTCCCTTGCAGTGAACGTGGTGCATCGGGTCTAGCCCGTGGTCCCGTCACCTGCCACTACGGCCGCAGAGAAAATGGAGGAGAGTCGTACTTTGTGGTACCACTCCCTTCTCCCTGTGGCTCCACCGCGTCTGCCATCATTCTGTGGCGGTTCATGTGTTCTTTTATTAACAATTCGCATTTTTATTCACACTACAGCATTTTTTTAAGGTCTGATTACTCGCTGCTCTACAAGCTCAAACAATTTTTAAAGTCTTTTTGAGTAATGTGAAGTAAATAAACAACCTCAGCATCCAACCACCACACCATCCACCGCTATCTATCCACCTCAACATTTTCAGATAACTGACGACCTAGCCCAAGAGATGAAGGATTTAAGAAAGAACATATGGTCCAGTTTTGAGAAAGTTTCTTGTTTTCTGATGCCACATCCCGGTTTCAAAGTTCTCAAACCTACTTTCCGTGGAAATATTAGTGGTAAGTAATTTGTTTACATAAAAATTCACGAGGAAACCAAAGCATGGTAGTAATTTTGTAGTGCTCGCCTGGCTGCGCTTCACTCAACATGAAAAATTTGTCAGTTAGCATCAAACGGTGTCTAACGACAACCGCTTGGAGAGCCTATATTGTGTAAAATATACAACAGCGAATTTAAACTAAACGAAGAAACTTAAGTCACATGTGATTTTTAATTATGGTTTGTTTCTTAGAAATCGATATAAATTTCCGCAAGAATTTGATCGACCTGGTCAATTCGATATTCAGTCCGGCGAAGTTGCTGCCGAAAAAGGTCAACGGTGAACGAGTGAAGGCTCGCGAATTGTTCAATTTCTTCAAAACGTACATGGAACTCTTCAACAAAGACGAGATGCCGAAACCAATCGATATAGTGGCGGTACGTATCTACGTATATATAAGACCGAATATTTATTTTCAAAATTGAGTACTAACAGTCACAATAAATTAAAAATGTTTTTGATTCGGATATAAAACGTTTAAAGCCGATTCGATATGACTCAAGTTTTATTTAATCTTTTAATCAATACACTCTTTGCTTCATTCGTAAATATTGATAAATATACGAATGAAGCATAATAACTCTGACCGAACTTCAATTTTTGACGTGACAACGACTTAAATTAGGTTGCGGCTGGGAGTCACTTATGAAAAAGTGTAACGCCCGGTAACGTTACGATGAGTCACCGAACGAGAGAGAGGCCCGCCGAATGCCTTGCGTCTCTCTCCCACTCAACTATGATCGGTCTGCCGCGCGCGCAGCACGCGGCAGACGTTGTCACGTAAAATCTTCGCCCGTAAAACCGACTTTATAGGCAACCATTTTTTTTTCACATTACACACATGGCTGGTTAGCCCCATACTGACCCATTTCTAGCTCGTATTATGGTTGCTAACACAACGTATATACTACAAACATATTATACATAAATACATATTTAAATACACAACCAAACCCACAGCCAACAATTTAAGTTAAGCACAAAGATGTTGCCGGGCCGGGAATCGAACCCGGAACCTTCTGATTAGCAGTCCGGCATGGTAACCTTTACGCCAACGAGGTCGTCTAGGCAAGGTTGTTCGATTATAAAATCAGGTTGATTTTATAATAAATATTTTTTTATACATTTTAAAGTTTTGTTACGAATCAGGCAAAAATGCGTTGAACGCCGCAAATAACATTATAGACTTAATATTTTCAGGCTATAAAGAAAGCTGAATTTCTTTCCGCCGTTGGTCAAGCACGCGATGTTTATGAGAACTTGATGAATGCTGTTGTTGGTGAAAAACAACCCGCTGTTCCTGCTGTAGACCTAAAAGAAATTCATATGAAGAACGTTGAAGAAGCCAAGAATTTCTTTAACAAGAAGAAGAAAATGGGTACTGCAAAAGAAGCGGCTGAGTACCTGAAAAATCTTTCTCAGGTACTTGAAATAAAACCAGCTTATGCATCCACTGTCGGCATAAAAAAAAAACAATGAAATATAATCAATAAAAATACATGTATATTGCAGGAACTTGATGAACGCCTGCCTCAGTTTCTTCAAAGCAACTTGTCAAAGATTCAAGCTGCCATCAACCAAGCTAGGGAGGCCTACCAGAAGGCAATCGAGGACATCAGTCGTGATAAGCCATTGTGTGTGCATCCTAAAGATTTGGAAAAAGTACACAAGACTGCATTAGATGCTGCCATTAAAATGTATGATGACCTGGTGAGACGAGTTACGGCGAAGGTTGACGACGACAGAGCTAAATTCATTCAAGTAAGTAAAAATAAATTTATTAATAATTCACGTCAAAAGATTACTTCAAACATATTGTATCAGATGATCACATTCCAACGTCGTTTCCACAACACTTGCGCTTACATTTCACAATTATCAACAGGGCTTTGAGAAGCAGTACGCTTTGTTGCGTCGGGAAAACGAAAAAAATAACAAGATGACAGTAACTATACTGCGGATGGAGTACTGGCAGCGTATGCAGACCAAAGCTTCTCAGGATCCCCCACTGTCTGACGTAGAGTTCAAATCAGAGCACAAAAAAGAATTGGAGCAGACCCTTAAAGTCTTCGACTCGAAGCGGAGCATGCCTAACCAATATTCTGAAGACGTTTACAAATATCAAGTGGCGGAAGTAAGTATAACATTATTTCATGCAAAAACCATTTAGTTTTCTGAGTCTGTCAGTTCACGAGTTATATTATATACATTCGTAATGTTGAAGTAATACCCATGCAAATGATTTTGTATTACAGGCTTGTCAAGAAAGTTTCGTCAAATTGAAAGCAATGAATAAAAGTAAAAACAAGATAGCAATGCAGGCGGGTGTGAATGAGTACGATACATACATGAAGAGTTTCGCCAACAATGAGACCCAGTGCCTGCATCCCGAAGACCTTCTGGATACGAACAGAATGGCAATCTGTCGCGCTCTCACTGCTTTCCATCCAAAGAAAGAATGTTCCCAAGGATTTGATGACGACGACGAAGATGAGAAAACGTTAAAAGAGGTAAACTTCAAAAACTTTCAAATGAAATTCTTCTTTCTTTTTGACGATTGCGAAACTTTGGTGGAGCTTAATACTTCGTTTTAATAGTTGATTTGTTCTCAGATCTTCGACCAACGTTATTTAGACTACAAAAAGAACAATGAGGCTGCCAATGAGACCGCCGTTCTTGTGGCGTACAACACTTATGTCAGTAGCATGGAAGATAATTGCAGATTTTCAATGTGGTGGTTATTACTTATTCCCTACATAATAAACATTAAGAAAAGAAACGAGTTCCATGAAGGGAGTAAGAAGTTGGCTTATGACGCGTTTAACGCGCAGCGAAAGGAAGGCGGATATCACTCTATCGATCCTTTCAAAGCAAGACTTGAACAGGTAAAGTATTTATGAGATCTATACTTGTCCTACCATCCTACTATTTTTATAAACACGAAAATTTGTATGAAATTCTGGAAAAATGGATTTAATAAAAGTTCATAATTTATAGCTTATTATTATAAGCCAACATTAAAATAACACATAGGGTGTTTTTTTTAATTGTGTTTAGATTAACTTATATTATATAATATATAAAAATATAATAATAAAAAAAATAATAATAATGAATGATGGCTGATGACGATGATATTATGTATAAGTAAAAAAATATGGTTTAGTATAGGGCTAACCGGCCGTGTGTCAAATATGTCCTAATATTTTAATAAATTGACATATGTAACCTCATGGCATTTGACGTAAATGTTAGTCTACAACGACTGTCATGTTAGTATTCTTGGCAAAACAACGCCGGGTCAGCTTGTATTATATGAACGTTTATTATTATGTTTGTGTATCTGTGTTTATGTTTTTCTCTCATTCTGGCTAAACGTATAAGATTGGATCAAACTGTCATTTTACGACGGGACACTTTGTAACTCGATGATGATTTTAGGCTATCTTAGATATGATCAACATATAATAACATATATGTTATTAAATTTAAAGTTTTGGTTTCTGTTATCCTTCTTTAATGGCGGCCCTATCAGTTTATAGGAAAAATATCTAATGTACAGACACTCGATTTTTACTGTCTTTTAATATGTATTGATATTTTAACCTCTTCCGCCATCGGGAGTGGATCTTCTACATATAAACATTAGTAAGTATAAAAGGCAGTCAACAATTATACATGAGCAGAATTAACTTTGGGATTTACTCTGAAACTAATTTGATTGTATTCGAATTCAAAGTTTATTGAAACACGCGAAAAACAATATTCAGTATTGTACGACCGTAAGAAATGTTCTCTGTGGAAAATTTTCCGAAGATGGTTTGACGACCTCGTTGGCGCAACGGTTACCATGCCGGACTGCTAACCAGATGGATACGGGCGCGATTCCCGGCCCGGCCGACATCTTTGTGCTTAACTAAATTTTTTGGTTGTGGGTCTGGGTGTTAAATATGTATCTATATAATATATATATGTATGTATATGTAGTAGATCAGTTGTGTTAGCTACCAACACGAACTAAAAACCATTCAGTATGGGGTTAACCAGCCGTGTGTGAAATGTGTAAAAAAAATCTGAAACATTGCTACTCGTTTGATATTTTAACCATTTATTATAAGTTTAGCTAACATACTTTAGCAAAAATAATAATGATGAATAATATTGCAATGTTTGTTTTCAGCTCATGGAAGAACAATTCGAGAAAGCCTATAAGGTGTACATCCTTTAGTCTTTTCAACATAACGTTCATATTATTGAAAAATGTAGAAATTTACCTCACAACAGTACGATTATATTAGCAAAATAAATGTTACACACAAATAAATATGTATTTTTTTACCTATTTAATTCAAAATATCCTAATTGAATTAATCATCGTTATCTGCACCCTCTCTCACTAGGCAGGGTCGGAACTTCACAATTTCTCCTTTCCATTTAACTGTATCAGCTGCCATTTCCTCATTCACTCCTCTCACTCTCACACAGTCAATCCTTGACTTATTAGGTCGACCTCTTCCTCGCAAACCTTCAACTTTAATGTCCTTCTTACTTCTTGCGACATCCCACATTACATCATCACATGCCCATACCTCCCTCTAGCTTGAATCCTTAATTATGTATTATAAATGCGAGATATACTTTTGATTCAGGCGCTACTTTGTTCCAATCCATTGTACAAGAAATAAAATCTGTGATAGCTGTAGATTGCAATTACGTTGTGATCGTGAATCCAATACAATATTATAGACAGTAAAACAGAACCTAGTTGTCAATAAAAGTAATGAATAAGTCAGTTAATTTCTAGCTTTATCGCACTGGTAAATAATGGTATTGAAGAAGCCTATTTGATAATATCCATTATGTGTCTGATTACGGTGAGATCGTAGCCACTTTATGAGCAAATGTAATGAAAAAATAGCAACTAGTTGTAAATTACAAATTTAGCTTGAGGTATTATTCTATTTTTAAGTCAAAAAACCAAATTACTTAAATGTATACTTTTTAGTAAAATCTCCAAAACATTGGGCAAAACTGGTGTTCACCGAAGGTGAAAACACCCTGCAAGTCCAGCTGCCAGCAATTAGTTGATAGTCGGGTGAAGTTGATGTATGGATGTTTGGTACTCTGTCACTTTCTAACCTATGGCGTTCTAAATATATAGCATTGGTTCCAACGCCTAACCGGATTCGAAAGCAATATCATTGCAGGGATATATTTTTTGAAAAGTAGTATTAGTATTATTTTTTAATATGTTACATGTATTATAAATAATATTTTATTTATTTTACTACTATTTGAAATTGTGTATGAATGTTAATAACTGATCATATAATGAAACCTTAGTTCTCTAAACTAATAATATTTATGGTTAATATATTTTTGAATGTTTATTAGATATAGGATTAACCTTGGGTTTCTTTGCGTCCCAGATTATTTCAAATTACTTATGTTTATAAATTGTAAAAAGATAAATTAACATAATCTTATTTTTATTCATTCCATGTATATAAGTACTGCCTCTCATGTCGCAAAATAAAGAGACATCCGAAACATAGGATCAACAATAATTATTATGCACTCAGTGAAGCGTCCCCACCCCATCAATCTTTCGTCGTATAATGCCCACCCATCTGTTGTCAGGCCTTCTTTTGCGCATAAAATAGGTAATATAAATATAAGGTATGTACTTTTAATAAGAATGTTTGGAAGGTATTTATAGAGAGATTTACGGAGTCACACCGCGACTATAATTTACCCACCGAATGATGCGGGCAGAAATTTCGATGGCTATATTGCTTTCGTTTGTCTGTTTGTTTGAATGTTAGTTCTACAATGTTCTACTATGCCACTATTCTATAGAATAATTTGATGTTTGATTAGAGGGATGGGCTCCCCAAAATGATGGTATTTTTTTGCTGTGATTTTAATTAGTCGTTTTAAATGATATTTGATTGAGTGATATTTGTAAAGGTTTTTGGAAGTATGAATATGGTGAAGTAATAGTTGATTCTCAAATCTGCTTAGATTCACTTCGAGCTTTATTTGCTTAGTTCGCTAATCACAAAACAAGCATGGTTGATAATCAAACAAGCACCACGCGTGCCCAACTGGTGCTCGTCGAGATTCCCGTCACGTTCCATCCGTCAAGCGTAGCGTGATTAGCGGCCGGGCGGCGTGACGACCTTATTTTGAAGACTGACTTCTGAACTTGGAGAAATTATGAGTTCTTTTACCTGATCAGCGGAGCTAGCACAGGCATGGATATTGTCTCCACCAGGAGAGAAAGTAATCCCCAACTAATCAGACGATAGTTTGCTTGCCCTTGCTTATTGTAAATCTAGGGCTATTTATCGCCGTTTTACTTGGGGTTGAACAGCGAGAAATAAAGGGATAAAATGTCCACGACTAACGTCATGTGGAATAAATAAATAAAATACCTATTAAATAAATATTAGCAAAGAAATTGATAGCAAAGAAATTGATAGAAGAATAGGCATAGCATGGAAGAAATACTGGATATCTTCAAGAGCCGTATGCCTATATACTTGAAAAAAAGACTAATGGATAATACAATCCTGCCTTCTTTACTTTATGGATGCCAAACATGGGCGCTAACGCAAGACTCTGTTGACAAAATCGCCAAGTTCCAAAGAGCAGCCGAGCGTTCCATGCTTGGTCTCACACTCATGGACAAAGTAAAGAACACAGAAATAAGACGGCGGACCAAAGTTATTGACGCAGTGACGATGTTGTGCCGCTTAAAATGGAAGTGGGCGGGACACCTCGCCCGCTCTACCGACGGCAGATGGAGCGAGCGCATCGTGCACTGGTGCCCGAGGGACGCCACGCGCACGCGCGGCCGGCAGAAGAAGAGATGGAGGGACGATATCGTAGAGGTGGCTGGAGTCACGTGGACCAGATTAGCCCAAGACCGCAACGCCTGGGCCAGCAAGGAGGAGGCCTTTACCCGCTTTTGGGTGCCCTAATATACAAAAATATGTTTATAAATAAATTTTTATTAGAATATTAAACAACTTAAGAATTAATTAATGAAATGTAATATTTTAGGGAAATAAAGGCTATTTTATTTTATTTTATTTTATTTATTTAAATAAATATTAGCACACATTTCTATAAGCTATATTGTGGTAAAGTTTCATTCAAATCCATTCAGTAGTTTTTACGTGAAAGAGTAACAAACATCCATACATCCATACATACAAACTTTCGCCTTTATAATAGTAGTAGGATTATCGGTTTTCTAAATTTGTAAAGCTCTAATAACTGATGGTTAGCGGATCATAGGCGGAGGCATTCTGCTTTAAGCTTCGAGATTGGGTGATTCTACTTAGACTACCTAGTACCTAGTGCCTACCTTGATTAAAAGTAATAACAAGTGAATTGAGTTAAAGTCTTCTCTTGTTTATTTCTTCTCAGAGGTTGTCCACTTACTATAATAGAAACATTTAGTTGAATAGGCGAGTACATGTTTATAATTATATGCTACCGAACAAATTTTCACTCAACAGATAATAATAAAAAATAAACAATTCCGAAACAAGACTCTTCCACTTCGTGGAAAGAGTCGTTAACACAAATCGCAATTAAATCAGACACCCTCAGGCGGCTTGGAAAATCTTGACACCAGCGCTTAGCTACTCTACGAAATTATTGTTACTATTCGAAAATCGGCCTCGCCGCCGGAATTGAATCCTGCACCAATGCTCAGCCTGACGCACAGACATACACACCTGACCTTGTGGTCCATTAGCCGCAGTCATAAACATCCCGGGCCGCTCGCGCTGGGCGATCATCGGCATCACTCCAGTTAAGGCGCTATGGGAGACAAATAGCAAATTTGAATAATCCTATTAAATGCTGCGTTAATATAATAATAACTTTACATAAAGCTCAAGTTCAGTCCTGCATGGAGTACTGTTCGCACCTTTGGGAAGCTTCTGCGTGGTACCAGCTGGAGGCGTTGGAGTCTATTGAGAGGCGAGCCAGGAAGCACATCGGCAATTCTTGCGTGACCAAAGCCAAACTTAAAAGCCTGGAACACCGATCACGCCGTGCTCTCTGCCAAGCTGCAGTATTACGGCGTGGTCGGAGCGTCTCATGCACTTCTTACAGGGTTACTGCGAGGGAGGACGCAGATAGTCACGGGCGGAGGTGGCTCGCTGAGTTGAGACCCGCTGAACACCGAAATGGGCGTAGCTCAGGGATCGTCAGTATCGAATATATTATTCTCGCTTCTGCTTAATGATCTGCCGAGCGCCGTGACCACTGCAGAGGTCCTGATGTTCGCTGATGACGTAATAGCGGTGGTAGTGGCGCCTTCGGTGGAGACTCTAGAGCAGAAGCTGAACGAAACTGCGTCCCAACTATTGCGGTGGTTCTACATAAACGGGCTGGCTCTCAACCTCACCAATACTCACTGCATCCAATTCAATCTGTCCGGTAGGTCAATGAGACCCCTAAATGTGTCAGTGGATGGAGTGAGTATAGTGGAGCAGGAAGCCGTCACGTTTCTTGGCTTTCGGATCGACCGCGGCCTGAAGTGGGACGCCCACATCGAGAATCTGTGCGGAAAGTTAGGAAGCGCTTGCTTCGCGCTGAGCCGCGTGGCTAGAGTGGTCCGCGCGAGATGGCGCGAGCGTGCTACTTCGCCACGGTCCACTCTCAGCTGCAGTACGGCTGCGAGCTGTGGGCGCGGGCCGCGGACTGGGAGCGAGCGTTCCGCATGCAGAAGAGGGCAGTGAGATGCGTGGCGCGCGTCGCCTGGGACACGCCCGCTCGCCCTTACTTCCAGGAGCTAGGAATAATGACGCTGCCTGGCATTCTAATATACCAAGTGGCGGTGTACACGCGCGTCAACCTAGCGGCCTACCCCAAGCGCTCCGCGCGACAAGACCGCTCCACTCGGCACCCGCTGCACCTCGCCAGCTTGCCGCGTACTCTGCACAAGTCCGACAAGCTAACACACATCATGGGCCTGGCGGTGTACAATAAGCTGCCCAATGACGTTACTGCAGCCGTCAGTCTGCACGCTTACAAAATGAAATTGAAACGGTGGCTCATTAATCGAGCGTTTTATTCATTTGACGAATTCATACCTAGTTTTTAAATAATTTATTGACATTAATTGTATCCTACGAATTGACATTTTCACTTTATTATTTAATATTTAATATTTATTATTATTAAAAATAAGTTGCCATATTTAAGTACTTAGAGTGTACTACTCGTATTATAATATTTCTGACATGTAATAATTGTTATTATGAATAAATGAACTATGAACTAACTAACTATGAACACCGAAGCAAGGTTGCCAGTCTATCAGTGTTCTATCGGATACATTTCGGAGAGTGTGCGTTGGAGTTGCACAATTTAATCCCCCATTTCCGTTCCACTATAGAACGAGCAGAGCAACGGGTAAGAGACACCGCTACTCAGTGGAAATTGCGAAGGTTCGTACAAAGCGCTTCGCCTCAACATTCATGGTGAGGACTGCGAAGCTTTGGAATTCTCTGCCTGAGGCTTTGTTTCCTGAGAAGTACCATCTAGAGATCTACAAATCGAGAGTGAATAGGTTCCTTCTAGGTGACCGTGCGCCAACGTAGGCCGCAGCGTTGCTTAACATCAGGCAAACTGTGGTCAAAGGTAAACCTATTTCAAATAAAAATTAAAAACAGGGCTACTATTTTTTTCAGTTTTGTGTTCACAATGTTAAGAATCAATAGCGTCTTCTTCTTCTTCGTATGAGCTAAGTAGCCAAACTCTGGTGTCGAGAGCCGCCCGAAGGCCACTGACTTGGCTTAATGACTTTTTATACTAAGTTAGTATTAGTATAAACAGCCGGGACCTACAATTTAACGTGTCATCCGACCGACGGTAGTGCCCAGGTGAAAATGTCACTTGAAAAACGACAGTTATGTGTATGGTCACCCATCCAAACATTGGCCGCACCGACCGTTGCTTAGCGTCAAATCACCTAGCTAGCCGAACTACAATGAATGAATGAATGAATGATTTATTTGTCTATAAAACTAGGTACATTGGTGGTATCATAAAATGTCATACAAGTTAAAACTATTTACAACTAAAATGTATGTAGTGATCCTCTAGTTTTTGCCCGTAGGGCTTACAGACATGAGTCTTATATTTAGTCTGAAGTTATTACATATTTACGAAAACAGTAAGTCATATTTATATAATTTCTTTATCGTTAAGGAAGAGTTTAATGCTATAGTACGCTTTTTACATAAAAATGCATGCAACTTAAATTTAAATATATGTACGCTAGTAACACATCGAATGTCTTTAGGTAACTTAATGTAAATTAATGGTGGTAAACTGTATACACTTTCAGACAGATAAGTGATTTTACTAACAAAGTGCCGCATTTTGCCTTCTCTTCTACTCTCAACGGGCCACATTTTGAAGAGTTCGGAATTAGACCTTATATATATAGTAACTTCACTTATATACATACACGGTGCAGTCAATATGTTAAGACGTATAAAGTGCTTTTTACAAGAGTCACGCTTTTTTATGCGACATTTAGATCTTATACATCTCTTTTGAGCTTTAAATACCTTTTCCTTATCGGTAGTGTTACCAGAACATGACGCTGTACCGAATCACTGACGCGGCATGACCATGGTACGCAGCTACTAGTGTGTGCTCATCTGTCACTTTTCTAAGCTGATATAGAGCGTACGCAAATTGATGGAGCCGCCTACAGACATTGTCAATATGGTGTGTCCAGGTTAATTTGTTATCTAAAGTCAAGCCAAGGAAACGTATCTTATCTATTTCTGTCACTCTTTTATCCTTATAATGAATGTCAAAGTTTAGTTTATTGTTATGTCTATTTCTGAAATACATAAGATTAATATTTAAATTATTTGCGTTCAACCAGTCAATAAGAGATGTCAGCGTTGTACTTATGCTAGATTCTAATTCGCTGAGCTCGTTAGTAATAAATAAAATTGTACTATCATCAGCAAATAATGTCATAGGATGTAAAGTCACATTTGGAAAATCATTAATATATATTAAAAATAGTAAGGGACCCAGAACACTTCCCTGAGGAACACCATAACGTACAACTCTCTTATCTAACTCAGATGTTCTGACTATGGTTGTTTTCGGACATAACCTGTCTATGTGAGTAACTTGTACGCGCTCCGAAAGATACGATTTTATAAGATCATAAACATTCCCTCTTATTCCATATTTATACAGTTTATCTAGTAGAATAGAATGCTTTACTCTGTCAAAAGCTTTAGACATATCCATAAACAAAGCTATTGCTTTCTTTTTAGTATCCACACTAGTCATGACTTTTTTAAGAAAATTGAAGATAGCTAAGTTTAAATTTGTTTTGATATGACAGGAACAAGCGTAATGGGCCTATAGTTATCTACTTGAGTTGAATCCCCTTTTTTAAATAATGGCTTAACGACTGATACTTTTAACCTCTCAGGGAACACACCTTGCTCTATACAGAGATTAATTATATGGCTCAGCACCGAAGCTATAACAGTGGATATATCTTTAAGGATTTGCGTCCTAATACCATCCATACCTACACCATTTGTGTTATTAAGCCCAGATATAATGTTATTTACGTCACATGGGTTGGTGGGTTGCAAAAATAGCGAATTGTTTTTTAGGCAGATGGTTAGGCTTCAATAATGAATGGCAGATCTCGCAGACTTTTTGCTTTAAACTAAACCATGATTCTTGAAGAGATACCGTTTTATCGAGTTCTTGATCCGCCCATTGGTTTATAGAATTTGAAACTGCGGCTCTAGTAATATGATCATTTAACTTGCTAGTATCTACTGATATTTTCTTTGGACTTCTTTGAACGCTTATTTTGTTGGAATTAGCCCGACATGTTTCAGCACAATCAGTGTGCCATTCTCAAGGGCAAGAACACAGCCAATGTATGCACGCGACGACGGCTGCGCCTGAACTGTCTGCTTCACCGACTAATGACCCCTGCGGGCCGCAGCGCGCGCCTCACGCGCCGCGGCTCGCTGAGCTCGCTGTGATGTTGCTATTGCAGCCGGCGCAGGCGTTCCCGGTGGATGGTCTTCTTCTTCTTCATCGCTCAACCATTTATATTTAAAAATTGTGGCTGCTTTAGTGGGTCGGTCCATATAATGCTGACGGAATCCTGGGGCGTTTGTTCTGCTTCACCACGGGCACCCAATAAACTAAGGACCGGTCTCCAAACATCGGTTATACAAACATTATTCAAATACGCCTTACGAAAGTTTTAATACAGTGGTTCTTTGAACGCGTTTAAATTTACACTGTACTGTAACAACAACAGGGTTATGGTGTGAGTTAATATCAGCACCAGGATATGTAACAGCACTTTTTATGCAATTCCGAAATCTTTGGTTAATCATAATGTAATCTATTTGGTTCCGAACTATATGACTGGGTTTATGTCTCGGTGACGTCCAGGTGTATAGGCGACGCGGATGCAGTTTGAAAAGAGTATTTTTAATGGTGAATCTGACGTACAATTTCTTTTAATATCAATTGACAGACATGTTTAGAGAAATAGTGTCGATGAGGCCTATGAGTTGAATAGTCCATATCAAGATAGGTCGCATTACAATATTTATCGCATATAAATTTCATTGTATAATGAAGCTTTGTTTCATTTAACGTTTTATTATATGGAACCTCAGTTAATATTACATTCTTATTGTTAGTGTAGCAAAGCCATTGATTTAGGTTACGCTGAAACTCAAAAGGGTTAATTTCATTGGATTCTCCTATTACTACAACATAATCAGTTTTTGAAAAATTACGAACTTCATTTGCTGTTGATTCAAAAATATTGCCAAGTGTGGCTCCTGGCTTCCATACGCTTTTGACACTAAATTTTTCACCAAGTATATTCCTGATATGACGTCCCTGTTGATCAGCTATAATAAGTACTTTCTTCTTAGTTTCCATTTTAGTGCGTTCCTTGTTAAGATTGCAATTGTCTTGTCCTAGCTTTATTGAGTTGCCAAATTTATTTGAGACACATGATGCTTCCTGTTCATTTTCATTTACAGTTTTGGGGGATAAGTTTTCCAATATTTCACGATGAGTTTCATCCAAGTTCACGTGTTGTCGCTCATCATCATCGTTCGCTTCCTGTCCCTTGTCAAATTTTTTTTCTTGTTTACGCTCATCACTTACCACATTTTGACGCTCACAAGCGTTCATCAAGGTTATCATGACTTTCATCAAATATTAATTTTTGTCGTTTTCTTTTTTTTAGGTTTGCTCGCAGATGTAGGCGTATTGCAGAATCCCACTTTTTTATCTATGTATCTAGCTCTTTTTTGATTTGAACGTTTTCCAATGATAAATTATTAATTTCATTATTTGCAGATTGTAGTTTAGTATTCAAATTTTCCATGTCTTTCTTATATGAGTTTGACTCTCATTAAATGAGTTATTTGGAAGAATATGAATCGAGCTTTCATATATTGAGGTGTCTGTAAGACTCGATAATGAGTTGCATTTTCGGTACTGACGGAAAGTAACATCCTCACTGATATCCATTGCACTTAAAGACACCTTGGTGTTCAGAAATATTCATAATGTCAAATTATCTTATATTTCATCCAACATATTTAAAATTCGAATCGATGCCAATCAATTTCATTCGACTTGATTAAACTTAATGTACTTTTTGATAGTCTATGGTTTTACGTTCGTCACCAAATGTCAAAGTATAAGTAGTCACATACGTCAATATTTATTTACACTTTACAGCTGTCTGTCTTTCAAAATTTTGACACTGGCCATCTGCTCAGTATCTTACCTTAATTACTTTGTCACTGTCCAATCCAATCAGCGTTTGTCTGCAACACAACACGCGACATTGGCTAAATTGTGGCCACACCGACCGCAGAAAGCCATATACAAAAGAAGAAGAAGAAGCTGTCTGTCTCGTTTCTATTCTGGTAACTGTTATTTAATTAGTAAATTACTGCTGTGATTTGCTGTTTGGTGCTAATTACTAATTCAAAATATGAAGTTGTGATCATTTACATCAGTGAACTCAAACATAAAATGCAGATTAAAGTGCTCACCAACGATATGCAGACTTCAATTGATGTTTTTTAGGTTATGGATATCCATGCAATGGTTTCGATGTGGTTTTGGCACAATATATCACGTTTTTCACTTTATTATGAAATAAATATCGAACAGAATCCCAAGGTAAGTGTTCACATTGCCGGGGTTATCAGCTACCAGCTACAGCCGCTTTTTAGAAGTGTGCCCCTTTTAGTTGCCTCTTACAAGAGACAGGGACAATTCCGCAGCCTTATTCTTTCACCCAGGCTGCAGGGTTTGTATCGGTTCTAAAGTATCTATAGGTACTATAGTATCTCCCCCCCGTGGGGCCCCGCATTGTCGAGGCGGGGGGGCTCAGTAACCGTGGCCTAGTCACCCATGGTGAAGCGAAGAGGGTCCCTGAGGCGGGCCACTCCCTACACTTGTATTCCCAGTATGCAAGTGCTAGATGGAGTGGCACCAGTAGGTTGCGGAACCTCGTTACGGGGGGGTTTCGCAACTGAGGCGGGCTTGCGGTGTGGTTTTGGAGACACCAACCGCAGCCGAAGGAGTGGGGAAGTGTCGGTATTACGATGCGCCGCTCTTTCTACCTGCCGCGGCCTCGACGGGGTCGCCACCGTTGATGGCGGACGCGGTGGGGCCGCAGGGAGAAGGGTGTGGTACCACAAACTACCACTTACCCTATTCTCTGCGGCCATAGTGGCAGGTGACGGGGCCACAGACCTGACCCGTCACCGGGGACCTGGGACGTCGGACCGGAGTTGTCCGGCGTCCATTGCACTTATGGTCCCCGAGGTGGTTGCGGTGCACCATGTGCACTGCAAGGGGACTCATCTCCTGAGAAGAAGCCTCGCAGGCTAGCCGAGGTGGGCGGGGTGGAGGGTTAATGCGAGAAGCGGAATCTCACCCCGCCCTTTCCGGTGAGGAGGTCATCGTGAGGTTTTAGTTTAGGTTTAGTGATGTCCTTTTGACATCGAGCCCGACATACCCCACCCACCTCCCCGGGTGTGGTGGGCATACGTGAATGCATTTCCTCACGTAAAAAAAATATATATCTACAACACCGCCTTAAGCTGATGTATACGGAGCAGTTTATCGTGTTCTGCTTAAGTAGAACTAGTCACGCGATCTGCCCGACGATTCAACATAGTGGTCAAAAATATCAAGTGCGAGTTGGGCTCGCACATGATGGGTTCCGTACCCACTTATAAAATAATAAGCCCCCTTTGTAGAGAGAAGGCTCCGAGTCCCTGCAGTGGGAACGTATAGTGGGCTGTCTATGAAGAAGTTATACATATGAGTGCCATAATATTTTTACGGTGCCATAACCACAAGGTAAGTTCTTTGTTATTGTCGTTGCATGATAATGGAGCATTTCTGCATTGTTACGGCCCATCAAATAATCAGTCCGACACATCAACGGGTGCTTTCAACAGCCCTGGTCGAAAAACTTTTTTTTTACTGATTGTTGTGAGGAAACCGTCATGTTTGAGGACTACAATACCCGAAAATATGAGTCATCTACCAACCCCCACCTGCCCAGCATCGTGGATTATGCCTTTATCTCTCTTCTGGTGAAAGAAGGCCCCGAGTCTCAGCAGTGGGAACGTATAGTGCTGTTTATGCTTATTTATTGTCAAAGAGAATTTCGTTTGTTCGGCCACAAGGGGCACATTTTATTAAAAACCTGTATAAAATAAAAATTAATTATAAAGAACTGAATATTATGACAAAAAAAAAAATTCCCTTGTATATATTTCATATAATGTACAGTCAGTATATTTAACGCAAACACACTTACTTCACTCTCTCGGTGAATAATTAATTAAAGTTTGTTCATCTTTAAAATAATAACAAATAATTGTGTTCAAATGTTAATTAAATACCACCCTTAACCACAGAATTGAGGAATGCTTACACAATTCTCGTTTTAACTTCCATTCCTTCGGGAAAGGTCCTTCGGAAATTTGACGCAAGAAAACAAAATAGCGAAAACTGTAAATAGTTACAATAGGTATTATACCAAAGAAAGAATAAAGAAAGAAAGAAAGAAGAAAGAAAGAAGGAAAGTAAAAAAGAAACATTTATTTTCTGACACGAACAATACACAAGAAATATAAAAGAAAACAAAGCGCTAACAATTTTAGATCTAGTCTAGAAGACTAAAAGTGTGAAAACAATGTTAGTGATGGCACTACAGACAGTGATATCTTGAATTTCGGATATAGCGTTAAGATATACATACAAGTTATATATAGCTCGACGCGTAGAGGCCGTTTTAGCATATTCTGTGCGAGAATGAGGGATACTGAACCACTTTGCCATCGACAAGTAATAGTATTAGTAATAGGGTCCCGTTTCTACCTTTTAGGTACGGGGTCCTACAAATGACTACAGGTGCACGGACCACGCGGCTGTTTGAGCCCCTAAAAAACTAATAAAATCCTAGGGTCACTAAACTCAATATCAATCAAATACATTTCCAATAACAAATTTCAATACGCGTAGTTCCTGGAAGGAAGCGCTTGTTCGCCCCACTTCCCCTCAAGTCACGTATTATATAGCCGATGGCATCTATTTCCACTGATAATAACCTCCGCTATTATGGCAATAGGTAAAACAATTACTGCGCTGAGCTGCGCCACTGTAGACTAAAATCTTATTTATTATTAGCAACTCGCCCTGGATTCACGACGGCTTGTGTTACACTTTTGGATTATTTATACTCTATGTTTTTTGGGAAGAATTTCGCTTCGCAATGGTTAAATAATTTTTTTAATCGGTCCAGTTATTTCGGAGCCTATTCGCGTCAAACAGATAAACAATCAAACTTTTTTCTCTTTATAGTGTTAGTATTATTACAAGGCAGTGGAAGACGGCTGACAGAAGAGTGTGGAAATAAAAAACGGGCTGTGCCGACCCCACATAGTGGGAAAAGGTGAATACAAAGAAGAAGAGTCTTAGTACAGATTTATTCTGACACACAGACTGACATATAGACAGAATAAATAATATATTTATACGAACAAACGGTCACGCTTACTTAACTTAAACACTTAAAAAACGTTACGTAAAAATAAAAATATAAAAGTTTACAAAGTACAATAGAATAAATAATATATGAAATTGTTACTGTCGCATTTCTCAGCCTAGTTATTGTTCTATGTGTAGCCATTGATAGCATAGGTCATTGCCATTGAGAGTGGCGACAGTAGCCATTGACTAAAATACATGACTTGAGGGGCTGAGCTACCATACCAGTCTGCGTAACATAATCGGCGCACGCGCACGCCCGCGGCCAATCGACGCGCTTCCCGACTTTTGAAAATAGAACTCGTCGTAACAATTGTAAATCGTTCTAATACTTTCTCAATTCAAATTGGATTGGAGTATTTTATAGCCTAAAGCGCATTTTAATTTTACTTTACTGTGTGTTATCTGTGACTGTAAACTAAAACTTCTAACTTTGTGTTACATAATTTATTATCAGTGAAGTGCCAATTGTGTACTTTTCAATTTTGTCCTTATGAGTTTCAGTCTTGTCAATTAAGTCTTGAAGTTTTTAATATGAACCTGTGTTTGGTGCAAGTGGTGTTAAGATAGTGACGCGGGGAATCTGTGCGTTGTTTTTATGTATATTTGGAGCAAGGGGAGGGGATTTTGGTAAGTTTTTTGTCGCTGTGGGAACCGGATGATAAGGGATGTTTACATTACGAATGCGCCACACGTGGTGTCTGGCGAGTTAAATGTAGATGCTTTACTAAAATGTCTTTAAACTTTATATGCGATTCGCCAAGTGAATTCATAGCTCAAGATGGTATTTTTGGCATCTAATGGCGTTATTATTTTACCATAATGATTATTAAACATGGACATTTATTTATTTTTCTTTGACGTTGAAATATTAAAACTATTTTTTATGGGAATCTGGAATATGTGGATAATATTATTTTTTGGTATATTAGCAGCGTATTGTTTTGACTAAATAATTGACATTCTGAACCAGTGAACAAGCCTGTTTTGTGTTTGAAGATAAGAATTAATTTGCATATACCATATACTTTAGAGCTCATTTTATCCATAGATGCCGTATCTTATTTTTTTATGCCTAATAATAGATCACGTTTAGCCACAGCTTGCCTGATTTTAAAGCTGACTAAATTGACTTAGAATAAAACAATTCAAAAATATTCGTAATTCAAATAACTTGTGTTTTGAATAACGTTCGTTTCATATTAATGTTATTAATAGGTTTCTGAATACATACATAAAAGTGTATCTATAACAAAATCTTGTTCTTTTTTTAAAGCAAAACAAGTATTCCTAAAGCTATATTATTTATTTGCTGTATTTAAAATTGCAAACAAAGTACAGACACGTATGTGTAACATGTTCTTACACGTTTTTCAAAATATGAAGCGAGAAAATTAATCCGTGTTTAATGAGAGAAGAATGAATGAATGAATGAATGTTATTTATTTTCCAATAAGTCAGAAGATTACCTGATCTCGTAATTTACACAGAAAATACAATACAAGCTCTCGCTCAGGTCCAAACCGAGCAATTACTCGCATTACAAAAATCCCTCCAAAAAAAAACAAAAACATAAATCTGGTTTGAACTGCTTTTAACTGCTTGGAAGAGACCACGCCCCTCTCGATTAAAATTAAAAAGGTTGAAGAATTGAAGCTTCTATTTTAAACTTAATAATAGGAGTATACGCTATTCAAGAGGCAACGTATGTATGCCTGGAACTTATAAATTAACTAGACAAAGCAACTATTGAGGGCTAATTTATAATCATTATCAAGCTGTTTTTATTTGCATTTAAGAAAGTTATAAGAATTGAATAAATAGAGGAAGTCTGAAAGGAGCCACCTTAATTGAGATATTAACGAGCGAATTCGAAACATAGCATGTGACTGGGAGATGTATAATATCTTGAATCATTGCTGATTCAAGATATTAACCATTTTTTTTTAAATACTTTAATATTAGGACATATTTCGCACACAATACGAGTATATATATTTTTTATTTATTGACCAAAAATACAAGGATATTAGAGTTAGTGGATGACTACTGATAAAATGGCAAATAAAGGCTATTTTATTAAATTGATTTATTTATAAATCTTCGAAACTGATACCTACTGATTTAGGAAGCAAAATCAGCAATATGGTTTCAGTATTAATAAGCTTTACCATAAGACCAGTTTAAGGTGAGTGAAGGTAACATTCTATAGTCTATGGGCAATGAATTCTTCTCATGTACGCGGCTTGATACTTAGACTGTATGTGCATACTAAACACGCTTCTATGACAAAAAAGTACTAGTTTCAAATATTTTGTATTTTTAGACCACACTATGACGTCACTTATGAAGTTCGTTATATGGTCTGTAGCTCGGCTAGCTAAAGTGATCTGACAGGATCATCGAAGTTAAGCAACTATGGGTGACCATGCACAACACAGACGATTTTCAAGTGGCATTTTTATTTGCGCGCTACCGTGGATCGGATTACACGTTAAATTGTAGGTCCCGGTTGTTACAAGCAGTCGTTAAGCCAAGTCAGAGGCCTTCGGGCGGCTTGAAATCTCTTGACACCAGAGCTTGGCCACTTAGCTCATACGAAGAAGAAGAATCCATATCCATCCAGCTAAGTGGCCAAGCTCTGGTATCGCCAGCTTCCGGACCACTTTAAGGCCTCTTATTTGCTTTGTTATAATAATTTATTATTTCAAGCGAATGAGCTTCTAATGATTTTTACAACTTGATCCAGTAAAGGAAACCTTTAAAATTTTGCTTTTGCTCACACTCATTTGCATAACAGTGAGTGCAGTCATTTGCATAACTTTCAAAAAAAATATAAATAAAATAAAAATCAGAATAAAATAAAAATTAAATATTTAGTGTACCTCTGCTGTGATAATAACATCACATCATGATGATATAATAATAAATAAATGAATAAAAAGTCTTTATTGCAGGCTAGTGAAACCCATATATCAAATAGCATTTAAATACAAATAACTTAAAATTAAAATGTTGCCACTGTAGAGGGGTGCCAGTCAAAGTAAAAAGTAAAAAATACTTCCACAATCTCTCAACAACTGTTATAGAGGTATCTATTAACAAATAGAAGTAATCTGTGTTGGAACATTAGCAGGGTCTTCAAAGGACGCTTGATTGATTTAGTGACAGTACCGGAAGCGAAATTTAACGGGGACAGTATTTTATAGCTTCAATATAGAATTACAATTTCCATGCCAAGGGCAACTAGTTTATACACTAAATTGTCAACACAAGCTAAGTAATAAAATAGTTTTTATCTACACTAATGTTGTAGCATTCTACTTATGTTTCCAATACTTGATTTATAATTACTACTGTTATAGCGCAGACAACAAACACTCAATTTAAGCAATTTGAGATGATGGTATAATACCCACATTGGTATAGTAAAATCTCATTATAACACCAACTAGCTGACCCGGCAAACGTTGTTTTGCCTTAAAAATATATAGTAGAAGATTCTCAGACCTACTGAATACGCATATGAAATTTGGTAAAAATCGGTCAAGCCGTTTCGGAGGAGTACGTTAACTAACATTGTGTCATGGAAATTTTATAATTCTTTATTGGACACATAAATAAAAAAGGCACAGTAAAAGACAATTAACTAAAAATTAGTGTACCACAATTGGCGGCCTTATCTCTTAAAGCGATCTCTTCCAGGCAACCATTGGATGGAAAGGAATTTATAAACGACTAAAGAAGGACGTAGTGTACAATAAAGAATAATAAAAAACATACATATAATATTAATCATCTTATCTTAATTTATATAAATCTCGTGTTTAATAAAATTCGCACACCATGTGCAGTTCGATCCAACTTGAGAGATAGGATAGTTTAAATCTCAAATTATAGTCGCAATTTTAATTAATTGCTAATATAATTTGTTATAATTAACTGTAAGTAACCTATCTATATAATAATTGAATTATCAATGAAGTAATTCGTAAAAATGAAGTATCTTTTTGTACGTATAATTCCTAACCAAAAAGAAACCTGGCAATAACTAACCTTAGGCCTATATTACTTAAAGTAGGCGACCATATATTTATCAAATCGCTAGTGCCTTGAAAATTCGCAAAACGGACACAACCTTCAACGACGTCTGCCCTCACCCGTCTGCCCGCGTTCGGGTCGCGCACTCGGCGATGAGCCACTTCTTCCCCACCGCACCTACCCCGCTCCCCCCACGCCCTTTCGCCTGGCGCCGCTGCCGGTATTTATATCGCCGAAATTGCTATGACTCTGCATTTTAAATCTGTGATATCTTCGAAAATATTTATTTAATTTACATGCTGTATAAAGCCATATTGATCTTTATTAAATACACAATGTATTTAAGATACTTAATTGGATAAGGATTAATACTGTATTGCTTAAAATCGCTTCGTAAATGAGCCATTATTTCTCGTACAAAGTAAAGGATAAAAATGGTTATTGTGGGTTATTCCTAAGAGATAAACATATACCATCACGGACTTTTTTGTAGACCTTTTTAAGTTGTACAATACTGTAGTAAATTGTTTTGATCTATCTTGTAGGATTCAGTCAGCGTTTGCAATGTAAGCGCAAAAAATGTGTTTTTTTTTACGACCTCACATTAAAAACCTCAAAAATTGTAGCCTATGTGTTATTCTGATGTATAAGCTATAGCCTATGTGTTATTCTGATGTATAAGCTATATTGTGGTAAAGTTTCATTCAAATCCATTCAGTAGTTTTTACGTGAAAGAGTAACAAACATCCATACATCCATACATCCATACTTACAAACTTTCGTCTTTATAATATTAGTAGGATAAAACGCGAAAAACAGCGCGTGCGCGCTCCTGATTGGCCCTGCGCGCGCAGCTGCGCTCTCATTGGTTAGATTTTAATGGCGGCAAGTTCACTGTGACAATAGACGTACGTGTGAATTTAATGTTTCGCAATGTGTTTTACTCTTGTTGTTTGATTAATTGCATTAGTGAAGATAAAGTAGTGTATGCAACTGCATATAACACGAGTATTAAAACACTCGTTACGATTATGAAACCCGCTGCGCTCGTTTCATAAACTCACATTCGTGATTTAATACCCTTCATAATATGACAGTTGCAAAATACTATTATAATCTAATAAATTTTCTACGTGACCAGGCTTAAAGATTTCAAGTCGCGCCTGACTTGGCTTTGCCTTCTTGTACTAAAGGCTGGTGGCCGGTACCTATAATTTAAGGTGTCATCCGATCTGAGGTAGCTCCCGGATGCCAATGCTGCTTTTTAAATGGCAGTCTTGTGTTAAGTTAACCATCCAAAGACTGTCCGTAGCGACCGTTGCTTAACTTTAGTAATCGTTTCTAGTTTGCTGACTTTAACAAATACTGTATTGTATGTAGAGTTCAAAATCATTCAACAGCGTTTTTAGGGTTCTGCACCTGAAAGGTAAAACGGGACCCTAATACTAAGCCTCCGCTGTCTGTCTCCATGCTGTATCTCAGAAACCGTAATAGCTAGAAAACTGAAACTTTCACAAGATATGTATTTCCCGTGCCGCTATAACAACAAATACTAAAAATAAAAAATATTAACGGTACGGAACCCTTCATGCGCAGTTGGCCAATTTTTTATTAGGACATAAGACTAATTAAAAAATTCGAATGCCACTTCTCGTTCGTTCAACATCGTCCATTTCTGATTTACACAGAACAGCTAGGCATTATACTCACGAGTTAGCGACCTTCTGACTTAAGGTGGAGCATGCTGAGTCTATAAAAGCTGCATGGTTTACAAGGAATCTGCCGTTAAGTTTTTGGCACATTTTACAAATTGATAGTGGTTGCTAGCTAGGCAAGTAAATGCGTAACCACCATGTTATGGTCTCCTCGCGATGTGCGCGGTGAGCATCAGGAGAGATCCCTAAAAAATTTGACAACAAACCAAATATCAGAAGAACTTCTTTCTCGTTCATGTTTTTACAATAAAAGCTTCTAGAAATAACAATTTCTCGATTTCGATTGTTCCCACAATACCTCAAATATTACTTGGTACTTACTTTAGTCATGACATTCCACTTTCACAAGATTTACAGAAATAAAGTGTTATACTTATATAACACTTCCGAATCTGAATATCAAAACTTGCTTTTAATTCAAGTATCGTGTGGCACATTGATTGCTTATTTTAACTTATTCTAGAATATAAAATTTAAGGTGGCATGAAATCAAAATAACTTAGTTTTGGAAAATCTTAGAAAATAATACAGAAATACCGAACTTTATCAACCATAAATAACATACGTTAAAGGCATGTCACTCTACAATAATTACTTAAATACTTAAGAATACTAGTTAGATTAAATTAAATAAACTTACGAATTTCATTAAATAAATATTCTAACCCTATTAAATTTTGCACACAATCGCACCGGTTTTTATTTCTATTAAATTTAACATACTTTTTTTTACACATGAATAACGATTCTGCAAGCTCCATATTCATATATTCGCGTAAATAGATATAGGACTACGTTTTTTTTTTCAATTTTATTATCTTTTATTTAGTGTTTAGGATTGTTAGACTTTCTTAACACGACTTCGTAAAATTCCTTTAATTGTTTTATTTTTTTTAAATAAGTCATTAAGTTAAAATGATGTGCTTCTGAAACTTTTAAGTAAATTAAAATAAATCTCTCGTACCTTTTTTTGTTGTTAATAATATTATCCGTTCGAGCTTATTTCCAAAGCACAAAGCGTTTTGCTTCGACCTTCATTGTGAGAACTGCGAAGCTTTCGAACTCTCTTCCTGAGTCTCGTTTTCCCGAGAATTACAATTTGGGGGTCTTCAAATCTAGAGTAAATAGGTTCCTTCTAGGCAAGCGTGCTACATCTTAGACCACAGTCAAGTTTAACATCAGGCTAGCTGCGGTCAAACGTAAGCCTATTCATCAATAAAAAAAAATCCAATCTTGTTGATTGTTTATTTAGTATTTAATTTATTTCGTGAAATACCAACCAAACTTAGCCTTAACTTTCACAACATCGACTGAAAGGAAGTGTTATATAACACTTCCGAATCTGAATCTCAAAATTGGTTTTTAATTAAAGTCTCAGCTCATTGAATGCTGAGACAAGTCTCGTTTTGAACATTGATTGTTTATTTTAACTTATTCCGGTATTTAAAATTGAATGGGAATTGTTTTGGAAGAAATTTCCCTTTGTTTGTAATTTCGTGCTCATTAATTTAAAAGCGAATGAGAAAAGATTTTATCGCCGGTAAATTATAATGTAAAAGCGTTATGATTTGTAAGG
This sequence comes from Mellilla xanthometata, assembly GCA_035578125.1. NCBI lineage: Eukaryota > Metazoa > Arthropoda > Insecta > Lepidoptera > Geometridae > Mellilla > Mellilla xanthometata. The sequence goes on from JAPUBQ010000010.1 coordinate 13,814,223, forward strand.
TCATGAAGTGACGTTAATGGCTTTAATTTTATTATTCGGAGGGGTCTTATTTTATGAAGAACCGATATGTGACCGGAAGACAATTCTTTTAGTAACAAAATTTCAAAACTGATGAGACTTATTTTATGCAATTATATTATTGAGAGCTGTGATTGGTAACACGTGGTTATAAGCATAAGCAGCCCACTTTACGTTCCCACTGCTGGGACTCGGGGCGTCCTCTCACGAGGAGAGAGATGTAGGCCATAATCCACCACGCTGGCCAAGTGCGGGTTGGACGGTTCCCTCACGATCTTTTCCTTCGCCGTAAAGCGAGTGTAAATCCACACATAACTTGAAAAACAAGTCATTGGTGTAGGACCGGGGTCGAACCAGGGGCTGTCTGATTGTAAAGCAGACGTTATTACCACCGAGCCACACTCGCCACGCGTGGCAATGACGCCACATTATTACGGACGGAGCCAGCCCCAGAGTCCTTATTCTTTATCAAACCTACATTTTTAAGCGATGACAGCTCATTCGGGCGAGCGGCCGCCTCACGTCCTGTGTCCTGGGTTCGATCCCCGCAAATGAGCTTGAGCTCTCAGTGAAGGAAAACATCGTGAGGAAACCATACCATGGCGCTAAGGTATTACCTAATGCTCGCCTGGCTAACAACCATCCTCAAGTAGTAAAATCTGTCGCCAAGCACCTTATTGTGAGCTGCGGCAGCCTACTTCAGAGCCAGTTATTCCAGCCTAGGCTTCCTCCACCTTTGGCCAGGGTGTCTCTAACTCATGTGGTTACGCACCCTGCTAGTATAAACGTCTAGCGTAAGGAGTAAAATGAAACAATCTATCATAGTCATTCCAATATTAAAATTCATCAGTCTATCATTGAAAAACAATCACGCATGCAACTTGTAATTCACAACGCATTTCCACCGTCGGCGTCGGTCTAAATGAATGAACTTGCACAGTGAATGAATGAATGAATGAACGGTAGATAGTGGTTTCTTTTGACCACTGCAGACAATGCCCGTCGAAACAATGCAAGGCTTAACGAAATTTGTAAGAAAATATAATATATTATTTATCGCGATTATGTTGTGTATGTTCTTTGGGTATATTTTGACTTTTACTTTTGACGACCTCGTTGGCGTAACCATGCCGGTCTGCTAATCAGAAGGTTCCGGGTTCGATTCCCGGCCCGGTCAACATCTTTGTGCTTAACTAAATTTGTTGGCTGTGGGTCTGGGTGTTAAATGTGTATTTATATATAATACGTATGTATATGTAGTATATCAGTTGTGTTAGCAACCATAACACGAGCTAGAAATGGTTCAGTATGGGGCTAACCAGCCGTGTGTGAATGAGTCCTGATATTTATATGTAAAACTTACATAAAGTTTATTTGTGTTCTTTGTTGACAAATACATTTTTCAAATAACTCCTTCCCAATAATAGATCGAAAATTATACTCAGCTTATGATTCCGCACGTCTAGTGAGACAAATTACACTTACAAGACTGTCACACTTACATTATTATTAAAAGTTAGAAAGTCCAACAGTTTCGGTGTTTTCCGAGCAACTTTAAATAATAGAAGAAAGAAGAAAGAATGATTTATTTTGAGACACGAACAACAAAGAAAAATAATACACAAGAAACATAAAAGAAAACATTTACGTGGCACAAAACCGGCCCAAGCTCAGCGTGTGCTGACTGCAAGCAATCAGCGCTGGTCTTCCGCTGGAGCCGACCGGTGACGTCATATACGAAATTAAAACAATATTACAAAACATTGAATAATGTGAATGTGATCGTTTTCTTCGCGGAAATACAAAACATTGAATAAGTAATTTTAAATGGAACCATTTGAAAATAATTTTATGATTTCCAATCAAATATTCTTAACATTTAGACACGGAGTTAGTCTTATAAGGTCATAAACACTATACAGATTGAGGACAGTCGTTTTTCTTTAAGTAATTGAAAAAGCTCTTTTTTTACACACGGCTGGTTAACCCCATACTGAATCATTAATAGTTTGTGTTATGATAGCTAACAAATATGACTAGATACATATAATATTCTATAGAGATATTTAACACCCAGACCCACAGCCAACGAAATTTAGTTACCTACGCACAAAGATGTAGGCCGTGCCGGGAATCGATCCCGGGACTTTCTAATTGGCAATCTGGCATGGTAACCATCACGCCAACGAGGTCGTCGTAATGTACGTGTATATAATAAAATTGTTTTAAAAAACAAACAACCGACTTCAAAAACACAACTAAAAAGGGAAAAAAAAAATAATTTTAAGCCTAAATCAAATCAAGAATATATAAATAGAATAGGAGAGTTTATTTCATGTACTTATAAAAAACTATTTGCAATTTTTACTAATCTTGTATTCTTGGAGTCGGTGCCAGCAAAGAAAGACAATTGAAAATAGTTTTTTTTAACAAACATTAATTTGTTCTTATTAGATGGCACCGACTTCAAGAAAACGTACTAGAACCAATTGCAAGCGAAGCGAGCTATGTTCGAGCGAAGTGAGCGCGAAAATTTTCACCGTATTTGTTCGAACCGTTTGAACATAAAGAAGTCCAAAGCAGCATAAATTACATAATGTTTGTTGTGTCAAAACTTACTAGAACCAAGTGCGAGCGAAAAGACGTGTATGCGAGCGAAGCGAGCGCGAAAATTTTCACCGTATTTGTTCCAACCGTTCGAGCATAAAGAAGTCCAAAGCAGCACAAATTATATAATATTTGGAGTGTCATAAGCCCAGAACATCCTGGGGGAAATTCGAACGAAGCGGGATAACTCCTAGCGAAGCGAGCGTGTAAATATTTTCCTTATCCGTTCGAGGGTCTTGTCTATTAATATATCAAATTTTACAGTTCCTTCTTCCACTAAGTATGACCCAAGTGGCCAAGCTCTGGCGTCGAGAGTTTTTCAAGCCCCTGATTTAGTTTAATCCCTGCTTGTACTAAGAGTAGTGGTCCAGGCCCAACAAATTAACGTGTTATCCGAAGCACAGTAACGCCCAGACGAAAATATCACATTTTTTTATGGAAGTCTTGTGCATGGTCACCCATCCAAAGACTGGCCGCATGGGCCGTTGCTAAGCCTCGATGTTCGCGTCAGATTACTTTTGTTAGCCAGACTATAAGCTGCCGATTTTATGAGCGAAATCTGTATTGCCGTATGAGCGCGAAGAAGTAAAATAGGTTATCGAGTTATTTGGGCTTCCCACGGGAATAGCAATGACTTTTAAGATAAAAAGTAACCTTCGTGTTATACAAGGTCTAGTCTACCCCCTATATCAAATTTTAGCGAAATCAGTGTGTCATGTGTTATTTGGTGCATCCCACGGGAACAATAATTATTTTCGGGATAAAAAGTAGCCTATGTGTAAACACATAGTCTAACCTATCTTCATTCCAAATTTCATCAATGTCAGTACAACCGTTCGAGCGTGAAGAAGTTAAAAAGATTTATATGTTATTTGGTGCATCCCACGGGAATAGTATTTATTTTCGGGATAAAAAGTAGCGTATGTGTTAACACATAGTCTTACCTATTTCCTTCTCAAATTTCATGGATATCAGTACAGCCAAACGAGCGTGAATCTCTCTACATGCGTAAAAATAACCTAACTTTTTAGGTTTTTCTTCGATTTCCCTAGGAGTCCATCATCAGAACCAGTTTTGGTGACAATGGGACCAATTCAGAACCATAAACCTCTTTCAATTAAAAAAAGAATTTTGAGAATCGATCCACAAATGGCTGAGAAATCGGTGAACATACATAAAAAAAAAAAAAATACATACACGTCGAATATATAACCTCCTCCTTTTTGAAGTCGGTTAAAAAGCGAGTGTGGCTCGGTGAGAAAGACGGCCCCTGATTCGATTCCGGCCTTACATTACTCGCTTTACGGTGAAGGGAATTGTCGTGAGGAAACCGACATGTTTGAGGGCCATAATATCCGAAGACGTGTGCTATCCGCCAACCCGCACTTGGCCAGAGTGGTGGATTATGGCCTATAACTCTCTCTTCGTGGGACAAAACCCTGAGTTCCAACAGTGGGAACGTATAGTGGGCTGCTTATGCAATAAATAAATAAAATAAATAAATATTAGGACACTTTCACACACGGCTGGTTAGCCCCATACTGAACCATTTCTAGCTCGTATTATGGTTGCTAACACAACTGATATACTACATATACATACATACATACATATTATAATATAATTACATAATTAACATCCAGACCCACAGCCAATTTAGTTAAGCACAAAGATGTTGACCGGGCCGGGAATCGAACCTGGAACCTTCTGATTAGCAGACCGGCATGGTAACCATTACGCCAACGAGGTCGCGTAGTTTTTATTGTTTTAAAATATGTATTAGTTTATAGCTATTTGTTTAATATTTATATGTGTATTGTATTTTATGGGCCTCCAGTTGCCTGAAATAAAGGAATAAATAAAAAAAAAAACCAGAATGCGAGTAAAAAGTCGTGCCTTACGAATTATCCGCAATTATTTTTGAAAGGTACTTTTATGAAAAGAAAGGTTCAAACATTCGTACTCGGTAATTAGAAAGAGACGAAATTAAAATGTTAAAGCCGAGTCCACTCGGCTGCTTTTGATTCTCATTTTGTGTTATTACGATCTTTTATTATAAAGAGCTTTTTACACACAAATAAAAAAGTACAGACGTGTAAAATATTTAACAAAATAAATATGGTTTTATAGATGGTCAATTCTTTTATAAACTTTCTGTGTAAACTTTATATAACGACACTGAAGGGACTGTGCATTTTATGGCGTTATAGAGAGTGGTCGTTAAATGAATATTCAAATATCATTGTATGGAATACAAGTTGAATTGATTTCGACGTTTTAGAGAGTTTGTCGCTAAATCGAGTGTCGTTACATGGAATTTACACTGTATTTATTATAACCTTTTTTTTAAGAACTGACAATTCAGTATGAAGATTGTAGATTTAAATTTTATTTTTTACGAGTAAAATTAAATATAAATATGAAAATAAATACTAGGACACCTTTCAAACATGGGTGGTTAGCCCCGTATTAAACCATTTCTAGTTTGTAATTTGTATTATGGCTGCTAACACAACTTGGTTAATTTTCAGACGAGTTAGAGTTGTAATAAAATTGTAATTAAGATAAAATATAATATTATGTACCTATATAATAAATAATAAGTAGCTCTGAAGTTTATATAAAAATACCACATTTACTCGCTTTAAACCTCCACATTTCATTCAAAAATAGACAATGTAAAGTCTGGTTTAAACCGAATTAGTTTAATCTAACCCGTGCGTGGTTTGGGCAGTTAAAGAATGGTTTGTAATTGCTTCCAAATTAACTGGGCGGTTAAACGTGCTTCTACCAGGTAAGAACACAGTTTAAATAATTTATGATGAAACTTTGGTTGTTGAAATATACATCCTACTAATATTATAGAGGAGAAAGTATATAAATATGTTTTTTACAACTTATGCCCAAAAGTAGCGCCTGTAGGTCGGCTAACTAACGTGATCAGACAGGATCATCGAGGTTCCCCCCCGTGGGGCCCCGCATTGTCGAGGCGGGGGGGCTCAGTAACCGTGGCCTGGTCACCCACGGTGAAGCGAAGAGGGTCCCTGAGGCGGGCCACTCCCTACACTTGTATTCCCAGTATGCAAGTGCTAGATGGAGTGGCACCAGTAGGTTGCGGAACCTCGTTACGGGGGGGTTTCGCAACTGAGGCGGGCTTGCGGTGTGGTTTTGGAGGTCAACGACACATTGTTAATAATAGCTTATTACAATAGTTAATACTTAAATTAGCTAGTAGGTACTATTAGATACATTAAAAAATCGTATTATTACATAGTAATACGTTGTAATGCTATGTAAAAGACAAACAGCCGTCACCTCCACTTTAAAACAACACTCGCCGTCCAGAAAGCATGCCGTATGTAATCAGTATAAAATGTAACAAGAAGAGGAGATTGCTTTACAAATCCGTGAGAGCCCTGCGTTAGCGTGGTCGAGCCAGTTTTGTGAATGAATTGGCCGTAATTACCGGCGGGTGATTACAGGCTTAGATTACACGGTTCGGCTATTCATAGCCGGCAGTAGCGATGCGCGACTGTGAATGATTCCAGTCGAATTATTCGACTTTATAAATCATTCGACTCATTCGAATGATCTCCGAAAATTAGTAACCCACGTGATACCCACTCAAAATTAACCGGACCGAATGAATACTACAATAGTTACTACTTGAGTCGACTCCACTCCAACGATTCATTCATATTTCATTTATTTAAAACTAACAAGTGATATCGACAAGATTCGCTAACAATCGAGTCAAAACGCCATTAGTAACTAATTAGTTAGTAGTCATCGTTCGATTATTAACATTAGTATTTTACTAATATTCAAGTCGAACGTGTATATTAGTAGTTGTAGATAATTCGACTCGAATCAGATTATTCGCAGTCGCGCATTTCTAGCCGGCAGTGGTACACCAGGGACGGAGCGGTGCCGGCACTTCTTCTTCGTCGTATGACCAAAGTCTAAGATAAGTGGATAAGACTATTTTTTTTTTAATTAGATAGACCTATACTTGTGCAAATACAAATCATTTATTGATAACACCAAAGTTACAAGTTAAATAATATAATATCATTACAAAAGTATGTGATACGATTCAAATGTCAATTTTCAATTCTAATTCTAGTAATATAATGTCATTACAATAGTATTATGATATGATTCAAATGATAATTTGCAATTCTAATTCTAGTAATATATTATCATTACAATAATATATAATATGATTCAAATGTAAATTTTCGATTCTAATTCTAGTAATATAATGTCATTACAATTGTATATGAATCAAATGTCAATTTTCAATTATAATTATTCATTTATATTATAAAAAGTTTATCTAAAAGCCAAACCCTGAGTCTAGTCTTAAAGCTGTGACCGAAGCGCTTGTAGCTCGACTAGCTAAGGTGATCTGATACGGTCATCGAAGCTAAGCAACGGTTCGATGCGGGACGGTGTTTGGATGGGTGAGCAAGCACAAGACTGTCGTTTTATAGAGGCGTTTTTATGCAATAATTTATTTTGTGAGCGCTACCGTGGGTCGGATGACACGTTAAACTGTAGATCCCGGCTGTTAGTCATAGTACAAACAGTCGTTATAAGCAGTCTTCAAGCCAAGTCAGAAGCCTCATAGTTCTCCTGACTCATACGAAGAATAAGATGAACATTCTAGATATCTATTTAGCGTGTGACAGGAAACCTTTTTTCTGTAAAAAGGGTCCGGCTTTAACTTAACCGGTAGTTTCTTTCGCCGGTTAAAGCAGACAGGAGGTGCTTCCTTCGATATCTGGCCTCTTTAGAAAGCCCGTTTGTGTGGGAAGTGAGATTAAACCGCCGATTACCATGTATATGTTTTAGATGCCGTTATAGTAATATTTATTTTGACGACCTCGTTGGCGTAATGGTTACCATGCCGGACTGCCAATCAGATGGTTCCGGGTTCGATTCCTGGCCCGGTCAACATCTTTGTGCTGAACTAAATTTGTTGGCTGTCGGTCTGGGTGTTAAATATGTATCTATATAAAAAAATTGTATGTACCTATGTATATGTAGTATATCAGTTGTGTTAACAACCATAATACGAAATAGAAATGGTTCAGTATGAGGTTAACCAGCCGTGTGTGAAATGTGTTCTAATATTCCGGTCGGTCTGTGTATTTACACAAACCGACCTAACAGTTACTAAAAAAACAATGATCTTAAAGTTACCAAAATTCTGCAAATTATTACTATGATAAAAATAAAGTAATAATACTTTTTATTTAACTTAATAGAGTACAATGACGTTTTGAGCCTCTCCCGTAAAAATCTGCAGAGGAGGTTTGCAAATTGTTTTTTTTTTTTTGCACTATGTATATTTTTAATAACTTCATGTCCCAAACAATATACAATAAATGATGAAAGTTAATGATGTTTTCATTGAAATAACAAAATAAGTTAAATTTACTTGACTTGCTGACCTTACTGGAACTTTGATTGAAAACTTGTGTATAAACTATTATACTCGTACGTTTATAATCTCTTAATAAGCTTTAATTTAGGGCGTGATTCGTTTCTTGATTTATTAGACCTATGTTTTTTTTTTAAATAGTAAACTTGTCAATTGGCATTCAGTTGGGAAGTCAATTTAGGTATTATATCAGTTAATCGCCAAATTTGTATGAAGAGTTTCATCTTTATTTACATTTGGAGATACCAGGAAAATTCAAGCTCAATATTGTATAGAATATCCCAGTATTGCAGAAAACTTTTCAATTTTAAATGAGATTTTACAAAATAATAAAGGTGCAGATGCGAGGAGGCCAGTGGAAGAACTCGGGCGAAGACTAGTGGATAGGACGGGGGATCCCCGTTCTCGATCGTACTTGGTGCAGAAGATAGCCATTGCTATTCAGCGTGGAAACGCAGCCAGTCTTGGCACCTTTGCACCAGATATGGTCATGGGCGGGTTTTCCTAACTTTAAATGTTTTTGACATGAATTATGTCTAATTTTAATAGTTGATATTAATAAAAAAGAATCTTTTTACATAAATAATAAAGTATGATTGAGTGTGGGTTCCGAAACCTACGAGGGGTATTCCGTGTTAAGTTATATCTAAGTAACCGGGGCCAGGTAGTTAGTCCGTTGATTAAGTTACTCACATTCAGATAAAGTCACACTACTTAATGTATTAACTTACTTAAATTTATGTGATTCATTTACGAGTAATAAATTGAGATTCAGATTCACATTCGCTGCCCACTCAGATACTTCTCATGTAGGGTCATAGTATAAGCAGCCAACTATAAATATCAATATTAGAACACATTTCACACACGGCTGGTTAACCCCATACTGAACCATTTCTAGTTCGTATTATGGTTGCTAACACAACTGATATTCTACATATACATGTATACATATTTTATAGATACATATTTAACACCCAGACCGACAGCCAACAAATTTAGTTCAGCACAAGGATGTTGGCCGTGCCGGGAATCGAACCCGGAACCTTCTGATTGGCAGTCCGGCCTGGTAACCATTACGCAAACGAGGTCGTCAAACGTTAAACGTTCACAATGCTGAGATTCAGGGCCTTCTCTCACGAGGATAGAGATATAGGTAAGGCTATAATCCACCACGCTAGCCAAGTACGGGTTGTCGGATGACACATGTCTTCGGTTATTGTGGTCCTAAAACATGTTGGTTCCTCACGATGTTTTTCTTCACCGTAAAGCGAGTGCAAATCCACACAGAACTTGAAAAACAAATCGTTGGTGTAGGGCCGGGATCGAACCAGGGGCCATCTGATTTAAAAGCAGACGTTTAACCCACCGAGCCACACTCGCTTTTCATCCGAAGTCCTCATATGCAAACAGATTGTTTTTACAAAAAGGCCGAAATTATAATGAAATATTATTATCTATTCAAAGTTAGTTATAGTATGAGAGTAAGTAATTGTCGATTCAGAGCCTAATGAGCGGCTCGAAAACTGTCGACACCAGGGCCTGGCTACTTAGCACATAAGGCGCAGATAAAGTGATTAACCAAATAACGGTACGAAACAAAATGATATCATCGAGAGCGGAAGTATTTTTTACGAATTGTAATAAAAGGTGTTTGGACGGAAATCGGATGTGCGGTAAATATATTGCTTTATCCTGTAATAAATGATATTTGAATCCTAATATAAGAAACACGGTTGGGAATGTTTTTTTATTAAGTTCTTGTTCATGTAATAATCTAAAATTATTGTTCCTAAGGCTTAAATATCAAAACATTGTGTTGCGTATTTCGAGAGATTTTTTTTGGTTTACAAATATGTAACTTAAGTAACGAGTAGATAATCTTTTTAGGTCCTCAAAAACACTAAAATGGACCATTTTTAGGGTTCCGTAACCAAAAATTACTGAACCTTAATACTAAGAATTTTCACATATACGATGCAGATTTGTTACCACTATATTTTGTAAGGGCCTCACATACAACTTTTTTTTCATTTTTTTTAGATAATTGAACGGAACCCTTCACCTGCGAGCCTGACTCGCCTTTGGGCAATTTTTTTTTTTTTGGTACTATATCAGCATTTTTCTGCTATCCGTAGTTATGAACAAAAGACGTCAAATACTTAAAACAACAATATTTACTTAGCTTGTATAACTGCAACGGTTGACGCGGACGTTGTTTGGATGGTTGACCATTTGACCATGTATAATACTGTCGTTTTAGTTTCGTTTCCATCTGAACGCTACCGTGGATCGGATGACACGTCAAATTGTAGGTGCCGTCTGTTAGTCTTAGTAAAAACATTCGTTTTCTTAAATCTACAAAGCGAGTTTAGCAGTTTACCAAAAATAGTCGTTAAGTCAAGTCAGAAGTCTTTGGGCTTTGAAAACTCTCGACACCAGAGCTTGGCCACTTAGCTCATACGAAGAAGAAGAAGAATTATACCTTCTTTCCAATACTAACACAGATATAGAATGTCTCGAGACAATGCAGGTGTTATTACAATAGTACTGGAACAAAACACAGGATGTGGTAAATCATTGTGGTCTATGGAATACAATAATATCGATTGACCGCTCTGGCTAGCCGATTGCTGCGTCTGACCTTCAAATTATATCCATTCTACCAATTACATTTTTTTTAATACTAGGACTCATTTCACACACGGCTGGTTAACCCCATACTGAACCATTTTTTGATCGTTTTGTAGTTGCTAACACAACTGATATATAACACATACATAAATATATATTTTATATAGATACATATTTAACACCTCAATCCACAGTCAACAAATTTAGTTCAGCACAAAGACGTTGGCCGTGCCGGGAATCGAACCCAGATTCTTCTGATTGGCAGTCCAGCATGGTAACCATTGCGCCAACGAGGTCGTCTTGTTATATTGTCACGTAGTACATGACTATATAAAAATAAGAGTGTGGCTCGGTGGTAATAACGTCTGCTTTTCAATCAGTCGGCCCCTGGTTCGATCCCGGCCCTACACCAATGACTTGTTTTTCAAGTTATGTGTGGATTTGCACTCGCTTTACGGTGAAAGAAAACATCGTGAGGAAACCGGTATGTTTGAGGACCACAATATCCGAAGACGTGCGTCATCCGTCAACCCGCACGTGGTGGATTATGGCCTATATCTCTCTCCTCGTGAGAGAAGGCCCCGAGTCCCTGCAGTGGGAACGTATAGTGGGCTGCTTATGCTTATGCTTTTATACAAAGCAATTTCCATTAAACTTAGCAAATTCCGAAAAAGACATTTTACCGTAATGACTGTGAAAGAAGTTTGAAAATCAATTCCCGGTTGCTTTCAACCAGTTATCTTTTCCACGCTTTGGAACTTCAAAAGAAGGACAAGTATAAATAAAAAAAAATGAAACTTCCGACATAATAATTCGTAGGAGCAGCTTTATTAGATTTGAAATTAATCATAGTTTCTGTCACAAGGGAGACATTTTATTAAACCCCTGATAAAATTTCAATAAATGATTTAAAAAAATCATGGTATTGATGCGACTAGAACTTTACTAACCTTTACATTAGATACCCATATTGAGGGAGTTGTAAAAAGTATGACATCCACCATTTTACACAACCCGATCGTTTTCGCATCGGAGGTTAACCACAATAAATCTCAACCCGATAACAAAGCGTCTCCGAGATAAAAAAAAAAACTTAATAGACAAACAGAAGAACAGCGAAGTAATTCAAAAAGGGTTCCGTTTTACCTCTCAACGTACGGAACCCTAAAATTGAAAAACACGCCGCGGAGACACAAGTTTTAACAGCCCAAAGGAAATATAAGAGAATATTCCCAATTTGCAACTTCTCAAATTGATATCTGTCTAACGGAATCCGTATCAAAGAATTTAAAAACATAGAGTAGCTTGTTTTCACTTCAAAATTGTATGAGCAAACTATGAGCTAGATTTTACCCGCAACGGGACGGAAACCGGGATATGCGTTTGGGGTGAGTGCCATGCCGGACTGCCAATCAGAAGGTTCCGGGTTCGATTCCTGGGTTCCCGGTGCGGCCAACATTGCTTTTGCTTAACTAAATTTGTTGGCTGTGGGTCTGGTGTTAAATATGAATCTATATAAAATTCTATGTATGTATATGAAGTATATCAGTCGTATTAGCTACCATAACACAAACTAGAAATGATTCAGTATGGAGTTAACCAGCCGTGTTTGAAATAAGTCCTAATATGTTTTTATTAATTATTACATTATTAATGTTGGTGTGTGTTTTGTTTTGATTTTTCTTGTTCTATTCTTATTATCTTTAAGTTTGTACATAGGATTTTTTTTTTCTGTAATATAATTAATTAAAAAAAAAATTCAACAAGTATTAATAGAATAGGACAGGACTTCGCAAAAACATACTTAAGTATGGTATTTAAAAAAGAAAACTTTTTATGCATGGTTTTATGTGTTTCCTTATATCTTTATTTTTCGTGGCTACTTAAACAAACTGCTTGTTTCCGATCTACGTAAAAAGTATCCCGTTTATAGCATATCTTTGGAACAGAATATCAATTTGCGTTGGCAATACAAAAAGCTAAAACAAATTGAAAGAGTTTGAAATCTTGGTTACGAGTTTTAATACAAATACGCTTTTCTCTTCTGTTTATTTTTGTTTAATCTGAGTGGCTGAGCTCTAGAGTCTGGAGGTTCCAGTAGTCACAAAGACCTTAGATTTCATATATTATAATAAAAAAAAATACATTTTTATCGACCTAGTTTGTGAAAATGATTAATTAAAGTAGATATTTTATCACTTGGTCTGTGGTTCCAAATGTAGGTTCCAATTCCAAACTGTCGTTCCCAAGAATAACATTAAGAAAACGACCAGTATCCGGCCGCTTGCCAGTTGGTGGGATATACGCATCCCATTGAGTACAAAATTAATCTAATTTAGGTTCTTATTATATTGTCACTATTTATACAGTAACAATAGCATCCAATCTCAGACTACAGGAAAAAAACCTTGTTTCCTGTAGTCTGAGCATCCAATCAAAAAGGAAATGCTGCCATTATTTTGGACACAATGTCTAAAGCCTTAGCTTTCTTACATTTGTTTCAGTCAATTTACTTACGAGTATAATTTATTTTAGTTTTTGACGTGACAACGTCTTATATTAGGTTGCGGCTGGGAGTCACTTATGAAAAAGTGTAACGCCCGGTAACGTTACGATGAGTCACCGAACGAGAGAGAGGCCCGCCGAATGCCTTGCGTCTCTCTCCCACTCAACTATGATCGGTCTGCCGCGCGCGCAGCACGCGGCAGACGTTGTCACGTAAAATCTTCGCCCGTAAAACCGACTTTACAGGCAACCATTTTTTTTTCTATGTATTTTTTATGTCTTCTTATAGTCCTTTATTTGCGAAATGAATAAATGTATAATAGTTATCACTGCAGAACACGAAATAAGTTCAATATAATAATTCTTTTAGGTAAGGGTGACTAGACGTTCCTCTACGTAGGACGACTCGACGTAGGGCCGGGATCGAACCATCGAACCGTCTGATTGAAAAACAGACGTTTGACCACCGAGCCACACGAGCTTTTTTAATAAATAATATTAATAATCAGTAATTCTACCATTTCCAGTTGCGGCCGTAGCGGCTTCTGCGGGAGACAATGCAAACGAAAAACATCAACCTGAACCAAGAACAAAGAAACAAAGACAACGGTGATATACAGGCAAGTGGGCATACAGGGCTACAAGTAACTACCATCACACTTCATAGTATTGTAAGCTGTAAGCCGAGTGCAAGTTTTGACGTATGCCTGACGCGCTCGACGAAAACCGCGTTTGCACATGATTTGTATGAAAAAAATAGGGCGCCACCTAGCGGCGCAAAAAGTTTCAAAAACGCGCCGCTAGGTGGCGCCCTATTTTTTTCATACAAATCATGTGCAAACGCGGTTTTCGTCGAGCGCGTCAGGCATACGTCAAAACTTGCACTCGGCTTACTGGTCGTCCAGATAAAAATCATTATGAGAGCGTACTTCATGGCATAGACTGGCAGGAGACAGAAAAGTTCCTCTATCCTGTGCTTATAAGCGATTTTAGAGCGCACCCAATTGGATATTTGAAAAAAAAAAATGTGATAAATAGAAAGATATATATAAGTTTTATAAGAAAACTATTTTTATATTATTTTTTTTGCAATTATTCATAAGTTATTTCAAAATAAAAATTAATTTTTGAATCCAGTACCGAAGGCACGCCGACAACTCCCGAGCAAACCCGAGCGCGTGTGACGTTATCATGTTAGTTTTCACTCAGACACTCAATGCAGTTGATAGGAAAATAATGAATACAAAGTATAATAAAACTAACATGATGACGTCACACGCGCTCGGGTTTGTTCGGGAGTTGTCGGCGCGTCTTATTCAAAAATTAATTTTTATTTTGAAATAACTTTTGAATTATTGCAAAAAAAAAATAATAAAAAAATAGTTTTGTTATAAAACTAATATATAATCTTTGTATTTATCACAATTTTTTTTTTTTTTCAAATACCCAATTGTATCAGCTCTAATTCTGACGTGTTTGAGGTGATTTTAGATGTTTTGTCTATGGTTTAGATCGTACCATCTCTTTTGGTCATTTATGACGAAAAAAGACAGAGTTACTCTAAATTTAGTTTAGTCGCGTGTGCCGCTGAATCGCTACCAATATCCACAATTAATTCGCATAATAATTTTTATAATGCCGAATGAGTTTTTCTTATGTTGGTAACTAATGTAAATCAACAGTAGGACAACAACAACTAACCTAACCTAACCCAACCCTGTGTACCAGCTTTATAATTGTAGGAAACAAGTAGGGCGTGAAAGAAACATCATTATCACACAATCAGGCATGTGAATAAAACATTGATAAGTCACTCGTAACTACTGTACATATTCTTCTTTTCTTAGTAATAATTAGCTAAGTGCCAGTTGGGCTCGCACGTGAAGAGTTCCGTACCATTGTTGTATGGGAGCTCCCCTTAATAATTAGTATTAAGTAAATTTTATAATTTACTATTTCACAAAATATACATTAATAGAAATGATGATGAATGAAAATTTTTAGTGGCTGGCAGCTACCATTATTGATATAGCAAAAAAATACGAAAAACACGTTTATTGTATAGGAACCCCCTTAATATTTTTTTATTTATTTTTAGTATTTGTTGTTATAGCGGCACGGGAAATACATATCTTGTGAAAGTTTCAACTTTCTAGCTATAACGGTTTCTGAGATACAGTCTGAAAACAGACAGACAGCGGAATCTCAGTAATAGGGTCCCGTTTTTACCTTTTAGGTACGGAACCCTATAAAGTAGATAATTATAATTATTAGTTTGTTTTTTTCAAATTCACGGTAGTTAAATTACGATCATGGAATTCCAATAACTATAATTATAGATATTTTGTTATAAAAACTAAGACCTCCTTTATGAAATACAAAAAAAAAACTTTTTGGCGGGATAGTAAGAGTATTTTTTTCTGTCGCCACTTACGCCATCTTTACGTTTTAGACTGAACTAATATCAACTAATGTCAACTCCAGGTACAACAATAGCAAGTTGACTTTGCACGTAGTTTGCAAAGCTTCACACAGATGGCGCTACATCACGTAAAATTTAATTATACTATTTGCTCAGGAATTTTACTCGTAAATGTAAATTTTAATCATTTATTTTACAGAAAATGGGTCGGCAAGACCCCCAAGGCCTCCATATCGAGAGTTCGTTGCCCTCAGCGTGCTTCAACTTGAACCAAGTCACGTCTATTGGTTCCGCGTATTTCGGTCAGTATGATGAACCACCTAACAAAGTAATAAAATAATATTCAAATTGGATGATACTTCACACGTCGTTTTGAGAAACGAAACTGGCTAAGTGTGATGCGTACACGTGCTCGAAGGGTTCCATACATCTATAAAAAATGGCAATAAATGTATTGTACTAGCACCCATAAGATTTTTTTACTTTTTTTTATTATAGCTTTTTATTAGATACATTTCAACTTCTCCAAAATCCAAAAAACCTTCACTTTTATTAAAACTAGCTGTGCCCTGTTACTTGCATTAATTTTGGATTAAAATAGCCAATATGTTATTCCAGGGTTTAGGTTATTTTCATTTTATATGGCATCGTTAATATTTGGATCAGCACACACATACAAACTTAAAATAGGACTAACAGCGTTCTTGGCACTCGATAGGTAAATATGTCCTGCGTATAAAATGTCCTTAATCATAAAATCTCCTTAAACCATACCTCTTTATTCAACTAATAGAGAGATAAGATATTTTTTTATAATAAATGGGCTTGCACTTGATCACAACTAACCTGATTGTAAGCGACATTATGATCTCAGGTGGAGCGCGCTTACCCAGAAAAAACCGGTTCACTCTTGCTTTGAAAACCGCCAGATTGTAGGTTTCGGGGAACAGGAAGATTGGCAAAGAATTTCACACTTAAAAAAAATTAAGCTTAACTTAAATTCATAGTAAGATACGAGCTTTTTGTATATACAGTGTAAACTCCACGTAACATCACTCGATTTAACGACAAACTCTCTAAAGCGTTGAAATCAATTGGCTTTAGTTGTTTTAGCTTGTATTCCATACAATGATACTATCTCTCCATTAAACGGCCACTCTCTATAACGTCATAAAATGCACAGTCCCTTCAGTGTCGTTATAAAGAGTTTACACTGTACCTACTTGAGAACCATTTGTAAAAGCACAATCCATTAAGAACACAGGTCAAGTACCCTAATCCAAAGAAGATACCACGGCTCTCAGAGTCTGTTTCGGAATGTTCCCTATAATTTTAAAACCTTCTAATTTTTTACTAATTTGGGCATCCTTACAAAAAAGGCTTTGACCCATGCGCCTGCCGCACATGGCTCCAACGTATTCATGCGAGAGAGAGACAAGAGATACACCGAAGAAGGATTCTATAACTATACGAGTATAAACAAATTATACCAGATACACAAGCCATAAGTCTATGCACACTAATGTTTGAATGCTAAAGAATTATGAAGAAGTGCTCGTGCCTATCTTAGAAGCAGGTTTATAATGGTGGCGATTCAGCGGCACACACGACTAAACTAAATTTAAAGAAGCCCTGTCTCTTTTCATCTTAGGTGGCCAGAAAGAGACAGCACGTTCTGCACCATAGTCAAAACAACTAAAATCACGTCAAATGTAGAAAATATAGGCGACTTCAGACGGCACTCACTTGTATCACCTCTAAAACTGACTGCACATTCCATATTTGACGTGATTTTATTTGTTTTGTCTGTGGTTCAGACGCGCCGTCTCTTTCTGGCCACCTAAGATGAAAAGAGACAGGGCTTCTTTAAATTTAGTTTAGTCGTTTGTGCCGCTGAATCGCCTCCAGTACCTCATCTTAAGCACACTGATTACTAAATAACTAAAACTGACCTCCCAATACTTATACCAGTGCTATATGCTAGCTAAGAGATACCTATGCTTAGATGTCTTTATTTCAATCATGACCCTATGTAGTAAACTTATAACTTTACAAAACTTATAACTACTACCTACAAAGGTTTGTTTTTTTACAAGCAAATCTGATATCAGAGTAGAGTTGTTTTTTTTTTTTGGTATACAGCTATATTGGCAGGGATCATCACGAGTCAAAGTTGCCCGGAGGATATTGCGATAAGACCGCCTATTATTTGTCTCATATTTATTTATTGGTTATATATTAACTGTACCTATTCTCTTTGGTGAAGAGTTTTTATGATAGTTAAAGTCCGTATAATCTTCTGCTTCGTATGAGCTTAGTGGTCGAGCTATAGTGTCAAGTTTTTCAAGCCGCCCGAAGGCCTCTGACTTGCTTAACAACTGCTTGTTAGTACAAGCAGTTGTTACTCTTAGAAGATTAAAACCTGGGACCTACAAAATAAGATGTCATCTGACCCACGGTAGCGCCCAAAAATATACAACTTTTTAAGAGACTTGCGCATGGTTACCCATCCAAAGATTGTCCGTATCGTACCTAAAACATAGGTATAATTACTACTACACCGTATTATATAATATATATCTTCAACTTAGTACAGTTTTCTAGATTTAAGTTTTTATTAAATTTTACTAAGTACAACTACGTAACGGGGTTTCTGCTGCACTGCCATACAGGACAACATTTTTGTCCAAGTGCAGAGCACTGAGCTCAACCTAGCCTTAATCTTAAATCTAAATTTATGCATAAGGATATTTATTACTTATATTATGAACTATATTGTTATTTTGAATAAAATATTTTGAATTTGAATTTGAATCGACCGTTGCTTAACCTCAATGATCGTGTGAGATCACTTTAATTAGCCAAGTTACAAACGCTAATCTAAATAAAAAAATTGGACTCTTGTGTTTTTTTTTTTAAATTAGATACGAAATAAACTGTATTAGGCGGTCACAAAGCACAGAGGCTCCTCTGTCTGTGTTCCTCAGTCATTCGTTAGCTGCACACGTAATGTTCGTGATCAGAAACTTAATTCAGATAAAAATCTCTGCTTCCACGGAAAGCGACGTCTGACGCGAAATTCGCGCGAAATAACCGAACGGAAATTTCAAAAATTACTTTTTGCAAACTTTCTAGTGTCAAAAACTTGTTGTGATTGTTTATAAGTGCTCGGCAGTTCCTTTTGTTTGTTTATAAAAGGCTTTTGTGTGTTTAACCAAGCTGGATCCGAGAAGGAAAGGCATTTTGGGCGGGCCTGCGAGCTACTTTACTGTCCAAAGTAAGTTTAAACTATAAACCAAGTATAATTAACACAGTTTTGTTAGTACTAATCGGTTTTCTATAACCTCAAAGATAATATTTGTGTCAAGAACAACAGTGAACATTGAATTAACTATCTTGATCATAACCGTTGTCTAAGATCGTAGATCATAACATGTGTTCGTAGTTCATGATCTAGTCCATAGATGGCGCTAGGTTAATAGTTCAAGCCTATTTTAGTATACGGTTTTTTTTTTCAAACAAAGAAACTGTCATAAGCATTTGTAAATAAAAACTAATATATACGAATTCTACCACATGTGAGTCACTTGTGGTAGAATTTACAAAAATATACGAAGACATTGCAGTGACAATAAATATATTTTAATGATAATCAAAATATTTTGTGAGCGTATTTTGGCAATTTTATATTTTTGTTCCAAATTGCTTAGTGCAAATAAAATATACGATTATTCATTACTTTTTAGTGACGTCAAGATCCAGGTCACATAGCATTTGAAACAAATTTATTCTGGCAAAAAATGTGCACTCCTTTTCTATAATTCTAATAATCAATTATCCATTTGTTTGAAAATTTATCAGAACCAGAAAATTATGTTTAATAAAGCCCTAAAATTACGCCAAATTAAATAATGAAACGCTTTGCGTGTGGGTAAGTGAGATCGAGCTGCGCCTTCAGTGACGCAGCGAACCTTTGAGGATAATAGTAGGTATATGGTAGGTATACTGCACATAATTTACCTGGTCTAAGTTATAAACTTATTAATTGCTTTAAATATTAAGTTGTATATTACCTTCCAAAATAAATTATAAATTAGGACCACATAACTAATTTAGAAGACCACTGACAGAACCTGACGGAAAGGTACGCATAACGTTCGTGGCATGGCATTGTCGCGTTATTCATTGAGTATACAATTATTTTAATTACGTTTATTTAATAATATTTTGTGTTTTATTTGCTATTCACACATTTATTTTTCGTATTCTCTGAATTTGTTCTTTTTTTATAATCGCAAATAGTTCATTTTATCTTAATGTAGGTAGTATTTAAGCCTAGTCATAATAATAGTCTTAGTATTGTAATTTATTTTAGTTTCATCTTCTACTAGTCTAAGTGATAAGTTTGGTTTATCTGTAAGTGTCATTTACGTAAATCAACAGAATTTGAGTTAATATTACAATTCAATACGGAACATGTTATAATTCAGCGTATAGTTTTACAACTTGTACTTAAGTAAATAATTATTTAGTTTGACTGATAACAATTACTTAAATATCTTATTTGAATAATTTAAACATGTTATGTCATGTTAGCAATAACTTAAATATGAAAGTAGGAAAACCCAAAAAAGTACGTGGACGTTCATTTTTATGACTTGGACCACAAAGTATAGTAGTCAGAGGTATTCAAAATCACCCGGCGTAGGAGTCTGACCATCGTTCCCAAATTGCCCCTTATATGTGCAATTTATGATTCAGTCTTTGTTTTAAAATTACGTACTCGATAACGAAAACCTATCGAGTCATATTCTGCAGATACCCACTCATAATATTATAAAGACAAAAGTTTGTGCGCGTATTATTCTCGTCAGTAAAGAAATCATTTAAAAGCGCATGTCCTCTCGTTTGCCTATTACCTATTTATTCACATATAGATATTGTACATAAGGTTTCTTATTGACAAGTCCATACTGTATCTTGTAATTGATATTAATTGTATTTGTAATAGGATACCTTATGATGAATAAAAATATTCGATTCTAATGAGTGGGAGCGATAAAGAACGAGCTTTTAAATGTTTTCTTTCTTTCTTGACTCGAATTTATTTTTACCTATATTTAACAAAACTTCATGGACTCATTATATCTCCATATTCCATATTCACAAAGTTATTTTAAGTTTTTAGTAGCGTAAAAAACCCTAAAAAGTGGGGATGGGGAGAGCAGCGGCATTGCGCTGTGCGGTCCTGCATCCCTGCCCCCGTCGTGAGATGGGACACCGTGAGGTTGTAGTCGGTAGTGACGGCCCTCTGGCCCTCGAGCCCGACATACCCCGCCCGCCTCGTCTTGGCTTGTGGCGGGAGATGCATTTTTTCACGAAAAGAAGGCTTTTTTTGCGTACATAGCGTTTGTAGCTCGGCTAACTAAGGTGATCTGGTGATCCAAGTTTAGCAACGCTCGATGCGGACAGGCTTTGGATAGGGGACCATGCACAAAACTGTCTTTTAAAAAGTGGGACTTTCATCCGGCCGCTACCGTTGGTCCTCTAACACGTTTGAGGTGTTATACCGTTTTAGAGGCTTTTGGGCGGCCTGTATATAATAGTCTCAGCACCAGAGCTTAATCACTTAGCTTATACGAAGAACAAGAAGAAGGTTTTTAGATCCAGCGAACAACAGTATCAATTACAAGCTTAAAATAATTTGCTATATCAGCAAGTTTCAATAAGGTTTCTAACCTTCACATTTACGCGTTTTCAAACTTTTTTACTTTCGATGCCCCTAATCGCATGACCCTAATTGTTATAATATAATGTTATTATACATCAAAAGTCGGCTTACAAAACGTTTAGAAATAATGTATACGAACAAAATGGCAGCGTAACTGTAATCTATTTAACTCAAGGTGCATCAGCGTTTCAATGTTATAACGTATAATTATGACGAATAAGAAGAAATATACTTACAATATTTTTAGATCAGCGGAAGTTGGTCTGTCTGATATTTTTTTAACATTGGCTTCTATATATCTTGTATATAAAATTTCCATGTCACAGTGTTAGTTACCGTACTCTTCCGAAACGGCTTGACCAATTTTTACCAAATTTTAGATGAGTATTCAGTAGGTCTGAGAAACGGGTACTATCGATTTTCATACCCGTGAGTGAAGCAAAACAACGTTTGCTGGGTCAGCTAGTATACATACATACATATATATATATATATATATATACTTCTTCGTCGTACAGCCGGGACCTACAATTTAACGTGTCATCCGACCAACGGTAGCGAAAAAAATTCCACGTGAAAAACGACAATGTAGTGCATGGTCACCCATCCAAACACTGTCCGCATCGACCGATGCTTAGCTTCGATGATCGCATCAGATCACCTTGGCTAGCCGAGCTACAGGCACTGCTATACATATTTCATACCATAGAGAAGAGAACTAAGTAACTTTGGACTATCTCATTTCATAAGCAAAGAACTTTTACACGACATTTGCAAACTCGAAAACTGTTCTTCTTTTTGCATTAAAATCAATATTTTTCTTGTGTTTAAATGGTGTAGGTATATAAACTTGCAAAAAGAAGCCAGTAATTGTTTCTCAAAAAACAATGTTTTTCTATAAATATACATTATTATATAGAATAATGTATGTATTTAACATTACTTTATATCTGATATTAAATTATGAAAGTTGTGTGTGTGTGAAAAGGCTGGACCGATTTTGATGAAATTTGGTGTTAAGATACATATAGGCTACATTTTATCCCGAAAACAATTGTGGTTTCCGAGGGATACGCAACTAACTTGAACATCTATGATACTCTTTCACGCTCAAACGGCTGGACCGATTTTGTTGAGATAGGTTTGACCTAGGATTAACACATGCAACTCTTCGGGTGAACGCAGGTAAAACCGCGGGCGCAACTAGTATGTTAATAATTATGTTACTCTAAACGCGTTATGGTCGTAATTATATTACGTTCCAGTTATGTTGAATGTTGAGGTGCTTATTATATATGTTATGATATGATGCTTGCTACACTTTTGTAACGAAGAAATTATGAAATGTTCAACAAGTTGTCCGAATAAGTATAAGCAGCCCACTCTACGTTCCCACTGCTGAGACTCGGGGCCTTCCCTCACGTGGAGAGAGATATTGGCCATAATCCACCACGCTGACCAAATGCGGGATGGCGGATGACACTTGCTTCGGATATTGTAGTCCTTAAACATGCCAGTTTCCTCACGATGTTTGCCTTTACATTGTTATTTATAATTTGACTATCTATTCTATTCTTAGAATGTATATACAAATTAAATTTTAATATTGAATAATTGTAAATTGACCTGCCCAGTACGGCGCGATGCCATAAAGTTAATAAATGATTTTGATACGCTATAAGATAGTTTTTAAGATTGACATAGTAACTTATAATTTGACTTGTCTTATTGACATTGTAATTATAATTTGGCATTGCACATTGTAATTTGCAATTTGACAATCTATTCTATTACATGTGTATACAAATAAATTTTTTGATTGAATAATTATAAATTCTTTTGCCCAGTACGACGCGGTGCCATAAGGTTAATAAATGATTTGAATTTTATTTTGATTATTCAGAGTAAAAAAAAAAAACACTTTTTGTGTAAAGTTTTTGTCTATGGAATATTTATGTCAATGTTTTATAGACGCGGTAAAGCGATTAATCTCACGTCCAAATATGAGGATTATATCAGAACGGGTGGTGTGGGCGGACGCCTGAATAATGTCAAAATGATCGACAAACTGTATCGAATGTAATCGACGGTTAAATCATTAACTTCCTTGTTATACAGAGCGAAAGCAGTAAGGGCATTCACTACAAGTGTAAATAAATACAGTAGCAACAGTAGTAGCGCCTGTAGCTCGGCTAGCTAACGTGATCTGACGCGATCATCGAAGCTAAGCAACGGTCGATGCGGACTGTGTTTGCATGGGTGCCCGTGCACAAGACTGTCGTTTTTCAAGTGGCATTTTCACCTGGGCGCTACCATGGGTCGGATGATAAGTCGTTAAGCCATGTCAGAGGCCTTCGAGCAGCACTCTCGATACCAGAGCTTGGCCACTTAGATCATACGAAAAAAAAACGACCATCATTCTGTAGGCGCGGCTAGTGGATTTAAATGTATTGTATTTTGTCACCTAAGGTTTGATTTTGTTTGGTACACCTCCTATTATGTTAATTGTGTTTTCCGTACAAAGGTTGCCTGGAAGATATTGCTACAAGCTATAAGGCCGCCTATTGTGCAACAAAATTGCTGGAACAATTTTTTTAACTTATTGTTTTCGTTTGTTATTGGAGTAAAATAAACGATTTTTGTATAGTATTGTACTCGTATGTCTATATTAAGACAGTTGTGAAAAAATGTCGCCAATTTGTGGCGGCGGCCATCTTGGATCTATTTTGACAAAACATATGTAGCTAAGACACTTTCTAATTTAATATATTTCGAACAAAGAAGAATAAATCACAATTTTTTGGATTCATCGATTTGGAACATAGTTAGGAAGCTACGATGGCAAAAATATGGATCAACATACACACTGATACGACAAACTTATAACCATAACCTCGTTGACATTGCGTCGGGGGTTCTCTTCTTCTTCTTCTTCTTCTTCCTTGCCTTATCCTACTAGGTGGGGTCGGTACAGTAAATTTTCCTCTTCCACTCTCCTCTATCAGCCGTCATCTCTACACTCACTGCTTTCTCTCGCATGTTCTCATTCACACACTCCATCCATGTCTTCTTCGGTCGGCCTCTTGCCCTACCATTTCCATACATCTCCTAGTAACCTGCATCTCCTATCTACGCATCATACGTACCACGCTAACCTTCCACTAATTTCTTCCTTTAATTTCTCATTCATTGGTGCTAAACATTAAAATAGAAGATTATTATAGTGTGAATTGTTTTACTGTATGCATCTTTATGATGTGTGTTACGGCACGTAAATAAAAAAGTTGATCAGGCGACACCCACATAATGGGTCATTTAATAAGTCGGAAGAAGGCAAATAATTAATTAAAAGCGTGATCCAGAAACCAATTCTTCGGTTAAATTTTTATGGGTCTTACCTGCCTACTCGAACATACTGTCACTTGAGTTTCTGATCTTGTTAACGCCTTCTAAATAAGTCTTATATGTCTTGGCAAAGGTTTTATTATACTTCTTTTATGAAACAAGATTTTTCCAATATCACCGACTATATTAAAATATTGATGAACTATTTATACAATTTTTATAACATATAAATAAATACTGATTTTAAACTCAAGCGTGGCGGGAGATGCGTAAATGCATTTACTCGCGAAAAAACGCATTTTGGGCTACCAATAAACTAAGATAATTATATTATATAAGTGAATTACTTAAAACAAAATTTCACGAACCGTTAGAAGCTGTCTGTGAAATTGTTCTCAAAAACAAAGCTGCAAAATGTAGAAGCTAAACTGCTACATTAGCAAACTGACTGACTTTAGATGCACATAATTAGGGTGAATGCTTTCCATCCCCCCTTATTACCCCATTCTAGGTTATTCCCTTCTTTATTACAAAATAACCAACCGTCCGATGCATCTGCCGAGGCGAAGGGTTGCAAATATCAAGGGCATGACACAGAATAGGTTCCAGTTAGTTTGAGGTCTATAGATACTACTAGTTTGTCTGTGGTCTTAATGGAAACCGTACTTACTCGTCGATTTTAATAATAGGTACCTTATTTTATAGTTAAGCTTTATTTTTTTTATGACAGAAGTCAGTAAAGAAAACATTTATTTTACACATTTCACACACGGCTACTTTGCCTCATACTAAAGAATTTCTAGTTTTTATTATGGTTCATTTACATCGATACACATTATTCAACACCCAGAGCGACAGCCAACAAATTTAGTTCATCACAAAGATGTTTTGGTTCAAACCTTTTGGTTGGCAGTTCGGCAAGGTAACCATTACAACAACAAAGTCGTCAAATTTGAAAGAAGTACTATAACTATAACTAAATGATTGTGAGCATGATGTTTAACATGCGAAGTTAAACATCATGCTCACAATGAAGAGTGCGAATTTACAAATGATTTCTTTATTGATTCAAATTATACGCAAACTTTATTAGTAAAATTTCTCATCATAATTTTGTACCCAATATTTCACATGTTTTACCACAGTTTTTAAACAGTTTTTAAACATTGAACTTTGACCGTTTGTGTTACCTAATTTGTGATCCATTCAAAGTCAAAGTCAAATAGTAATTTATTGCTGTTTAAGAGTGTTAGCATGTTGTACAATTAATTTAAATGTCCTAACTGAAACCTACCTAGAGGATGTGCAAAATATTTATATTTAGAATCATAGCAAGCCCTCGATCAAATATGTACTATTTGGTCGAAGTAACCACCATTTGATTTCTGTTAAATCTAAGAATACTAGCTATTTTATTTTTAACTTTAATATACAACGTATTTGTAAGTCAAATTCATTTTTTTTAAACCTCAGATTATTATAGCGGTCCATGTAAAGTTATATTGCAAGTTCTCTATCGCTTCGCATTGTGAGAAAGTGCCGTAGATATTGATATATATTCGGTGCAGAGCGGAAATGTACCTACGCACCTGTATCCACTACCCCTAGGGCCAGGAAGTCAGTCAGGCTTTGTTGTGGGTTGAGATCCCTTGTTTTAGTTTGCCAGGCTCGGATCTCTCCTTTTTGGGATGTGCAAAAACTAAAAGTTTGCGTCTGCGCGTTTGTGCTGCTAGGATCACAGAGCTTTGAAATCCATGCGTGTCGCCCTGGACACTGGGGGGCCGCGCGCGGGGCGATGTGGCCCGATCCTTGTTCTGTGTGCTAGGATCGATTGTCCGTTTTAACTGGATAATAGCGTAACTGACGTGAATAAAAGACTGGGCTAGATTTTTTAATTTGGAACATAAATTTCGTTACATGAAAATCATGCGACACACCGTTTGCGTGTGCTAATCTTTCCAGTGGCGCCATCTAGTAATAAACTTGAGAACAACATATTGAACCATATTGCACCGAACACATGCAGTGAGGCTGCGTGTGCTAAAATAAGGTTGTATAATAAAAGTGACATTTATTAATTAATTCTGATATTCATGGGTATTTGATTTAATTTATTTAACTTTTCATTTAATAACTAATTTAATTAAATTCAATATTTGCAAATGATTACTATTATTTTATTTTATGACATATAATATTTGTATCGGATGACCAAAATTTGTGTTTGTTTGTCTGTGAATGTTTTGATTATGAAATGTTTTTATTATTTTCTGTATGGACCTTGTCTAAAATAAATGGTAAATTGAATTTGAATTAGAATTTTGTTTTGAGTATATGATCTCAAAGGATATTTTATTCTTTAAACAATCAATTTCATGAGCGATACTTTTGCGGATACTGATGCGATGACAACTCAGTCGAGTGTGCGTCTACTTCACGTCCTGAAGGTCACGAGTTCGATGCCCACCAATGAGCTAGAGTTCATTATAGGGCGAGAAAAATATGGTGAAGAAAACGTAGCGTGGTGGTAGGGCATTTTCAAGTGTTCGCCTGGCTAGCAACCACACTCTATCACTTAGCCTCTAGCGCCTTATAAGCTAGTCTACCTACCAATAAAAAAAACTGTGACTCAGTTTATATTGAGGTTAATTTATCTACATTCACAATTATTTGACTCCAGGTTTTACAAAACCATGTGAAAAAACTTCGTCAGTAAAGATAATGATCTGCTTGGATCCATTATTAGAAAGCAAAAGGCACTCACTTGACCAGTGGCAAAGAAATCTGCAAGTAATGCACTTATTGCTCTAATACAGTTAAAAAAAGTAGGTTTTTAAACCAGGAGAGTTATATAGTTTATTCTGAGAGTCACCTTACGAAGATATACGGTTTGTATATATATTTAAATATGATGCTTAAATATAAACATTTAGTTAGAAGGATAGTATTTAGATTTATTAAAGTTAAATATAAATTTAAACATAGTTTAAGAATAATATTTACAAAGCATAGTTAAAACGAAAATTTTGTAAATTAAAAAAAATAACAAAACAAGTATTTAGATGTATAAGTTTAATTGTATTTTATTACAAGAAATTTAAAAAAATCATTAAGCTGATTAAAACAAATTGAAATTATTTTTTTTTAGTGAGGCTTACGTTTGACCGCAGCTTGCCTGATGTTAAGCTTAACTGTGGTCCAAGATGTAACACGCTTACCTAGAAGGAACCTATTTACTCTAGATTTGAAGACCCCCAAATTGTACTTCTCGGGAAAAAGAGACTCAGAAAGAGAGTTTCAGAGCTTCGCAGTTCTCACAATGAAGGTCGAAGCAAAACGCTTTGTGCGAATCTTTGGAACTTCCACAGTGAATCGATGTCTCTTCGCTGTGATGAATAAAAAGTGATGGCTTTTATTTGAGTTTATCAAATAATTCTCATAAATGTGGTAATAGATATTATCGTAAGTTTTATTCTATGACTTTGGATATTGTAAATGATAAGTAAAGTTTAATAAGAGCAGCAAAATATTGGTTTCAAACACAATAATTAAAGTTTACTACAATCAAGATTGCCGCGTCAATTTAATATTAACGATTGCTTTTTCAATTATTTATACGCTATCTTTACACAATATCTCGTGTTAAGTACAGTTTAACAACCATATTCCAGCTCACATGATCCGGGAGATGCATATCATATCTGTGGCGGGTTAGCGGTATTACAGGGTTATTAGATCAAGATTAGCGATTGTGTAGTAGCGAGTTCCAACGCGCCATACATATTTGAGCGAAGCGCCGCGGGAGTAGAAATGTTACGAAAAAAATCCATGTAGAAAAAAACTATGACACTACTTTCGATTTAGAAAGCAAGAAAGAAACATTTATTTTGTGACACAAATACAATAAATAAACCATTATCTATACTATAAGACTCTTTGTCCTGACCTATTCATTCATTCATCTATAGACAACGCAGAGCCCAAACGGCTGGTCCTAGGGTTGTGAAAATTGGAGGGTGTATTTGTTTTGGTATGTAGACGCGTACTAAGAACGGGTTTTTGGAAATTCTACCCCTAAGGGGGTGAAAGGGGGTAAAACAGTTTGTATGAAACTTCTTTGTTTTTGAACTTATAGCAATGAAATTTGGAATATGTATAGTATATGTAAAATTAAAAATAATGGTATCAAGTTTTTTTACCAGGGGTGAACTAAGGGTTTGTTATGGGGGGTGAAAGTTTGTATGGAAAAATCTTTATTTATCAAGTTAAAGTCTTGAAAGTTGTTATGGTAGTAGTTTATTGAATGGTTAAATTAAAATTTTAAAAACTTTTGCCAGAGACGCATTAAGGGGGATGCCATTGGGGTTGAAAGTTAAAAATGAAAGTTTTGTGTTTTTGAACTTAAATATGTAAAATTTGGAGTGTGTATATATTTTAGTACTTAGACGTGTACTAATAATAGATTTTTGGAAATTCTACCCTTAAGGGGGGTGAAAAGGGGTAAAACAGTTTGTATGAAACTTCTTTGTTTTTGAACTTCCAGCAATGAAATTTAGAATATGTATAGTTTATGTAAAATTAAAAATAATGGTATCAAGTTTTTTTGCCAGGGGTGAACTAAGGGTTTGTAATGGGGGGTGAAAGTTTGTATGGAAAATTCTTTATTTATCAAGTTAAAGTCTTGAAAGTTGTCATGGTAATAGCTTATCAAATGGTTAAATTAAAATTATATTTTTTTGCAAGGGGTGCATTAAGCGGGATGCCATTGGGGTTGAAAGTTAAAAATGAAAGTTTTGTGTTTTTGAACTTAGAGATGTAAAATTTGGAGTGTGTATATATTTTAGTACTTAAACGTGTACTAAGAACGGATTTTTGGAAATTCCACCCCTAAGGGTGTGAAAGGGGGTAAAACAGTTTGTATGAAACTTTTATGTTTTTGAACTTCTAGCAATGAAATTTGGAATATGTATAGTTTATGTAAAATCAAGTTTTTTTTTGCCAGGGGTTAACTAAGGGTTTGTAGGGGGGAGGGGGGTGAAAGTTTGTTTGGAAAATTCTTTATTTATCAATTCAACAGTCTTGAAAGTTGTTTTGGTTGTAGTTTATATGGTGGTTAAAATAAATTTGTAATGATATTTGCTAGGAGTGAATTAAAATATGCCATTGGGGTTTAAAGTTCAAAGGGAAAGTTTTTTGTGTTTGAAATTAATTACTTCTGAATTGGAATTTAAGTATGTGGTTTACTTAGTGGTATGGTTCACGTATTCTTATAATTTATATTAAAATAATGGCTTGGAAAAAACGATCTAATCTGTCGCATCAGCACCAAAGTAGCTAAAACAGAGGTTAACTAGATCTCAGAAATCGAATGCGGAAAGACAGATGCGGCTCATTTTGATATCGAAGCAATGTAATGCTTATATAAAATTGGCACGGGAATATGATACAATAGATTTTTTCCACAGGCTACGCGAAAAGCGACCTACACGCGGGCGGAGCCGCGGGCAACCTCTAGTATACAATAAATGAAAACATTTACATGCCACAAAATATTTAAGTGATAAGGCTGCTAATTGTGGTACACTTATTATTAGTAAGCCATGTCAATATTGAAATTATAAGCTGTACAAATTTTAGAATCAGATAAAATCATTACCAACAAAAAAAATGGCCATGTGCGAGTTGGGCTCGCGCATGAAGCGTTCCGTACCATTGTTGTATGGGAGCCCCCCTTAAATGTTTATTTTATATAAATTTTATAATTTAATTTGACAGCCAATATATTTTTATGTATTTTGTGAAAATTTTAAGTGTCTAGCACCTACTGTTATTAACATATAACAAAAAATAGGAAAAAAATACTTTTATTGTACGGGTACCCCTCTATTTTTTTATATTTTTAGTATTCGTTGTTATAGCGGCACGGTAAATACATATCATGTGAAAGTTTCAGCTTTCTAGCTATTACGGTTTCTGAGATATAGCCTGGAGACAGACTGTGGAGTCTTAGTAATAGGGTCCCGTTTTTACCGTTTAGGTACGGAACCACAAAAAGAAATGTAATCTCCTTGTTACTTTCAGAAGCATATTTTTTAATTCTTTTATTTTTTTTATGCATTTTTTACTAAAGAGTGTGATAGTCTAAAACATTTCAATAAGATAACTCTGTATAATTTCAAAGGGGTTACACCGAAGGTGGCGATTTCAATACATCATAGTTTAACTGTTAGTAATGAGTAGGTATAGACGAAACAACCTTGGAAATATGATTGATGTGGGTCATACTTAATTCTTTGTTTGTGTACCGACTCTGAATAAGCTGTTAGACAAAGGGATCTTCTTCTAACAATAGTCGTGTAAGATTAATGACTGCAGTATGTAAATGGTTAATCTACATTTAATGACATAAATATTTTGAAACTAGATGTATTTTTGTTACACTCTGGCAATCACATAGTTAAAATAATTAAGATACTCGATTATAGACATATTATAAAATTATATTATAAAATAATTAAGATATTAGATTATAGACAGTTGGCACCAGTTCTCTAAAAGTACACTAACATACTGTGAAAAACAGGACATTATTAAAAGTAATATAAGTGTACAATAACTTACTATCTTTTAGTTGTTCTTTTTATATTTATTTCAGTCCTTCCATGTATTTAAGTCTCCTTGTTGTAGTAATGTAAGTGTTTGTATATTGTTAAATAATTTGTATGTTTATTTAGTTACGTATTAATTGTTTTTTTTTTTTGTTTAATTAAGTATTGTACAAATGTTTACTTTTTGTGTTTATATGTTATTTTTAAGAAATGTAGCGCTTTAGAGACTATATCTCTGTTATGCTATATTTTTAAGCAATAAATGAATTTGAATTTAAGATAGATCTACAACCGCGTACCCGCGACTGTCCGGGATGCACCTTCCACCGCCAGCTTTAACACTACACTCAGGGTTTAGCTATTAGATAAAACTTTTTATAATATTAATGATTATCTAAAATTGAAAATTGATATTTGATTCATATCATATACTATTGTAATGATATTTATATTACTAGAATTAGAATTGCCAATTGACATTGAATCATATCATATACTTTTGTAATGATATTACATTATTTGACTGTCTTCAAGGCGAGAGTGAACCGGTTTCTTCTAGGCAAGCGCGCTTTATCTTAGACTGCAATCTCACTTAACATCAGGTGAGTTGTGGTCAAGCGCAAGCCTATTATGCGTAAAAAAATCTTTGGTGTTACCAATAAATTTAAGAAAAGATGAAAATTGACATAAAGGAACTGTTTTTAACCACTGAAGTAAAAACGACGGGGTATGAAAGCTTGTCTTGTATATGTGTGTATGTGTGTGCGTGTGGCATTGTAGCTCTCAACCTGTACCAATTAAGATTTAGTTTTATTTTATTTGAAAGGTTAATATTTTTAAACCTTAGTTTTCTTAGCTAAGTTTGAAGTACTAGTAGTAGTAGTAGTATGTACCACCTTACGTACAAAGATAATAATAAAAATAACTACTACAATATACGAAGTAGTAAAATTTAAGGAAACAAATTATATTTAAAAAGCGAGTGTGGCTCGGTGGTTATAGCGTCTGCTTTTCAATCAGACGGCCCCTGGTTCGATCCCGGCCCTACACTAATGACTTGTTTTTCAAGTTATGTGTGGATTTGCACTCGCTTTACGGTGAAGGAAAATATCTTGAGGAAACCGGCATGTTTGAGGACCACAATATCCGAAGACGTGTGTCAACCGCCACCCGCACTTGGCCAGCGTGGTGGATTATGGCCTAAATCTCTCTCCTCGTGAGAGAAGGCCCCGAGTCCCAGCAGTGGGAAAGTGTAGTGGGCAGTTAAATGCTAAATCATATTTAGAAAAACGGCAACAGATTTCATACAAAGAATTTTAAAATTCGGTGCGTTTGGCTCCGACTAATCTACGATCACCTTAAGCCTGTATAACTGGTGCCTGGTCATTATACTTGCCATATTGGGCAGAGATATGCAACTAACAAAATAACTAGTTAATCATAAGCATTACATGCTAGCGCTGCTAGCAAGGACTGAATCAAAGGCAAATTGCGGTACAGTGTATATACATATATAGTGTAAAAACTCTTTATAATGACACTGAATTTTGCGGACTGTGCATTTTATGGCGTTATAGAGAGTGGTCGTTAATTGGAGAGAATGGTTTGACGTCGTTGGCGTAATGGTTACTATGCCGGACTGCCAATCAGAAGGTTCCGGGTTTGATTCTCGGCACGGCCAACATCTTTGTTCTGAACTAAATTTGTTGGCTGTGGGTCCGGGTATTATATGTATCTATATACATATGTATGTATGTATATGTAGTATATCAGTTGTATTAGCAACCATAATACGAACTAGAAATGGTTCATTATGGGCTCAGAATACAGAAAGTACCAGAAGCCGCGTTCATCTGTATTTGCGAGCTACACGCTGTGTCCAAAAATCAAAACAATGCCCCCCGCCCGCGTCACTTCCCACCCGCGTAATGTTCTAGCTCAGGCATTATGTGCCCGTTTTTAGGGTAAAATTTGGGAGTCCAGGAGGTGAGATACTAATAGAATAAAAATTGTCCTAATCTTTATTATAATTATGTACCTACCTAATTGTCTCAAGAAATTGATAGATTTATTGAATTTAATAAAACGCTTTAGAAAAAAATAACGCTTTAGAAAAAAATACATTTAATTTCCTTTTTGCTTAGTAAGCTTTTTATAATATTGTCTCTTAGAATTTGAACTTAGTAACAAAAATTTAAATTTAGATAAATTATGAAATCTAATGTCTAGGTATTTTTCATAGATACTAACATACTATTTAATAGGACTATTTGGTTATGTACACACAGGCTGCTCTGATGTTTTATACTTTCGTTTTTCAAGTCGGTTATTTTATATTAAATTAATTATTAATATTCTACAATGAATAAAAGCCCTCAAGAGGTAATAAAAAGAAGGGTAAATCAAAACTCTTATACTGGCAACACTAACAAGATGGATGCCTCATTATCTATGACAATTGAAAACATAGAAATTTACTCAAAGTTGATACCTAAATACAATACTTACACGTGAAATGTGATCCCATCCTGTTTCTTTTATAGACCCGCTGCATTTTATAGGTAGGAACGACATAAGACGGCATAATTTAATTAAATTGGTACAGCGTCGTACGTCCCGACGGTCACAGAGTGACTGATCGGTCGCGCGTCAAACTACTCCATTTTGGAGTAGTTTTAGTAGCCTCAGTTTTAGGCGCGCTCACGGTTTCTGGTTCTTTCTGTATTCTGAGATTATGGGGTTAACCAGCCTAGTGTGAAATGTGTCCAAATATTTTTTTTTATTCATTAGATAGCTACTCGTATGTACATAATATTTTAATTTTTATTATTTCACCTTCTTAATTGAATACTTCATAGTGAAGTATTTAAACTTTTTTATTTAAGATTTGACTAAGTTTAATTATTATTGCACGTCGGAAGGTAGAATATGGTGCACTATTCTTTGACCGAATACCTGTCTGTGTACTCTTACCATATTCTTGATAAAAAAAAAACATACAGTCGAATATATAACCTTCTCCTTTTTTGAAGTAGCCGACTTGTAAAGAATCCAAAAGGATTCTATTATCAATCCATAAAACGCAGTAGTGGTAAAGATCTTTATAATATTCATTTAAAAATTATTTGTTATTATTATTAAATGCCCGTTTGATCCCACTGCTGGGCAAAAGCCTCCCCACCCTCTTTCCATTTGTCCCTATCTAGCGCTATTGTGGACCAATCCTCTAGGTGTTTGTTTAAAAATACCGGAAAAAATGATTGCGGTTATCCAGCCCTTATATAAGTGGTATGTTACGGTGTTAAATCTATCGTCTTATTAAGTTTTTTTACGATTACAGTAATCGCGTGAAGTTAGTAACGTTAAGTATTGAAGTAAAGGTCTCCACTCACTGGTTAGGCCTTCACACACATACAATTTAAAGTTGTGAATATGTATGTATTAATTAATAAGGGGCCGTCCATTAATCGTGACTTTTTTTTTAGGTTTTTAGTCTACGATGTACCGTATTAACTTAGAAGGACTAAGAAAGAAACTAGATTTCAAGAATAAGCTCAAGAACTGGCTCGTTCAGGAAACTTTTTATTCCATGGACGAATTTTTTAATATCAGGAAAAATGTTATGTGACATGTATTACAATTTATTTGTATATCATATTGAAATTTTTTTTTATATTCATATTGTCATTTTTTTAATTTTTGACGTATAATTGTACAATTATCAATAAATGGTTTATCTTGTTTATCTTTATCTTGTTTATCTAGATTACAAGATCCCCAGAAAGGTTTTCTTGATAAAATAATCAAACATATACACTTACCAATAAACTAGACACATTCACACACACACACTCACATTATCAATAAACTCTCGCATTTATAAATTCTAATTAAAATGTCACTTTTTACATGACAGTGTCTTGTGTGTGACCCATCAAAATACTGTCCATCGACCGCCGCGCTGCTTGACCTCGATGATCGCGTCAGATCAACTATGATAGCCGAGCTACAAGCGCTATAGCAAAACAAGTACTAACATGAGATTAAACTAGTATTCTGACATCGTAAAAAAAGAGTTAAAAAAAGTTTACTTTTCTTTTATACAAATCCTTGGAATATCTAAAAACTTGGTCGAGTGCTAGTACCATTATCTTAAATTCCAGACAGACAGACAGCGGAGGCTAAGAAATTGAGTCCCGTTTTTACCAAGGTACGGAACCCAAAAAGGCGCAGGCGTACTGTTAGTTTTTTTTTTACATTTAATGGTTTGCGCTTGATCACAATTCACCTGATGGTAAGCGATATTGTGATCTAAAGTGGAGCGCGCTTGCCCAGAAGAAACCGGTAAACTCTTGTCTTGAAAACCGCTGGATTATATTAGTTTCAGTCAGATACATATACTATTTTTCTCGTTATTTTCATGGCGGCAGTATTGTGGAATGCCAGTGTAAACGCTGCTTTACTTGCGCAAACCTAATCGCATGATTTCGTATCAGCCACGTCACAATTACTGTATTAAATCATGACAGTTCTGAGAACTTAATCTCTAAGCTTCAATTAAGCAATGAGACGCAGGTTTAAGGTGTTTATTTCCTAAATCAGTAAGGCGGTGAATTTGGTTAGTGATAGGCAAACATATTAGTTTCACCCTGCGTTGATATAGGATAAAAATATACTTAAGTTTTAATTTTGGGTTTATTATTTTGATGCAACGATAGTACTGTTGGTAGTACATTCGCATTATGTCTCGTAAGGAGCGGGTTTGATCCTCGCAAATGAACTCCATGCCAAAGGAAAAC
This sequence comes from Mellilla xanthometata, assembly GCA_035578125.1. Classification (NCBI taxonomy): domain Eukaryota; kingdom Metazoa; phylum Arthropoda; class Insecta; order Lepidoptera; family Geometridae; genus Mellilla; species Mellilla xanthometata. The sequence continues at coordinate 13,850,341 of JAPUBQ010000010.1, forward strand.
ATAGCTAGAAAAAATACAGCATGGTAGCAAAGCTTTTTAAGTGCATGGCTTGTTACCACCACCTTTAAAAAGGAAAATGAGCGACAAATTAAGCAACACACGACAATATAACAAAGTACAATATTTAAAATAGTACACATAAATATAGTAAATAAACTTTAATTTGTCACAACACAGCCTCAACTCAGCATAATGCTGGTTGCTGGAGAGCAACCAACGCTGGTCTTCCGTTGAGGCTGGCTGTGACGTCACGCATGGTACACAAAGAAGGAGTACACGCATTAGTATAGGTATAAGATTAATGTTAATTATTGGAGCGTAAAAGGTACCGGAAAATTCTTGGGCCAGAGGAGAGGATGGGAGTTACAGAGTAAGAAAAAACAAAGAATTAGAAGACCTTGTGGCAGAACCTAACATCATTGGCGAAAGTAAAGCACATCGGTTCCGTTGGTTCGGCCACGTGGAAAGGATGGGAGAGGATCGGGCTGTGAAGCGAGCGTACTTGGGACGACCAATTGGCCGACGTCCGGTTGGTCGTCCCAAGTATCACTGGGAAGACCTAGTGCAGCAAGACCTGAGCGCACTTCATGCCACAGACTGGATGGAGACAGCACAGGATAGAGAAAAGTGGCGTCTCTTAGTGTCGGAGGCCAAGATCCATTTTGGGGTTAGCGTGCCATCATAGTTAGTTAATGGTGGCGATTCAGCGGCCCACACGACTAAACTAAATTTAAAGAAGCCCCGTCTCTTTTCATCTTAGATGGCCAGAAAGAGATGGCACGTTTGCACCATAGCCAAAACAACTAAAACCACGTCAAATGAAGAAAATATAGGCGACTTTAGACCGCACTCACTTGTATCACCTCTAAAACTGTCTGCCCATTCCATATTTGACTTGATTTTAGTTTCAGAACGTGCCGTCTCTTTCTGGCCACCTAAGGTGAAAAGAGACGGGGCTTCCTTAAAATTAGTTAAGTCGTGTGTGCCGCTGAATCGCCACCATTGGAGTGTTTGAGTGCCAGTGGCTTGAACACCGCCAAGCAGTGAAGCTGGGGTGGCAAGATCACAGTGTGCGTGTATGTGTGTGTTTAATTATTTGTTTATAACAGAAGTGTGGGCTTGCTAATCGGTCAGCAAGCAGTAGGTAGTATCACGCGAGGATTACCACACGACGTTAGTTACGCCACTGGGCTCGCCGTCACGGGCGGCGGCGCGCGACGGCCCGCTTGGTGCTCAGGTGCACGACTTCAAGCCGACACTAACTAACTATAGTCTAAGAGCCCGTGAAGATCGTCCTTCACCGATCTGATAACCAGATGAGACGTATTTTTTATTAAGTATTTTTTATAAATAAATATGCTTAAAATTGCTTGCCTATCGAAAAGTGCTCATGGGTTTTTTTTTTTGCTCATGCTCGTGTATAGTCAAATGATAATTTAGCTACAATTATAAAAAATAAAAATAACATTCTAACTGTTCAGAATCGTTGTTACTCCTATGAAGCGCATCAAAATCGAATGAGTCAACTATTTTGACTTACCTGTTTACACCTGCTTGCCAGGTAGTTAGTTATACACTGAAATGAGTAGGCAAGCATACCGAGGCATATTCTGTGTATTAAAAACTATCAGTGAAATAAATTTCATTTGGATATCAAAAGTATGAAGGTGATGAAAAAAAATCAATAAAAGTTTATTTAATTAAAAATAGCCATGAGCACTTTTCGATGGGCAAGCAATTTTAGGCACATTTGTTTATAAAAAATATTTAATAAAAAATACGTCTCATCTGGTTATCAGATCGGTGAAGGACGATCTTCACGGGCTCTTCTACTACTATATTTTGATTACAATACTGCTTCTTTAATCAAAGATACGGACAAGAATGGACGAGGTTGGCAAGAGATAGGAAAATATGGAGCAAACTGGCAGAGGCCTACGCTAACGAGGCAACAATTACAGCAACCTAAAACTGACAAGAGAAATCGCTAAATTCACAAATAATGTATTATATTTTTGTTATAATTAAACAAGAGTTTTTTGATAATTATATTTAAAATAAAATTTTGATATATAGTGACATTTTGATTGTGAATTTGAAACAGAACCTGATAATGATTGTAATTGAATAAATGGCTTTTTTACTTTTTTTTACTGCTTTTTTATTCCAAACTGAGCCTGTGTGTGTGTCTGTTACCACAATTATGTACTCTACCGAATAGGATGTGGTCCTTTCTTTTTTTCGCCTAGAAAAGGACACGAGAAATTCAATTTTGAGGCTCTTCAAATCTAGAGTAAATAGGTTCCTTCTAGGCAAGCGTGATACATCTTAGACCACAGTCAAGATTAACATCAGGCTAGCTGCGGTCAAATATAAGCCTATTCATCAATAAAAAAAACATTGTTTTCCAAAGTTATTTTTTAAACAGTCTAGAAGTTATATTTTCGATAATTAGTTATTTTATAGAGTTTATTTTTTTAAACTGCCTAGGATTTATATTTTCGATAATTAGTTGATTGTTTTCTTGAGTTGTTTTTAATAGGACTTTAATAGGACTCTTAAGTTTTTTTTCAATAACTTTAACCTTCACTTCGATTTAAATCTTACGGGCTCACGCGGTCTGTCATTGAACCTGCAATTAAATGTGCATTAAGAATGCACCATCTTAATATAATATATAAATCTCGTGTCACAATGTTTGTCCTCAATGGACTCCTAAACCACTTAACCGATTATAATAAAATTCGCACACCATGTGCAGTTCGATCCAACTTGAGAGATAGGATAGTTTAAATCTTAAATTATAGTCGCAATTTTAATTTATTGCTAATTATTGTCTGTTATTATTTGACAGTCACAATTATCTGTTAACTCCAAATGATTCTAACAGATGTCGATACCTTTCGACTGGGTTGAGTAAGTAATCAATAGATGACGCTGCTATTGTAAATCTACGAACGTGTCATATAAGCTACACTATCTATTTTTCATACACCTAAGTGAGGCAAAACAACGTTTGCCGGGTCAGCTAGTAAATAATTAAATCTCTGTACAGCAGTAGGAGCCATAAGGTGCTTGTTCACTAGACCGTAAAGCATCTGAGCAAGTACAAGTAGTGTAGTCTACGTACGAAGTATGTACTTCCGCCGTAATACGGTCACGGTCCACCTCATCTCACATATCTTGCTTCATTTGCATACGTTGGTATCATGGACAACTCTCTACGGAACAGTTCCTTCTTTTTCTTTTTACACGCTTTATATTAGCTTCACCTGTATGTTTGTATGTTTTTTTGTAACCGACTTCTTTGGGCGCGATTTTGACCCACTTTAAACGGCCAGATTTCGTTCAAACTTTGTAGATTTCTTGAGGACCGATGACAATACACTAATTTGATAAAATTACGTTTTCTATAAAAAGCGTGTTTTTTAGTTTTTTTAAACTATAGTTTACAATAATAATTAATATAAACTGTGTGTATAACTAACTATTGTAAACTGTGTGGCTAAATGTGGAAGAACTAGACTCCTTTTGTAAAAACTGGACGCAAAAAGCTCAAAACCGGGATGAGTGGAAAGAGGATATTGCCCAGAGCGAGAGAGCATAATTTCACATAATTCGTTACACTTCGGTACTTTTTATTAACCGACTTCAAAAAGGAGGAGATTATATATTCGACGTGTATGTATTTTTTTTTTTTTTTATGTATGTTCACCGATTTCTCAGCCATTTGTGGATCGATTCTCAAAATTCTTTTTTTAATTGAAAGAGTATGGTTCTGAATTGGTCCCATTGTCACCAAAATAGGATCTGATGATGGATTCCTAGGGAAATCGAAGGAAAACCTAAAAAGTTAGGTTATGTTTACGCCCGAAGAGAGATTCACGCTCGTTCGGCTGTACTGATATTCTTGAAATTTAAGATGAAAATAGGTAAGACTATGTGTTAACACATAGGCTACTTTTTATCCCGAATATAATTACTGTTCCCGTGGGATGCACCAAATAACACATAAATCTTTATAACTTCTTCACGCCCGAACGGCTGTACTGATGTTGATGAAATTTGAGATGAAGATAGGTTAGACTATGTGTTAACACATTGGCTACTTTTTATCCCGAAAATAATTACTGTTCCCGTGGGATGCACCAAATAACACATGACACACTGATTTCGCTTAAATTTGATATGGGGGTAGACTAGACCTTGTATATTATGTACACGAAGGTTACTTTTTATCTTAAAAGTCATTGCTATTCCCTTGGGATACCCAAATAACTCGATAACCTATTTCACTTCTTCGCGCTCATACGGCAATACAGATTTCACTCATGTAAAATTTGATAATATATTAATAGACTAGACACTCGAACGGATAAAAAAAATATTTACGGGCTCGCTTCGCTAGGAGTTATCCCACTTCGTTCGACTTTCCCCCAGGATGTTTTGGGCTTATGACACTCCAAATATTATATAATTTGTGCTGCTTTGGACTTCTTTATGCTCAAATGGTTTGAACAAATACGGTGAAAATTTTCGCGCTCGCTTCGCTCGCGCATTGCTCGATACGCTCGCATCCAGCTCGCTTCGCTCGCCCTTGGTCCTAGTACGTTTTGACACAACAAACATGTTATTTGTGCTGCTTTGGACTTCTTTATGCTCAAACGGTTTAAACAAATACGGTGAAAATTTTCGCGCTCGCTTCGCTCGCGCATAGTTCGGATCGCTCGCATCCGGCTCGCTTCACTCGCATCCGGCTCGTTTCGCTCGCATCCGGCTCGCTTCGCTCGCTGTTGGTTCTAGTAAGTTTTGACACAACAAACATTATGTAATTTGTGCTGCTTTGGACTTCTTCAAGCTCAAGCGGTTCGAACAAATACGGTAAAAATTTTCGCGCTCGCTTCGCTCGCGCATAGCTCGCTTCGCTCGCAATTAGTTCTAGTGCGTTTTGACACAACAAACATTATGTAATTTGTGCTGCTTTGGACTTCTTTATACTCAAACGGTTCGAACAAATACGGTGAAAATTTTCGCGCTCGCTTCGCTCGCGCATAGCTCGCTTCGCTCGCATCCGGCTCGCTTCGCTCGCAATTGGTTCTATTACGTTTTGACACAACAAACATTATGTAATTTGTGCTGCTTTGGACTTCTTTATGCTCAAACGGTTCGAACAAATACGGTGAAAATTTTCGCGCTCGCTTCGCTCGCACCCGGCTCGCTTCGCTCGCAATTGGTTCTATTACGTTTTAACACAACAAACATTATGTAATTTGTGCTGCTTTGGACTTCTTTATGCTCAAACGGTTCGAACAAATACGGTGAAAATTTTCGCAATCGCTTCGCTCGCGCATAGCTCGCTTCGCTCGCATCCGGCTCGCTTCGCTCGCAATTGGTTCTAGTACGTTTTGACACAACAAACATTATGTAATTTGTTCTGCTTTGGACTTCTTTATGCTCAAACGGTTCGAACAAATACAGTGAACATTTTCGCGCTCGCTTCGCTCGCATCCGGCTCGCTTTGCTCGCAATTGGTTCCCTTACGTTTTAACACAACAAACATTATGTAATTTGTGCTGCTTTGGACTTCTTTATGCTCAAACGGTTCGAACAAATACGGTGAAAATTTTCGCGCTCGCTTCGCTCGCGCATAGCTCGCTTCGCTCGCATCCGGCTCGCTTCGCTCGCAATTGGTTCTATTACGTTTTGACACAACAAACATTATGTAATTTGTGCTGCTTTGGACTTCTTTATGCTCAAACGGTTCGAACAAATACGGTGAATATTTTCGCGCTTTCTTCGCTAGCATACAGCTCAATTTGCTCGCAATTGGTTGCCTGCCTGGTATACGCCAGAGGTTTTTTGATCGTGAAGTTTATTTGGCTCTCTATAGCTAAAACTTAAAAAATATCATGACTAACCACTAAAAATGAAAAAATAAAATTGTTTTAAAAAACAAAGAACCGACTTCAAAACACAACTAAAAAGGGAAAAATAATTTTAAGCCTACATCAAATCAAGAATAGTTATATAAGTAGAATCGAAGAGTTTGTTTCATGTACTTATAAAAAACTATTTTAAATTTTTATTTATCCTGTTTTCTTGAAGTCGGTGCCATCTAAGAAGAACAATTTAATGTTTGTTAAAAAAACTATTTTCAATTGTCTTTCTTTGCTGGCACCGACTCCAAGAATACAGGATTCATAACAATTAAAAATAGTTTTTTATAAGTACATGAAACAAACTCTTCGATTCTACTTATATAACTATTCTTGATTTGATGTAGGCTTAAAATTATTTTTCCCTTTTTAGTTGTGTTTTGAAGTCGGTTCTTTGTTTTTTAAAACAATTTTATTTATTTTAAGTAAGCTGCGGTGCCGGGGTTAACTTTTTTTAATAGTAATCAGGTATTATGAAAAACTGTTTTTTTTCTTTCCAACTAATCCTTTCCATTCTTTTCCAACACATTTCAAATGCCTCTACTGCTCCTAAGGCGATGCTCCAGATGTATGTTTTTATTAGTTTTTTTTTTTTACAAAACGACCACCTTAATATTATGTAAACATCATGACTGCTATAATGTCTTAGCGTCCATCTATTTTCGCCGTAGGGCTTATTGGTCCATAACGTAGCTTTCTTAAGAGAAACTCGCCAATTTGAAGGTTTCTACTTAAATACTGTAGTTTAGTAACAGGATGTCATTGCTCTATTGTGGTCAATATGGACTTTTGCTTTGCATTCGGATTCTACAAGTTGATTAACTAAATACGTAACTTTCTTTTGTAGAAGTTAAATGAAGTACCCATTACTTTTAATTATTTAATATGAAATAATATATATAATATAATCAAAAAGCGAGTGTGGCTCGGTGGGAAAACGTCTGTTTTTCATTCAGACGGCCCTGGTTCGATCCCAGCCCTATACCAATGACTTGCTTTTCAAGTTCTGTGTAGATTAGCACTCGCTTTACGGCGAAGAAAACATCGTGAGGAAACCGGCATGTTTGACGACCATGATATCCAAAGACGTATGTCATTCGCTATCCTGGTGATAGACAGCGAAGGCCTAGTAATAGCCCCGTTTTAACCTTTTAGGTACGGAACCCTAAAAAAATACATATTACGTTTTAAGGACGCATTAGACCAGTGCTATCCACTTTATTGACAACTAGCTGCGCCACGTGATGCTACTTGCTTCAATCCGGGATAAAAACCAACCTGTATCTTAATTATTTCCATATCAAATTCCATCGAAATCTGTTCAGCCGCAAGCATGAAGAAGTAACAAACCTACACACTTCTATCGCATTCCTAATATTCGTAAGAAGTAGGATAAATATGTTCTTCGCTATATATTATGTACATTGCTTTTGTATGTACATATGACGAATCCAAGTTCATCCAATCCAATTCTTCTAATGGGCAGTAAAATACTTTGACTTTAACATTGAATCAAAGGCCTTATAAAATTGAGCCAATTTCCGATGTAAGAAGTTCCCATGATATTCCCGTCTGGCTCGCAGTGTGGAGGTACCCCGGTTCAATACCCGTAGCTGTGTCCAGCGAAGCTCGTCGGCACATTAGAGGGGGCGGCCGCGTGTGACGCTCGGTACACCACCACCGTCTTACCAAGGTTCACGTCAAATAATCTAGACAGGGCAAAAAATATTCTATTTGTTATCTTCTTATCTTATATATAAAATTTCCGTGTCACAGTGTTTGTTACCGTACTCCTCCGAAACGGCTTGACCGATATTTTTCAAATTTTATATGCGTATTCAGTAGGTCTGAGAATCGGCTACTGTACCTATATTTAGATTTTTTTTTATTAAGGCAAAACAACGTTTGCCAGGTCAGCTAGTATCTATATAAATATACTAGCTGACCCGGCAAACGTTGTTTTGCCTCACTTAGGGGTATGAAAAATAGATAGTGTAGCTTATATGACACGTTCGTAGATTTACCATAGCAGCGCCATCTATTGATTACTTACTCAACCCAGTCGAAAGGTATCGACATCTGTAAGAATCATTTGGAGTTAACAGATAATTGTGACTGTCAAATAATAACAGACAATAATAAGCAATAAATTAAAATTGCGACTATAATTTGAGATTTAAACTATCCTATCTCTCAAGTTGGATCGAACTGCACATGGTTAATTTTATTATAATCGGTTAAGTGGTTTAGGAGTCCATTAAGGACAAACATTGTGACAAGAGATTTATATATATTAAGATATGTGTGTATGTATATGTAGTATATCAGACGTGTTAGCTACCATAACACGAACTAGAAATGGTTCAGTATGGGGTTAACCAGCCGTGTGTGAAATGTGTCTAAAAAAATAACAAGATTTTTTTACAGCTTCAATTTTAATTGGCTTCATGCTCTAAGCTTTTGCATGGTGGTAAAGTGATTTCTATTACTCGCCTGGATTCAAACAAAATTGTATCCTGCCAGAAGTGACCGCTTTGTGTCCATCCATCTTATTCATGTTTTTGGTTGCTGTTCGTACCTTACCTTGTAAAAGTACGCTACATAAAATAGAATAAAGTGATTTACTTACATTTTTTTATGTCTTGGTTTTCACAAAACGTGATTTTGAATGAAAATATGTACAAAGGTAAGTGCATTACGACGCAAATATAATATTTATTTAAGAAACCGTTAAAAGTCACTAGTTATTTATTTCTTTTTTTATATTTATAAAGCATAAGGCTTGATTTAAGATGGATTGCTAAAGAAATAATATTGTTTATTTCTAACTTTAAAAGAAGTATAAATTGTATTTCAACAAGAAAGTTGGAATACAATTTATTTAATATTATTTTTAATTATTTGTCTTTAAATTGGTTTTCTTTTAATTTTTGTATTTTTTTACGGCCACTACCAAATATAAACAAAATTAGCAAAACATCGAAAACTCAAATATGTATGTTTACGACAAAGGAAAAACTTGAACACTGTCTGTCTAGTTTGTCGAAGACATTAAATCTTTAACCCAACCTTCCATTCAAACATTACAACACTGCCACCAAAAATGTGAATGACTGAAAATAACCGTACAAACATACCTAAATCATTTTTTATGACCGCCATTGTTTGTTTAAGCAGTTAAAGCGCTTGGAACAGAAGGCCGTGTCTGATGTTTCTCATGTCTACGTCAGAGTTGCGTAGAAGAGGCGAATCGCGACCCCCTAATGTAAGTATGGCACAAGCAGTCAGTGCGAGGCCTGCGCTTGCGTCTCTCTGTGCTCTACTGTTCCGCGATAGACCAATCAGAGCACGCAACGGAATTTTAAATTTGGAAATTTTTCGCGCGCGTTGTGTTCGAATTTTGAAAATAAGTGTGTGATTTAAGATTTTAATTTTGCTCATAAAATAGCACTGGCATGTGTCATTCTATTTTTGTATTTTTAAAACGATGTGCTTTAAAAATTAAATTTAGAATTAATTCAAATTCAAAGTACGAGTAAATAAAATAGTGTATTAAAATATAAGTGTTTCTTAGTGGAGTTGTTTTTAAAGATACCGTTGGTTAAGTGAAGATGCTTGGTCATTAGTAAATACTACGGTTTGTTGTTAAAGCATTGATTACTTGACTGGTTCCATGAAGTTTCTCATACGCGCTACTATTAGTATTATTTTACGAGTAATATTGTAACTGAAATTCTCGGTTAAATAGATGTTTTTTTTTATTATTTCAAATAGGCAAAAACATATTGTGTGTGTGTTTCTTTTTATTTACAAAATCAAATCATAATTTAACCTTACGACATCGTGCCGTACTGGGAAAGTCAATTTACAATTATTCAATATGCATTATTATTTCATTTATATATACACAAGCATGCTATATATATATATATATATATATATACATATGAGGAGACATAATATTATATAAGATAACATACATATGATAATAATAAAGCTATTTATATCATCTTTTGGAATCGTTCATAACAATAATTAAAAATTATGATACTTTACTGCGAGAATGAAGATTCTGTAATTGTTTGCGACATAAATTCATCAAGTGAGTAATAAGGGTGTTTCTTTAAAATCACGAAATGGGAGTTCTGAAACGCTTCGTGGCAACTTATTGAACTTACAAATTTTGGTATTATAAGTCATGTTTTTCGATTTGAAAGCTGTCTTCATTTTTTACTTGAAAAGAATGTTACTGAAATAGCTTTGTTAAAAATTTCAGTAAACCTAAACTGAAACAAAATCATCATTATCATTAGTTTTGCAATTTCCCACTAGGCAGAGTCAGCATAACTTAATGGAAAACCCGTTTATCTTATCGGGCTATCGTCTTGAAACGAATTATAAAACAGAAACCAAGCTTGTTTAAACCATGCGATTGTAAAGTTGAATAAACTCAAATAACATGCATTATTTACCTGAGAATCAATTAAAAGTACGAAAGAATAGAACGTTGCGTATTAATTTGCGATTAGATTAATAACATGTAATTTACTTCACAACTCGACGGCTTTGTGTAATACGATTGAAATAACAATTGGAAGTGATACAAAAATTCTTTACACTTTTTTCTTTTGATTTTTTTCAATCCATTTTTTTTTTAATTATGCTTGACTTATCTATATTTTTTATTTAATTGATTATTGGATTTGGTAGTAACCGTAAAAATAAATAGAGTATAAAAATAAGAATAAATTGAATGGAATATAATAAAATGGTATCAGATAAATAAATATATTAGGACTCATTTCACACACGGCTGGTTAACCCCATACTGAACCATTTCTAGTTCGTATTATGGTTGCTATCACAACTGATATACTACATATACATACATATTTTATATAGATACATAATTGAGATGCTTGAGACATCTGACATACCATTTCTTTTTAATGCCAACTTATGAATAAAGTTTTTATTTCTTTAGGGTTCCTTAGTCTTTCAACACTTACACTTAATCTCAGTACGTCCGTCATAAGAAATGTTCTAAAGCTGAAAGGCCTGTTTGAATTTGGAAGCATATTTTCTTTGTTTGTCAAGGATGCTACTTGTATAAAAGTTGCATCAAAAAGGTTTTATTTAGTTACCAATTACCCTATTAAATTAAATCAACAGTACAGCTAGATCGTTCAGGGTGTCATTGTACTATTGTACCAACAAGAAACGGATCTCCAGTCGAATTCCTTCCGACAATGGCCAAAGTTTCGTATACAACACATAAATTATACTTACTTAGCAAATAAGGCTGATTTCAAACGAGATAAAAAATATAACATTCGAAGAGAGAGCAGTTGATTAAATTCAAATTATTTATTCATAACAACGAAAGGTTAATAAAGAAAAAAATGCTTCCTGACAGGGCAACCACCTAGTGCAGTAACCACTAGATATTCAATTGTGTTATCATATTTTTTTTGTTAAATAAACATATTTCATTTTCAAAGCGTCAAGACAAATAATTTACTTATAATAACTTCTAAAATATATATTTTTTTAAACATTTGCCCCTGAAAATTGTGCTCGGAAAGCACCAAAACTGTTGGACTCATTCCAACTTTTAATAATAAGTAAGTGTGACCGTTTTCTACGCGAAAATATTAAGATGCCTTACGTGAACAGTTTACAATGTTTCGAAAATAATAGTCAATTAATGTCAGTAGCAAATAGAAAAGCTTGTAATTATGCCTAAAAGACCACGATTTTATCAGTTGTATTATTTAGTATTCAGTGTTTTTCTTTTGTACCTACGTAAAATTCGCTCCACAGATTTGTTTTTTAAAGAATAGTCTTCATAAAACTTAAAACAATATATTTTTCAAAATTTGAACAAATCTTAATATAGGTAATGATGTAATCGTTTATAGTTAGTGCGTTATCAATTTAATATTCTAAATCGATGGATCGACTAAACCAGATAGCTCTCCTGCTTTTTAAACGTTGTGAACACAGCCTTACCAACACCCAAGCAAAAGTAGTGTTAAAATAGACACCACTTAATTAAAAGAACAATGGCACAATTCACGCGGTAACTTATGCAAGCAATCAGAATGCTGTTACTTACAAGCCCTAGTTCCATACAAGCCTGTTTATTCCGCTTGCTTCGTGGAAACCGGACCAGAGGCGCCATCTCATGCCAACACATTGCTTGGAAAAAATAATAATAGGTGTACCCACATTGTCATTTATGGAATCTTTGAGTTTTAGCATGGTGTTAGAGCATTTTCTTGCATGGTGGTAAATGGTTAGTCCCGGCTTAAGGCAGTGGTCCCACCGGCGACGATGAACGAGAAACGAGTAGAACTAGAAACTATAAACGAGTTGGCAATCAGCGAGAAGCGAGTGTAGTTTCGATAGTTTTGATTTTTGAGTGTGTAAGTGCGACGAGCGATTACTCGCGCCACTCGCCTCGTGCGCCATTCAATGCCGCACTGTATAGAAATGATGAAGCGGGCGAGTATCGCTGAACGAGTATTGCTGAGCGAGTTTATTTTTGAAAGCTCGTCGCTTAAGCGATAAAACTAGTAAAGCGAGTCGTCGCCGGCAGTGTGAACAGTCAGCGATCAACTATTTGTATGTGCATCTCTTTTACTTACACGGAATGTTATATCTATTGAACGTTTCTTGAGCGAGAAAATAGTCGATAGTTAACCGTTTACTCGCCATTGGTGGGACCACTGCCTAAGTTTTAGTACAAGCAGTCGTTAAGCCAAGAGGCCTTCGGGCAGCTTCAAAACTCTCAACACCAGAGCTTAGCCAATTAGCTCATACGAAAAAGAAAAAGAACAAATGCCCATCCTTTCCGGAGATACAATGTCACAGAGACACTTCATACTGTGTAGCATATAATTTTTTCAACATTAAAGCTCACATTACTGACATTGCAACACCTTAAAAATGCTTCCATAATGATCTCACTTGCATTACGCCAGATGTTCAAGCAAGAATTTTTACATCCATTTCGCTGAAGATACCTATGTAGATACCTACCATATATGTACATATTCACGTATATCTCAATAAAGATATGATAAAGTATCATATATGTACATAAACACGTTTCTCTGAATAAAAATATGATAAACTACCATATATGTACATATACACGTATATCTGAATAAAGATATATTTGTGACATCTTTATAAAGTAGAACCACATGCTAACACATGGCTAGTGGGAGTAGATTTGAATTGCAGATGATTTTTGAATTCATGCTAATTTATGTTTGCAAATGCCTTGCACTGAGTTACCGCTTTCTTGTTTCTCTGAGGACACATTTACATTGCGTTAAGGCGAACTTCTTTGACGGCTAAGATATAAAATACCTAAAACATAGCTAAAAGGCCATCTAAAGAATCACTCTTAAAATATTTTTACTTATTTTGCTACTAACCAATCAGACTTATCAATCAATAAAAAAAAATGGTTCAAAAAACTTAATATATTTTTTATTTCTTATCGTCATTAGGGCAAAATCCTGAATTTAAAATATTTTCGCTAGAAATTGCAAACGGTTAAAATATACTTATTTTGGTATCAATCAGACGTGTAAGACAGAATACAGAAGTTCTTTCTGTATTCTGTATCTGTATTCTGTATTCTTCAGTTCTTTCTGTATTCTGAGCGTGTGAATTAGAAATAAAACTGATGCAAAATAAAATAAAATAAAATAAAATTGAACCAGTTTTTTTTTCATATTGATAATTCTGATAGATACCAAAATAAGACGTCTTTATATTGATAAAGAAAGTAATTGTAAATGCCTCTCTTTATAATTTTATTGACATCTAATAGCACTTTATTTCAGATTATTACAGAAATTATCAATTAAAATATTATATACAAACTTAAGCAATACAATTTAAATTAGAGTAAGCTCACCATCCAGGCTGTCGCTGCGGGGCAGAGTTCCCAAGATGCTGGCAGCATTACCCCGTTGAACAGCTAAACTTAGTCTTTGTAAGAAATAGCTGCCAGCTCTTGGATCTCCAGAAGCGAGGACCAACCGCTTCCCGATGTCTTTACAAAAAGTTTTTGTGTCGGACGACCACGGGCCTAAAGTCTCCACGGACAGCGCAACAAACTCATAGTTTGCGCTAATCCGTGAATACTTACGATGTTTGATAATTTGAGCCTGCTGAGCAGCGGCCCCCGCGCTGCGAGCGGTGGCGGTGACGTGAGACGGTGCCAATGTATCCACGCACGTGGCATCCCAAACCAGGGTACGGCCGAGACACCACGGAACTAGAGTGGCTCCGTCGGGCCTCTTGCCATCGTCTCGTGACAGTCCGCTTGGCTCCAGCATCGAGGGCACACCTGCTGTGGAGAGTGCCCGCCTGACTAAATCGTTCAACACCCAATGACGATAAAGTCGGCCAGCACTCCTCACACAAGCCAGCCCGTGACGTCCGAGTTGGTCCACGTCCTGACCGCATTGACAGCGGTGAGGCTCGCACAATTTACTACCTAGTCGTAATCCTACAGCTACGCGCAAACTTTCAGGGTCTAGGACAGTAGCCAAATGCTCTGAAGGCAGGGCATTTAGCCAATGCCCTGACTCACTTTCCGACACAGCAAGGAGACGCGCTCGGTCAGCATCGTCTGTCGATTGGTCAAGTAAGGCTGAGTATGTTAAATTTAGAACTGGACGATCCCAAGACCGCTGGCTTGTCAATTCTAAAGGGATATCTTCACCTGGACAAGACGCCCTCCATGCAGTCAAAGCCTCTGCCTGGCACGCTACTCGAACATCGGTTAAGGGTAAATTTAATATTTTTCCGATGAGAGTTTGCGTACCATGGCTGGAAGCTAAAAAAGCAGGGAGAGCTACACTTGCAGAGGTGCGAATACCCAGTCCGCCCAAATAGATTGGGAGAGTGGCCTGTGCCCAAGAGCGATCATCCAGTTCCAAATTTAAAATTTTAATTACAGTTTTTCGCAAAACGGTATCTACCAAATCCAGTAGAGAATTATAAAACCAAACCGGACAACATCTTAATAAGTATGTAAATTTTGGTGTGAATAAGCAAAGGCGTAAAATGTAAATGGCCATATGTGGTTTAATTTCAAAAAGTCGAGTACAATTTCGTTCGAAACAATCTATTTTAGAGCGTACATTGGACGGGATTGCATCCAAAAATATCGGTGCTCCTAACAAAATCAATGAAGATTTTGTTTGCAATGAAATGCCAGGACACAATGAATTGAACTCATCTAAAAGCGATTGACGAGTTTGATCTGTTATGTGGTCGGCAAAGAATATTTCACATTTTTTAAAATTTAAAGAAAGACCTATTGATTTGAATTTTTCAATGACTATTTTGAGGTCTGACAATACTTCAGACGCACTCCCGCCCAATGACCCGTCATCTAAATACCAAACATTAAATTTTGAATTTAGCTCTGATATAATATCATTTATTCCTAAACTGAAAATGGCAGGTCCAAGCGGGTCTCCTTGCTGACAGCCCGTACATGAATAAATTTCGCGGCTACCAAACATCAATTTCGTGGGGGCACCATAGCATTGCTACAAATAGCTATATATTTCGGGGGTTACTGTTTGAGCTTTACTAAGAAGAGCTCCTCTATCTATGCTATTAAAAGCATTGCATACGTCAATTTTGATAAAAGTGTCATACGTGCCGGAATTCAAAAATGTGCGCGCAGCGTGCACAGCGGCCTCGCACCCAGCTCTTACACCAAACCCGAGTTGTTGTGGCTGAAAAATGTTTTTTAATTTTTGAAGAATTATCTGACTGCATAATTTAGAGGTTAGGCGGCGTAATGTACTTCCAACGGCTATAGGGCGAACTCCACCATCTTTTTTGTTCAGTGCTACTAAGTTCGCCCCATAGAGAATAGTGACAACTTGGTTCGGTACTTCACCTCTCAACATTAAATTTACTAAAGCGGCTAACTCTTTCACTAGAAATTTAGCGGAATCTCCAATGTAAGGGTTAATCAGGTCTTTTAAGTGCTGGGGCGTTATGCCATCTAGGCCACCAGCAGAGCCATTAGGAAAAGTTTTAATTGCGTTTACCAAACTTTCCTCATCTATTTGGCAGGGCGATTCTGCCGATGGCGGAGATGGCAACTGGGTTGAGGCTGACTGTGCTGGGTGTTTCTCACATAATGCCGCAAAGGTTTCGCTCGAATGTGTGGCGAGAGTATCATCGGAGAAAAGTAGCTTAGCGGCCCCTCTGATGTTACCATCAGACACTTTGTTTTCTATGTTTTTTATTGAGTTTTGGGGAATATGCGAAGTATTGCTAACACATGGTACAAAATGTCTAGATGTGTTATATTTTATAGCGGATGTGAGAGTACGATGTTTCGAATCTTTGGCTATGTGAAAAGTGGAATAAGAAAACGAAAGTAACTTTTCCCACGCAGAAAGGTTGTTCTCCGCCACAACCTTCGCCACACAATCGGCCAAACTCTGTGCGACACTAGCGCGGGCACCCTTTGGAATTCGTTTCACTATTTTGATTGAAGATTTCAATTGTGCGAGCCTACTCGACAAGCATGTGCTGTTCGAGGCAATATCTGATCCAGAATCTGGCGCTTCTGATAAGCTGGTTATACGTGGTAAGTGTATGCGGCTGCAGTGTATTTTTAAACCACGTTGACCCTTGTAAAGCCGTCTATCCCCGCAAATATTGCACTCGATCAGCGCATCTTGGATGGACGATGAGCCTAACTGATCACCCATGTGGAAAAATTAAAAAAATATAAAGAAATATCATAAAATGCTTACGAGAACTTATAAAAAACATTTACAGCAAAACACAATATACGAAACACAACAATTTACACGAATAATACTCAATATTATGACAGCGTCAAACGATTAAATGTCTTTAAAACAGAAAAAGTTATTTAGGAAATGAAAACCCGAAAAGGTGTAATGGCTTGCCGCTACCGGCAGCAGGCGAAGGCACCGAGCCGCCTCCCTCGGCCACCACCAGCCTCGTGCGCCGCCCGCCTTGGCTACCACCAGCCTCGTGCGCCGCCCGCCGTGAGCCCTGTTCCGAGCTGCCGTCACTTTCTGCACATCACTATTGGCATGTTGCTAAAAATACGATGACAAAAACACAGAGCTAGGCGATAAGCGTATCTAGCTGATCAGAGCACGACAGTTGCCGGCTTCGTCGTTTATGCCAGGTCACAAGATACAATTTAATTCTTCAAGCAAAACCACCAAAGGTACCGCTGTACCTTTCGGTTGAGTTTTAAAGAACTTCTTGGTGGGTATACTGGGTACAAATAATTTTAAATAATTTTTATATTTTTGCCATTATTTTTTACGTGCTGTCACAATGGCATCCCATCATTGATAATTATTGCAAAATAAGTAAATAATACTAAGTTTTAGATATATTTTTATCTTAGCCTTCAATGAAGTTCGCCTTAATACAATGTGCCTTAAAGTGCTTTACAATCATTTGAACTTAAAGCTTACACAAGAAAAAAGCCTTGTTTTTAGTTTTAACGTTATAGTTGTATACGCTATAAAGTCTTATCAAAAAGTCCAAAGGAACCATAACTTATGAGAATGCTAGTCATAAATAAAATTCCTAGTTCCTAATATAGCACTAGGAAAGTTATTATTTAACAGAAGTCCCGTTGATCTTAGACTAGGCAGACTGCGAAGCTTTTGAACTCACTACCAGAGTCTCTGTTTCCTGAGAGGTATCATCCGGGTGTCTTCAAAAGTAGAGTTAACAGGTATCTTTTAGGTAAGCGTGCGACACCGTAGACTACAGCGCAGCTTAACATCAGGCTAGCTGTAGTCAAACACAAACCTATAAAGGATTAGGAAAGGAAAGGATTGACGACCTCGTTGGCGTAAAGGTTACCATGCCGGACTGCTAATCAGAAGGTTCCAGGTTCGATTCCCGGCCCGGTCAACATCTTTGTGCTTAACTAAATTTGTTGGCTGTGGGTCTGGGTGTTAAATATGTATTTATATATCATATGTATGTATATGTAATATATCAGTTGTGTTAGCAACCATAATACGAGCTAGAAATGGTTCAGTATGGGGTTAACCAGCCGTATGTGAATGTGTCCTAATATTTATATATTTATTTATTATATTTAGATAGATAGATAGATATACTCTTTATTGCAACACAAAAGGAAATACAAACAAAGAGAAAAATAAATTAACAACTGATAAGTAGTGTTACAAGTGGCGGCCTTATCACTTACAGCGATCTCTTCCAGGCAACCAAAGCATGGAGAGGAAATCACAGTATATCTTATTTATATATTAAGAAAAAATACAAAGCGTTATTTATTTAAAAACTCAACTTTTTATTTCAATATTATATCATCGGTATCTCTCGAGTGCTCTATAAATGAAATCACCTTACAATGTAAAGTTTATTGTGTAATAAAGCACCACGTTACGCCATATTACGCGACTCGCTCCACCTTTTGCCATATTAGTGAGGGGACACGACAATAAATTCAAATTATTTGTGTATTGGCACCCACTTGGACAGCTCGCCTTTGTTCACTCTACATTTGGATTTACTCTAACTAGGAAGAGAAAGTTTAGAATGTAGGTAATGTCTTGAAATTATAAATACATATATGGTTTTACCCGTGTTGATCCAGGACAAAAAGAAGCTCATCCAGGATAAAAGTAATGTGTTCATTAAACCTATGCGTTAATCCAATCTCTTACTTATTTCTATAGTAAATCTTATCAAATTCGGTCCAACCAGTGGATCGTTAAGAAGCTACATAAATTTTGAAGTTATTTGCGTATCCCACGGGAACCTATTTTAACGGGAAATTGTTTTCGGAATAAAAAGTGGCCTTTGTGTTATCCAAAGTCTAACCTGAAATTTGGTGTGAATCATCACACCAAATTTAATAAAAATCGGTTCAGCTGTTTGAGCGTGAAGTTACAAACATAGTCACTTACACACAAACTTTCGCTTTTATAATATTAGTACGTTTTTATTTAATTTACAAAAACACTTAATAATAAATTAAACAATTTCACAAAAATAACTTATTATAAATGACAGCCAACAAATTTAGTACAGCACAAAGATGTTGGCTGGGCCGGGAATCGATGCCGGAACCTTCTAATTGGCAGTCCGGCATGGTAACCATTACGCCATCGAGGTGGTTAACAACTAAACTTATAATAGACCATACACCTACGTTGTTACTATACATATGTAGAACTAGATAATCAACTTGTCATATAAGGCAATGACACTCCAGTACATTCGCGAAGTTGGCTATAAATGATTTAATGATTACTTTAAATATATAACTTACTGCCTTTCCATAACAACAAGGCATTTGATCAGCAGGGCACGTAACCTCAAGAGTTAGATACTGAAGAGGTGGAGTCTGGAATTACTGGCACAACGTTAGTTGCTTTGCGATAGATTTTTCAACTTGAGGTTGCTCTACCACTATGCTATGGTATCTTCACGATGTTTCTCTACACCGAAAACTCAAGGTCATTGACGGGAATCGTACCCAAGTCCTGTGGGACGTAAGAAGAACGTATAGCCCAACTGAGCTGTCATCGCATCAAATTTGATTTATTTAATTTAGTGCCTGATTAAACTTCTTAGTACTCGTAGTTAATAGGAAAAATATGGATTGTACTAAAACCAAATAACCAAAGACAAACTGTTGAGTGTCCCATTGTGAAATAATAATAATTTAAATTAAGTATTAGTACTCGTATTTTGATTACTTAAATACATACTAGTTATCTGGACGCAAGAAAAGCCTTCAAAAATGCCTACCAGCGGAGCAAAATTATATACACATTTTATTTTCAAACAGTCATGTTCATTATTTAAAATGTTAATACAGATAAAATAAAACTTAAAAAGATGAACAATCTGATGTTAAAAAACAGTATTTATTTTAACAGATTTATGTTAATTCCGTGTCGTCATGACAAATTGAGCTATAAGATCGTAAATCTATCAGTTAGCTATTATTGTTGGAAACGACTGTAGGTACATCAATGATAAAAAGTGGTGTTGTTTTTTATTGCTTTGCTTTATTTTGGGGATTTTTATGACTTGACATTTTAAATAGTTGCTTTTATGTTTTCAATAATAAATTACGCACAATTATTCAAACCGGAATCTATATACCTATGCATATAGGTAGAAATAAAAGTATTATACTGCTACCAAAAACACTACATTTATTTTTAAACAAACTAACTCTTACTTCAATTAAATACAGGAGTTAAAATATTCTTTTTATTGTTAGAACTATGTATTTATTTTGAAGAAAGGAAGTAACAAAGTAAAAGCACTTATATTTGGGACAAAGAAGATCTTAAAACATACTTATTGTTGCAGAACATTAAACATACTTCTTGCTTTAGTTACTTGGAATTGTAAGAACAACTACGTACGTAGGTACCTATTATGTCTTTATTTTTCTTCGGTACTTCTCCGAGGCTTACAAGACAGGTAGCTAGTAATTAAGTTGTACTGGTTTTCGATTCTCACACGCGTAATGTTAGCAACAAACGAAGCATTTTTCTTTTCCATCCATTTGTTCTGTTTTCTATCGTGTATAGATAAACAGAACAATCGCTCGATAGTAGGATATGTGAGAATGTCTACAACAACCCGCATTCAATCACACACCAACAAAGGATTACGACATATGTATTGTTATATTTTATGTGTCACAGAAATACTATTATGAGTCCATAGCTTGTAACCACACCAATAAACAATAATAAGATCTACTCATCGCAGAATTTTTATTTAATCTTAGCTACATTTTATTTATCTGTTTCAAACTTGATTTTTCTTGACGCCGTAAATTCACCTTAATTCTTAATCGTTAACGATCTTTACTCGGAACCAGCATTTAGACTCGTTAATCAATGCTTTAATCACGACCTTCCTCAAATCCAATTACCCCTTACAATCTAGCCAACAGACAAAATGGACGAGCGAGAAAATAAAACTGAATCAATCATCACATGATTGGACAATGTGATGGCCAGCAGGATCGTAAGGAAAGTAAAACGAGAAAAAAAAGACATCGCAGCCAAAGAAAACTTGCCTAGCATAGTCGTCACCCCGCCAGAAAAAGACATGAAAGTCAGAATCAAGAAACCGGGTGAACAGCAAAAACTTGCAATAGGAGCAGAAAACAAAATGGCAGAATTCAGCGTGAACCAATTAATAGCCGAGTTGTCCGAGAACTCAAAGGTGCCGCGAGGTGAAATCGAGCAGATACAGAGAAGATTACTGCAGCAAGCGAACGAAATATTGAAAGTAAACGCTTTTGCGAATCAACCGGTTCCAGAGCCGCGCATCGTCGATACTACACAAAAATACACAAACAAGCCCGGCTACGGTAGACTACCGATGATCACGCCGAGACTCGCTAATGACGTTACGAACCGCAATGAAATTTATCAGCCGAAACAAGGTGGAACCGACGGTTATCATCCGAATCAAAGCGAGACTTATCAGTCGAATGCAGGAGAGCCTCGCCAGGTTAAAGCTGCGGACAATCAACTTGGCGACACGCAACTAGTTCCCGAGAGGCTCCGGGACGTGTCCCAGGACGGCGCTGGAATGATAAACGCCGGGAGTATGCAAAGGGTCGCCGTGGCGGAGGGAAGAGGCGCTTTTTTCTACGAAACGGGTTCTGCGGCGGGCCGCGCCGCGAGCAGTGCGCGCGCCGCTTCCAACAGAGGTGAATGTCTTTTCCGTTGTACATTTTCAATTCTAAGAAGTGCCATTGATACGATATTGTTTTTGTGTGTCCGTCCTTTCGGCGAGTCATTCATTTCGGGATGTTTAATTGTGTGCCAGTGCGGGGAAAGTCGAAAGCTCCGAGTCGATGACTCGATTATTGTGATTGTAACGGTTACTCCGTCAGGTGGCCCGGTGTACACTACGGAGTGTTTGGTATGTCTTTTACGATTCTTACTAGTTCTAAGACATTTCTGATGATTATCTAATAGGTCGTTATTTTCGATAAGATTCTAAATAATATGATATTTATCAATAGGCCTTGTAGATAAAAGTACCATGTCATGGATTTAGTAGGCTCTATATTTAGTCAAGCAAGATCTACAAGTACTTAGAAAGAACATGTTTTGCTTATTTATGGACTAAAAGTAGAAACTTGATTTATTCGTCACTAAAGTTACATTTGCCGAAGAAAACTTAGATCAAAGTAGTATCTTGTAGCTATCGACTGTATATTTTATGTATCAACTACATTCCAATATGTCATTGCATGTACTTGTATAGAGTTTCTAACGACCTTCGGATATTAACCTCTTAATAAAAGTGTCAAATTACATTCAGGTAGTTAAATTTTTTGCTACACCATTATGAAATCCGCTCCAAATTTGAAACTGTTATAATGAGATCAGTCTAGACACAATTTGGGGAATGAATCTGTTTTTAGATCAAAATAAAAAAATAAACATCTCTGTAGATAATATGGATGACAAAATAAAACACTTTGTATGTTATGAAAGCGATTATGGAAAATTATCCTACTAATAATAATTCTTAAGAAGCCGAAAATATGACCATTTCTGTTTTTAAACAACGTTCTTTGATTTTTATTTTTAAAGCTTTTTTGGTTGTAGCTTGTACATATATTTAAGTATTTTTCATTACTAAAAGGCTCTTCAAACTTAAAATGAAGTTCACCTCAAGTCACGCATTACAAATGAATTCTTCATCTTTGTTTTGTTTTGAATATAATTTGCATTTAAAGACGTTTTCAAAGAAGCAAGCTTTTGAAGTTGTGCTTACGAGTGTTAAATATTCTTGAACTGCTTTCCGATTATTCACGGTGTTTTGAAATTTAACTTCACCGTAGGAAAGTTGATGTGTGAGAATAAATAAGTAAAAAAAGAATTGAAACTCCAAAACTCGTCCAAAAATTTACGTTAATTACATTAGGTTCATCTGTCAGTATGTATGTATGTATTTTTATTTTCGCGTAATTTTGAACCACTCTTAAACTTGATTAACAAGTACTACTCAGGAGATTGTTTGGCAGACGGCGACTTTTGATTGGGAGAATGGTTCCCAGAAAAGAGGAGAAATTTGTTACAGCGATCGATTTTGATGTTATTTGGTAGAGCGGTCAAATACCATTTTCACAAAAGATTATCAAAATATGAAAATATACAATACAATGCAAGAATCCTTTATTGTACACCAAAAACAAACAAAAACAATAAGATAAAAAAAACACAGTTCCAGCAATTTTGTTGCATAATAGGCGGCCTTATCACTTGTAGTAATTTCTTCCAGGCAAATCTTACCTATAATTATAATCCCACCTTAACCTTCAATATTTTTTTATTGGGCTTAGTTAATGTCCCATGTAACCGGTCGCTATGGCTCAGGGTTTATCTGACATCTGTCAAGGTGTGCCAACAATGGGACATAAGGTTTGACAGTTGACAGTAATGACAGTCGTCATTCAATTGTTACTGATTGGTCAAGGTCGACAGGAAACTTGGGTTTTTACTGCTTAAAACCTACCGTCAGATATCCTGTACTTGGCTGTTGATATGGGCAAAATCTCTAATTTACAGTTTTTCGCTATAAATCGTTATTGGTTAAAAATATCGAAAATATTGATTTAAGACCGTCTAAAAACCACTCTAATAATATTTATACCTTGGTACCAATCAGACTTATGAATTAAAAATATAATTAGTTCAAAAAAATCAGAATGACGGTATGTCAACGGAAAAAAAGCTCAAAGGCCGTCTCAATTTGTACCTATTTTGGTACCATTCAGACTTATCAATATGAAAGAAAACTGGTTAAAAAAACAGGCCAACATCTTTGTGCTTAACTAAATTTGTTGGCTGTGGGTCTGGGTGTTAAATATGTATTTATATAATATGTATGTATGTATATGTAGTATATCAGTTGTGTTAGCAACCATAATACGAGCTAGAAATGGTTCAGTATGGGGCTAACCAGCCGTGTGTAAATAAAAAAATAAAAAAAAACGTTTTTTTTTTTAAGTGACATTACATAATTCAAACTATTGCCGAAAATGTCGACCTAATAGCTAAAAACGATCTCTTCCAGGCAAAGGTTAAATCGATCTAAAGTTAGCTTTTTTATTTTTAATAATGCAACAAGAAGGCACAACTGTTAGAAAGCTAATATTAGAAGCTTCTTAGTAAACTTTACACTTTCAACATAACAGTCGCTTACAAAAACTGGCAGGTTGAAGACACCTGCCTTAACTGCCTTCTTATTAACTTCAAGCTATTTGCAAGCAAATATGATCTTTATTGCTGGATGTTAGAGTTTAATTTACAATTTTGATGTATAGTGGGCAGTTGAACTATCAATGTAGATTTTATCCGTTGTTATAAAATGCGAAGTTCGTTTTGTAATATGTTAAAGACTTTGTTGTGATCATTATTTAGCAGTTACAAATAAGTTCGTTTTAAAAATAAATGTTATTAATTAATAAAATCAATCAATTCAATTAAAGAATCACTAAGATATATTATTTTATTAAATAACTTATTGACTTTACACACCTTAATCTATCTGCTGTGCCTATGTGTTATCCTAATGTAAAAAATATATTATTGTGAACTTTCATTAAATACGTTCGGTAGTTTTTGCGTGAGAAAGGAAAGAACATACAGACATCCAAACAAACTTTCATGTTCATAATATTAGTAGGATATATATATATATTTTCTAATATTTAAAGTGTAAATAATCTATCTCCAAAAGTCAAAGAACTACACCCAAAATAATACTTAAGATTTAAGAGACTTTTAAATAGGTAACTATATATAGATAGAATGAAGGTGAATGAAAAAGAGTGTAATATCATCTTAAGTAACGGGTCACAATTTTATTATTAGTTTTGTTCAGGAAACACACTTATCAATAGGAAACAAATATTAACTGTACCGAAAACCTAGTTTTGCACACTCTTACATAATTTTTTCGTTCCTATAATAAAACAAAATGTGTAAGCGTGTTTTAGAATCTTGATTTATAATTTAGATCGGTATAATAAATTAGATGAGAAGCTAATATAATTGGCGTTTCGTAACACTCTGAGCTTCATTAGTTTTGATTTACCTACATTCTAGTTTCCGGTCCGATGAGTACTGTTTTTATCTCAGTTTGTTTAGTCCAACTGGATGGTACTTTAGAAGTCGATGTAGCCAATCGGAGTCAAAGTTACAATCGATGTCTTGCACTCGGAAATGTATTTAATTACAAAACGTTAAGAGTTTTAATTTGCGTCGCATTCATTTACTAAACGAGTTTTTTTTACGCTTAATAGGCTTGCGCTTGACCACAACTCACCTGATGTTAAGTGATATTGCAGTCTAAGATGAAACGCGCTTGCCTAGAAGAAACCGGTTCACTCTCGCCTTGAAGACAGTTAGGTTGTAGTTCAGTGGGAACAGGGAGTTCCTTCTAAAGGGACTATCATCCATACATACAAACATTCATCTTCTTATTCTTTTCCTTCGTATGAGCTAAGTGGCCGAGCTCTGGTGTCGAGGGTTTTTCAAGCCGCATGAAAGCCTCTGACTCGGCGTAACGACTGACAGACATTCATACAAACTTTCTCGTTTATAATATTAGCAGGATTGGAAAGAGGATACCTTCGTAGAGGTTTCATATAAATTTAATAGTAATTGGTTCTTAGGATTCCGTACCTAAAAGGTAAAAACGGGACTAAGCCTCGGAAGTCTGTCTGTCGCTATAACAACAAATACTAAAATGTATATGAATATTAATGTATATGACCTTTCAAATTAAATCATAAAATGAAAATAATATTTAGGGAGGCTACCTTAGGTTGAACAATTGGAACCCTTAAAAAATGGCCAATTGCGAGCCCAACTCGCAATTGGCCATTTTTTTTTTAATTTTTAATTGCATACTCGTTAAAACTTTTCTGGTGGGAACAACTAACCGTCGGGATAACATTACAAATTGTGTTGACGCCCAGCGACCGCGGCACAGGAACCTTTTAATGGCTTCTGTAGTGAAGATCCTTGTACAAAAAAATGTGGCTTGTCTGTTTTGCCTGGGAACTGTGTCAGAATATTAAAGTGCCTGTTTAACCCCTGTAAATACATCCTTAATCGAGACATTAAGAAATGCGCTTGGACACTTTCTTAGAAACTTTATGTAATTAGTAGTTTAACTTAAAGTAGTACTATTTATAAGCTTAGTAAGCTAATTTATGATTCTAATAAGGAACCGCCATTCCCTTAAAAAAGAACTAGAAAATACAGTTAATAATTTGTACATTGACCCGAAATTATATGCGTATATGTGACGTGCCTTTAACGTATGTTATTTATGGTCAAAAAAGGTTCTGTTTTTTTTGTGTTTCTTAGGGAAAAGAAACAAAGGGAGATATCAATAGCTACCGTGGGTCAAATGATACTTTAAATTGTAGGTCACGGCTATTAGTCTTAGTACAAGCTGTCGATATGCCACGTCAGAGACCTTCTGGCTGATTGAAAACTCGAAACCAGAGCTTAGCCACTTAACATTTTTGACGGCCTCGTTGGCGTAATGTATACCATGGCGGACTGCCAATCAGAAGGTTCCGGGTTCGATTCCCGGCACCGCTAACATCTTTGTGCTGAACTAAATTTGTTGGCTGTGTGTCTGGGTGTTAAATATGTATCTATATAAAATATGTATGTATGTATTTGTAGTATATCAGTTGTGTTATTAGCAACCATAATACGAACTAGAAATGGTTCAGTATGGGGTTAGCCAACCGTGTGTGAAATGTGTCCTAATATTTAAATAAATAATATTGTCCTAACTCATATGTAGAAGAAGAAGAAGACATAAAAGTATTGTGTACCACCTTAGGTAGGAACCTATATCAGCCACGGCAATCAGCTGTTCAATCCACGGTCGTTGACACCTGCCAGTTTTTGTCCACTAGTCGTGTCGAAAATCGGATGTGATGGATTACTGCAAAAAATGCCGCACATTTTGACAGAAGCCATTTTAATTTATTACGAAACTAGTTGCGTCTCGTGGTGTTACACGTTAATACGGGATAC
Source organism: Mellilla xanthometata (assembly GCA_035578125.1). Taxonomy (NCBI): domain Eukaryota; kingdom Metazoa; phylum Arthropoda; class Insecta; order Lepidoptera; family Geometridae; genus Mellilla; species Mellilla xanthometata. Next base: position 13,877,426 of record JAPUBQ010000010.1, read on the forward strand.
AAAGGAGCCTTAGTGGTAATCCAGGGTCTACTCTATCTCCACACCAAATATCTTCGAAATAGGTTCAGCCGTTTGAGTGCGAAGGAGTGACATGCATACACATATACACACAGACTTTCGCATTTTTATTACCTATAAGTGGAAAAGTTCAGTAAATTTTAAAATTATTTCTTTAGACGACTTTAAAATACTTAAATGTGTATCTGTGGTAAAAGACTATGTTTGTTATGCACATATATTGAAATTTTTGCTCTAATGTCATATTTGAACCACTTTTTCTTTATCTTCATAACGGCTTCTTGATATGCATCCCCGGCAAAATATACTATTCGAACTAATTAGGTGACTAAAATATTCATTTAATTTTCAATACCTACAACCCTCGCAATTTTTTTTTCATAATTTTATTACAGTATGTTTTAATAATCATCTAAACACCCAACTTTCAACCCCTAAAGCATAATGGCTTAATGTACTCCTGGTATTTTTTTTATTTTAGCTTCATTGGCCTTTTATGGAGCTATTTCTATATCTCTAAATTAAGATTGAATTTAGCGATACGCGACTGTGAATGATTCCAGTCGAATTATTCGACTTTATAAATCATTCGAATTATTCGAATGATCTCCGAAAATTAGTAACTAACACGAACACTCAAAATTAACCGGACAGAATGAATACTACATTAGTTACTACTTGAGCCGACTCCACTCCAACGATATTTCATTCATTTGAAACTAACAAGTGACATTGACAAGATTCGCTAACAATCGAGTCAAAACGGCTTTAGTAACTAATTAATAGTCATCATTCGATTATTAATGTAATTGGTCTAGGTAGTAGTACCGTTTTAATTAAATTCAATAAATAAATAAATAAATTAACATAAGTATATTACTCCCATTGGCTCCCATAACACAGTTTTAAACTACTTTGGGAGCCTTTGGATTCCTATTACTTTTAATCTTTATGTAACTTTTGACAAAATAAACCTTTTTTGATTTTGATTTTTTTTTGATTTGATTAATACTCAAGTCGAACGTATATTACGTATATTATACTACGTAGCTGTAGATAATTCGACTGGTCAGATTATTCGCAGTCGCGCATCTCTAATTGTATTGGTTAGTGATGCTCAAGAGGTTGGTGGTTCCTGTTCGCAGGTAGCGCGGAAGGTGTCCCGCCGTACAGGATGCCGCCGGCGCCCGAGGCCGCGCTGCCCGGCGCGCCCGCCCCGCCTGCCGCCCTGCACACTCACTCCAACAAGTTCCCTGTTAGTATCACCTTCATTACCCTTATACTATAACCACTTGAGCGTCCGTGGGTACTACAGTGCCATTTTTTTACGGTTATCTGTTAGTGGTACTACAGTGCCACAAACTCGAAGCGTTCGTAAAAACTTATTTATTAATTAATAAACGGTTGCGTATCTTTGGCACAGCTGTAGTATTTAATGTTAAGAAAGAATCATAAATGGCATTTCAACCTAGTTTTATCCATTTTGATGCGTTATTTGATCGATAGAGCGGTTTAAAAATGACATATTTTTTATTGTGAGTGAGCGATTACTGCTTAAGAAGAATACTTTTATTTTATTACTTAATTCTTTATGTATGATGTGTTTTAATTTTTGAGACAAAATTCTTTTTACAGTGATATATAAATATCATAGCGTTTCATTCTCCAAAGTTCATAATTTTAACAAATAATATTCAACTACTGTTCGTGAGTAAACTTGGCTGGTTTTGTTGTCATCATTATTGTTTATATGAAATTGTAAGTTCGAAGTATATATTTTTAGCTTTATTGATGCCTTATTGTTTTACCTATCCAGCAGTAATTTTTTTCGTAATCACTACTATACTATTCTTTCAACAAACGTTTTTACCGAGACGGGTCACGCGATATTTTTTGTACACCTATCGAGCGATAGCGCCGGACAAGTAACGCACGTTGTGGTCTGCTAGCGCAGTCAAGTGGATAACTTGAGTCTATAAAGTCCCAACGGAACGCCAGAGCTGATTCCTCGTAGTTCGACAGTTCTCTCTCGACCGCAAATTATTTATCATTACTTTTTAAGTTCCTGCTGCTCGTTGTCAAGTTAACTCTTTCATAACTACCTGTTTTTATAACAATTATAATAGCTTTTTATAATGTTAGTTTGAAAATTGTAGCGCCTATAGCGTACATTAAAAAAAATATGTGTTTCTATAAGAATGTAAAGAGTAGTCGCCAAGTGTTTTTAAAAAATATATTAGTTCTGTAAATAGTTTAGATAGGCTTAATGATCCTTTGAAACGTAATTTAAAATATTGCTACAAAATAGTAGGATCCAAAGGCACGACTGTTTTGTAATATACTTCTATATAATAAAGATAATTTAAAACTGGCTGATTACTCACAACCACTACAGAACGAGCAAAGAGGCAGTGAGACACCGATACAGAGTTGAAGTTCCAAATTCTCGTACAAAATGCTTTGCGCCAACCTTTATTGTGAGGACAGCTTTGGTACTCCCTACCTAAGTCTCTGCTTCCTGAGAGGTACTCGTATCATCCAGGGGTCTTCAAAAGAACAGTTGATATACATACCTGTAATTTTAGTGTCATTTTAGGGTCAATATATTCAGTCATCTATATTTTAGTGTCAATAATATTAATTTGAATTAAATATTCTCTCACTCTTTTTTAGGATATGGTGGTGACCAAATTTTAATAATATGTATCTTAACCAGTAAATCACTGCACCGAACTTCCCCTTTTTTGGTGTGGTATATTTTCTTGGTTCATCAGTTTATCGCTCATCTGTTGTCCAACAATGTTATGTCCATCAAGACAAACCCGTATTGTTTCATTCACCAAAACGTCTCTCACACTTCTCACAGCTTGTTAATAATAATAATAATAGAGACATTATTCTCCTGTTCCCTACCAGTCTTGTCAAAACACTTCTTACCTACCAATCAATCTCAAGTATAGCTCGTAATATCCGCGGTTTCTCCATACATCTAGTTCTTATGCCGTGTCGGAGAGTTCCAGTGAAAGTTACTATTGTTCGTGCATTTATCGTTTTGCCATCGATGGTGGTGGGCTTATGGAGATTATCTTGTTTATTGGTCTTGCGTAATGTGTGTGTGTGTGTGACTTTTTTGTGACTAGATTTGTTGTGCTGGTGATAGTTATTTTCTAATAAAAGTTTGATTGCGTATCGCTGTTTTGAGAATTAGTGTTACAAACAAGTTTACGACTTAGATTATCTTACTAGTAAATCTCGTAGGTACCTATTTTGACGACCTCATTGGCGTAATGGTTACCATGCCAGACTGCCAACCAGAGGGTCCCGGGTTTGATTCCCGACACGGCCAACATCTTTGTGAAGGATTAAATTTGTTGGTTGTTGGTCTGGGTATTTAATATGCGTCCATATAAAGACATAATATGTTTTGTAGTACATATATCAGTTGTGATAGCTACCATAATACAAACTAGAAATGGTTTAGTATGGGGCTAACCAATCGTGAGTGAAATGTGTCACATTATTTATTTTTATTGTTAATTATTTTTATAGTAAGCGAACATACCTGAGCTTTGCATATTTTAAGTAAAAATTAGACATTTTGAAAACCAGCAAGGACATTCTGTAGTAGCAGCTATCATGGGTTTGGAGCACAGTATCAAGACAAATAACACTGATTCCTGATAGTACGTCATATATGTATTCTTCTCGCAACCCTTTTCATTTGACACGAATATTACCTACATAGCTTGTGAAAAAAATGTGATCCGTCGTTTAGTGGCAGACGTTTTTATCATACTCGCTCCAAATGTATATACATATGTATTCTTCTTGCAACCCTTTTCATTTGACATGAATATTACATATATAGGTTGTGAAAAAAATCTGATCCGTCGTATAGTGGCAGACGTTTTTACCAGCGAGCCATACTTGCTCTTGTTTTAATAACAGTAAAACTGACTCAACAATATCTCTGTCCGCAGATAGAACGCGAAGTGATTCTGTCGTCAGGCGACAAAAACTCCAAGGTGCCGATGCTGCAGGAGGCCAGGAAACGAGGTCGGCTGGGGGCGGTGGCTCCTGACACGCCGCCTAAAGCGCTCACTGCCTGGACGCATCCTGAGGTACCTACGCTTACACGAAACAACCGGCCAAATTAAAAATAATACTTTAAAAAAATGGTTGCCTGTAAAGTCGGTTTTACGGGCGAAGATTTTACGTGACAATGTCTGCCGCGTGCTGCGCGCGCGGCAGACCGATCATAGTTGAGTGGGAGAGAGACGCAAGGCATTCGGCGGGCCTCTCTCTCGTTCGGTGACTCATCGTAACGTTACCGGGCGTTACACTTCTTCATAAGTGACTCCCAGCCGCAACCTAATTTAAGACGTTGTCACGTCAAAAGTAATTGCAATTAAATTAATCACAATTGAACTTTTAATTGCACCTTGCAATTAAATTAATTTGATTAACGTGTGTCAATTGTAACTCACAACTAAAATAATTGCAATTAACTTTTTTAGTTGTTTTATGAAACTATTAAAACTAACAATTTACTTTATGTATCAAAATGAATTAGTAAAGATTAAAGAAAATTAAGCTTTAAGTATTACACTTTAGACGAATAAAAAAGTGGTCAAAGGCTGTATGTATAGCTTATTTTTTCTAAATCTTTCTTTCTACGTAAAAAAACTGCTAGTAGATAAAGAAACGAATATTTCCTTTCAATACGTGTTTAGTTTTATGTATAACAAAGTTGCATTGTTAAATATTTCTACAATTTTACATTTGTTTTTTTAAATTTTCAATAATTTTCAATTGTTATTTTTAATTAAAATTAACAAAAGAATTGAAAATTAATTAATTGTTAGTTGTTGCTAATACAGTCAACAGTTAAATAATCGTTAATTGTAATTTTTTTCAATAACAATTGATTAATTGTTAGTTGTTGTGGTTACATTTACCAATGAATTAATTGTTAATCTTTAATTGTTAATGCAATTAAGATTTGCCCAACACTGGTACCTACGCTTACACGAAACAACCGGCCAAATTAAAAATCAAGTTTTACAAAGCTTTTTTCTAATCGATTACTGTGATGGTCGTTGGACAAGAAAGATAATAAAATGGGTACCGAGAGAGGACAAAAGAGGTAGAGGGAGACCAAATAGAAGATGGGTAGATTTGTTTATCAAAGATACGGACAGGAATGGACGAGGTTGGCAAGAGATAGGAAAATATGGAGTAAACTGGGGGAAGCCTACGCCAACGAGGCGACAATTACAGCAACCTAAAACTGACAAGAGAAATCGCTTAATTCACAAATAATTTATTATATTTTTGTCATTTTTGACATTCTGAAATTTAAACTCACTATTATTTTACTTAATTATTATTTACAAGAAAAATTTACATATTAAAAAAACTAAAAATTAAACAAGAGATTTTTTTGATAATTATATTTAAATTTTGATAAATAGTGACATCGTGATTGTGAATTGGAAACAGAACCTTATAATGATTGTAATTGAATAAATGGCTTTTTTACTTTTACTTTACTGTGATGGTATCAAAATTAATTTTATGTTTTAAATTAGTTACCAGATTTTGCCCATGTCATCGCCTTAAGGCGGCAATAGAAGTTTATCATTGTCAAATGTACTTTTTCTTTCTCATAGGATTAAGAAGCCTGACAGACGAATAGCGCTAGTTCCTTTGGATTGAAGTGACTTTGGTTACGAAAACAAAATTAATAATCTTAAATCCAGTAAAAGGCCTGGTGCTTAGTTTTGGTCAAATTACTTGAAAGTTAATTTAAATGATTATGATTTCTTGTTACATACTTTACACATAATATTACGTTAACCTGTGTATACTATAACGTTTAGTAGAAAGTTTGTATTGGAAAGCGGTTCAGACATTGCTAAGTCATGGTAACTTATCAAAACAAGCTATTTTTACTTAATACTGACTTGCAGAACCTATAACTTTCAATACAATGTAATATTTAAACTCTTTGCAACGTGTTACGTAACTCTCAATATTTAGAAATGTCTTATTTATTTCAATACACAATTATCATACAGCAAAACAGTAAATAAAAAAGGTAAGTGCTTAAAAGTAATGAAAATGTAATGTTTTTGTATAACATGTAAATGTAAAATACTATAATATAAAGACAGTCTTCGGATTAGTGTCAATCCAAAATAATGTAATTAAAAAGTGAAAATCATTTACTGGTAACACCAAAGTGACATGTCAAATAATATGATATTACTAGCTGACCCGGCAAACGTTGTTTTGCCTCACTTAGGGGTACAGCGCCATCTATTGATTACTTACTCAACCCAGTCGAAAGGTATCGACATCTGTTAGAATCATTTGGAGTTAACAGATAATTGTGACTGTCAAATAAAAACAGACAATAATTAGCAATAAATTAAAATTGCGACTATAATTTGAGATTTAAACCATCCTATCTCTCAAGTTGGATCGAACTGCACATGGTGTGCGAATTATAATCGGTTAAGTGGTTTAGGAGTCCATTGAGGATAAACATTGTGACACGAGATTTATATATATTAAGATAAGATTACAATAGTATAGGATATACGATATAATTTAAATGTCAATTGTCAATTTCAGTGGTAATTGGGTTCTGTTCTCAGTCTTAACTATCATTATCAAAGTGCAAAACCCGTCACGGCACCTAAAGGTGCTCCCACAGTTTCCTGCGATCCAGTTATTCCTGACTAGGCATGCTCCATCTTCAACCAGAATTAATTACTGGTGTTCCTAAGTGCCATTTTATTATTTTTTTATACTATAAAAATACTATATCTATCTACAAAACTTGAAAACTATACTGACCAAAAATATTAACTTTTCATAACTTTAGGAACGTTACTCGTTTTGACGTGACAACGTCTTAAATTAGGTTGCGGCTGGGAGTCACTTATGAAAAAGTGTAACGCCCGGTAACGTTACGATGAGTCACCGAACGAGAGAGAGGCCCGCCGAATGCCTTGCGTCTCTCTCCCACTCAACTATGATCGGTCTGCCGCACGCGCAGCACGCGGCAGACGTTGTCACGTAAAATCTTCGCCCGTAAAACCGACTTTACAGGCAACCATTTTTTTTACGCCATACAAATAAAGCTGTTTCAAGAAAACTGATATGACAGTCGTTGTAGATATGTCGTTGATTGACAGTTATGTATAATATCATAACGCTACATTATAAGCTAAATTTTAATATCGTCATCACCAGCCGCCTTTCATCAAAGAATTTTGTATTTTTTGAAAAAGTCACACATTATCTTCAAATCAAATCAAATCATATATTTCTTGTAAAATAGGTACAATTGATGTTATTACTTATTACATTAAGTTAGTCCTCTATTTTGACTGTCATTATTTAAAACCATATATGTAAGAAAATTGATTAATTAAAACATTGTCTTTGAGGATTATATAGCCTATATTGTAAAATAATATAATCTATATGTAAACTTTCATTGAAATTAATTCGTTAGTTTTTGCGTGAAAGAGGAACAAATATCCAGATTACCATACCAACTTTCACGTTTATAATATTAAGTGGGATAGTAAAGCGCGCTACAGTCTCTGTCAAGCTTGTTACTAAAGTGTACCTAACGGATCCCTGCCCGATATCTGATCTTATTGCTTCATTCCGAGTGGACTCGGAATTGAGGATGCAAACCATTAGATTTGGCGGAATGAACTAATGGAAATACACTTAGACGTAACATAACAGCTACAATACGGTTAGTATTAAAAATACAGACAAAGATTGTAGCGGAAGAATGCGAAATGTAAATTTAATTTAGATTTTTTTATAATTTGATTCTACCATCTCCGTTCTACTACAGAACGAGCAGAGACACCAATGCATAGTTGAAGTTCCAAACGTTCGTACAAAACGCTTTGCGTCGACCTTTATTGTGAGGACTGCGAAGTTTTGGAACTCACTACCTGAGTCTCTGTTTCCAGAGAGGTATCATCCGGAGGTCTTCAAAAGTAGAGTTTATAGGCATCTTCTAGCTAATCGTACCACACCGTAGACTGCAGCGCAGCTTAACATCAGGCTTCTAGTCAAACGCAAACCTATCAAGGATAAAAAAAGGCGGCAATTTTCTTAAAATGAATCTAAGATGGCCGCCGCTACTAAAAGACGGCCTACCTCTTTATCAAATGACAGAGCTTGACGAGCAGAACTCTATAATAATATATTCTAATGCAAGATATAAGACATAATAAATAAAAAAATGCATTCTTTTGTTTCTACTTGTCACTCGGTACTTTTCCCGTAATAAAGTCATGCATCCCTGACGCTTGCACACTTGAACGAAGAGTAAGTGTAGCTATTCTTAACATAGACACAGAATATATTAGTGCAAAAGCCTAGTTCTGTAAAGGAGCCATTTAAAAACCGAAGGATACATTTTTCGTTTATTTTTATTATGTATTTTTTATAACATTATATTACAATTTTATTAAACAATAAAAAAACAAGTACTAATGATATAAATAAATTCAATCATAACTTAAGAATAATAAAGTGAAAATTATTTACAAAGGATAGTAAAACTAAATTTTTGTAAGATAGATAGATAGATAGATAGATAGATAGAAAATTCTTTATTGGACACATTAATTCTTACATACAAAAAAGAAAAAGAAAGAGCTTACAAATAAGTGTGCCACAATTGGCGGCCTTATCGCTTAAAGCGATCTCTTCTCTTTTGTAAGCTTAAAAAAAAGTTATAAAACAAAAATTGAAAAGACAATTATCTATTTACTGGTCATAATTCACACCGAATCCACCATTATATTACATTACACTGATATGGTCCTACCTGGGCGAGGACTGCACAAGATCGACGCAGGTGGCACATGCAGAAGGAGGCCTATACCCAGCAGTGGGATAAAGAGGGCTGTGGATGATGATGATGATGATGATGACACTGATGATAGATCGGTAACAAAAACAAGAAAAACTATGTAATTCCATACATACAGTACTATACAGTCACAAACAGTAAATTCATACAAAAATATCATTGTAGCAATATAAACAACTTATACATAATATATCATTAGTCATAAATTAAAAAAGGAATATAATAAGTATACACATAAATTTAGACCTTTTAGCCATCCATCATCATAATATTTCATGCCTATTCTAGCAGGGTAGTAGGATGAAAAATTTCTTCTGGGCGCTACCGTGGGTCTAATGACATGTTAAATAGTAGGCCCCGGCTGTTAGTCTTAGTATAAGCAGTCATCAAGCCAAATCAGAGGCCTTCGTGCGGTATGAAACTTTTGACACCAGAGCTTGGCCACTTGTTTAGCTCATACAAATAAGAAGAAGTATACAAATGTCAGAAGTTATTCATCTGTCATTAATCTATACACAACAGGGGTGTTTGTTGTCCGTCTTCCTAGTAGGCACCAGGCGGAACGAGGCTGCCATTCCGAGTAAGTACAGGTTCTTGCCCTTGCACCGGCCCTGCCTATTCACACCATTATTACAAGCTGGTGTCATCATCGTGATACCTAGGTACTTGATGCTAGTGGTTACTGACGCAGCGAGCGAAGCAAGCGAATTCTATTATATCTCGAAGTGTAACATAATATTGCTTTCATCTGTCTGTATGTATAAATAAATAATAATTAAAAAATATTTGGGTACTTTTCACACATGGCTGGTTACCACCATACTAAACTATTTCTAGCTTGTATTAAGATTGCTAACACAACTAATATCTATACCATATACCAATATTGAGACGACGGCTGATAAAGGAGAGTGGAAGAAGAAAATTTGCTGTGCCGACCCCACCTAGTAGGATGGAGCAAGGAAAAAGAAGAATACCAATATTATAAAGAGGAAAAGTTTGATTGTTTGTTTGTTTGACGCGAATAGGATCCGAAACTACTGAACCGATTTGAAAAATTCTTTCACTGTTAGGAAGCTATATGTATATAACTCCGAATAACATAGACTATAGCTTGTTTTACTTAATTTAGATTATTTTAGAGACCGTGCGGAGCCGAGACAACCTGATAGTACTACTAATATACTAGCAATTACCCGCGGCTTCGCCTGCGTTAAGTAATCATGTGTAGTGGTTACATGAGTAGGTTAGGTAAGGAAATCATTAAAATATGCTGAGGCACAAAATAAAGAGCGGCTGGGGTTTGATGGAAAGATATTGTGACACACAGACAATGAAATGAATTTAAAGTAAAGAATTAAAAAAAGAAGTGTTATGAAAACAAACACGAACGCACAAACACACGAACAGGCGAACAAAGACAATCTAAGGCGAACTCAAAATTTGCCAAAGAAAAGTCCAGAGATCGCAGCTAGTAAGAGGATAAAAAACTTCAAAACCTAAAGAATATTTACTGGCAAATATTTTCCTCAACATATTTACTCCACAATCCACAATAACAGAAATTCCGGACCGGTCACTGGCATGCACTGCCTATGAATCTAAGCAGACCGGGTACCGTGCTAAACTATACCTTATTTTGTACACTATAAAGGCGTTTCGAACGAGTTACGCGTGAAGGTCGCATGAATCAGGGTTGTGACGTCATCGCATCGATACTGAAGCAAATATTCGATCAGGGGATACGAGACTCGTTAGCTCAGTAGGTTAGAGGCTTAGAGCACCGATATTCTTACTTGACCATCGGAGGGCGGAGGTTCAAATCTTTCACGAGTTAATATAAATAGTTTTTTTTCTTAATTTTTATTTTATTGTTTGTTTTTTAGACCAGGAGAGAACTCTAAAATTCTCGACTAAAGAGCTTCACCTCTCAGCTCTTATGAAGAGGATTTGAAAATAATTGGCTAAGTGATAACTCTTACTTAGCACTAAGCCTTACAGCCGGCACCTACAATTTAACGTAATATGATACAGCGCTACCGTACCAAGAAGAAAATTACGCACTTTAAAAACCACCAGACTTGTGCATGGTAACCCATCCAAACACCGTCCGCATTGACCGTTGCTTAGCTTCAATGATCGCGTCAGATCACATTTGCTAGTCGAGAAACAGGCGCTAAAGAAGAAGAAGTAAACCTATAATTTTAATGCAAGTTTACAGAAAACCATGAAAAAAAATCAAATTCAAAAAGCTCCCACTTAAAGAAAACATAAAGCTCTATTTATAGTTTTAATTGCGGAAACTACCTGCGCAAGTTGAAAGGACCGTTCTAAGGCTCTAAATAAACATACGCGGTTCGTCCTTGGTTCCTTAAGGCTTTAGACATTAGAATAGTTGATGTTAGTCGTAATAAACATTCATACGGCGTGCTGTGACTGCCTACTCAGAACACAACGGTAGGGGCGGAGGAGCCATCGCCTTGCTGCGACGAATCTGTTATTTTAATGTTACAGTAAATATGTTTTTTATATTTTGGACTCATTACACACACGGCTGATTAACCCCATACTCAACCATTTCTTGATTGTATTATGGTTGCTAACACAGCAGATATACTACATATACATACATACATAGTTTATTTATATATTTTAACACCAAGTCCGACAGCCAACAAATTTAGTTCAGCACAAACATGCCGGGAATCGAACCCGGAACCTTCTGATTGGCAGTCTGGCATGGGAACCATTACACCAACGAGGTCGTTAAAATTTTTGAATTTCTGTTTTAAATTTTTGGCGCATAATTAAATGGTTACCGATAAATGGTTTGTCTTGTTTATCTAATGCAATACTAAATACCAAAAAAACAATAAACACATTCTTTTTCTCTCTTGTTATGTTATGTTGATAAGTTTATTTTTAAGCATTAACAGATCTAAAACGATCATTGTTGAAAAAATATGTATATAAAATATCTCTCCTGTATTAACACAGCTAGCGTGTTGGGCACCTCATTCTTGTTCTAGTCTTCTTCCTCCCTCTTACTGAGGAGGTTGGGCACTGCCCTCGAGTATCCCCTCTTTTGACTTGTGACTTTGGTGTTATCAATAAATTATTTGTATTTGTATTTGGTAGGGTTGTGCACCAGGGGCGAGCAGGGGCGGGTTGTTTAATTAATTTTTTTAATATCTTGACGTATTGATTTTGTATAATTTTATCATCCCTATAACATGTATGTCTAGAAAACCCAGGATTATTTTAGTAGTGCTATTTATTTTTAAATACGTTTATGTTAACCGCATTCATCTCTCGACTGTGTTGATTAAGTTTGTAAGATTTCTAACTAAATAAATTGCGATTATTTTAAAAATACGTATTAACTCAGATAAACTTTAAAATTAAACTTTCAACATAGAAAAAATATTTCACATCATATATTATTATTCAATACATTTGATTTCAAAACCTCGGTTCAAAACTGTTTATTTAAATTTAGTTTAATATCCAGTTAGCGCAGTATTTCGAATTACTTCAAAGTATTTCGAAGCATTCAAGCTGCCTTTACATTATTTATTGATTTCAGAAATGAAAGTTTGTATCAACGCAGTCCCCAAAATCAAAGTCAAATAAATTGATTGCTTCATTATGGTTTATTATGTTTTTTGCTTGTAAAAATGCACTAATATTTTATTTTACCATTTACTACATGACATTATTCACTTGTTTCTTTTTTGTATTAGTGCCTTCTAAAAAAGTACAAACAAATACAAAGCCAAGTCAGAGGCCTTCGAGCAGCTTGAAAACTCAACACTAGAGCTTGGGTTCTTGCATATACGAAGAAGAAGAAGATTATTATGATATAATTCAATCGAATATGAGCATAGAATTCATATAAATCATAGAACTTTATTAACCTTAGAAAATTGCGTTATACTAGGTACGTCAAATTTACATATCGTCATATATTCATCAATAATTAATTAATCAGACAATCGTACAATGTCATCTTAAATATAAAATTTCCGTGTCACAGTGTTTGTTACCGTACTCCTCCGAAACGGCTTGACCGATTTTTTCCAAATTTTATATGCGTATTCAGAAGGTCTGAGAATCGGCTACTGTATATTTAGATTTTATTTTTTTATTAAGGTAAAAAAACGTTTGCCGGGTCAGCTAGTAATAATATAATAGACTAACAACACATTTACACATAATTCATGTCACTTTACAGTCCGTCATACTTAAATAAAGATTCTGAAAGAGGCAACCTCATATATTCATTTAAGGCATAAAAAGAGTACTTATTTAAATTTAAAAGTAGGTATCATTTAATGAACATTACAACATGTGCGCCGGATATTAGTTTATTGGGCGTAAGTTCAGCGCAGCGAAGCCGCTCCCGCGCACGGTGCGTTTGGGCACGGATGCCGCCGCATCCGGTCGTGCCGCGCACCTCGCCGGGAGCGCCGGTGGGAACACACCTTTACTAGCTGTTATATATTTAAATTTAATTTTAGAATAGATTGTAGTGCGGTTAAAACGTTTTGTATGTGCAAGTGGAATTCTTATTTTAAATAGTGGATTTTATGTTGTAAACAGTTTAAAATAGTGAATTTGTGGTTATTTTAATAACGGTTTTTGTTAAATTAGTGCTATTATTGTAATAATTGATCAATTTTGTGCTAGAAATCTATTTACCGAAGAAAGAATCACGAAAATGGTCGAGTTTGCTTTAGAAAATGTGGGTAAAAGTTTTGTTTGTATTTTAAGAACTTCTGTTTCTAAGCTTTCTTGTTTATTAACTGTAAAGATCACATTAATTTATTTGTTACGATAATAATGATGATGTCAAGATTTGGATTGGTGGGTAGGGAGATTTTCAGATTTACTAGATTTATGTTACTAATTTTTATGCTGCAAACAAAGCTTTCTCTACTTTGAAATTTTAACAAGCCTGCAGTTAATCGTTATTATTCGGTATCATAAAAAATATATTATGACAGAATTCATATGCAAGGAAAAAGTATCCCTAATTTGCACTACTTTAAACATTGACATTGAACAGTGGACATCATGTGAACTATTAAAAAATAATTTCAACTCAGTGTGATATAGGCACATCAGCTTAATGCTGCTCGCCTATAAGTCAAATAAATAAATAATTTCATCTTTATTTCCTCCTAGTTCGTATACCTAATTACTGAAGGTCGTGACTCCCCCGCAGAGTTTATTCATTGCAGGAGTTGTCTTGGGCAAGCACATTGTGGTGGACGCCCGTGTCCTTCAACGGAAGACATAATGTCTTCGGATATTGTGGTCCTCAAACACGTCGGTTTCTTAACGACGTTTTCTTTCGCCGTAAACAGAGTGCGAATCCATTTACTGACAAAAAAACAGTCTTTGGTGGAGGGTTCTATCCTGGATACTGATTCTACCCTGAATAGAACCATTCGTCCGATTAAAAGCAGAGGTTTTCCCACTAAGCCACACTCTCTTTTTTGAACAAACATTTCAGCATAATTACCCTACAATACAGAACAACAATCGAAATACTACCAAAACCCCAAGCGCCAGTACCTATACCTTTCACCCAGCATGGAACAGTTAGTTGTGGAACCGCCACCAATCTCATTCCATCTGTACAGGCAATAGAGCATTGTCTTCAAGTTCCCAAGCTATACACTGACAGCTATGTGAGACCAGGCGTTTCTCAAACTTATTGCGCTTAGAATATATTGCGGTGCGCTTGTGGTAATTTGAGAGGAATTTTAAGAATTGTGATAATAACAGAGCATGGGATTGTTTTGAAAGCGCGAAAATGTAACGTTTTGTGCAATGGATGATTAAATAAAACAGCCTTTGGGACTACTATCATAAGACTATTCAATTACTTTGAATGTCTAAATCCCAAAATTAGTGAGATTACTAAAGCAATATTCCAAAAGATCCAAAGACGACGTTATATGTTTACGGAATCGTCAATAAAATATATTTCTTTCTCTCTTCCTCAGAATCAACAAGCCGGCACATCAGGAGATTTCCGCCAGTACCAAGAGTACGGCTACGCCATGCATCAGAACCAGGGAGCAGTCGCCAGACCTCAGAACTATGAGTCAGCAAAACCTCCAGTCCCCGCCAAAACCTACGGCAAACCTGAACAGAACAACACCCAAATGATCACAGTCACCGTCGAAACTGGAAAAGACAGTACACGAGATGCACCTAAAAACAACAAATCTGTCAGTAAAACATATCATACACTCAAGGACATGATCTCAAGCAGGTTCAAAAGTAAAGAAAGCACAGACGAGAAAAATAATGAACCAGAAACAAGTCTCAATAATAGTGAAGAAAGAAAAAGACCAGAAGCAGAACAAACGACTCCAGTGAGAAAAACTGATCAAGGAATATATGGGAGGCCAGTACCGCAGAATAG
This sequence comes from Mellilla xanthometata, assembly GCA_035578125.1. Classification (NCBI taxonomy): domain Eukaryota; kingdom Metazoa; phylum Arthropoda; class Insecta; order Lepidoptera; family Geometridae; genus Mellilla; species Mellilla xanthometata. The sequence goes on from JAPUBQ010000010.1 coordinate 13,892,800, forward strand.
GCCAGAAATTCAAAGTAGACCAGATATACAGTCCAGGCCAGAACTTAAGAGGCCAGAGATGCAATACAGCCATGGTGTGCCAAATAATATGGCGTATCCTAGTCCTTCGCCTCACAGGTAATCATTATATTATTGAACAACTTTACAAGTCTTGGTAAGTAGCATATCTAATTGTCACGATTATAGCCCTCCTAATAAGTAAGATTTTAACAAATTTGTCAAAAGCTACAGATATGAAATGCAAAAAATATTAAGATGATAAAATGTTTTCTCAAAAGTACAAAGCAACAAAAGACTTGTGAGATTTATTTTACTAATGTATTAAATATAATTCATACTCTTCACAGGCCAATGATAACCCAGCAACAAATAGTGCAGCAGCACATGATGCTGAATCACCAGGCCCGCAGCCAGGAGATGCTGGCTTCCCCCCACCGCAGCCAGGAGATGCTGGCTTCTCCCCACCGGCCCCAGGCATTAGGAGCTGATGCCCTGTACCAGCAATACGGACCTCCTGGGAGAAGAAGTGCAATGTACCAAAGAGACCTGGACGTAAGGTCCATGGCCAACTTCACGTCTTTGAAAACTGGTCCGCAAAGTCAGGTAGAAATTTTATTATTTATTGATCATGATGATGATGATAAAGTTCTAAAACAGACATCAAAAAACAAGTTCTTGCCCAATAATGATTATGTCCCCGTACAACATTGCAAAGTCATTAATCTAGAATGTTACATCGAAGTTTGACATTTACTTTCAATGATCATCATCGTTTCATTTGTCATGTATGATGAAATTATAACAATTACAGAAGAAAATAGATTTCACAATTATCATTCAAATTACAACTCCAAATAGATAACATTATAAGTAAAAGGGATTTAAAACTTCGATATGCATTTAGCATAACAAATCCAATAAAAACTCTGGGAACAATAACCTCGTAAGCTCATTACAATGAATCCATTGTACTGGCTTTGTCTGTTGTTCACGACAACAATAGAGCTTTTTTCTATACTTTTAACCACCTACTTATAATTTTCTACCTACTTAAGATTGTTGACAGTTGCTACTGTAGAAAGTTTGCTGGCTTCTTACTTTAGTTTTTGGTTAACAGAATTTACTCAATTCTCAAAAAAAATCAGTAACTATAACTAATCACTCTTGAAAATGTTTGGGCTTTATTTCCCAGAAAATCAATTCTGTTGTCTCAGTTTTTGTGGAATCAGTGTACATAAAGTTAGTGTTTTCGAATTAACGACGTTTTTCGACTCAATAACTCGATCAAACTCATTATAAATTCGATTTGTCAATTTACTTGCATTAGGTGATTTTATTTTAATTCCAGTGGCAGCGAAGCTTCCATGTTTAAGACTACGCTTACTAATTGTTATAAGTTCTAGTGATATCAAGACTGTATTTATCTTCTGCTAACTTTGTCTAAAATTATTTTATGGCTAGTTCTAATTAAAACTACTGTCTCGAATGTACTTACCTTGAAGAACCATTTCATAATCTTTAATTTACGCGCCTATGCCCAATTTAACTCTGTAACTGGTATTTCTCAACGGCTTTCCACCACGCTGAACCATTCCCACTAAAACAATGGGATCCCCTTCCCACCAATTATCTGATTCCCACGGCTGGGCAATTACGGCTGTAGCAAGTGCTTTACAGTGCCGACTGGTTGCTACACTTTTATATGAATTTATATTGATTGAGCTTTAATTCCATTACTTGGTGCTCGTTTCCCCGTTTGGGGAAGTTTTCTCATAAATTCAGATACTTCAAATTTACGTCGATAATTTATTTGTCAATATTACCTTTAACATATACACAAACCATTTCTTTCTTAATTCATCCTCAACTTTATTTTCGCGGCTATGATTTTATCCACTAGCATAAAAATTGCAGAATTTTTTTTTTATCACTCTAGAAACATTTATGGTCTATAAATAAAAAAAAATGTGTACTTATCAGTATTTTTCTTTTCTAATAATTCTGCGGTTTCACATAAATCTAGATCAACTTCGAAAGTTAGATCATGTAAAGAAATCTAGATCAAGTTGAATTGCAGATAATCCAGTTTTAAAGCAAATACAATACTATGATGTTTATATATGTAATCTCATACATACGAGATCGAGATCAATTCCCACGAAAACTAAAGAAAGTGCATCTGTAGGTTGCGATTTCGATTAAAATATTCATAAGATCATACAAAGATATAATGTACCGCGTACTGTAATCTCTGTATCCTTATTTATGAACGGAAATACCCCGTTATAGTCTAATGGACTTCCTTTAGCAGTTATTAAATTATTAACGATGGCTTGCTAATGACGTAGTATCCGATTTAACTGCAATTTTATCTGGATAACCTTGTACTGAAAGGAAATGTGTTTTGCAATCATTAAATATATTTTTTGATTGTGTTTGAGTACAGCAAAATACACTAAAGGTATTTGAGAACTTCTGTATCAGCTACTTGGCGTTAAATGATAAACTAAAATCTTGTATCTGCTATCACTCAGCTTTTACAATAAGGAATTTATTATTTACCTTTCCAGTTTGAAAACCACTCCCGGCCCGATCTCAGAAGCCCTCAGCAGTTAGAAAGGGAGATAGTCAGACAACGTGGTCTAGTAGAAGGGAGACGAGCTTCATCACATCCTCACTTACTAGACGAACCTCCGCCGAGACCTGAACCCACGACTCCACAGATCCACAACCGATCTAGACGGAACTCCCACAGCAACCTGTTAGAAGTTAACGAAACTCCCCAAAGACTGGACGAAAGAGAATCTGACGATGGAGGCTTTAGGCAGAGGCTGGCAGCTCATAATAGATCTAACTATGAAGAGCGAGTGAGAACAAGCGGTCGATCAATAGAGTCTAGAATACAAGAGAATACTTACAGGAGAACTCCTGAGAGTCACCGAGAAAGAAGAACGCCAGACAGTCATAAAGAAAGGCGGACTCCAGATAGTCACAAAGAAAGACGGACCCCTGACAGTCATAAGGAAAGACGAACGCCTGATAGTCACAGAGAAAGACGGACACCTGATTCTATAAAACAGAAGTTGAAAGATGAAGGTCAGGTTAGTCTGGTTGATGAAAGCGCTAGTCAAAAGTCTGCTGATAGCGTGTATAATTCCAGTGGCAAGGCGGAAGCTTATAACCCTCAGCCATCATCATCCAGGCAGACACCAAGCAGGATAGAGGATTTGAAGAACCACGGGAAGAAGGGGACTGGATCGGGAGCCAGTTCAGGTGAGATTCGTAAGTTTGCTCTTACATTATATTTCTGAAATAATATGTATATTTTTACCAAATATCTTTGAAGATTGTAGTATTCATGGATTAATTTTAAGTCACGATCAACCAATCAATGTATAATTAGATAAGCCCCTAAATTTACAACTGGTCGCTTCCAGATTACGACAAAAATGGGGGGCAATCTTCTAACGTAGACTCTGGTAGGGGAAGCGTAGCGTACTCCAGCGGTAGACGACCAGAGCAGAGTCTTCATGACACGTCAGCGGACTCTGACGCTGTCACTTCCCGAGCACCGCAGCCTGGACCCAGCCAGCAGGCTCCGGGACCTAGTAAGTATACAATAGACACTATTTTAAAAAGTTACTCTGGCATGCCTGTGAAAGTATCATAATTATTTTTAAACTGATTGCTAGGTATTCTCTTGGTACAGTTCTGACACATCAATAACCTTTTATCAACAACTTACTTTCAAATATTTTAAGAGCAGCACCAAACATCAAAAGAGTACCCGTAAATTTAACCTGTCCCTTTACCAAATTTATTCCAGTTAAATTGCGTCTCATACAACTGGTTTTTAACAACTTCCAGGCGGAGAGAACGAGTGGGCAGACCTGGTGGAGTGTGAGCTGCGTCAGATCCTGGAGCCGAAGCTGGCTGGCATGAGGCTCGACTCTTCTGGAAGCTCCGACTCCTCAGTGACGCCGCCACTGCCACCTCTCTCACCTTCCTCTGATATGCATAAGAGGAATAGGTAATAATATAATCTATAATATAAAAATAAGTGGGGTTTTCCTTCCTGACGCTATAACTCCAGAACGCGAACCGATTTTCACGGTTTTGCATTTGTTGGAAAGGTCTCGGGCTCCGTAAAGTTTGTAGCAAACAAAATTCAGAGAAAATTTGATTCGCAAAAAAAATTGTCCTACACGCGGGCAGAGCCGCGGGCAACAGCTAGTTCGTTTATGAAAACCACATTCAAATTCCTTATTTTAAGCTACAAAGCCATCCGCACATCAGCTGCTGTTAAGTGAGGCTAAGGGCTGAGCGTGCTTGTAAGATACCGCCTAGTCTTATCTTAAAATCAGTAAGATTGTAAATTACTAATAAGTTGTCTAGTTCGAACAAAAAGAAGTGTATTGTTTAGAGGTAAATAGCCACAGAACATCTTGACCGATGTAAATATATGGGTAGAGATTTTCGATGATCGCTTTATTACCTCTTCTTAATTAATCAATTTTCTTTATCGCAGTCTCCCCGGGCGTTCGGTAGACTATGCAGAAGAAAGGAGACGGGGACGCGACTCCCCCCGGTGGCACTCACATAAAAAACACTCCTCCAAACGGGATCATCATTATAAGAAACACTGTAAGTATTCTCTCAAAAACACTTAACTAATACGCCGTAGGTATATTAATATTATCATTAACAGCTAGGAGTTCTACAAAGCAATATCGAAAAAAATAAAATCTGTAAGAAACTGTCGCCTCAACGATATGATACTAAAATAATTCATATGATGGTGCCCTTATTATTTGAAATATATCATAGTGTATGTATTTCATTTGATATCCATACTAGAAGTTTCGCATAAGTGATCCGCTATTCTGTACCGGAGTCTATCTTGGTCCGATTCCATCAAACATTGTAAGGTAAAAATATTCCCATCTTACACACTTTTCATACAAACATGTAAATTAAAATCAGTTCATCCATTCGGGAGCAACAGACAAACACCCACACACAGAGATAAATCAAATTTATATATCCCAAAGTTTTTGCGCCGGTTAAGTAGTCTTTCAAGACTTATGAGAGCAAAATCATAGCTTTTGATAATTAATTTAACTATGTTGTCTATTATACATAATTACTAGCTGACCCGGCAAACGTTGTTTTTCCTCACTTAGGTGTATGAAAAATAGATAGTGTAGCTTATATGACACGATCGTAGATTTACCTTAGCAGCGCCATCTATTGATTACTTACTCAACCCAGTCGAAAGGTATCGACATCTGTTAGAATCATTTGGAGTTAACAGATAATTGTGACTGTCAAATAATAATAGACAATAATTAGCAATAAATTAAAATTGCGACTTTAATTTGAGATTTAAACTATCCAATCTCTCAAGTTGGATCGAACTGCACATTGTGTGCGAATTTTATTAGAATCGGTTAAGTGGTTTAAGAGTCCATTGAGGACAAACATTGTGACACGAGATTTATATATATTAAGATTAAATCAGATCTTGTAAATTTGTTGTCTATTTCCCTCATTTTATTTGATGTTCTATTTTTTGTTACTTATTTGATTACTTATTATCTTTCCTCTGATTCTAGTATTTGGTCTCGACACTACTGATATGACATCGACCACGACGCGCAGCCTGGACCTGTCCTCTCTCCTCGACGCGAGGTCTGACAGTGATGCCTCGGGAGGCGACGCCCGCGCCATCAGGCGGCAGCTCCGGGGGTTGGAGAACATGTACGCTGAGGTGCTGCAACTCCTGGGAGTCAGGAAACCCGCCAGCCTCGCCAAACATCCTGCTTGGGAGGCCAGGTAAAGAAACGTTTATCTTTTTAAACACATTATTATAGAATTTATTTATTTATTTATTCATATATTTAAATATAAACATAAACCTACAGCATTCCAGCCAAACCGCCTATGTTTATTATATTATTAATTTAAAAACTAAGTAGTAAATGCACTTATTACAATTAACAAAACAGTAAAAAATTATTAAACAAAAAACAAGACAATTATAAAAATATAATATAAATCCCATTCATCCCTCTTTCACTCATTCATCACCCTTCAACCACTTACAGACAGTTATTTTTTCTGTATACTCTAAGGTATTTTTTTCTATCTTCTTCCACTCGTCAGCAAAGAAGAAACTACTAGCTGCGGCCGGTGGTATTAACCGCGTTAATCCGGGACAAAATAAGTAATCCGAGATAAAAATTAGCCGATGTGTTAATCCAAGGTTATTTTTTTAAATGGGGAAATCCAAAACGGACACCCGCACATCGTCGCCGGCGGTTTGCGACTCAATTTTTTTTCAGGAAAAAAGATGGTTGTCTGTAAAGTCGGTTTTGCGGGCGAAGATTTTACGTGACAACGTCTGCCGCGCGCGCAGCACGCGGCAGACCGATCATAGTTGAGTGGGAGAGAGACGCAAGGCATTCGGCGGGCCTCTCTCTCGTTCGGTGACTCATCGTAACGTTACCGGGCGTTACACTTTTTCATAAGTGACTCCCAGCCGCAACCTAATTTAAGACGTTGTCACGTCAAAAAATAGCCTATGATATTTATCCAAGATTTAACCTCTTTTCACACCAAATTTCATCAAAACCGGTTCAGCCGTTTGAGCGTGAAGAAGTAATAAACATACACACTTCCACATAAACATTTCTTATATAAGTGAACTCGTAATTTTCGTAAAAACCAATCCTGATCTCTTCAAAATGCGCGAGGCAGGAACTAGACGCGAGGGAACGATTTATACTCAGCAGAGAAGGACCGTTACATTAAGTAAGAGTGTGTTTGGTATTGCTCACGGAACAGAAATTGCTCCACTCATTTATAATAAGATTCCGGCAAAAATTAGGTCCAATTGTAACTTAAATAATTTTAAAACAGAACTCAATGATTTTCTAAGCATACTATAGACGATTTTTTATCAGACATTTCTTTGGGAATTAATACTAGACTCTAAAATAAATGACATACTTATCTAAATAATCAATATTTAATATTTAAGTACGAGTATATTTAATTTGACATAATCATAATTAATTTAATAATGTAAGTTTATTTTAGTTAATGTATTAGACTGGTAAATCTACGATAGCCTGCACAAAGTAAAAAAAAAAAAAGTTCATTGACATCTAAGTTCTGTTCAGTTGTTTGTTGATTATTTTGTTTATTCGAGGTTAATATTGTATAATGTTTAATAAATTATGTAAAATATCCTTATGTAAGTAGCTTTAAGTTTTATCATATACTATTATTAATTATTGCACGGTAGGTAGAATATGGTGCACTTTTTCTTTTTTTTTCTTTGACCGAATACCTATCTGTATTATGCGTGCCAACTAAGAATAGGACTGTCAAAGCCGCCATCTTGCTCAATCATACGCGCAAACTTCATAACCAAAGTGTATGGTGTGCAAAAAAAAATTATGAACAAATTATGTTCAGTTTATATTTTTAATGTACGCTGTTTTGCTATTTCTTATACATTTTACGGCAAATTGTAAATGAGTAGTATTTAGTAGGATTTGAAAGTAAAAGCATATTTATAAAAATATAATTTCTTTTTCATTGTTGTCACTTCTTTTTGTACCAAATAAAAAGAGTTTATTATTCTGCTTACAGCACTAAAGTCAAAATTATCCAAAACCAATGTCTCGTCACGTGATTTTTTTTTAGGTGTTGTTAATTTGCCTTGGGTACTTCTTACCTGTAGAATTAATTAATCCAAAATTATCCTAGAATAAAATCAAGAATAATTAAAGTAACTAAATTTATATCTATGTACCAAAAAATAATTATTAAATTTCTTTTTTACGCTTTCTTTGCTAGTAGTACTTTTTTGACAGTTATCGTGTGAAGTTGAAGCAAGCGCGATCCTATTCTTAGTTGGCACGCATAGTACCTAGGTATACCACTAATTTTCGCAACAAATGTCTTCGTCATTTTATTGGCTTTATCCAATTATACAATAGATAACTATTTATTTACAACCAACATTACAATGATATAAAAATAAATAAGTTGATTTGAATTTGAAAATAAACTTTCGCATTTATAATATTAGTAGGATGAATTAAGCGTATTTGGACCAGGGACTACTCTTTGTTTGGACATAATATAATGAACATTGGTTAAAATTTTAAAGCTTGATGTAGAAGCACTATTATGAAGCATCAGTTACTCTGTTTATTATGAAGCATCAGTAAGTCGTACACACATACCTACTCATAGTATAAGATGAAGAAATTTGGAAACTTTTTTAGGTTCTCTGGTTGAGGACTCTGTCTCTTCCTGCCCCCTTGGCGACACCCTTGTATGGTGGTGTGAACTGAAATAACTCAGTGTGAACTGAAATAACTCAGTGTGAACTGAAATAACTCAGTGTGAACTGAAATAACTCAGTGTGAACTGAAATAACTCAGTGTGAACTGAAATAACTCAGTGTGAACTGAAATAACTCGGTGTTCTAATGAATTGCAGGTTATCATCAAAGCGTCGATACGGTAGCATGTCTTCCTTACCATCCAGTTCTGTCAGCAGTCGACCTGTCAGAGACAAGAGACGCAGCTCACATGATCACAGGAAGAAACACGATCTTAAGGTAAGCGGTGATTAGATCAGTCAGTAAGGTCAAATTTTGTGGATAATTTGGATTTATTAACTAGTAGCTGATGCATGACAACATCTAAGTTTCTAAAAATTTCTAGTTACCTTAACTTTCTATTCCGTTCTCGTGAACAATGTAGAAAATTCGAGATGCTGTGTGATGTGATGGTGCAGTGAGTGAAATAGCAGATATGTGAATGAGCGAGACCGAAAAATCCGAAGATGATGACACTCGTAATGCGTCAACCAGATGATGACGCTCGTAATGCGTCAACCAGATGATGACGCTCATAATGTGTCAACCCGTTGGACATATATCCAATGTTTTTTAAACGAAAGGAAAAAGAAAGAAACACAGAACTTTATTGGGCATATATAATTATCATACTTGTATGTTAAAGGCAAGTCACACTACAATAATTACTAAGAATAAGTAAGTGTGACCGTTTGTTAGAAACGTTTGTCAAATAAAGAGACTGAAGGTGTTTGCTCTAGAACATTCTACTCTGGTAGCTTCTCGACAGTACATTTTTTTTTTATACATTCACACATGGCTGGTTAGCCCCATACTGTCAAGTAAGTAGTACATACATCTTATATATAAAATTTCCGTGTCACAGTGTTTGTTACCGTACTCCCCCGAAACGGCTTGACCAATTTTTTCCAAATTTTATATTCGTATTCAGTAGGTCTGAGAATCGGCTACTGTATATTTAGAATTTTTTTTTTACTAAGGCAAAACAGCGTTTGTCTGGTCAGCTAGTCTTATATATAAAATTTCCGTGTCACAGTGTTTGTTACCGAACTCCTCCGAAACGGCTTGACTGATCTTTACCAAATTTTATATGCGTATTCAGTAGGTCTGAGAATCGGCTACTGTATACTTAGAAATAATTGTTAAGGCAAAACAACGTTTGCCAGTTCAGCTAGTATTATATATAAATACATATTTAACACCCAGACCCACAGCCATCAAATTTAGTTAAGCACAAAGATGTTGACCGGGCCGGGAATCGAACCCGGAACCTTCTGATTAGCAGACCGGCATGGTAACCTTTACGCCAACGAGGTCGTCATGAAAGGCTAGTCACAATACATGTATTGCTTGAATACTTGCAGGGCATCAACAAGCGGTTCCAACGGCTGGAGTCGCACGTGGTGACCCTGGCACGCTCGGTGGCTCACCTGTCCAGCGAGATGCGCACCCAGCACCTCGTCATGCAGGAGATGGACAACATCCGAGCCGAGATTGCTGCGCTCCGACATATGTACAAGTCAGTACATCTTCTTCTACCTCCTGTGTTTACCTAAAATCAGTGATGCAGAGCAATCTGTAGCGTTTATGAGAGCTGACCTTTTTCGGACGCTAGGGGACACATACTATGCTGTCTTTGTTCTTTTTCGTTGCATAATTCAATTCATTTTATTTTCACATAGGAATGTATAACAACAGTTATAAGACACTTGTAAAAAGTCAACATCTAAATTACATTATAAAGAATATGTATAAGAATATTTACAAAAGTAAATATATAGATCACATTATCAAAATTGTCATATGTCAAAAAAAAAATCACATTACAAATTTCCAATTCTATTGAATTAAATAAACATGTCAAAATATTACCAATAAAAATAAACTTAACATTAATTGTAGGTACAAATTTCCACCATGTCTTCACGCCATGCTTTTGCATCTTTGAAAAACTCCCAAACCGAATAATAAGCTTTTTTATATAAGATATTCTTTATAATAATTTTAAATTTAATACAGTTGAGATTTCTTATAGAATCGGGAAGAATATTTATGAATTTAATACTATTAATTTTGAAAGAATTTAAGATTTTTGATAATCGAGTTTTCGGCACAATATATTTTACATTTCTTCTACCAGAAAAGTGAGCAGTATGTTGAACATAGTGAGGCATATGTTTTTTAGCATACAATAAGCAGGCATAAATGATGCATATGTTCGTTTGATGTAATTTGTAATTATTATTATTAAAAGCCTGTTTGATCCCATTGATTGGCAAAGGCCTCCCTACCCTCTTTCCATTTGTCCGTATCTAGCGCTATTGTGGACCAATCCTCCTGGTGTATGTCAAACTCGTCCCTCCATCGCTTTTTTGGTCTGCCGCGAGGTCTTGTATTGTAATAATGTATAATTATGTTTGTCTTCTGTGTCTGTTTTTGTGTGTTCTTTCATTCTTTTTTTATTTAGGAATTTAACCAGCAAGGTAGGGCAGTGTAACCACAGTAGCAGCGTCAGCGGTACTCTGGCTGAAAGTGGACAATGCAGGATCACTGCCTCTCAAGAAGGCCGAAACATACCGTTAGGTGCTTGGCGACAGATTTTCTTCAGGATGATTGCTAGCCAGGCGAGCACTAGCAAATGCTCTACCATCACGCTAAATATGTTCTTCTCTTATCTTCATTTCTTTAATGTGATTACTACAAGTTATGTTTTCTTTTTTTCTTGTTATTTTATAGTTTTTTTCTTATCTATGTAAAAGCGAGTGTGATGCGGTGGTAATAACATCTGTTTTTTTTTTTTTTTTTTTTTATTCATAATGGGCTTGCGCTTGATCGCAGTTCACCTGATGGTAAGCGAAATTGCGATCTAAGGTGGAGCACGCTTGCCCAGAAGAAACCGGTTCACTCTTGCCTTGAAAACTGCTAGATTATAGTTATCAGGTAACAGGGAATTTGGCAAAGAATTCCACACCTTGGCAGTACGCACAATGAAGGTGGAGGCAAACCGCTTAGTACGCGACTTAGGCACCTCCACAGTATAACGGTGCCGCCTTGGTGTTTCCCTACTCGTCCGATGGTGGAATGGGGCGGGGGGGATCAAATCATGCAATCCCGTTGCACACTCTCCGAAATGTAACCTATAAAAAACCGAAAGGCTGGCCACCATGCGGCGATGCTCAAGGCTCTGCAGCTTCGCCGTGCAAAGAGCATTATTGCCAATTAGCCTCTTCGCTCGCCGCTCTATTGCCTCCAACGCCTCAAGCTGGTATTAAGCCGATCCATCCCGAAGGTGCGAGCAGTACTCCATGCACGACCGAACTTGTGCTTGATACGATGAAAGCAACTGTTCCGGCTTGAAGTACCGGCGCACCTTCGAGAGGATACCCAGCTTTTCAATCAGACGGGCTCTGGTTCAATCCCAGCTCTACCAATGACTAAATTTTCAAGTTATGTGTGGATTCGTGAGGAAACCGGCAATTTTGAGGACTGCAATATCCGGAGATGTGTGTCATCCGCCAACCCGTACTTGGCCAGCGAGGTGGATAATATCTCTTCTATAGAGAAGGCCACTAGTCCCAGCAATGGGAATGGGAACAGTGGGCTGCTTATGCTATTGATGTAAATGTGTTATCTCATACTCTACAGATCTCAGCAGTACATCAGGTCAGGCCACCACCGGCACCAGGACCCGTTCTCTTTCAGCAACCCGGAGCGAGTGAAGCGGCTCACCAAGTTCTTCGGAGACGAGCCGCCGCTCATGAGGCTGTTCCTCAAGAAACTTGGTTATGAGGTACTTACTTCTTCTTCTTTGTATCAGTTAGTGGCCAAATGTTATTGTTGAGACTTTTCAAGCTGCCAAAGGGCCTTTGTCTTAAAGATTATAATTAGTTCGTTGACGATTGCAATACAGCGCAGCAATGCTGCTAGCGTTATGGGCAATTTTGCACCGGGTTAGAGGTGGGTTCTTCTTCTTTTGTTTCTACGGTCGGTCAAGGTCACAAATTTGCCACAGGGGTGGGGGATTTGATAAGGGTTAGTTTAAAAAAAAAAAGAGGTCACAAATTTGCCAAAGGGGTGGGGGATTTGATAAGGGTTAGTTTAAATTGGAAGTTTCTGACATTGTCATATTCATTAATTGTATATTGTAACATAATAGTTTGTCTATTAAATTACCATATATATAATATTCATCTCCTTACATCGTAGACTAGTACTACTACATTCGTAGCTTATCTCATGGGTAATTGTTCCAGAAATATGCAGCACTTTTGGAGAAAGAGAAGGTAGGAGCAGCAGAACTGCCGTACGTGGGAGAAGACAAGCTCCGGGCACTCGGCGTGCCTCTCGGGCCCCGGATGAGGATCCTGAAGGAGGCCGGCATCCACCAAGACCTCCACGTCTCCAGGGATGACCACAACACAACCACCACGCTGGCTATCGTGTGAGGAACGAGTTCCCTCACTAGCTTTGCCAGTTCATTCTACCGCTATGAAAACTATTTACGGTTTAAAGAGATCAAAATCAGAAAAATCAAAAAATAGTTTATTTATGGACATCAGGGCTTACATACTACATACTATAATTACATTACAATTAATTGTCCTGGCATTTACAACTTCGGCCTTATTGTATAATTTGCACAGTTTATATAGCTGATTCGTTTTGAGTAAGGCCGCTGAGATTATTCCATGGGCCCCAACCTAGGCGTGAGCCTGTGTCTTGGCGATCCATATTTCCTCAGGTACCTTATCTGAAGTTCACGATTTAGAATGTGTTCAAGATGTAGAATGTGTTCTAGTGCCCGCCTGGCTACCAACCATCCCTAAGTCTTTCGCCAAGCATCTAGCAGCCTCCTTGAAAGCCAGTTGTTCCGAACTAGGTATGCTTCAGCTTAGGCTGGAATGTCGCTGATTCGTGCGGTTACGCGCTCTGCTGATCAAACGCCTAGTTATACTGTATAAAAAAAATCCCGTAAAAAAACTGGAGCAGTTCAGTGGGGCGCTGAGTTTTATATTTTTAAGGTTGTTCGCTAGCATGCTGCAAGTGCTCATATGCCGCTAGATGGCGTTAAATAGGTATAAGTTAGTTTTATTCATCCCAGCATCCCAAATGATTTCTTTTGTTACTTTAGAATCGGTTCGCGGAAACTACTGTTAATGTATTATTTTTAAGGCTCATCACAAAACAACATTTATTAAGCGTTGATAGCAAATATGTACAAAAAGCCATATAAAACCCATATCTACTATCATCTATTCTGTGACGATGCGGCTACACTCACACTAGCATTGACAATTTTTTTTGTCACTTGAACTTCAGCATATTTGAATATGCATGCCAATTTCGAACGCTCAATTGTCGATTATATGGCTCGTTCGTAGAGGAAGCATTTTTGGAACAGGAAATATTTTATGATTTGAATTGACTATGGTTCAAATCTCATGAATTGTTCATTTTGCCATTTTATTTTGTTCGAAACTCTTTTTTTTTTAAGGAATATTATGGGAAATTCAATATTTTCAATAGGTTTCGTTTTCGTGTATGTTAATATTCATAGTGCATACCTTCAAACTTCAAATGAAATTAAAAAATAAATCTATTGGGTACATGATACGAGTAACAATAAAAAACTTTTCTCACGAATCATCTAACATATTGCATGAAACAGTTGTATTTTTCGCATGATTCCAAAATGTAAGCCATTTCATTTGGGAAAGTTGCGAATAATATCATAACCACTATTTTGGCGGACATCCGAATATCATCAAACATAGCTAAGAACATCAAAATCGGTTCATCCGGAATAACAGCTTCAAGTCTAATGATTAGAAAAGTAAATAATTACATATTATCAGGGAATTTATATATAATAGACTATGGATATTATTTTAGCTTCATTTGATATAAAAAAAACTATTATTATTATTCTAAGGTAAGAGGCCTGTCGAAATCTTAGTTATTATAAATATACACCTGGCAGTTTACATGTATCGTTGATATAATTATACACTAGTGGCCCGTCCCGGCTTAGCACGGGCATAAAAAAAAATCAATTCTAGGAGATATGTTTGAAAGTCGTTCAGAAGTGTAATATTTTATTCGTTACGAACAAACATTTAAACTTTATCGCATTATAATTTTGACATAGATTAAAGTTTTTTTTTGTATATATGGGTTCCGCTGCTCTCAAGACATACTAAACGACACCCGCCACAACTAACTTTTCTTAGCGCATGCGATGAAACAAATTTTTTACTCATTTTTATACCTCGTGTTACATTACTGGAGTCTTAATAAGAATTTCTTACCCTTTGCAACAAAATATAATGCCTATGTCATTTGGGGATAATGTTACTTCCCAACGGTGTAAGAATTTTTAATTTTAGTCCAATAGTTTCGGAGCCTATTCGCGTCAAAAAAACATAAAAACATCCAAACAAACAAACAAACAAGCCTTTTGTAATTATGAGATTGTTAAAGATATTGATAGGTAAACAAAAGACGTAGGTATAAAAATTTGATATAATTGGCCAAGTACGAACCGGGCTCGCGCGTGAAGGGTTCCGTACCATTATTAAAATATGGCAAAAAAATATGTTTTTTGTATGGGAACCCCATATCAAACATTCATTTTATTTTGAAAGAAAGAAAGAGAGAAATCATGAAAGAATCTACCAAGTGTCATTGCAAAGATAGAGTAAAAAGAGGTAATACGTAGCTTAATATTCTGTAGAATTCTTTAGTGTCCTGTTATCGTTTTTGATATTGAGCAAAAATACAAAATATAACACGTCTTTTAAGATACACTTTAAAAACGTGTCATCCACCCTTTATATTTGTATATTTTCTGTTTTTAGTATTTGTTGTTATAGCGTATCTAGTACTTGTATACTCTTGGGTTATAACGGCAACGGAAACAAATAATTTGTGAAATTTTCAGCTATCAAAGTGTATAAGAAACAGCCTGGTGACAGAAAGACAGACAACGAATATTTTGTAAAAGGCATTCGTTTTTATCTTTTAAGTACAGAAAAGATCGCAGTAGTATATTAATTTCATTCTTGGGGTACCTAACCCTAAAAAATATTGCTGCAATATAAATACGTTTTTTTAAGTATGTCAAATATGACAAACTGACATTGACATAACTAAATTTCATTCAAATAATCAAACAAAATTATACATATTTTAAATTTTTCATTCTATTACGATACTTAATATAAAAATAGCAATAATTTATTTAAAAATAATAAATACATTTCATTAAACTCTTTAACAATACTTTTTTTGATCCTGCCATCTATCGGAATTTTGTTGATTTATTACTACGGATGGTAAGCTTGGGTTCATGTTTGGCAGAGAGAATGACACTAACGGAAACGGAAACTAACAATGTATACGTATACATGTCACCAACTTAGCTGTTCAGGTGGCCAAAATTGGAATTACAAGTTCGACAGCACTCTTAGGTGGCAACAAATCTCCACTAGCGACACTGTCAACTGAACAGCTAAGTTGTTGCACTGCACTCATACATGTGTATTTTGCTGGAAAAAATCACGCTGATATATCTGTTTTGCGATAAAAAATGTATAATATTACCTATTTCGCGCCCCAATTAGACCATTTTAAGTTTATGTTAAGTGATTACTATTTAAAAATCTTAGAGGAAATGGTTGCCAGTCTGAGAAGCATTTAGTATGGGGCTCGGAAAGCCTTAATGCAAAAATGCCACTGGAATTGAAATGGGCTGATGGACTAACCATCAGGTTAGCCCATTTACTCTAGTTTAGACTAGATCGTCTTGTCACTCAGTAGTATTTTTAAATAGCTTACACTTTGCATTAATTGTATTTAAATCAAAGATGACATCTCCAAATATGACTGATTTCATTTTATTCAAATAGGGAAGAAAACAAACCTTTAAAAAAAATATGCCTTCTCGCTTACATAGTCATAAGTTATAAAGCGATCAAGAGCGATCGATCTTCCAATATTTTCTTTACTTTCGCAAGCAACATATCATATTTTAATTAAAATATTTGTTTCTTTTCTATTTAAAGAATTATCCCTGAAGCTTCTATTTCTTCTATTAAGAAATTTTGCAGAGTTTCTGGGTTTTGGAGGCTGGGGTCCTGTGACCTCATTCCATTCCTTTAACTTGCTTTTAAATCAACTGTGTTTTTTAAATTTGTCCTAAGAATGATACTCATAAGCAACGAAACCATGACATTCCACAACGAATTTAAGACTTTAAATGTATCGGGTTACTGGTTATCAAAACTTGATGGAAATATTTAGTAAGAAAAACAACTTAGTCTAAAGAATAAAGATGCTAAAAAGATTGACATGACAAAAGGAAACAGGCTAGAAAAAAAAATTTATTTAATAAAAGTAAGCTTTACTAATTGTAGCTTTAATCATAGTAATACGTATAATTTTATATCTAGGAATGTTTTTTCTTAATGGCTGCTCACATGGTACAGTTCAAAGTGCAACGGTAATTCTCAAATTCAAATAATTATTGAAGAATAGGGAGTTTACTGATATTAAAGGACTCATATTACAGATGTCAAAAATATTGTTGTTTCTCATTACTTATTAAAATTAATTATAACATAAATAGCATAACTAACATAAAAATAAATAGCTAAAACACACTGAAACGGTAAACCAAAGAGATTTTCCCAGGGTGTGTTATAATGTGTCAAATAAAAGAATTTTGTATCTGTAAAACTCTTTGTAAATATTTTAATAGAATAAAAAGATTTGGTAAGGAAAATAGCTAACTGTACTTATTTTTTAAATGCATTTTAATAAAAGTGTTATGATATCTTTTTATGTTATATCGTCTTTTAATATAAAGTTGCTATACAAAAAGAGTATAATAAGTGTGAATGTGTCGAGTCTATAAAGAAATCATTTAAAAGTTCATGTTCTTCCTCTGGCATAACATAATAAAAATGTGAGCGAGATAGAAGAAGTGAACCTTTATATGTTTCCTCTATGAAATCGAATAGTATTACATATAAATATTCTCTATAATTAATTGTAAATATCTTAGTACGTAAGTATTCTAAACTATTTTGGCTAATAAAAATACATAAAGAAAAGAATATATTTTAATTTCAATCATTTAAAACATCCTGTATCACCCTGTTCATGCTACACAAAAAGAGAACGAGTTCTCTATCTTGGGAAATAGAATAGATAAGAAATAGTTAAAAATGAAAAAAAACATGACTATCTTTTTGGGCTTCAGTTAAAAATATCTGATCGGTGACGTACATATTAATTCCATCATACAAATTAAATCCCTTTTATTTAAAATAATAACAACAGATTTCTAATGAAATAGTTTCGATAAAACTAATAATACCTGATCCGATTAAGTACCTACCAAACGGCAAGGCAGTTACACTGGTGTTCTATTTATTAATACTTCTAATTAAGTTGTACCCAAAGTATAGACAAGTAGCTGTGAATTATCAACATTTTGCGGTCCAGGTCAACATGTCAAACGTGATAAGATTCTGCGTCACTAACTATTCTGATATCCTCTTAAGAAGTTCAAGTTACTATCTGTGTTAAGAATTGTAGGATCTGATATACAAAATCCTGTCCAGTAAATCCCATCCCTGTAATAATTAATCGTGATAATAATCGTAATTATTTTTTGCGAGTCTAGGTGTTATGATGTCACTACTACACGATACCACCCGCTACCAATCAGAGCGTTCGTTGAATCACTTCGCTTGCGAAGTTCTCCTACCTTCGGACGGCCGTCGCCGGACAGAACATCTGTCCTGAGGGAGCTTCCTTTGCTGAATGGAAGCAGACCGTCGTTGCTTCGAGGTTGTTGGTGTCGAAGTATAGGAAGTCAGATTTTAAGGAATGTGTGGAGATTCTAGAAAACATTTGTTTTGCCGGAGTGCGCTGTTTTTGAAACCAAAAACGAGAAGTCCAGAATCGACGATATATTTTGGACTATAAAATAAGCGATGGGTGATTGTATTTTTAAGATTAGTAACAATATTATCTTAGGGCCCAAAATAAAACTTAATTATAACTGAAGGCCTCTTGCTGCCAGTTCTCCACGAGTAGACTAGAAAAATATGTAACTAATAAAGGATATACATCAACGACATACGATCCATGAAGGAGAAATTTTGGACTAAAAATAACAGACAACTTGAGCAATCAGGAAATTAAATAGACAGTAACTCTTGCAAAAGACAATGAAGAAGTAGAAGCTGCAACTATCTAGGTGCTGCTAATGCTAACTATCTAGGTATTGTTCTTATGACAAGTACTTGTAGCCCCAAATTGTAGCTCACGATTGTCACTCGCAGGGTCGTGACCCCGACAATTATTCGATGATAAAATGTCGCTTTACAAACATCAATAGGCCATTGGCAGCGCGTTGAGAAAACTAGCTATAGCTTCCCGTTTCTCTCTCCATTTTATGCTTGCATGTGAAAACAAAAAAATGCAAATACAAAATTGTTTATTTTCCAATAAAAATATGGTTACAGAAAAGCTGAAACATAATTAAGAACTTATAAAATGGTAAAGCTCTGCACTAGGTTAAACCTGTATCGCAGAGCTTACTATGATCTAGATTACCACGGGTGATAGCGGTGCCATCGTTTACTATGCTACTCTGACAAAAGACAAATATTCGAATTTTTATAAAAATTGGTGCTAATTAGACATAACAAACAGATTTACAATATAATGAAAATAAATAAGCTACAATATTTTACTGAGATGCTCAGATATAATAGCCGCTGCCTTATGTCTATGCTATAATAACACACAGACTTTAGGTTAGTTACTATTATCAAGAAAATCTCACCAGTTCAACATCCATCCAGGGATACGAAACAGACAAACAGACAGTCACTGCTGCTAATGTCAGATAGTAGCATGTATTTTTATTATCATACCTATACAGTGATAGCAGATACTTTGAATATATATGCGTAATTTGAAAAGTGTCAGTGTGTATCGAAGTGTCGGTGAAGAAACAAGATGGCGACCTCAAAAATTCTGATATTCTTGGTGGTGGTCGCAGTTGCTTCAGCTAAGGTGACCAGGTTCCATAAATGCAGCGGTGGTAAGTAATTTTTTGTTAATAATTTCTTTAAAAGAAAACTTCTATTACTCGTTTTTTTGCATCCCATTTTGACAGCGATACTCGGACCTGTCTAGTCTGGAATAACTGGCTCTTGTTAGTTTTCTATTCTTTACGCAGCTAGCGAGTAGCTTTCTTAGCCCGCCGATTGTAGTACTAAGAATCACCATGTCATCAGCGTAACTAACGTTGTTGGCGCACACGCTGCCAATGTTATATCCGAATTTGGTTGGAAAATGGAATAAATTCGGAGATGCCTTCTTCTATATACGATGGGGTCAGCACGTCATTTACATCTATCAATGTACCTACTCCTCTCCCGTTAATAACTTTTCCAGAGAGTTAAATTAAGTAAATTGAGAATTGTAAAGTTCCGTGCCCAAAGATTAGGTACCGATCTTTATTATGTACTAAGACTTTACGGATGTTGAGTCTGGAGTATTAGAGTCAGATTAATAACTTCTTTTGTGCGATTAAGCGTTTTTAGAATCAACGAGCGTTTTGATTTGGTAGCGGGTGTTGATGTGTGGTCAATAACGCCACTACTGTTTCTTACACTTCATGTTTCTAAGCTACGAATTCTAAATATTTCCCAACTGTCTTTTTATTGAAACAAGTCACAGAATAAATATAATAATATAAAATAAATAACTAAAATAAAAAAGCTTTTATTGACCTTAACCGAAAATAAAACAGAGTTAACGGTTTGTTAGAGTAGTAAGTACAAGTTAGTAAAATATTTTTGGGTAATTATTAAATTACAGTCGGTGTAAGGTTCGCCTGTGGCGGTAAAAGCCTCTTCCAATTGTTTCCACATTTCCCGGCTTTTGGCTGTTCTCGACCAGAGAGCCCCGGCTACCTTTACTATGTCCGTTGACCATCTTTGTAGAGGCCGACCTCTCCTTCGCGCACTATCTCTAGGTCTCTCCAGTTTATGATAGTGTGGGCCCAACTTTCGGGGTCTAGCCTTTGCAGGTGGCCCGCCCATTTCCATTTCAATTTCAAATTTCCTTTATTAGGTACGTCTTTTGCACCAGTTTTCTGTCTGATTGTTTCATTTCTTGTCTTGTTTCTTGATCAGAATAAATATAATGTTAACAATTTTAATTTCAGTAAACAGAGGTCGCTGCGAGGTGTCGGAGGTTCGCATCACGCCCTGCCTCAATAACAATTGTAAAGTCATTCGCAACGAAAATGTTACCATATCGTTCGACTTCACTCCAAGTAAGTATTTTGCTAAGAATATGTGTGTTGATAATGAATAAATAAATGACAATGGTGGTGGCTATCCTCTGCACTAAGTACGATCGAGAACGGGAATCCCCCGGGGGTCTAAACAACTAGTCTTGACCAAGTTCTCAATCTTTCTCAAGCCCATAGTCTCACACGGAACAGGAATAAAAAGATATTAAGAATCAAGACCCGCATATTTTTTTTTTTCCTGTTTTTAATGTTTACTTATTTATAAAGATGTATATGTACCTATTAATATAAAATAAATATTAAAGGTGGACTCCTTTACAACATACGTAATTTCAAAGCAATTTTTACATTCATACATTCACAGATTATTAAATTAATTTTAAAAATAAATTATTAAATTTGAAACAACAAAAATCATTTTTAAGTAGTTTTTACTCGATCTTTATAACGTTATTTGGTAGACCATACTCCTCTATACATTCACAGAATATTGAACTTTGTATGAATTTTTTTTTTTTTTTTTTTAATGGGTGGCTCCCATACAACAATGATACGGAACCCTTCATACGCAAGCTCGACTGGCACTTAGCCATATATTTTAATCACTTATCGCTTATTTTTCAGACTTCTCCGCAACAACCCTGAAGACGAACATTTATAACAACAACATTGCTTTCCCCGACATGAACACTAACGCGTGTGAGCTCACTAGCTGCCCCACTGTGTCTGGGAGCTCACAGACTTTCTCATATGCTCTTTATATAGGATCCAAGATTCCTCAGGTATGTATTTAGCCCCCGACGTAGCTTCCTAATCGAGAATAAGCCGTTGTTATACAAGTTTTTTTATTGTTTGAAGATTGCGGGAGTATTTGAGCTATTTTTTATTTATTTATTTATTTATTAGGCACTCAGACAGATTACAAACATTCATTTTAACATAACTAAACTACAAAGAACAAAAACAAGTCTGCAATCCAAAAAAGAGTACACAGCATGCTAGTGTAAACTTAATAATAAGGAAGGTTCAGATATAGATAAAAAAGGAGTAATTTAATACTAAGCAATTTAACAATTTAACCTATAACTATAACTTATATTATTTCTAAATTGATCTTATCATCTTATAATCGGTCTTACATTGGTTGTTATCTGAGGCATCACAACATTTGAGTACCAGCTCGTTATATTATGAGCGACACATGCGCTGTATAGGACTATGCGCTGTATTTGACAAAAGTTAGTCTATATTAGACAAAATTTAGTCTATCAGCCTTAAAAACCAGCTTGATAGCTGGTTGCAGAAAACAAAAAATCTTTTGCTTACCTGTGATCAGTGCCTCAGTGAACTTTAAACATTGACATTAAACAGTGGACATTATGGGAACTGTTAAAAAATAAATTTCAACTCAGTGTTATTTAGGCACATCAGCTTATTGCTGCTCGCCTATAAATCAAATAAATAAATATTTTATTTTTCACAATTCCCTGTCAATTTATATCAAAGGCTTGAAAACAATTAGTAAATCAATCAGAACAAATTCCTAATCCAAGATCCGCAAACCAAATGTTGTGTATAGGTTTTTTTTTAATACTGGTTTTCAACAAAATTTTTACAACTAAGCTCACGTCAAATATGGAAAATGTTGGTAGTTCTAAAGCTCATATAATTAGATGCGTTCTAACAGCGTCTACATTTTTTATATAAGACGTGAATTTAGTGGTTTTGTCAGCTCAGATCGTGCTGTCTCTTTCTAGTCACTAATTATATAAGAGTAAGAGATAGGGCTACTTCAAATTTCATTTAGTCGGTTGTATGCCAGAATCGTCACCATATATTATTTTTGAATTATTGAAATTAGATTAAAACTTAACTTATACTAAACTAAATTAAATTGTAGCTTAACCTAATTGTGACCAACTAGCTTTGTATTGTTTCTTGCTAATACTTATATAATAATTTGATCATGTTGTGTACACATAGTTAGGAAAATAATCTTGTTTTGATCCTGGTAAATTAATCAATTTTAGTTATAGTTTTGGTTATTTTCTGTTTTGTGAACCATAATAAAATAAATAAATACATTGCATATAAGGTAAAAGCACCTTATTCCGAGGGGTTCTAGAATTGGCACCATATTCCGAGGTATTTAGAAAAATAGCTCTTACAAGAGATTTAATTAATGAAAATTAATGCAAGATTTTTCATTCAATAGATAATATATCTTTGCGTAATTATATCATCAAAAAAGTGGTGTCATGTGTAAACAGTTTGAAATAATCGGTTAGAATAGCGACAGCAGCTGGCTCAAAAGCACGTTTCATACATTTTGGACCCTATGCACGTGAGTACCATGTTTTTTTAAATAGTGTTATTCTCGTTAATTTTGTACTCTGTGTTTACTTCTTTGTGTTAAACTATTTAAAAAATATGTTTTTAATCTAAAACACTTAACTTTTGTGCATTTTTCTGAGTAAATTAAGCCCCAAATGTATTTTGAATATACCTCGGCATTAGGTGCTAAATATTTTAGTCAGTTCCTAATTACGATGTATACCGCGGAATAGCGATTTCATAGACTTGATATATATTTAGATTTTCTGGGTTGTTTTTATGATTAAGGATATCTCGGTTTGGATTTGACAAATTAAATATTAAATGAATATTAAAATCTATTTCCGAGGTAAGTTTTTGCATCACATTCACTAATGATAGCATGTAATAGATGACTCATTTACCTATTTTATTAATTCGTTGTATGGAAAAGATAAGAAAGAAAATTAAAGTTCATATTTAATCTAATATAAGTGTTAGCAAGTAAAATATATATTTACGACGATATTGCAAATAAGATTTTTTCTGTATAAAAAATATGAAAAATGTATACATTTTTTAGTACTCGGAATTAGGAAACATGATATTTTTATATGAATCGCTATTCCGATGTACAGTAGGTCAGGATAAGGTTCTATACGCACGTAATTCCGCGGCACAGACTCAATTAAAATACAGAGTGTTCACAACTTGTACAGGTAACAATGTAGTTTTAGTAAATGCAAAACTAAATAAAAAATATAAAATTACTATTCTCCTATCATAATCATTAGTAACTATCACAAACTAAGGAAAATAGCGGTAAACGTTTATGAATAATTTTCAAATACAAATAATGTATGTACTTATTACTATTATTTTACATAATGCCTTGCTAGGCAGAGAGCCCTATATTAAGACGTTTGTATTACTGGATGGATTTGATTTAACTTAATATACAACATGTTGCTTTGCAAATGTGAAGAGGTAGTTTTACTCCACTAGCAGAGCACGAATAAACTATGGGCAACCTTGAAATCGAAAAAAAAAACATTTGCTGTTTCATATATTTTGTCGACGATCAACGAATTTTTTGTTTGGAACAGAAGTTTTTTTTCCATCTAAAGGTTGCTCCATCGTTTATTCATGGTCTGCTATTGGAGTATACTTACCTCTACAAATTTGGCGAGAATGCAATGCAACACGTTGTATATAGCTCACTTCTTTGTTTATTTTTTCTTAAAGATTAAAAAGGTGAGATTATTAAAATTTTTAATATTTTTTTTTGGTCATAGGATAATGAAGCCTAGAATAAAATATACAGAAGACGATCTCCAAAATACATGGATCAAAAAGTTCTCATTGTTAAGAAGTCCAGTAACAAATTGTTCGGTGAATCTTCGGATAGTTCAACGTAGCTCTTTAGGAGCCATATTGATAATAATAATGTGATTAATAAATAATTAATGTGAATAAATAAGTAGTCATTTTTTAAACAACATGTATCATTCCTACCGGTTCTATTTTGTACACTCGGAATTAGGGACCAAATACATCGGAATAAGGATTTTTACATCGGAATAAGGGGCTTAGGACTTTTTTCAGATTTAATTTAATTTTAAATACAAAGTTCAACCCAATAATGAAATATATAGTCTATTTGAAAAGTAAAAACAATAAAGCTTCTCAAATAAATAGCCAAACTGTTAAAAAGGTTCAGTTAATGCCTAATATTCAATATCCTTTCAAGTTTTGGTGAAAATACCGCGGAAATAGGTGCCTTTACCTTAGTTACTAATACTTTGGCTTAAAAGCGAGCACATAGACACAAAAATAGCATAGATGCCGCTAACTCAACTAACATTTTATGCAACCGGTGCGGTCGCGGCTGCGGCTCCCGGATAGGGTTGTTCAGCCACCAGCGAAGGTGCTCACCGACGGACGCTGCTTAAATCATCTGATGAAGATGTATAAAAGCCCATGATGAGTTAATAATATGTATTTTTTCATGATATTTATTATAACGTTATTATATTGTTTGTTGCAGGGCAAATACACAATATCTTTTAAGGTGTGGAACGAAGAAGACGAGAACGACATTTGCTGCTTCGAAACGAAAGTCAGCGTACCGAAATAATCTCTCTTCATTTTTAAATATAATACTCCCAGACAAAAACCAAAGAAAAGCCCTTCAATTGGGGCACGCATAAGACATATTTTGTAATTCTCGAAAAAATCATCTTCGTTGATTTCTACTTTTGTTCTTATTGTTTCTATCAATCAACTATAGAACGCTTAATAACCGAAAATATTAAACCAAGTAATTTTGTTTTGTTGTGACAAATAGGAACTTGTTGGAGACCAAATATATGTATGTTGTTTATTAGCATTATTGTAAACCAGCGTTTGGTAAACTAATAAAGTTTATTCCATGTTTGACACTTCCACCACCTCCCATTTGATACCAGTCTTTGTCTTATTATCCTTTTTTTTTTCTTTTTTTCGTGAGGAAATGCATCTACGCATCTCCCGCCACAAGCCTGGGGGAGGCGGGCGGGGTATGTCGGGCTCGAGGGCCAGAGGGGCGTTACTACCGACTACAACCTCACGGTGTCCCTTCTCACGACGGGGGCAGGGATGCAGGACCGCTTCGCGCAATGCCGCTGCTCTCCCCGCCTAATGTCTTATTATCTTAGTTGGATAGATAGATAAAAACTTTATTAAAACACTCACAATAAAATAAAATTACAGAGAACACACAAAGAACTATCCTTATTTACTATATTATCCGAATCGACCCTGGTCCTAATCTAATTTAATTCAGATAATCGGCGTTCTTCTGTAATTGTTTACGAAGGCCACTCGATTATATTTTACAAGTTTTTTTTTTAATTATTGGTATAATTTTATCTAGACAATCAGCAACGCCTGACCTCTTAAGTATTAAAAAGGCTTTGCAATAAGCTGACTGCACATTAGCCGGGGTCGAACACGACGAACGAATCTGCGTAAAGAAATCGGACAATTTGACGCGGACAAGTGTGCAAGCTTATGATTCATATATTTCTAATTTTTTTTTCTTATAGCGGTTTATCTCCAGTATATGTGCTGTCCCCTTTAGCTGCCAGTAAGCATGTATATTATACGGATCATAGAATCTGGAAAGACCGATAGTCTTTTGACACCTTCTTTATAATGAGAGCTGAAAGCCAAAATCTGGTGTCAAAGTTTCTACAAGTTTGGCTTATTTTTTTATAATTCTTAGATACAGGTTAACTGCATTCCAGTTATCTATACCTATTTATTATCTATAAATCTTCGATATTATAAGGAGAAAAGGCCTGATTATTTCGAATTTGATATCGAATAGGCTGCAAAACTGCGGAACCAATTTGAAGAAGAAAAGCTTTTACCGTTGGGAAGGAACATTATCCCCGATCGGTTTAGGTTATGTATACATATATAGGTTGTGTTTATATTATGTAACCAAAATAAATAAATAAATAAATATTATAATGATCCGTACAAAAAATATCATCAAGCTATACAAATATTATAAAGAGAAAAAAGGGTTTATTCCTTTAGAACTTTTTCAGTCAAAATTAAAATAATATATATACTCGTATTGTATACATGTGCACGTTTGGGCTTGGACGTTAACTTTTTTAGAATTTATAATGTTTTATATTGGCAAGTTATATATTAAATAATTAATAGAATATTACGCATACTTATCTTAAAATATTCTTTAGATAGAATTTTAAAAGATTTATATAGATTATTTTATAGCCCTTGTGAAGCCAGGTTAGTCCTCTGAATATGACAGATTTTATGAAACTACGAGATAAGGATGTTTCTATAACAGGAGAGTACTAAGCTGATCTACTAACACAAATAAAAACAGCAATCAAAGAAAAAAGGCGGGGAAAGTTGACAAAAGGTGTGCTGCTTTTGCATGATAACGCACCGGTACCCAAGAGCCGCGTTGCGATGGCTGCCCTTCATCACTGTGGCTTCGAAATGTTAAACCATCTTCCCTAGAGTCTTTTTTTTTTTTTTTTTGTTGACGAGGGGGAAATTTTCGACAAGATACCTGGCTACGATGGGGCGCAGCCAGGTTATGTGGGATTTGTACCCACTAAAACCCCCCCGGTGACCTGCCTCTGTGCTTAACGGAGGTCTCCTGGAAACACTTCGGAGACCTCCTTGCACTGCGCTGTGGCCCTTCCCGCGACGGTGACGGTCACGCGACGTCGTCGTTCACCCCGGACTCGATGGAGCGGGTGTCGGAACCCCATCTCCGAACACCTTCGAGTCTGATGCCCCTTTTAGTCGCCTCTTACGACAGGCAGGGGCAATTCCGCAGCCTTATTCTTTCACCCAGGCTGCAGGGTTATTCCCTACAGTCTAGATCTAGCCCCCTGTGATTATTATTAACAAAGACAATACATTTTTTTCGTCGGTATAAATAAGTTAATCGAGAGATCTGAAAAGTGTATTTGAGTTAGGGTGGAATATATTGAAAAAGTAAAATAACATAGTATTTTATTTCATCCCCCTTCCCATCCATTCCGCGAACTTTTTGACCTCCCCTCGTATGTCAATAATATTAAAATCAAATCAAATCAAATGTTTTTATTTGCGAAGTATAGGTTGAAAGGTGTTACATAGGTATTAAAATTTAATGTACTCTATACTATACCCGTTAGGGTGTGTAAATTTATGTTGGATCTAACACTAATGTAAAAGTAAGTAAGTAATAGCCGGTTACACAAACATTATACATTATCTGTGGTTAGTAAAACTTAGTCATGATACAAATAAAATTAGGTCAGGATATTATAAAAATAGATCACAATTTGTCATTAAAAAAATCTTTTAGAGAATAGTAGGCCTTATCAAGTAGGAATTTCTTAAGTCTCAAACTTTTTGTTTCATCTTTCTTTTCATTTTCAATTTTTTGTTTCATCTTACTTTCCTAGCCAATTGACAGCGCAGGCTCGTCACTGGGTGCTGGTATTGCCGTGACCCCGCCACTGATTGGATGATAACATCTCACTTTATGAATATCAACTGGCCGCTAGCACCGAGTTTAGAATACTGGCTTTAGCTCCCCGTGTCACTCGCTTCTTATTATTCTTTACATGCTTACTTAAGCTACAGTTTTTATTTCATTGTTTGAATATTGATTATGGTATATAACAAAATTAAATAATGTTTTTGATAGCTACATTTAGTTAGATACATTTTCCACTAAAATTACTAAATGTGATAATATTTATTTGTAACAAAATAATCTGAAGTAAACTAAACTAAACTTTTTGAAAAGCTTAAAGCGTGCTAATAATATTTATAACGATTAAGGACTTGCGTAAGTTTAAAGTAAGTAGGTAGATATTATTTTTGTCATAAGTACGTAATTAAAAGTGACTTAAATTAAAACTACACAAAAGGCGAAAATATGTAACCAACGCTTATATATTTCCGCCTTTTGTACGTACGTATGTACTCCGCTTTTAATATAAAGTAAAACTATATATACTAAATTGGTAACTGACTTTGATTCAATTTCCATTGGATTCATCTGAAATGAATATCATATATTATTTTCGAAGAATTATTATTGTCCTTTCCAACTTTCTTCCAAGAATATGAAACAGACATACATACTTACCGCTGCCAATATTAGATGGCAGTATGTTCAATTTTGTTATAGATGTCTATACAGTGATATAGGTACTTATATGTAGCCCGGAAAGTGTCAGTGTGAGTCGAATTGTCGAAGAAGAAAGATGATGGCCTCAAATATCCTGATATTGTTGGTGGTGATCGCGGGTGCTGCGGCTAGGGTCACAAAGTTCCATGGATGTAGCGGTGGTAAGTAAATCTTAAAAAAAAAAAAAAAAATTGTCAGTTCATGATTTTTTGCCCACTAGGTGGGGTGTAGTGGGCTTGGTTGCTTGATAAATTATTTTATGACATAGATGAATTCATGGATTTTAAAGATTATTGATGAATATTTAATTTTATTTTTGTATTGTAATAATTTTATATCAATTTAATTTTACTTTGACATGTAACATGGAGTAATCAATAAATTATTGTATTGTATTGTATTCATATTCATATTTATTGATAATTAATCAATTACAAGTCATTACATTAAACATATTTACAGAATAAATTGACAATAATTACATAATTTAATTATATTATAAATTTATCTATCGTAGTTTAGGTTAGAAATTTCGCAATAAATGTACAAAGCTATACTAATTAATCATTTCTTTAATTTATTTTTATACATCGGGCCCATTACATGAATTACATGATAAGTCTTGAGATTTTTTGCAGTGGTAGGCAAATCGTTTCTATTCCTCTAACAACTGTCATATCTTCATATAGTCAGCTTACGTTATCTTGTATTCAGATAACGTTTACGTCAGAGTACGTTTTACTAAATTTATTAATTCTTTCACTGTAATTTATGTAATTTCCTTTTGAAATTTTGCGTGTTTTTTTATGGTTGTATATATTTTTTGGGTCAGCAAAATATAAAGATCAATGAAAATAAAATTAATAATTGATACAAAATTATAGAATAAAGATCTAATATACTATGTACTTAGTTTAAAATAAAACAATTATGTAATTAATTATATAGAATGATATCATTTCTATTGAAAAAAAAAAGTAAACAATGTACTCGTATAATTATACTGTACTTATAATACTCATTTATTTCATGTAATAAAAAATATGAATATTAGCATGTTTATTCATAAAATACAATTGTAATTAAAATAAAAACATTAAATGTGAAACTATATTTTGAAATAAAAGCAATTACGTTTGTAGATGTTACGGTTGATTAAATGTTTACATGTCTAAATATTCTGAGCAATTAAATAGAGGCTAATTGTATTTTATTTTTTATGTGAATTTTTTGTGAGTCCGCAAATATATTTTACGCTAGTTACCTATTTTTTATTGAGGATTATCATCCGGAGAAGCGCTCACAGATGATGTGATTTTACATTAATAAGTATTCACTCAAGTAAATTAGAAAACTCTGGTCGCTAATATATAATATTAATAAATCAAACAGCACGAAACGAAGAGTTAACGGTGAAAGGGCAAAATGTTAACTACGTCAATGAGTACGTTTACTTGGGCCAGTTAGTTTCGTTCGATAACAGACTCGACAAAGAGATAACACGTCGCATCAACGCCTGGCGAAGCTACTGGTCCATGAAAACGCTAATGAAGGGAAATCTCCCAATTTCCCTGAAGCGCAAGCTCATTGACATATGAATTCTGCCCATCCTGACCTACGGTACACAAACATGGTCTCTTACCAAAGCACAGAGAACCCGCCTCCAGGTTTGTCAAAGAGCCATGGAACGCAGCATTCTTGGCATTAAAAGACAAGACCGCGTCCGAAACACCACGCTGCGTTCCATGACCCGCGTTACCGACGTAGCAAAAAAGGCTGCCAGGCTCAAATGGGAGTGGGCGGGCCATGTGTGCAGGATGCACCCTGACCGTTGGGCAAAGGTTTCCATGGAGTGGGACTTTTTATATGGCAGAAGACGACGAGGCAGGCCGCCAACTCGATGGCGCAAGGAGTTGGTGGACTTCCATACCAACTGGAAGGAGCTGGCCCAGGACAGAAAAGCGTGGGGATCATTGGGGGAGACCTTTGCCCAACAGTGGGACAATATAGGCTAGATAAAAATATATTACAGTAGAGATAATTCGTTATTTTTTCTTGAGCGTGGCATTTTTTTGGTCCAGCAATGATTTTCAGCAAAGTCTATAAGATTTAATTTGAAAAGACTTAGAATGAGTAATCCTTTAAAAAACTTAAATCAATAGAGAAAATCTTTTAGAACTTCGTTTCTTCTCATAAGTTGAACATTTAGTGTTATTTTGTACAATATATTATATGAGCGCTAAAAATTGTGAAAATTAATATATTCTATTCTATTCTATCTTGTACTCACTTGTTTAGATACGCAAGCGAGGCGAGAGGATATCGCCTTCTAAATGTTATCTTTGATGCGATGACTTAAGGTCCTATGTCCCCTAGATGGGGCAGAGGGCGTCCACAGTGCGTCGCCATCCCGGTCTGTCTTAGGCGTCTCGCTTGATCTCGCTCCAGGTCTTACCGATAGCCTTCGCTTCGTCAACGATAGTCCGCCGCCAGATCTATTTTGGACGACCACGTTTGCGTTTTCCTTGGGGATTCCAGTCTAGGGCTTGCCTCGGTATATGGTTTGGGTCCCTTTGGAGAGTGTGGCCTATCCAGCTCCATTTACGACGTTTTATCTTTTTTTCTTTTTATGTGATAATAAAAAATAAATATTTCAGTAAACAGAGGTCGCTGCGAGGTGTCGGAGGTACGCATCACGCCCTGCTTGAAATCCAAGTGTGAACTCACTCGCAACGAGAATGCTACCATATCGTTCGACTTCACTCCAAGTAAGTATGTTGCTACGTACTATGCGTGCCAACTAAGAATAGGATCGCGCTTGCTTCAACTTCACACGATAACTGTCAAAAAAGCACTGCCAGCAAAGAAAGTGTAAAAAAGAAATATAATATTTTTTTTTGGTTCATATTTATAAATTAAATTATTGCATAATTACTATTGATTTTATTACTTGATAATTTTGGATTGATGAATTCTACAGGTAAGAAGTACCCAAGGGAAATTAACAACACTTAAAAAAAATTACGTGACGAGACATTGGTTTTGGATAGTTTCGACTTAAGTGATGTAAGCAGTATAATAAACTCTTTTTGTTTGGTACAAAAAGAAGTGCCAACAATGAAAATATATATTCTAATTAATAAATATGCTTTTACTTTCAAATCCTACTCATTTATAATTAATTTGCCGTAAAATGTTTAAGAAATACTAAAACAGCGTACATTAAACATATGAACTGAATACAGCGAACTAGAATAAACAATAATATAAATGTATAGTATTTTTGAACCTAAGATATAATAGTTCTTTTAATCTAAAATATAATTTACAAATATTATAAATAATTATATTTATACAGGACTTAAGAATGTTTACAAAGCTTAGAAAAGACGAAAATTTTAACTGAATATAATTTGTTTACAATTTTTGCTGCACACCATAATACACTTTGGTTATGACGTTAGCGCGTATTATTGAGCAAGATGGCGGATTTGACAGTCCTATTCTTAGTTGGCGCGCATAGTATGTGTGTGCGTGCGTGCTTTGTGTGTGTGTGTATCTGTGAGTATACGTGTTTATATGTACGGTTGAACATGTGTTTGCCTATGTAAGTGGTTATACGTGGACGGTTGTACGTGTGGGTGTGTGTGTGAACGTTGTTATGATTGTGTGTGTGTTAACATAACGCTGAAACTGCAAATTTAGGAATTAGCTTAGGTATACTAATATTCCTTTCTATATATGTATATTATATTCTATTTACTAGTATACCAATCAACTCAAATAGGTACCAATGTACGATATCAATTACTTGTTTTTTCGTAACTATTTCTTCCTCATAACAGCTAGACCAGTGAGGTGCGTCCACTCGAGTTAGCTACTCTCTGCCATAAGGTGGAGCATGCCTAGTTTCGAATAACTGGCTCTCAAGCACACAAAACACGCTGTTAGGTACTTGGCGACTTCCTTAAATGATAAGACTTAGAATAAGACTAAGAAAAACACTGCACACGGCGATTTAAAGGGACTCTGACTAAAATCTATGATAATAAAAGTTCAGAACATGGTCTACCATCATTATATGTTCAAACCGTAAATACATGTAAAGTATTTCGTATGTAAAATTTATCTTGTTTTATTTTATTTAGTATTTATAAAGTGAGGTTAGTTCTTTTGTTTTTATTTTTATTTGTTTGTACACCACCTATCTACTTATCCATATCTTACATCCATCCAAAGGTTGCCTGGCAGAAATCGCCTTAGGCAATAAGGCCTAATGCATTACCTCTGTTTTTTTTTCTTGTCATGTAATATTGTTTTTTTCTTGTATTTGGTGTGCAATAAAGTAATATTGTATTGTATGAATTCGAAAAAATTTATCGACGATTTCAATTTTTTAATACTTCTTATTGTTTATTTTTCAGGCTTCCCAGCAACAAAGCTGAAGACTGGTATCTATTACAACACCATTCCATTCGCCGATATGAGTTCGGACGCCTGTGAAATAACCAACTGCCCCACCGTGGCTGGAAAATCCCAGAATCTGTCTTACCAAATCTATATTGGATCCAAACTGCCTAAAGTGAGTGTTGTTGTACGTCTTCGATCAAATATATACCAAATACGAGTATCAATAACGGTACCTGCTAGACACTTAAAATTTTCTCAAAATATATTAATGCTTATTGTTTATACCAAATTCAGTGTTGCATACAAACACAGCACAAAAAAATGCCTTGAGTTTTCCTATACTATTGTAGTATCTATTACTAATATACTACGCCACAAAAAAAAATTCAATTCAAGTCAACCTTACCACTGTATCTTAAGGTTGAGTTTCGACTTGTGCCGTAATAAAAATAAGCTATCTTGCTCCGCGATAACAGCTATAAAATTTTATAATCGTACGCAGTGAGCGTTAGAAAATTCAACTGTATTACTATACTTATAATGCTTAAATTCCTCAAACTCAAATAAGACCACACTCTTACTTGTGGTCTTATTTTCCTTACCGTTTTAAGAGACATCAACTTATATCTAGTAAATTTTTAATCGAAGTTATAAGTTAATTAAGTATCAAGTTAATCTTCCTCTTTTTCTTCGTATGAACTAAGTGGTCAAGGTGACCTGACGCAATCATCAGCTAAGCAACGGTCTAACGGTGTTTGAATTATAAAAATTGATGGGTGACCATAAACAAAGACTGTAGTTTTTTAAATGTCATTATCATCTGAGCGCTACCGTGGGTCGGATGACGCGTTGAATTGGTCTGGCTGTGTGAGTCTTTTTAACCGACTTCAAAAAGGAGGAGGTTATATATTCGACGTGTATGTATTTTTTTTTTTTTTATGTATGTTCACCGATTTCTCAGCCATTTGTGGATCGATTCTCAAAATTCTTTTTTTAATTGAAAGAGTATGGTTCTGAATTGGTCCCATTGTCACCAAAATAGGATCTGATGATGGATTCCTAGGGAAATCGAAGGAAAACCTAAAAAGTTAGGTTATGTTTACGCCCGAAGAGAGATTTACGCTCGTTCGGCTGTACTGATATTCTTGAAATTTAAGATGAAAATAGGTAAGACTATGTGTTAACACATAGGCTACTTTTTATCCCGAATATAATTACTGTTCCCGTGGGATGCACCAAATAACACATAAATCTTTATAACTTCTTCACGCCCGAACGGCTGTACTGATGTTGATGAAATTTGAGATGAAGATAGGTTAGACTATGTGTAAACACATTGGCTACTTTTTATCCCGAAAATAATTACTGTTCCCGTGGGATGCACCAAATAACACATGACACACTGATTTCGCTTAAATTTGATATGGGGGTAGACTAGACCTTGTATAACACGAAGGTTACTTTTTATCTTAAAAGTCATTGCTATTCCCTTGGGATACCCAAATAACTCGATAACCTATTTCACTTCTTCGCGCTCATACGGCAATACAGATTTCACTCATGTAAAATTTGATAATATATTAATAGACTAGACACTCGAACGGATAAAAAAAATATTTACGGGCTCGCTTCGCTAGGAGTTATCCCACTTCGTTCGACTTTCCCCCAGGATGTTTTGGGCTTATGACACTCCAAATATTATATAATTTGTGCTGCTTTGGACTTCTTTATGCTCAAATGGTTTGAACAAATACGGTGAAAATTTTCGCGCTCGCTTCGCTCGCGCATTGCTCGATACGCTCGCGTCCAGCTCGCTTCGCTCGCCCTTGGTCCTAGTACGTTTTGACACAACAAACATGTTATTTGTGCTGCTTTGGACTTCTTTATGCTCAAACGGTTTAAACAAATACGGTGAACATTTTCGCGCTCGCTTCGCTCGCGCATAGTTCGGATCGCTCGCATCCGGCTCGCTTCACTCGCATCCGGCTCGTTTCGCTCGCATCCGGCTCGCTTCGCTCGCTGTTGGTTCTAGTAAGTTTTGACACAACAAACATTATGTAATTTGTGCTGCTTTGGACTTCTTCAAGCTCAAGCGGTTCGAACAAATACGGTGAAAATTTTCGCGCTCGCTTCGCTCGCGCATAGCTCGCTTCGCTCGCAATTAGTTCTAGTGCGTTTTGACACAACAAACATTATGTAATTTGTGCTGCTTTGGACTTCTTTATACTCAAACGGTTCGAACAAATACGGTGAAAATTTTCGAGCTCGCTTCGCTCGCATCCGGCTCGCTTCGCTCGCAATTGGTTCTAGTACGTTTTGACACAACAAACATTATGTAATTTGTGCTGCTTTGGACTTCTTTATACTCAAACGGTTCGAACAAATACGGTGAAAATTTTCGCGCTCGCTTCGCTCGCGCATAGCTCGCTTCGCTCGCTTCGCTCGCAATTGGTTCTATTACGTTTTGACACAACAAACATTATGTAATTTGTTCTGCTTTGGACTTCTTTATGCTCAAACGGTTCGAACAAATACAGTGAACATTTTCGCGCTCGCTTCGCTCGCATCCGGCTCGTTTTGCTCGCAATTGGTTCTATTACGTTTTAACACAACAAACATTATGTAATTTGTGCTGCTTTGGACTTCTTTATGCTCAAACGGTTCGAACAAATACGGTGAAAATTTTCGCGCTCGCTTCGCTCGCGCATAGCTCGCTTCGCTCGCGCATAGCTCGCTTCGCTCGAGCATAGCTCGCTTCGCTCGCAATTGGTTCTATTACGTTTTGACACAACAAACATTATGTAATTTGTGCTGCTTTGGACTTCTTTATGCTCAAACGGTTCGAACAAATACGGTGAATATTTTCGCGCTCGCTTCGCTAGCATACAGCTCAATTTGCTCGCAATTGGTTGCCTGCCTTGTATACGCCAGAGGTTTTTTGATCGTGAAGTTTATTTGGCTCTCTATAGCTAAAACTTAAAAAATATCATGACTAACCACTAAAAATGTAAAAATAAAATTGTTTTAAAAAACAAAGAACCGACTTCAAAACACAACTAAAAAGGGAAAAATAATTTTAAGCCTACATCAAATCAAGAATAGTTATATAAGTAGAATCGAAGAGTTTGTTTCATGTACTTATAAAAAACTATTTTAAATTTTTATTTATCCTGTTTTCTTGAAGTCGGTGCCATCTAAGAAGAACAATTTAATGTTTGTTAAAAAAACTATTTTCAATTTAGCCTAAGATCCCACTGCAGGATAGGTGTGCTCATCGACTATTTGTTTAAAACCAAATTTTTATGTTTATTTATAGTTAAGAGAATATATATTAACTAGGGTGCCTATCAAAATTTGGCCGCTATTATTTTTTTTTTAATTATTTTTAATTTATTTTTGGTAAAAAATTTCGTTTATTTATTATTTATATAAAATAACGTCTACATCACAGCAATTAATATGAAGATTCGAAAAAATCACGGTTGCCGTTGCTCACCTGGCCGCATTTCTTTGCAGCCTGGTGTAAACAGGTATGATTTCGATAAATTTATACGTTCATAACCTATTTTTATGAATTATATGTCAAATTAAAGCTAATTTTTTTCTATTAATTATCATATAAAGTTGCTTTATTAAATCTGGCCGGAAATAAGGGTTGCTGGCTGTTAAAGATAATAAATATTTAAGGTAGAGTGAAAGAGAGTTAGCGCGTAACATCATTTGTCAGACGAGGACAGCGATTGCCGACTGTGCGACGCTTTTAAGCCATTGCGCATGCGTCGAATGCTCAGAATACAGAAAGAACCAGAAACCGTGAGCGCGCTTAATACTGAAGCTACTAAAACTACTCTTAAATAGAGTAGTTTGACGCGCGACCGATCCGATCCGATGGGATCACATTTCACGTGTAGGTATGTATCGTATTTAAGTATCAACTTTTTTAATTATTGAATAAATTTCTCAGTTTTAAAATTGTCATAGATAATGAGGCATCCATCTTGTTAGTGTTGCCAGTATAAGAGTTTTGATTTACCCTACTTTTTATTACCTCTTGAGGGCTTTTATTCATTGTAGAATGTTAATAATTAATTTAATAAAAATTAACCGACTTGAAAAAAGAAAGTATAACACATCAGTGCAGCCCGTGTGTACATAAGCAATAGTCCTATTAAATAGTATGTTTATATCTATGAAAAATACCTAGACATAATATTTCATCATTTATCTAAATTTAAATTTTTGTTAATAAGTTCAAATTCTAAGAGACAATATTATATAAAGCTTACTCAGCAAAAAGGAAATTAAAATTATTTTTTTCTAAAGCGTCTTTTATTCAATAAATGTATCAATTTATTGAGACAATTAGGTTGGTACATAATAATAATATAGATTAGGACAATTTTTATTCTATTATTATCTCACCTCCTGGACTCCCAAATTTTACGCTAAAAACGGACACATAATGCCTGAGCTAGCAACATTACGCGGGTGGGAAATGACGCGGGCGGGGGGAAGTGTTTTGTTTTACGCGGCTTCTGGTTCTTCGAGTTCGTAATAAACAATGTTTTATATTTACATTGTTATTTTATTTGTGCATCTAAAAATTATTATATTAATTAACGTAAAATAGAATTGATAAAGATGAAGTCGTGTTTTTTGTGTAACGAAAAAAGCAATGTACTTGACTTTAATAATATATCAATCCAAAAGTGCTTGCTAATGTTATTGTTTCGTCGTAAAAAAAATGTAAATATCATGACCTTTTATTTACAATTGACTCTACTAATGATTTTGGATATCATTCAGAGTTTAATTTTTTGTTGCAATTTATAAATTTATCATTTTGAAAAAATTACATATTTTTTGGAATATTTATTATAAGTCGTCTCTATTTTTCCCCGGTGGTTGAGAACACTAACGTTCGACGCATGCGCAACGGCTTAAAAGCGTCGCACAGTCTGCAATCGCTGTCCTCGTCTGACAAATGATGTTACGCGCTAACTCTCTTTCACTCTACCTTAAATATTTATTATCTTTAACAGCCAGCAACCCTTATTTGCGGCCAGATTTAATTAAGCAACTTTATATGATAATTAATAGAAAAAAATTAGCTTTAATTTGACATATAATTCATAAAAATAGGTTATGAACGTATAAATTTATCGAAATCATACCTGTTTACACCAGGCTGCAAAGAAATGCGGCCAGGTGAGCAACGGCAACCGTGATTTTTTCGAATCTTCATATTAATTGCTGTGATGTAGACGTTATTTTATTTAAATAATAAATAAACGAAATTTTTTACCAAAAATAAAAATTTAATTAATTTAAAAAAAATAATAGCGGCCAAATTTTGATAGGCACCCTAGTAAATATATATTCTTTTAACTATAAATAAACATAAAAATTTGGTTTTAAACAAATAGTCGATGAGCACACCTATCCTGCAGTGGGATCTCGTACTAATTGTCTTTCTTTGCTGGCACCGACTCCAAGAATACAGGATTCATAAAAATTTAAAATAGTTTTTTATAAGTACATGAAACAAACTCTTCGATTCTACTTATATAACTATTCTTGATTTGATGTAGGCTTAAAATTATTTTTCCCTTTTTAGTTGTGTTTTGAAGTCGGTTCTTTGTTTTTTAAAACAATTTTATGTTATTTATTATTGAAAAAATATTTTTTTTATTTGTTACAGGGTAAATTCCCAATATCTTTCAAAGTGTGGAATGAAGAGGATGAAAACGATATCTGTTGCTTCGAAACTACTATCAGCATACCGAAAAATAAACAATAAATTAGTTCTTGTACTTTAAGATGGACTTTCATTTAAAATTCAATTTAAATCACTGTCTTATTTATAGAAAACCCCAAATAGGCACTATATAGAATAAAACATCAGAATATTTGCCAATTAAGAATCTGACATTGTTGAGTATATACGACCTCGTTGGCGCAATGGTTACCATGCCGGACTGCCAATCAGTAGGTTCCGGGCTCGATTCCCGGCACGGCATCTTTATACTAAGCTAAATTTGTTGGCTGCCGCTCTGGGTGTTAAATATGTAAATATGTATTTATTTAAAAAATATGTGTGTATGTATATTTAGTATATCAGTTGTGTTAGCAACCATAATACGAACTAGAAATGGTTCAGTATGGGGTTAACCAGCCGTGTGTGAAAAAAAAACGCATCATATATTGGTTATGCTTTTGTAGTATGATAGCCCTTCCTACATTTTTTTTTTCAAATTACAGTATTTTTTACAACAGCAAAAGATACTCGTATAGATCATCTGTAAAATGACTACTGCGTAAAAAAACATACACATGTATGTTTTTTAACATGCATATACATTGCTAGCAATGAAAGTTAAGTAAATAGAGAAATACAGAACTTTATTGACCATAAATAACAAACATACGTTAAAGGCAAGTCTCACTACAAGCATTATTGAAATACTTATAATATTAGAGGTTAAAAAAACCTAAAACACACGCTTATCTGGCCGTTTTAAGTGGGTCAAAATCGCGCCCAAAGAAGTCGGTTACAAACAAACATCCAAACAAAAATACAAAAAATTGTAATAATTTTATCAAATATATTGAATGTTTATTATGTACAATATAGTTTTTATCAAATTAGTGTATTGTCATCGGTCCTCAATAAATTTTAATCTACAAAGTTTGAACGAAATCTGGCCGTTTAAAGTGGGTCAAAATCGCGCCCAATGAAGTCGGTTACAAACAAACAAACATACAAACATACACGTGAAGCTAATATAAAGCGTGTAATAAAGAGATAAATTAAACTTATAAATCTCATTAAAAATTCTACACTGCGCCACGTAGTGCTATCCACGTTTATCTGGGATAAAAGTAGCCTTTGTAAATTCTAGGTTTGATCTACGGATAGATACGGATACGGATTATGGTTTAATCTGTCGTCATATTAAATGTCATTTAATATGACGACAGATTAAACCAAAATCCGTCCTACTGTCTGAGCGTTAAGGAGTAACATATATTTTGAAGCTATTTGTGTATCTGACGGGAACCACAATTGTTTTCGGGATAAAAAATATTCTATTTGTTAATCCAAAGTCTAGCCTACCAACTCCTTGAATTTCCTCCAAACCGGTCCAGCCGTTTAAGCGTGAAGAAATAACAAACATACACACTTACTCATTCACACACCAACTTTCGCATTTCATAGTGGGGCTATTAAATAAGTAAATACATAAATATAAGGACACACTTCACACACGGATGGTTACCCCCCATACTGAACCATTTCTTGTTCGTATTATGGTTGCTAACACAACTGATATACTGCATATATTTTATATGTACATATGTACATACATATTTTACACAGATATACCTATACATATTTAATACCCAGATAGACAGCCAATAAATTTAGTAAATCACAAAGATGTTGGCCGTGCCGGGAATCGAACCAACGAGGTCATCGTATTGAATACTAAACCTATACCTACTGTACGGTCCGCACACCCCAGTAAGGAATAATATCAGTAAAACTCTGACATACATTTTAACTGATATATTATAAGATAACTTATAAGTTATTGATGATAATATAATGAGACGCGAGATAACGGTTACCAAACGCGAACTGAATTCGCTGCTAATGTAAAATGCTAAGATGTCAATCTTAATATATATAAATCTCGTGTCACAATGTTTGTCCTCAATGGACTCCTAAACCACATAAACGATTATAATAAAATTCGCACACCATGTGCAGTTCGATCCAACTTGAGAGATAGGATAGTTTAAATTTTAAATTATAGTCGCAATTTTAATTTTATTGCTAATTATTGTCTGTTATTATTTGAGAGTCACAATTATCTGTTAACCCCAAATGATTCTAACAGATGTCGATACCTTTCGACTGGGTTGAGCAAGTAATCAATAGATGGCGCTGCTATGGTAAATCTACGAACGTGTCATATAAGCTACACTATCTATTTTTCATAATTTCACCCCCTAAATCAGGCCTCACAAATATTAAACTAAATTGGACACGTATCGAAGCAACTAACCAAGTTAACCCACAAGCAACTCGATTATCATAACAATTACTTGACGTAAACGTTAAAAACACAATAATCATACACTTGTGCTAATATTGAAATTGCTACAATTATTAATATCCTTTAGAACTCAGTTGAGCGAAGACGTCCATTGAGTGAAGATGTGGTTTCTTGTATCCTTCATTTTTATAGTTCTTGTGAACTGTAACGCAGAATTTGTGACGAAGAAAATCTGTAAAGATGGTAAGTCAGACGTTTTTTGAATTGATATATCTAAGGATATCCATTACCGCTTCAGCCGTTTTGGAAAACGAAATTTGGAATCCAGTTTTTTCACACAAGGCTGGTTAGTCCAATCTTAAACGATTTCTAGTTTGTATTATGGTTGCTAACACAACTGAAATACTATATACATATACATAAATACTTTATATCGATACATATTTAACAACCGTGCACAACTGATATACTACATATACATACATGGATAGTTTGGTAACTGGTTCCCTCAAAGTTTTGTTTTAATAGCTTACCTATGTTGGTCTTTTTTGTATTTTAAGGGTTTATTTTATTTATTAAAGGCTCATTGTAGGTACCAAAACCAAACGAGTTTCGTATTCTTTCTGTATTCTGAGCTATATTAATTAAAATCCGACCTTAACTGGATTATCTGACAATACAACTTAGGCAAGTAGGTAAGATGAAAAGGTTTATTTTATTTTTTTTCTCTTGAATTGTTTATATTCAAATCAGATTGTGCCAAAATGGGTGGGTAGGTTCATAAACAGGTTTTGGTTCTTTTATTATAGTGAACTATATTTCGCCTGCCGGAATGCATTAATAGTAATACATTGAAGAGTAAGTACGTATCTTTATTTTTTATCGGTAAATTTATATATCACAAGAAAATAGCTCAAAAAGATAAAGATGTGAGTTTACTGGGTCTGTTTACTTATTTCGAAGGGTAAATGACCGAATAATGTACTAAGAGTAATTACTACTATCTGGTATAATCGTACATTATGGTACCAGTGTGTTACATATGCAGATGATATTATTTGATTTGATTTGCAGTGTAGTATACGTTCCCACTGTTTGGACCCGGGGTTTTCTTCCGAGAGAGATATATGCCATAATTCACTACGCTAGCTGCGGGTTGATGGATGACACATATTATTGTGGTACTCAAACATGTCAGTTTCCTTACGTTTTTCGTCCTTCACCGTAAATTGAGAGTTTAGCGTAATGAGAGTGCAAATCCATTCTAGTTATTTAATAGGTGTAGGGCCGAAATCGAACCAGGGCCCGTCAGCTTAAAAAGCAGACGTTTTCCCACCGAGGCACACTCGCTCACAAGCTCGCACTTGGCCAGTGCGGTGAAATATGACCTATATCTCTCTTCTCCTGGGAGATTCCCAGCAGTGGGAACGTATAAAAGGCTACTTATAATAAGTTAGTAAGTTGACAATGATTGTCATACTCGTACTTATTTTTGAAACTGAATGGGAATTATTTTGGCAATCTCGTTGGCGTAATGGTTACCATACCGGACTGCCAATCAGAAGGTACCGGGTTCGCTCCCGGCACGGCCAACATCTTTGTGCTTAACTAAATTTGTTGGCTGTCAAATATGTATCTCTATAAATAATGTATGAATGTATATGTAGAATATCAGTTGTGTTAACAACCATAATACGAACTAGAAATGGGTTAACCAGTCGTGTGTGAAATGTGTGCTAATATTTATTGTTCGCATTTCTATTACTTTGATTATTGGTAGTCACAGATTTTAATCATTATCATCATTTCAAATTAATTTAAGCACATGTATTTTTTTATTTCACTTTAATGGCAATACAACATTTTCCGGATAGACTAATTAACATATATACAAAAAGCTATAAGTGGGCACAGGTGGTTTCTTTTTCAATGGTAGCCCGCCTTAAGATTGGCCGTATTGGGCCTGATAACCTTCATGCAATAATAAATGATAAAATTATTAATATACATATTAAAATTATATTTATTTAAGAGAACACATATTTAAACTATTTAACTTCGTCATGTATACACAATTGGTATTTACGAATACGTACTACCATAGTCTGTAAAAAAAAAACTATAGTAAATAGTTCTTTCTTTAAGTATTTATTTCTTTCTAGACTAATGAATTTAATAAACGCTCCACCTCTTGTTTTATATTACCACAACTTACTAAATACAGTGTAAACTCCATGTAACGTCACTCGATTTAACGACAAACTCTCTAAAGTGTCGATATCAACTGGCTATAGTTGGTATAATACAATTTTTTTCTTATATACTTATATACTTGTGTCAATATACATTTGTGTGTTGCAGTGAACCAAGAGCAGTGTTCGGTGTACTCGGCATTCATGGAGCCGTGCTCGACTGGCCCTGCCTATTGTAACATCAAGGTCGGGAAGAAATACGCACTCACCTTAGATCTTACTCCACGTAAGTTTATTATTAACTAGCGGTTGCCCGCAACTCCGCCCGCGTGTACTTTTAACTTTCAACCCCAAAGGCCTCGCCCTTAATGCACCCGTGGCAAATATATTATTATTAATTTTATATTAACCTACTTTCTTAAAAAAATTCAAGACTTTAACTTCATAAATTAAAAAAATCCACACAAACTTTCACCCCCATTACAAACTCTTTGTTCACCCCTGGCAAAAAAAAACTTAATACCATTATTTTCAATTTTACATAAACTAATAATTCTAAATATCATTGCTAGAAGTTCAAAAACAAAGGAGTTTCAAACAAATTATTTTACCCTCTTTAACCACCTAAGGCGTGGATTTCCAAAAATCTGTTCTTAATACGCATCTACATACTAAAACAAATACACCCTCCAAATTTCATACTCCTAGGCTCATCCGTTTGGGCTCTGCGTTGCCTAGATGAATGAGTCAGGACAAAGATTCTTATAGTATAGATATTCCTACTCGTAGTATTTAACTAGAGATGTGCCGACTAATCGATATTATACTAGCTGCGCCCTGCGGTGTTACCCGCGTTAATCCGGGACCAAAAATGTTAATAAATCTCATCAAAATCAGTCCATCCACTTGAGCGGATTCAAATTCTAAAAGTCGTTGACTAAAAGTTGTTAGTCTAGACATACTTTACAAGCTTATAATATTTCGCTGTTTTCTTTGCTTGTCTCCTTGGTTTCAGATCACAGCGGAAGTACACAAAATATTTCATCAATAGGTTATAATTATAGGGGCACAGCGTCCCAAGAACGTACCATAAAATTTACTTACCCCACTCTCAACCTTATAGTAAATAAAAAATATTTGTATTGTATTGTAATTATAACTCTTAATTTGCTACTCCTTTAAAAAACGTGATCTCAGCTGAAGCGCACTAAATATTTCAAATTTTCTTCCGTACAATGGATTTTCGCAAAGTAACGCCTGAATCAATAGGTTATAATTATAACTCTGAATTTGCTACTCATTCAAAAAACTTGATCATAGCTAAAGTACACTAAATATTTCAAATTTTCTTCCACGTACAATGGATTTCAGCAAAGCAACGCCTGAATCAATAGGTTATAATTATAACTCTGAATTTGCTACTCATTCAAAAAACTTGATCATAGCTAAAGTACACTAAATATTTCAAATTTTCTTCCAC
The DNA here is from genome assembly GCA_035578125.1 of Mellilla xanthometata. Taxonomy (NCBI): domain Eukaryota; kingdom Metazoa; phylum Arthropoda; class Insecta; order Lepidoptera; family Geometridae; genus Mellilla; species Mellilla xanthometata. The sequence goes on from JAPUBQ010000010.1 coordinate 13,937,712, forward strand.
GTACAATGGATTTCAGCAAAGTAACGCCTGAATCAATAGGTTATAATTATAACTCTGAATTTGCTACTCATTCAAAAAACGTGATCACAGCTGAAGTGCACTATATATTTCGAATTTTCTTCCACGTATAATGGATTTCAGCAAAGTAACGCCTGAATCAATAGGTTATAATTATAACTCTGAATTTGCTACTCATTCAAAAAACGTGATCACAGCTGAAGTACACTAAATATTTCAAATTTTCTTCCACGTATAATGGATTTCAGCAAAGTGACGCCTGAATCAATAGGTTATAATTAAAACTCAGAATTTGCTACTCCTTTAAAAAAACGTGATCACAGCTGAAGTACACTAAATATTTCGAATTTTCTTCCGTACAATGGCTTTCAGCAAAGTAATGCCTGAATCAATAGGTTATAATTATAACTCTGAATTTGCTACTCCTTCAAAAAACGTGATCACAGCTGAAGTACACTAAATATTTCAAATTTTCTTCCACGTACTTTTGATTTACTATTGACTTCCGTAAAGTGAAGCCCGAATTAATAGGTTATAATTTTACTACAGAGTCAATAATCTTATTTTATTTCGAATTCCAGATTTCGCAGCGGAACAACTAAAGCTGTCCATCAACGGTGACGTAAAGAACAACGGGCTGTTCTCTAGTGTCATCCAGAATCCTAAGGACGGGTGCGGATACCTCACCTGTCCGGTGCTCCCGGGGGAGAGGAGGATCTTCGACGTGGACTTCAGCTTGGATAAAACCGTTTCAGTGAGTTTCATGTCATTTTTCAAACAGAAAAATACAGAACTTTACCTATTGGTCATAAATAAAATACTAAAAGCAAGTTACTAAAAGCATTAAAAAGACTAGATAAGTAGAATGTTCTTCTAATATATAAAATTTCTATGTCACAATGTTAGTTACCGTACTCCTCCGAAACGGCTTGACCGGTTTTTACAAAATTAAAATTGTATATGCGTATTCAGTAGGTCTGAGAATCGGCCACTATCTATTTTCCATACGTTTAATTTTTAATATTTTGTCGAAAATTTTGTTTTTATTTTTTATAATGTGTCATTAAAAAATACAAACAACTCTAAATTTTTACTTTTTTGTCATATATTTTTTTATGGCCATTTTAGTAATTTAATCATTTTAACGCTCGATAACTGATCAATTATTATATTGTGTTTAACTGTGCTAAGGCAAAACAACGTTTGCCGTGTCAGCTATTAAGGTTATAAATTTAATTAAATATTCTACATCATGGAATACTTCACACAATAGCAATTGTTTTTCATGTCTATTAAATTTAAAATACCTTTACTACTTTTTACACATGAATAATGATTCTGCAAACTCCATATTCTTATATTCGCTTAAATTATAGAAGGGGTTATTTTCACATAAACTCTAATTAGGGTTTAAATTTCAGGTGTCTATTTCTAAACATCTAATCTAGTACATCTAAATGTTCAAAACCCTAACTACAATGCTAGTTAGACCACAGCAGTTGTTATTCTGGCTAATTACATGTTTGTTTGACTATTGTTTTATTTTGTTTCAGGGCAAATTCCCGGTCAAAGTGAAGATGTGGAATGAAGCAAACCAAACCCAAGCTTGCTGCTTCACATTTAATATTAAAGCCTAAAAGTTGCGATATTAATTATGTATATTAATAACAATCAATAATATTCGACTTACTTGACTATTCATTATTCTGTGTTTCGTTCAATCAGTCCATTCAGTTTCCTCAATAATAATAATAATAACAACAAATAGAACAACAACATACTGAATTAAATCATAATTTCTCTCAAATAAAATAAAGGCACATTGGCCTTTAAGCCGAGGTAAACACTGTTAACAGTAAGAAAATTCAAAACAAATAAGTAAGTACATTAGTTTCTTACTATTTTTTACTTTCTCAGCGCGCCATTTCATAAAATCTTCATGCGATTTTAGGTACCTTTGTCTTGATTTGGATGATAAAATGTTTTCCACTACCACACTGTTTTTTTATTTTCATCATTGCAAAAATAGTAAATATTTTTCCCAAATCTAAGTTACGAGTATTATAAAGAAATTGTTGAAACTAAATTATAATAAAGTAATTTTGAAAAATATATATTCTTTATTCAATACTTACCTCCTTTTACTATACTATTTTTTAAATAATTTGACAGCTGTCAGTTGAAAGCGATTCTCCTTAATGATGACATAGACCTCAGACCTACTTTCAGAGTATGAGTAATGAAAAACCACGTACATGATGAAGGCCAGTTTTCTCTCAGATGTGCACTCTCCACCCCAAGAGTGTAAGGTCACGAGGTGACCCGAGGTGAACGATCGAGCACAATGCCTGCCGGTTAACAAGATAACTGGAGAAATGGCGATCACTTGGCCGAGCACGATGTTGATAACGGCTTTCCTGTTCTACCTACGACTGTTTAGTTATAAAGAAAACTTCAATCAGTCTACAAAATTTTATTGAAATCTTTTAATTATTAGGTTTTAGATAGAAGTAAGTTTTAATTAAATATTTAGTGTACTTCCGCTGTGATCCGAAATCCAAATTAAGACAAGTAAAGGAAAAATTAACTAAGATTAATTAAGATTAACGTTACCTATCACAATTCGGAAATTTTTAACTCTACACGTGTTTCGCCTAACCACAAGGCAAAAGGTTCTATTTACAATGGATTTCCGCAAAGTAACGCCTGAGTCAATAAGTTATTAGGTTTTAGATTTTAAATGGTGTTTAAACCTGACTCAATATAGATAGATAGATAAATAGATATATTTTTTTTTTTTACTCCGAATAGGTAAGCGCTTGACTACAATTCACCAGATGGTAAGTGATATTGAGGTCTACGGTGGATCGCGCTTACCTAGAAGGAACCGGTTCACTCTCGCCTTGAAAATCGCTAGATTGTAGTCATTGGGGAACAGGGAATTAATTAATAAGGCATATTATATTTGCACAAAACAAACGGTCACACTTACTTAATAACCTCCTCCTTTTTTGAAGTCGGTTAAAAAAACGTTGGATATACGTCCAATGGGTTTCGACGCATTACGAGTGTCATCACCGGGGACGAGCTTCACACGTGTGTGACCGTTTGTTTCGTGCAAATATATAAAACGTCTTACGATAACAGTTTACAAAGTACAATAGATAATTCTTTGTTGGACACAAATTTAAACTCAAACTAAAGATAAAATAAAAACTAAGAACAAAAAATAGTGTGCCACAATTGGCGGCCTTATCGCTTAAAGCGATCTCTTACAGGCAACCTTCGGATGGAAAGGGGTTATTGTGGCATAACAACATATTGTGGTGTCGACTATGTTGGATTTGAAATTGATAACAGTGTATGTATTTAACTATTTAAGGCCCTTTATTTGATAAAAATATGCCTTCTGCTATTTTGTGGCGGTCGCTAACTTAGATCTATGTATCAAGCATAGCTACGAAGTACTAGTTATTATTCTGTGGCATAGCTAAGAACATTCGACTAACACAACTTTCATCGAAAAAAACTAAATCAAAATCGGTTCACCCATTCGGAAGCTACGATCGCAGATTGACACACAGAGACACATCAAAATTAAGACACCCCGGAATTTTTTTGGTTAAAAAGGGCTTCTTCTTCGTATAAGCTAAGTGGTTAAGCTACGGTGTCGCGAGTTTTCCAGCCGCCTGAAGGCGGCTGACTAGGCTTAAAAAAGGGCTCTGATGACATGGTTTATTTCTGCTAATCACTCCCGGATAGCCGATCTTCCTATAACATTTCTACTATTATAGGTACAAGAAGAAAGACATGCTACCCTGTATTGAGTACTAAGTCCAAGTTAGAGCATTAGCTGTAAAACCGGGATCGCAAGTCCGGCGAGGTATGCGGGGTGAATGTACCGCGGTGCCCTTACTCAGGCTTTCACATTTCTAACATCCATACCTTTGGGGCGAATTAGTTTGCTATTTTTTTTTAAAGCTGGCACTTCTGAATCAGTATTGGCCAAAAAAATCTTCTGTTTTTTTATTTATAAGTTGTAACCGAGTGATGACAGATGGACTAAGGCGTTAACGGACTGTAGACCAATGTTAGGCAGAAGAAGTGTCGGTCGACCACTCGCACGTTGGGTCGACGACATACGAAACATCGTGGGCAGGACATGGATGAGGGTGGCACAAGCCCGAGACGAATGGCTTACACGAAGGGAGGCCTATGCTCAGCAGTGGGCGATAGAGAGCTGAAAATGATGATGATGTTGAACCGAGTGGTGGCCGAGGCTAGGCAAGAGGAGCGTCGGTCGTCCAGCGGTAAGATGGGTCGACGACATTACAGCTGTCGCGGGTCCAACCTGGACCAGATTGGCACAGGACCGAAACGTATGGCATAAAAACAGAGAGGCCTATACCCAGCAGTGGGATAGTATCGGCTGTAGATGATGTTGATGATGCAGTTAAGATCAATAGTGGTAGGTAGTTCATTAATTTTCTGTTAGATTTTGTTTGGGAATTGGTATTCGTACAGAGGTCACAAGTTTAATCCAATCTTGACGAAACTCGTAAAGGTCTGACCTTAAATTAGCAGTTTTCCCTCTACTTAAATAGGGAGTTTGCTTCCATTTTGAAAAAACCACCCCACTTTCCTAAAATTTCCGCGGTGATTAAAAACCTTATCGAACACTTGTATTTTGTTAGGAGCGATTAAAATTACGGCCTTTTAAAAGCTAAACTTGGCTAAATATTGCAAAATAAAATAATATGTTCAGACAATAAAATAATAAATAAAAATATATAAACACCATTAAGTATTAAATATAGTAAATTAGAACTAACTATATTTATTGTTATTAGATGTATGGAAATGGTAGTGCAAGGAAGAAGAGCAAGAGGCCGCCCGAAGAAGACATGGATGGAGTGTGTGAATGAGGACATGGGAGATAAAGAATTGAGTGTGGAGATGACGTCTGATAGAAAAGAGTGAAAGAAGAAGATTTGCTGTGCTAACCCCACCTAAGTGGGATGAGATAAAAAAGAAGAAGAGATTTAATGTTATTAGAAGTAAGTCCATAAATCATAAAACCTTGACATTTCCAAATCTATTTGTGATTAGAGCTCATCAAACTGTCGTGAAATTCCCAAATTCTGAGCAATTTGCGAACCACGGCTAATTTGATGCTTAAACTTATAAACATGCAAAGTTTATAGCTTTGTGGTTTCTTCAAGCGAATCTTTAATACAGGGCTATCAATATCTATACAAGAAGTCAGTAAAAACTGAGTGTCTGTACATTAAATATTTTTCCTAAAAACTGATAGGTACAGAAAGAATACAAACAATTTTGGAATTATTGTCTATCTGTCATTTTGTTTGTCTACGGTACGTTATAACTTAATCGCCTCATTTGTTTTGAACACGATTTTCACAGGTTACATAATATAATTAGAAGCATTGACAATTGTTTGTTCCATCAAAATCGGTTAAGGGAAAAAGAACTTATGGTCAGTTGAATAAGCACTTAGAAAGAACTACGTAATTGATAATCATCCATTAAAATAATAATAATAATAAAATCATTTATTCGGGCCAAGAATTAGTGAACATATTTAGTGAACAATAAAAAATATCAGTGAAAATATTACAAAATGTTAATTTCAATATAGCATAAATTAGCTTACAATGAACAATAATATAGTTCTAATTTATTAATTTGTTACTGCGACAAGTACTTAGCCAGCTATTCACTATCAAGTCATTCAAGACTGTCGTTTAATAAAAAGTGTAATTTTCTTTGACGCACTACCTGAGTCTGACCCGTTTTGTACACTGAGGTATTACTACTTACGCTAGCAATATACTAAGATATAAAATAAAAAATCTAAATACTAGGACACATTTCACACAGACAGGGTTGGTTAACCCCATACTGAATCATTTCTAGTTTGTGTTATGGTAGCTAACACAACTGATATACTACATATACATATTTATTTTACATAGATACATATTTAACACCCAGACCCACAGGCAACAAATTTAGTTAAGCTCAAAGATGTTGGCCGTGCCGGGAATCAAACCCGGAACCTTCTGATTGGCAGTCCGGCATGGTAACCGTTACGCCAATGAGGTACCTAGTCGTTTCGTCGTTTTGTAGGCCCCGGCTAATAGTCTTAGTACAAGCAGTCATTAAGCCAAATCAGAAGCTTTAAGGCAGCTTGACTCTCTACACCAGAGCTTGGCCACTTACCTCGAACAAAGAAGAAGTTTAATAAATTTTTCTTAATTAATATAATATTAATAATAATGAGGACATAATGAGAATTTAATTTTTGACATAGTAATTTATTGACATTTAACATATTAATTCACTTTATTGTTTTGACATGTAACTAATGGTGTTATCAATAAAATTTTGTATTTGTATTTGTATTTGAAGAAGACTGTAATATCCGTCTAACCCTGTAAAGCAAAGTTAAAATTGTGATTTCCAGTTTGTAATTACATGAAATGGTATATAATTAAATTATTCGTCGTGTGTCCGCCCGGAGGCGATCCGTATCACTTTAACTTCACTTTCATACGAATTAATTCAAATTGCTGTTTTTGTTGAGCTTCGTACACATAAAGTGCTGGCTTTTGTCAAAGATTAAGAGAATAGGTATAGAAAGTTTTACTGGTTATATATTATTTTACTCATTACATCTAGGCATTGGAACTAGCGGGGCGCGTACTACACGAGTTAACGACAGTCTGGTCTAAGATGGAGCATACCTAGTCTGGAGTTATTGGCCCTCAAGGAGGCTGCCAGAACACTGTTTGGGACTAAATACATAGATTTTTCAACTTGAGTGTGGTAGCTAGCCAGGCGAGCACTAGATGATACTCTACCACTATGCTATGGTTTCCTCACGATCTTCAGGTAGTGGATCAGATTCCCGCCAATGAGCGCGATCTAACATAAGTGTTTGGTTATAGAAATAACTGTTCTTGAAAACTTATAGGTTTATTATAGTACAAGAACCAAGAACCATACATATTAAATACAATAGACAACAGAAGAGGAAAGATGGTAAGCCACCTTATGATAATTTCATTAAAAATATCATAGAAGGAGAGATAGAAGATAGATAGATGTAGTACAGGTAAATGTGGTTTAATACAGAGAGTGGAAGAAGATTTGCTGTGCCGACCCCACCTAAGTGGGATAAGGTTAGGGAGAAGAAGTGCATTAATACAGTGATAGATATAACAAAATGAATAAAAGTACTATTGAATTTAAATGATTTTAGTTTTAGTTTTGCAGATAGATTGATTAATTAAGATAGATAGGTTTGTAACATACATACCTAGTAATCGAACGTCCCTTCTGAAGCATGTTCTCACCTATTCTATGAGGTTATAACTCACCACACTTTCTCACCTCGCCCCCGCGTAGTGATCACTCTCGCTGGTCAAATGACTCCGCTACACTATCTCCGCATTCATTACATGTATATTTACATATCACGAATACAATCCCTTTCAAATGCTAAATGACTTGGACCGTGACGTCACTGGCGATTTTTTTTTACTCTGAATAGGTCAGCGCTTGACCACAATTCATCTGATGTGGTCTATACTGGTGTGGCGTCTCTGTCGCACTTCATCGCCCGCTACCAATCAGAGCGCTTATCCTGAATCGCGCAAACGGTATTTTCAACGCGCGTACGACTGGTCCAAGCTACAATGCATGACCATCGGACGGCCGTCTCCGGACACAACATCTGTCTGGGGGGATATCCCTTTGCTAGATGGAGGCAGACCGTCGTCGCTCCATACTAGCTACGTACTACTTATCAGAAACCGGTTATATCTCGCCTTGTAAATCACTAGATTATAGTCAATGGGGAACAGGGAATTCGGCAAAGAATTCTAAAGTTTGGCGGTTCGGACAACAAAGGTGGAGGCAAAACGCTTTGTGTGTGCCTTGAGCACTTCAACTGTAAACCAATGCCGCCTTGGCGTTTCCCTGCTATTCCGATAGTGGAAGGGGGCGGCGGGATTTACATGATGTCATTCATTCGCACACTCGCCGAAATACAACCGATAGAATACCGATAGACTGGCAACAATGCGGCGGTGCTCTAGGCTCTGCAACTTTGCCTTCCAAAGATTGTCATTGCCTATGAGCCTTTTTGCACAAATTTCAAAGAAACGCGCTAAAATGTAAAAATTTTCACAGCTACGTATATGGACCACATTTTGCTGTCAATTTAATGCTAGGCATTTGATCAGATAACCCTTAAGCCTGGGTGAAAGAACAAAGCAATGGGCATAAGTGTACACATACCATTGTGAAAAGTTGGGAGACGCCAAAGGCTCCCATAACACAGTATTAAAAACTACAGTGTAAACTCCATGTAACGTCACTCGATTTAACGACAAACTCTCTAAAGCGTCGAAATCAATTGGCGTTAGTTGGTTTAGCTTGCATTCCATACAATACATTCTCTCCATTTAACGACCACTCTCTATAACGCCATAAAATGCACAGTCCCTTCAGTGTCGTTATATAGAGTGTTCGATATATGAACATTCAGATAATGGGAGCTTAGTGGACTGTATAAAAAAAATAACAATGCAGTGGTGATGCACCGATCCAAACAAGGACACAGATAAGAGGAGGCCAATATATCTACCACTTACCTTCCATGCTTCTAATGCCGTTCCAAGACAGGGCTGGTCGGGTGAGAGTTCTCCTGGGTAAAGTGGGATCTTATCGGATGTCGACACACACACACACATACACACACACACACACACACACACACACACACACACACACATACACACACACACACACACACATACACACACACACACACACACACATACACACACACACACACACACACACACACACACACACACACACACACACACACACTGGTTTGTAAATAGTGCACGGCAGCTATTTGCAGAGCTCACGGAGCTAAGAGAACGTTCTTTTTGTGATTTTGAAGATGCGACCTACGGAGGCGCTTGTCGTCGCTCCACATGCTGGCACTTGTGTGTCAGCATCTCGGGCAGTGGCAAATAGTGTTGTACCACCATCAAATCTTATGCAATGTAAGGATCGCACATAGAGTTTACACTGTACTTTGGGAGCCTTTAAAACATATTATAAACGCGAAAGTGTGTGAATGTTTTTTACTTCTTCACGCTCAAACGTGTGAACCAATAGAAGACAAAATTAAATATCTAGTATACTTTCGCTTAGGAGATGCTGACTCAAGTCTCTCGACTTGTCGTTCGAAGAGTCAGCATCTCCTGATGATGTCTTGTGGATAGGCGAAACACGTGTAGAGTTAAGAATTTCCGAATTGTGATAGGTGACGTTAATCTTAATTAATCTTAGTTAAGTAATCCTTGTTAATTAATCTTAGTTAATTTTTCCTTTACTTGTCTTAATGTGGATTTCGGATCACAGCGGAAGTACACTAGATATTTAATTTTGTCTTCTATTTACAATGGATTTCCGCAAAGTAACGCCTGAGTCAATAAGTTATGTGTGAACCAATTTTTATGAAATATGGTGTGAAGATAGGTTAGACCTCGGATTAACACACAGCTACTTGTTATTCCGAAAACAATTGGTGTTCCCGAGGGATTCGCAAGAGCGTGAAAGAGCAACATAGATTTTGAAGTTCTTTGTTTATCTCAAGGGAACCACAATTGTTTTCGGGATAAAAAGTAGCCTATGCATTAATTTAACGTCTAACCTATCTCCACGCCAAAACTTCATTAATATCGGTCCAGCCGTTTGGCCGTGAAGAAGTAACAAACATACACACACACAAACTTTCGCATTTATTATATTAGCAGGAAGTATAGGATAGCAGGATTTGTTTCGACTTATCTTCTGTTTCTAGGCTATTAAAATATAAACTACACAATGTTGCTCGGCTACCTAAGGTGATCTGAACCGATCATCGAGGTTAAGCAACGGTCAATGCGGTCAGTCTTTGAAAGGCTGACCATGCACAAGACAATTATTAAAAGTGGTATAACACGTTAAATTGTAGGTCCCGGTTGTTAGTCTCAGTACAAGCAGTCGTTAAGCCAAGTCAAAGGCTTTCAGGTGACTTGAAAACTCTCGACACCAGAGTCACTTAGCTCATACGAAGAAGAAGAATACACAGTTTTAAATATCAAACCCGATATAGATGCCTCACAAAATATTGTCGCAGAGTTTTCGACATTTTAAATCTATACTTGTACTAGCTGACCCAAAAAACGTTGTTAGGGGTATGAAAATAGATAGTAGCCGATTCTCAGACCTACTGATTACGCATATAAAAATCGGTCAAACCGTTTCGGAGGAGTACGGTAACTAACGGAAATTTTAAATATAAGAAGATATGTAGACTTGTATTTGTTATGTCAGTTTACCAACTTTAGGCTTAACTGTCACCAAGGACCAAGTCGCTCCAACCCAATACTCGAGGCCAAGTCTCCGCAGTAGGACAAACGGGTTCATTACCGATGCATCGCATTGTAGCCGTAGATTAGCTAACAGCTGAGGTAGACGGCCTTTGTGCGCCTTCTGCGGTCGACCTGCCCCGGTATGTGTGTGAGTCATGTCACCAGTGTTGTAACTCGTAATGCCACGAGATACCAGAGAGGCTCTATAGTCTATCTAGGGCAAGTACATTTCTGGAGGGCTGAGTGGTAGAATTTAGCTTTAGAATTTATTTCAATTTTGAACTTGTAACTGGTAAATAGACTAAGGTAAGCATTTAAAAATAATAAAAATAAAGTAAATAATTGTAGGATGAAAATAATTGATGATGAAACCTATTGAAACGGTGGGAAATATACATAAACAATAAATGGGAGTATATGGACGATATGAGATCGGAAAGTAAAATGGAAAGGTTTAAGGGTAAAAATGTTTTAAATTGATTTCCGGAAATCTACATGGAAAAATTACAAAAAATTGTCCTTATTATTGATGGTCCTTTGTGTACCAAGAGACTATCCAAGGTTTTGGGCTCGGTAAAGATGACAGATAACTGTCACAGCATCGAGCGCCTTTTCTGCCTTTTAGTGGGGCCCAATATAGTAGGACCTAGGTGCACCTCTTTGCCATAAGCAGCCAGATAATAATATTATCTGGCCATAAGCAGATTCGGGACCTTCTCTCACGAGGAGAGAGATATAGGCCCTAATCCACCACGCTGGCCAAATGCGGGATGGCAAATGACACACGTCTACAGATGCAGTCTTCAAACGTGTCGGTTTCCTCACGATGTTTTCCTTCACCGTAAAACGAGTGCAAATACACAAATACAAACAAGTCATTGGTGTTGAGCCGGTATCAAACCGGGGCCGAAAAGCAGACGTTTTTAACACCGAGCCACACTTGCTGCAGAAAAATGCTGTTCTATGTATAACAGATTAACTAAAGTTAGTCATTTGATCAGAAGCCTGCTCCACTAGATCATGTGTCTGACCTAGGCTCCAGGGTCGTCTGCGGAGCCATATGGTCGCTCTATATGGACCTACCATTGTACTCCGGATTGTCCGCGAGCCATTGTAACGTCAATTGGACTACTTATTACTTGTTGAGTAAGTGACAGACTCCAGACTTGTCTGGTTTGGATGTTTAGATGGACAATAGTAATTGGTAACAAAAATGGTGATTTCAAAAATCGTGTAGCCATATTTTTGCGCCACAAATATGATAGTAGTAAGATAGAAAGATTGCAGGAATCAGTTATGTGTCTAGTAGTATTATATAAATTTGCAATGTTCACACTTAAAACCGTTAAATAAATTCCAACGAATTTAAATATCTATCTTAAAACTATAAATATGCCGTAACATTGTTTTACCTACCTATTATAGTTATGAACTATGTGGACAGATTTGGATGGTTATGTACATAAAAAAACTGTACTTATCTATATCCGTTGTATTGTACTTACTTGTACTTATCTATAGTTTTAGACATTATATTTTGATTTTTTTTTTATAATAATTCCAACTTCCTACAATAAATAGAAAAATTTGGATAAGCTTTGCGAATTAGTTGCGAAGTTTTTAAGTTTTGCTTTGAGAGCAAGTGTGACTTTGAGGTACAAACGTCTGCTTTTGGCCCCTGGTTCGATGCCATCCCTACACCAATGACTTGTTTTCAAGTTACCATGTGTGATTTACACTCGCTTTACGGTGACGGAACATCGTGAGGAAACAGACACTTTTGATGACCACAATATCCGAAGACGTGTGTCATCCGCCTAACCCGCACTTGGCCAGCGTGGTGGATTATGGCCTATATCTCTCTTCTAGTGAGAGAAGGCCCCGAGTCCCGGCAGTGGGAACGTACAGTGGGCTGCTTATGCTTATGCATGGATAAGCTTTAGAAAAAAATATAGCTAGCCCAAATGCTTAACTACCCTGGCCTTTTTAAATTATTCTAAGTTTGTAAACCTCCATAGTTCAACTCCAGTAATATCTAGGTTAGTATACTTATCCTGTATACCCAGCTTTCAGACCAGCTTTCGTACCTTTTCAATGTTCCATTCAACTATTCAATGTATCCAATAGTAATCTTGTCTAAATTCGTTCACTGAGCCCCACGAAGACATCGTCCGATTAATCTAACCTTTCCAACATGACTTTCTCGTGTGTTTATGGTTCTGTAAATAGTTGCCTCCAGCAAGAAACGGTCCTATTATGCAGGTTTACTTGCCGACGGTTTGGTTCGTTGTTTGGAATTATCTGCTTTCTAAAGATCTACTCACTGAAATATAGGTACATAACGATGTACTGTGGAGATACCAAAGATGCGCACCAAGAGCTTTGCCTCCACCTTCATTGTGCAAACAGCCGTGTGGAATTCATTGAAAAACGCGCTTTCCGAAAATTATAATCTAGCGGTTTTCAAGGCACGATTGAACCGGTTACTCCTAAAAAGCGCGCTCCATTTTAGATCGCAATATCGCTTAACATCAGGTGAGTTGTGAGCAAGCTAAATAAAGATTACAAACTAAAAGGAGTTTTATCAGGAACCTTCCATATAGTCTACTAGCTGACCCGGCAAACGTTGTTTTGCCTCACTTAGGGGTACAGCGCCATCTATTAATTACTTACTCAACCCAGTTGAAAGGTATCGACATCTGTTAGTATCATTTGGAGTTAACAGATAATTGTGACGGTCAAATAATAACAATCGATAATTAGCAATAAATTAAAATTGTGACTATAATTTGAGATTTAAACTATCCTATCTCTCAAGTTGGATCGAACTGCATGGTGTGCGAATTTTATTATAATCGGTTAAGTGGTTTAGGAGTCCATTGAGGACAAACATTGTGACACGAGATTTATATATATTAAGATGTTATGAATCATATTATTGTTTTTTTGACAGATTCTTCTTCCGTAAGAGCTTAGTGGCCAAGCTCAAGTCGAGAGTAGAGTTTTCAAGCCACCCTAAGGCCTTGTCTTACCAACTGTGTGCACTCAAACTAACAGCCGGGACCTAAAATTTAACGTGTCATCCGACCCACGGTAGCTACAGCATAGCAGAAGAAAAAGTCTTGTACGTGGTCTTCCATCCAATCCACAGTTCGCATCCACAGTTACATCATCGCATCAGATCACGTTAGTTAAACCAGCGCTAGAGTACCTACGCTTATCTAACGTAGTCACAGCACATGCTGAACCTTAATTAATTAATTATTATTATCAAAATCATATTTCATGTCACTAAGTATGTACTCGTAGTATAAACAATTTATTTATTTTATTTCTTTCTTTCTATGAATGAATGAATGAGAGAACCAAGCAACGAAGAAACGAATGAACAATTTAGCGAATGAATGAATGATCAAATGAACGAACGAACGAATCTAAACATATAAAACGTCATTTACCTGTCACAAAAAATAGTTTACCTGCGTAGTCCCTACCTGACTGACAAAGGCAGGTGCGTTATTGTTGCCAAACTCAAACCCAAGTTTTTGTGATAACAGGTGGATGATCAGCTGCTCCTATCAGCTGTTGTCTGACCAATGTCATCAGCTGTTCTCGTTAATTTTAGCCGATATAAGAACGTGAACGGAATGGATTCCCAATTACTTTTTTTCACACAAGGCTGGTTAGCCCCGTACTAAAACATATATAGTATTTTGTATAGCTGTTATACTTAGTACAAATAGTCGTTTAAGCCATGTCAGAAGTCTTCAAGTGACATGAAAACTCTAGACACCAGAGCTTGGCCACTTAGCTCATACGAAGAAGAAGAAGTATTTTGTATTTTGGTTGCTAACTCAACTGATATACTACATTTACATACATACATAAATACTTTATATCGTAACATATTTAACACCCAGACCGAAAGCCAACAAATTAAGTTCATCACAAAGATGTTGGCCGTGCCGGATATCGAGCCCAGGATTCTTTAGTTAGCAGTCTGGCATGATAACCATTACGCCAACGAGGTCGTCACTTCGGTGACCATGTGAGACATACGATTTAAATTCTTATAGGTTTATTGTCAAGGATACAAGACTTATTTTGCATACTGACAAGTATTGGTACCAAAATAAATATAATTATAGTAATTAAAAAAAAAAATACAGAATATGAGTGGTTCTTTAGAGGGTCTTTAAGCTATTTTTAGATACTTTTTCGTTTACGATTTATAGCGAAAAATCTGTAAAATCTTGGTTTTGCCCATATCTTCGCCTCAAGGATGCTCCTTTTCTTAAATTTTGACGGAGGTCATTCAATCCATGTTAGAGTAAGTATACAGATTACAATATTTGCAACCCGTTATCCTTGAAGAAACTGGTTTGGTTCGAAAATTATCAGAGGACGATTCTATATTGGGCTTCGGGCAAAGACAACCTGGGACAATAATGTATTTTTAGGTACCGTACCTAAAAGGTAAAAAAGGGACCCTATTGCTAAGCCTCCGCTGTCTATCACCTGGCTGTATCTACGGAACCGTGATAGCTGAAAGCTGAAATTTGACAAGTTATGTATTTCCCGTGCTTATGACATAGGTAACATTTCGCAGACCCTCTAAATATTCACAGAATATTTGATTATATGTTAACTTAAAAATAAATTATATTATTTACGAGGGTCACCTATACAAAAATTCTGTTATTTACCATATTATTTTAATGACAATGGTACGGAACCCATCATGCCTTACTCACACTGACCTTACTTACCTTACTCACTTACCTTGGCCAAATATTGATCTATAGTGCGTATTCACCTAACTTAAATGAAGACTAGATATAAATGTTAATTGCAATAAGAAACTTAATTAAGTCACATATTATTTAGCCTGATAAAATAGCTTGGAACGCACCTTTTGAGAGCGAAGCGTCGTCGTTTCGTTGTATCGAATCGCCTGTACGTTCCGTTCACCGCTTGCGGCGCTAGTATCTCTAAAACCGCTGTCGCGAGTGGTTGCGTACGCGCGATCACTACGATCAAACTCTTTACGTAAACTGTAAACAGTTTTCGATCAAACTCATCTCTTTCTCAGGACAGTGTTAGTGAACATCTATGCTTGTGTTAGTTTAGTGCTCAACAATAAAGTTTTCACGTGGTTTTGGGAGGAAATCGCGCGCAAAACTGATACTTTTAACGGAACTCGTTTTTGGATTCTGCGGCGGATACAGCCGTCTATTGGGTTTTTCGGTGAGTTGCGTTTGGTTATGGTGTTTATTGTTTCATGGTGGTCTAACGGTGAAATTACGGTGGATTACTTTGCGAATTATTTGCTGAGATTGACAATTATTGCTATTTTTGAAGTAGGCGGTTACCTATCTAACCTATATTTCCCTATTTCTCGTTGTTAAACTGGCGAAGCTAGTCTGAAAGTAAAAAGGAGTAGGTATTTATCATTATGTCAAAGGTTACTCAGATATCTAGAAAGGTAAAGAACCACTCGCTGCTAGAACCCTCAAAAATTCAAATTACTAAAATCGAAAGTAAAATTTTTGACACCGTCGCGTCGCGTTATTACTTATCCCAATTTTCCTCCCATTCTAACTTCTAGTGTGTAAAAAAATTGAGTTGTATAGTAATGTAATTTCGCTAATTATTACCTACTGGCTTTGCAAGATCAAAGCTATAGGTAGGTAACTGGTATAACAATCAATATAGTAAATTATTCACTGAACTAAGAACGAAATTTGACACTGAATTACCATTTAGTTAACACGTGAAAAGTTGGACTCGCCCATCCTCGTAAATGTAATATATATTGAGATAGGTATGTATTCCCATTTGAAAATAAATTTCAACCGCACTTCAAACTACGGATCTTGTTAATTGTATTTTTTTAATAACAAGTGTAATTGCCAAAAGAAGCGGCTTGGGATTACGGCCATATCCGAGTCACGTTTACTTAAATCATGTAATTTTATCTGGAGGAGTGGTATGGCGGCGGGCGTCGACCTCAAACAGGTATGGTGGCAAGGCAAGGGCTGTCGATAGAACATGCTCACATACCTTGTAGTGTAGGTATGGCTGTATGGTAGTTTGTGACTTACGGAGTAGCCACACGTTCTTTTCATCCGGATAATTTTTGTAGGTGCTTCGGTCACGACGACCTCGTTGGCGCAACGGTTACCATGCCAGACTGCTAACCAGAAGGTTCCGGGTACGATTCCCGGCCCAGCCGACATCTTTGTGCTTAACTAAATTTGTTGGTTGTCGGTCTGGGTGTTAAATATGTATCTATAGTATAAAATATATATGTATGTATATGTAGTATATCAGTTGTGTTAGCTACCATAACACGAACTTAAAATGGTTCAGTATGGGGTGTGTGAAATGAGTCCTAATAGAAAAAAAAAAACCTATAAAGTATGTATTGATCGAAGTGTTTGTATGATCAGCTGGGATCTCATACGATTATTTTGTCTGTAGGTCCTACCTACCTGGGTATTAGCCCGATTTCGATTCAGCTTGTAGGTATGGTTGTATGTTACCTAGTTTGTGGCTTAGGGACTATCCACAAGGTCTTTTCGTCCGGGCTTCGGGTCGAAATCTTTGATCTCTCAGTTTTTTAACTAGGTTAAGTACCTATGGTAGGTTAATCCTATTTTTTATCAGTCCTCTTCCTGCAAAATTCTTCTCTCGAGGCAAGATTGAGACCTTCTGGTTTATGCATTTTGTATGGAGTTTTGACGGCTAACGGCCCTACATCAGTGACATGTTTTTCAATATATGTAAATAGTATGTGTAGATTTATACTCGCGTTACAGTGAAGGAAAACATGTTTGAGGACCACAATATACGAATAGTGTGTGTGTCATCCATCTGTGAAGTCGCACTTTGCCAACGCGGTGGATTATGGCCTATATCTCTATCCCAGTGAGAGGAGGTGCCGAGTCCCAGCTGTGGGGCCGTAGAGTAGGCTGTTTATGCTAATTACTGAATATAAAGCAGAAGCGTATCTAATGAATGAATTAAATATTTATGCACTATAAAACTAGCCCATAAGGATTTAGTACCGATCTAGTTACATCCCCGGGGCCTACCTAGGCATCACACAAAATAACTATATTGGTCAAGTTGTTATTATTTATCAAATTATTGTTATTTCATTTTGATGAGTGTGATGAGATGAAATAAATAAACATAAGGTGCAATAAATAATGTGGTAATAATGTAGGTAATTTATCACTTAAAATTAAATAAAAACTTATCTAAAACTAATTGGACATAAAAGAAAATAAAGCTAGAAGTGGGAATTACTTTTTATGTAGGAGATACAAGGATTATGAGAATTCAAACTTTGATCTGTTTTTTTACTTGGACGCAATCAACCAAAATTAATAAAAACATCAAAAACTTTAATAATCAGTAGATTTCGATAAAATTAAACAGTGATAAGAATTAACTATTTGTGACTAGGAAGTGACGCAATTTAAAACGTAACAACTATCGATATCTATCTATTCTAAGAACTTATCTGTTAAGAAAACTGCGATAAAACGGATAGGTACTTATCATCAAAAAATTTTAGCTTACATTTTTTATGGATGGATAGGTAAATTTGGCTTCGTTAGCCATATGTATGTGTTGTAATATAATAATATGTAATATAAAATAAAATATAAATATAATATTTACACGATAATTCATGTACTTATTCCTAATCGATTTGTTATTTAAAATTTTACATAAGTTTTCCTTACATATACATACTTATATCAAGTTCTTGCTCTGTGTCAAATCTTAGTCTACCATAAATAAATCATTCTGTAACTACGTGTATGACTGATTTTTCTACTTTAGTTGGGAGAGGCTCACACATGTTCCGACCGGACTGACGGGCTGATGATAATGATGATGAATAAGAATAATATTTAAAGTTAAGGCTAGGGAGAAACCCATTTTGTGACAACCGGTCGGTGAAGTAGGTAGGTGGGTTGTCATTCTGTATGTCACAGCGCGCCATTTACGTTGATGAATTGTTCAGCTGGCCTTCCTGAATGTCTGGCCAATACCAGACAGAACTCCGCACACGCTAGGTATGAATAAAAAAAAAGCATATACAATTAATTTTGTCTGTCCCTACAAAACTGCATTGAGGTTGATGTTTTTTTTACTCCTTAAAGCTAGATATCACACCAGCTACAACACAACAAACGAGTTGCAACACTCTGGCCTATGGTAGAGCATGCTTAGTCTGGAATAACTGACTTTCAAGGAGGCTGACGAAGCACACTGTTAGGGGATTGGAGACAGATAAACAAATGGAAGAAAAACTGAATTATTAAGTGTACTACCGCTGTTATCTAGATATAGAGTATAATAATAATATTTATAATATAGAAGGCTGTACTTCAACACAAACACAAAAAAAATCGAGACTAGCTGCGCCCCGTAGTGTTACATGTGTCAATCCGGGATACTATGTGTTTATTCAAAGTCTTACCTGTCTTCACACCAAATTTGATCAAAATCGGTTCAGCCGTTCGAGCGTAAAGAAGTAACAAACATACACACAAACTTTCGCATTAATAATTAATATTAGTCTTCCATCTACAATGAATTTCCACAAAGCAACGCCTGAGTCAATAGGTTAAACAGATAACCGCTTAGTAACAAACTACGAGATGTAAAAATAAGAACATTCACCTAGAAAGTTTATCAGCTTTATCAAAAAGGTTAAAGAGCTACAATGACGCATGTTTCCAAAAACAGCCTCCGATACGCCTTGTCGAAGTAGGTTATTAAAAACCCTCTCGAAGTGGGCTTATCGCGTTTCTTGCCCAAATAATCATCGATACGCAAACCAAAACAGGAACAACAGAACACATTACTACCGTTGTAGTAAATTAACAACGCCTCCTTACGCCGAATTTGATCATCCACAGGACTATAATGTGCGAGGCATTAAATTTAAACACTTGCGGGCCAAAGATGGCTCCTTGAGGCAGTAATAGGTAGGCTAGCTAGGCAAGACACCATCCTACGCTATTTGCAAAATAAAGGTTAGACTACATACAATATAACTCATTTTTATAAGCTAGGTTTAATAAACTTAAGTCCTAAGTACACCTGTATCCTGTAAGACCAGTTTTATTGCCTCGCCTAGCATAACTTTCAGATGTATTGCTGCAAGTATTCTTATATTATGTAACGTTTACATTACATAGTTTTCATTTAACTTTTATTATTTGTTAACAGACTTCAAAGACGGAGAAGTTTCTTAATTACGTTTTATTATTCTTATTATTCTTCTCCTTCTTATGTTCTTTCTTATCTCTATGTCACTTACCATCAGGTGAATCGTGGTCAAGCGCTGACCTATTTAGAGTTTAAAAAATATTTGTTATTGTAACGCAAGGTCTTATCTATGAACTTTACAGTCCCGTTAAAGTAATCGGATCGTGAGAACGTCAAATCTACTGCATTTAAAATATGATTAAGAAATGCACGAGCGTGCGTTTTCTCACGAATTGCTCTGGCTCTTGCTTATATATTGCTTGAATTTAATTTATTCATGCACCGACACTGGCCAGACTTCAACTTGCCTTGAAGTAGAAGTCTTGGACTTAATAAGTTCATTGGTATTCGAAGTAAAAACCTACGGTAAATGTGTGTACATTCACCTTTCATTATCATTCAGTTTAAGATAAATGTTTCGTCTAGAACTTCATCAGGTATTTCATTATTTGGCTAAAAATAAGCTTCTTATCTACTGACATTCATTGATAATCACGATTATGACATAAATGAAGATAAATTCAAGTCCCATAATTGTAGCGCCTGTAGCTCGGCTAGCTAAAGTGATCCGACGCGATCATCGAAGCTAAGGAACAGTCGACGCGGGACTTTGTTTGGATGGGTGACCATCTTCAAGACTGTCGTTTTTCAAGTGGCATTTTTACCTAGGCGCTACCGTGGTAGCCTGGGTAGGATGACACGTTAAATTGTATGTCCCGGCTGTTAGTCTTAGTACAAGTAGTCGTTAAACCAAGTCAGAGGCCTTCGGGTGGCTTAAGAACTCTCGATACTAGAGCTTGGTCACTTAAGTCATAGGAAGAAAAAGAAATGTTTCATAATTTACCACCCGGAAAGCAAACACAAATGCTGAGTGCTGCACAAAAGTTTAAGTTTGGTACATCGTGACAATGTCATTACCTGAGTCAAATTCTTCGTCTAGTCCATCAATACGTAGCTCACTTGCTTCGACCTTGGCATGCAATACAATGCAGTGAACGGCTGTTACTCATAGCGGAACAATGCATTTTAGACACTATTGTTTCGGCGAAATTAGGCTTGTCAATTATCTCGATCGATCTTTTTAGAGTTTCGTACCCAAACGGTAGGTACACTGGACCCTATGACTAAGACTTCGCTGTCCGCCTGTCTAGCTAGATATCATTTAACGAAGTAACTAAATAGAAATTTTCAAAGCTGATGATAATATTTTTGTTGCCGATAATAACAACAAATACTAAAAATAGTTTCAAGTATTTGAGGGTAGGATTGGCCCGTTTTCAACAAAAGTATAATCTCTGCCTTGTTCTAATTCTAAGCGATACAACTAAATGCGCTGTAAGAATAGTATAGTAGTTTTCTAAATCGCAGGTATAAACATTTTTTAATGCGTATTTTAAAGACATACTGAAGACGTCTCGTGCGCGTTAAACTCGCACTTAATCGGTTATTAAAAGGCTTGTGGTCGTCTCTTTAGGTACTATAATTATGAATTTGAAGAAACCAGGTCAAGTTCATCCCATTCAAAATAAGAACGTCCATTTCTCAGCGCTGCACTATAGCTACCAATTTAGTTAACGTCTATAGACTTTTAGTGTTTGGTAAGCATACAGTATACTTTCATGCCATTTGACC
This sequence comes from Mellilla xanthometata, assembly GCA_035578125.1. NCBI lineage: Eukaryota > Metazoa > Arthropoda > Insecta > Lepidoptera > Geometridae > Mellilla > Mellilla xanthometata. The sequence continues at coordinate 13,959,116 of JAPUBQ010000010.1, forward strand.
TAAACGGGATTAAAATAGTAAAACCAACCACGCATTTCCTAAAACGGATTAAACCTTAAACCTATTGTAAAACTCTTGTCACTAAATCAATCGCCTTGAAAGAACAATCGTCATTCAAAATTCGAGTCGGTGTTTCCGGGCCGACTTCAAGTAGGTACTTAAGGTACCTGGTTACAAATAGGTAGGTATCATGTTCGTTATATAAAGATTACGAACGCATTATGTCCAGTGTGTCAAAGTTACTTTCGTTTCGACTTTCGTAAGTAGGTGGTACTTAATTATGTAAATAGATTGATTGTTTGCGGCCGAGACCAATGATAGCTTATGAAAGCAGTTCCCCAGTACCTTAGCAGTTAGTACCAGTAGCTTATGAAAGCAGTTCCTCCTTACCTTACTACTGTTCAATTATAATCTCTATAGTCTCTCGATTTTAGTTAGAACAGCAAATTTAGTTAGAAGCTTCTTCTTCTGCCGCGATGGATAACCTTTGCGAAAGGTATGATCCGGAGCGGAATTCACCCGAGGTCGGGTGAATTCCCAATTTATCCTCCTCCTCCTTTTGATAGAAGGCCCTGAGTCTCAGGAAACGTATGGTGGGCTGCTTATGCTCATACTTTTTCTCTGAACTATTATAGAAACAGCTTTAGAATCTTATAACGATTTATATCTAAATCGAACTCTTACAGCAATTCGAATTATTATTAGTAGTCTATAACTAGACGCATTTTCTTACTCAAGACAATCATCGCGTCTAAGAAACGGGTACATTCAGCATGACCCCACACATGGCACAGTCGGCGATTGTTCGCAGTGAAATGAAAGGCGTGACGGTTCGGTTCCCGCGCCCGGAGTTAGCCGGCTACTTTCGCTCAGTGATGCTGTCTCCTATCTGCATGCAGACAATACTGTGATGCTGACACAGCCGTGAGAGCCAAACAGCTGTATAATTACTGTGAAACTTGAAGACTTGAAACTATAAGACTGGCGGTGAAAATATCGTTCTAATGTTGATGAACATATTGTGGATGAATTGTGTGAAAGAGGATATGAATGAGAAGGGAGTGAATGTGAAGATGACGGCTGATAGAGTGGTGTGGAAGCGAAAAACAGGCTGTGCCGACCCCACCTAGAGGGAAAAGGCAAAGATAAAGAAGAAGTTGATGAAAATATCGTTCTAAAAGACAGGTGGTAATGTAGAAAAATTATAACTGGTGGCCTAGGATAGGGAAGCAGAGTGAAAGTCGTCTAGCGCCAAGATAGGTCGATGACAGCTGCACCCCGAGTTTAAAAAGAAGCCATTCGTAACTGTGCGTAACGTAAAAATGACGACCTAGTTGGCGTAATGGTTACCATGCCGGACTGCCAATCAGAAGGTTCCGGGTTCGATTGCCGGCACGGCCAACACCTTTGTGCTAAACAAAATTTGTTGATTGTCGGACTGGGTGTTAAAAGTATGTATATGTAGTATATCGGTTGTGTTAGCAACCATAATACAAACTAGAAACGGTTTAGCACGAGGCTAACCAGCCGTGTGTGAAATATGTAAAAAAACTGATGCCGCTGATAATAAGAATGACTTCCATTCTTAGTATCAACTGATACAAAAATTACCATTCTCAATGGCGGTCTCAGGTCTGATTTCTCACATTACTTGTTCTTTAATTATAAAAAATAGTCATTAGTCAAAGGTCAGGATCAAACCAGGGGCCGTCAGATTGAAATGCACTCGTTTTCTCACCGAGCAGCACTCGCCTCGATATATGACTGTAAAGAAAATTAAACGTAGAACGGGCAATATGTGCACTATTTGTAAAACTAGCAACACACGTGACATTGACAAGCCACGTCTCAATGTTGAATATTAATTACCTAGTCCACAGCTTCCACGAGGTTTACGGAAATTCCCACATTCTTGCACAAATAGAGGCTTCACCTTTGCTTCGAGACTATAACACATACATAGTAGCAAAGTGTATTTTTTCCTTCTCCCCTCCCCCCTTTTCGAATCACGTCATGTATTTTAGACTATCCTCATATACATATGTCCATACAATGTAAAGAAAATAAGAAATTAGAAAAGACCGTAGTCACAGAATAATAACTTGTACTTCGTACCGTAGTATAAATTAGCATAACAAAATTATTGAAATTAAATTACGGAAGCAATGTCGATGCTCAAAGGTAATATTTAATTTTACTTAATTGTTTTTCACTATAAAAGAAAATCAAAATAAAATATTTAATTGCATAAATATATACTTAGGTGGGTCATTCCACGTCAAATCGACCAATAGTTGGACTCGACCCCTTTCGATTTGGATAAATTTTGGTCAGAAGTTTTCTTTTATCCTATAACGAAGTTCTGCCAAAGGAAAAAAATTAAAAAATTTTTTTTCAAAAGTTATGCAAAATCCAAAATTTCACTATTTTCCATATTTTTTAAATTTATGTTTCAAAAATCTCGAAAACTATTGCAATTAAAAAAATCGCTTATGGTAAACTTCAAAGGGGATACTTGGGGCTATTAAAAAAAAAAAATCCAAAAAAAAATTTTGAAAAATCTCCAATTTGTGAAATTTTGAATTTTTGAAAATTGTCAAAATTGACCGTCGACAATAAATTTTTGGCTCAAATTTTTTTGTGTACTACCTTGTACCAATCTTAAAAGATCCTGAAATTTTTGGAACTGTGTTTTTTGTTTTTTCAAAAATATGAATTTTTGAAATTTGTTAAAAAAAAAATTTTTCTTAATTTTTTTTTTTTTTAATCAGTTTGGCAAATCGCGTAATTTTGATATTTTGAACAGTTGAAATTTCATTTAGTGGCATAATGATGAGAAAAAAAACATTAATGATATTTGTTTATTATTGGTTATTAATTTATTTAATAGGGCTTTTTACGTGTAAGTTTACTTGACATTCTGTTACGAAAATTTGTTTTTCTTCAATTCTTCAGTTACTGTTGTTGCTCCTTTTCTTTTTCTTAACCTGAAAAATGTTAATATGACTTAAATCTTTAAACCCAAACTTAAAATAAATAAAGTACTAACACAGAAATTTCAGATTTTTACCTGCTTTTAATATCTGGTTCTTCAACGAACTCGTAGATATCTGTATTTTTTAACCGGAAATCCTTTCCTTCCTCAGATGAGGATGAGGTTTTTACTCTCATCACATCACTTGAAATGGGAATAGCGGCATGACAATTGCGGATTCCTTGTACTGGCAGAGCATTTTTAAATCTCTGGTAAAGTTTTTTTTGAGTACGCTGAATCTGCTCATTTGAAACAAAGTCACAATTGATTCCGTGAACATTTTCTTTTGCCCATTGGAATAGCTCATCAGGTGTTTGAATTTGGTCGTCAGCTTTATATTGGAGGTTGGCTCTGTCAACCTTCCGTTTTAATGTTCCGCCTAAACCATCACTTGGACCTTTTCCATGTGAAGTTGCAAAATAATGCCATTCCGCTGGTATTTGAAAATCTTCCTCATGATGCAGCAAGTTCAGGAAATTGTACCGATTTTTATATTGAGATGCTGCACCATCCGAAAAATAAATTATTTTAGAAATGTCTGGGATTTTATTTTTCAGAAACGATGTCAGTACTTCCTGGAAACTATAAACTGCTGTTGTATTATGCGTCAAGTTGTCTGAAATGATTATCAAATTTAAATAAATAAATAAATAAAAAATAAAAATAGCCTTTATTTCCCAGAATTAGTACTAATACATTACAGTTTTTAGTTACATAAAATTTATCATAAAATACAATGTTTAAAAAAAGCATGTCAAGGTTATTGAGATTATTATTATGTCAAATTATTAAGTATGTCCAATATGTCACATTTTTTTTTTACTATATATTTACATGTACAAATTTCTAGCATTTTATTGCGCGTCATCTGGGATCGTCCAGCGTTGGACGAAGGCCTCCTCCAACTCTTGCCACGTGTGTCTTGATTGGGCGGATCTCGTCCACAGTTTCCCTGCTGTACCTTCTATATCGTCTCTCCACCTTCTATTAGGTCTTCCGTTCTCAAATTTAGTCTCCGATTATCAAATTTAGAGGTACTATATTGTCGACATTTTCATCAATGGATCTATAATAGCAAGCAAATGGATGGATTGTCGCTTGACTATTATTCCAATAAGCTCCTTGGACACTGTTTTGAAGTAAAAATGAGTAATTTTCTGAGAAGTCAGCAACAACAAGTACTTGTCCAACTTCGAGATTCTTTTTCGTAGTTTGAAAAAATTCAGCCTGTTGACGAGCAATAAAATCATGCTGAAGGAATTTTGGAATAGATTCTACCAAATTATCAACGAAATCATCAGTTGATTTCACAATCGTTTCCAAAGAACATCGATCTACTTGAGTCCATTGTTTATACGTTATTTCATCTACAAAGTTATCATTGAAAATATTTTCGATCGTTCTTCTTAATTTTGTCGAGCCAGGACAGTTACTACAGGTTCCTAAATAGCAGTCACTCGTAGGCCGAGGACAAATAACCATTTTCAAGCAATCTCGATATGAAGAAAACGGTTGACTTTCATCGCTACATTTTAATTTGTCAAGTTTTGCACCATGAAATGACAGTTTAAAATTTTCGTGAATGAGACAGACACAAACTACGTGAGTGCCAGATGAACCTGCTAGAACACATTCAGGGGGACTCAGACTAGCAAATTTTGAAAAACTGACTTTTTCAAATGGGTATTTCTGCTTGAACAATTGATAAATTTCATTTAAATTACCCAAAATCAGCCGTTTTTGTTTTGGAACCCGTTGACCATTCTCATGAACAGATTTAAATTCTTTTTTACCTGGTAACTCTCTACTTACATCTTGATTTCGATAAAATTGTTGAATTTTCTCTTCAGTAGTTTTTAATAATGAATGACCTTTGTTTCTTTGTGGAGTGAATAGAATGCCATCTTCACTGACTTTTTGTTTTACTTTTTTCACCATGTATGTAGATGCTTCAAAAACATCAACAATTTTTTCTGTTGACCAACTTAAAGGCAAAACAGATAAAATCTGTAATTTTTCACTCACTTTGCTGCAGTTATTAAATTTTTCTTTTAGCTGATTTATTATTTCTTTTCCGGTTAATTCAGGAGTATCGTCAATGTTCAATTGTTTATTTTTAATTGTGTCAGAATCATTTTCCATAAGATGTTCAAAGCATGATTGCAGTTTCGATGTCATCTCATGATATTTCCGTTGAGCGTATGTTTTTGATCGATCTAAATCTTTTTTTTTTTACAGGAGTTAAATTAAAAATTTTGGCAATAGAATTAAGGCGATCTAGATGTATTTCAGTAGGTGTAAAAGTTTCACCGGTTGAGCTGCACATTTCAGATGTTGAAGTTGTCACATTTGACAACTGCAAGTTCTCAGATAAATTAGAGGACATTTTTTCGTCCACCAGGCTTTGAATTAATATTGGAGTTCCTACTTGGTCAGGTGTTTCGGATGGTTTTGATGATTTGGAAACGGAATCTTCAGAGACACTCTCAACTAGTTGACTTTCTTCGACATTCACAGTTTTTTCAAATATTTCAACTTCATTTTGATGTTCTGGTAATTCACTATAGACTCTTTTAGTACACGAAATGCATAGTTTACTTCCCGGTATAATGGAAGGTAACATAATCTTACACTGTTCGAACAATTTTAAACTGACTGGTCTCAAAGATTTACGAACTATACTGTCATGAAGTTTAAAGGGATCAGCACAAGATTTTTGATTTGAAGTATATTTGATACGATACTGTTTGTCATGTTGAGAGCAAATAAAACTAACGTCTGTACCACTTCTAGAATTCAGAGTAATCTGATCTTCGTCAGAAAAATCTTTGCAATTAATAAATTTTTCTTCAGAGCATATTTCATTCTTAAATAATCCAATCGAACACTTTTTATTTTCCATCACTAATCTCTTATTTTTTCTGCACTCAAAATTTTAACTAGATAATGTCCTCAAATTAAACACTTGATAAGATAATTGTAATAAGTTTAGAATTTGAAGAAAGAGTTATTTCTAGACACTTACTTAGAATGATGACTGTCTTCGAAATAAAAATCAGAAAGGTTAACTTTATCTTACACGTAAAGATTCAAACGTCACGCCACAGATGTCACCACTTCTTCTACTTTAACATCAAATGATAATACAGGTGTCAGTATCATTTTTTTTACGAGTTTTATTTTGAAAATGATCCCAAAAAATGTCAGTAATGTTTTTTTTCTCATCATTATGCCACTAAATGAAATTTCAACTGTTCAAAATATCAAAATTACGCGATTTGCCAAACTGATTAAAAAAAAAAAATTAAGAAAAATTTTTTTTTTAACAAATTTCAAAAATTCATATTTTTGAAAAAACAAAAAACACAGTTCCAAAAATTTCAGGATCTTTTAAGATTGGTACAAGGTAGTACACAAAAAAATTTGAGCCAAAAATTTATTGTCGACGGTCAATTTTGACAATTTTCAAAAATTCAAAATTTCACAAATTGGAGATTTTTCAAAATTTTTTTTTGGATTTTTTTTTTTTAATAGCCCCAAGTATCCCCTTTGAAGTTTACCATAAGCGATTTTTTTAATTGCAATAGTTTTCGAGATTTTTGAAACATAAATTTAAAAAATATGGAAAATAGTGAAATTTTGGATTTTGCATAACTTTTGAAAAAAAAATTTTTAATTTTTTTCCTTTGGCAGAACTTCGTTATAGGATAAAAGAAAACTTCTGACCAAAATTTATCCAAATCGAAAGGGGTCGAGTCCAACTATTGGTCGATTTGACGTGGAATGACCCAGGTGTTTTAATGTATAATCTTGAGTGTTATGTTTCTCTATATTTGGCGAATAATCGCCATGCAAATGAATCAAATAATATACGAGTATGTATATCAAAGAAGTAAGATATTAAATAATATGCCAATATGATAAAAAAACGTAAACAATATTCAGTAAAAATGACCTTACGACATGTTTTAAAAACAATAAAAGAAAATGGCGGATGACACTTTTGCATAATTTCATTTAAATGCCTCAAAATGGATATCAAAAAGACATACATTATTATACATTTCAAATACAAGATGGCCGCCAAAAGAAAATGTTGAAATGAGAGTTTTCAAATTTTTAAATTCCTATACATACTTCGTTTCTTGTTCCATACAAAAACATAAATCTATGTTCTTACACATTTTTTGTGACGTCTTTATCTTGATAAGAGTGATGTAACGTATGGATTTAAACATTAAACCAACCTATTGTTATTTTTTGTCGTAGAGAATGAAGTAAAGTACATAGTTAAGGCGGCAGACAAAAACTGGCGCCTGTATTGTTTAGTTTTGACGTCAAGAGGTTGCACTCCGACGCTCTCCTACGCACATCAGCGCCTGCGCATGCAAGCTTTGCTAGGGTTGTCACACTTATAAATTTGTTTCTAAAGATTTCGAATTATTGTTAGCACATTATTAATAAGTTTCGTCCCTTTAACACCAGGGTGTAATGTGAATTTAGATCTTGTTAATGTGTATAAGTAAGCACTGGATTTCTGTAACCCCTGTTTATGGGTAGTACCAGAATTAAAAATAAAAATCATACACAATTTAAGCGCAAGATCTATATATTCTCCTACTTTATTTTTAACCGACTTCATATATACAATAATTGGGCAAGCACGAGTTGGGCTCGCGCATGCCTTTTTTTGTATGGGAGCCTTTATTTTATTTAAATTCTATAATTTAATTTGATAGCCAATACTTTTATGTATTTTGTGAAAATTTAAGCGTCTAGCACCTAGGTACCACTATTGTTAAAAAGCAATAAAAAAAACATTTATAGTATGGGGACCCCTTAATATTTTTTTAATTATTTGTTGTTATAGCGCTACGGGAAAACCATATCTTATGAAAGTTTCAACTTTCTAGCTATTACGGTTTCTGAGATACAGCCTGGAGACAGACAGACAGCGGAGCCTTAGTAATAGGGTCCTGTTTTTACCTTTAAGGTACGGAACCCTAAAAATACCTTGCCTTATAAATTGCATATCATATAAATTGTATTTTAGATTTTTCATACACGTTTTCAAGAAGCGTGTCGTTATTGTTAATTTTTCATCTACTACAAGTATATAATATACGTAAATAATTCACGTGCTTTCCTAAAATTGATTCTATATATAAAGCGCGTGTTAAACTGCCTGATAAGAGGTGCGGAAGGTTGGCAGCGTGTTTATCAACATTTGCCTATCGTGGTTATCGAAACACTTGCGGCCTTGTGGCTTATTCGCGTTTCTGCCATTGTTATTAAATTTAATGACATCATTATTATTGTATTTACCAACTTTGGACTCATCGTTTCTAATTTAAATATGCGTAGATGGTGCCACATGTTAGAATATGGCTAAATAATAAAATTCTTTATTTTATACTAATTAGGCGCCGAATGTAGTGTTGTGAGTTCACTAGATTCCGTACAGGACAATACATAAATAGGAACCTACATATTTAATGGCATCTGATGTATACAAATACCCATTTCCTTAATTCAAATACGTTATAAAATAATTATTAATTTCATCATCATCATCATCCACAGCCCTTTTTATCCCACTGCTGGGTATAGGCCTCCCTCTGCATGTGCCACCTGCGTCGATCTTGTGCAGTCCTCGTCCAGGTAGGACCTGCGACTTTGGTGATATCGTCGACCCATCTCGCCGCTGGACGACCAACTCCTCGCTTGCCAGTTAATTTCATCATACTTTAAAATATGAATACACATAATATACTGTAGCTTTTCATACTAATTTATATCTTCGATAATATTTTAAGGTATCTTCATCATAAAGGAAGCTGGTCTTATTAATTAAACAAGTAACTACATAATCTTATTTCTCTTAAGTACATAATTTAAAAAAAAAACAACGGTGGCATATTTTATAACCTTATTTTGCGAACCCTACAAAAAAATACTATTATGTACATTTTCAGCGTTTAGGCTTGTTGCATTTCAGAATAATATTACTTAACCGTTTAGACAATAAATAAAAAGCCTTTATTCAACCGACATTTTTACATAGCTTGACATCAACTTTTCTAACTATTTTATTCAATAAATCAATAATGGATATTTTACTTTCATTACCACAATACTAATTATAATTTAATTACTTACCACAATATAACTTTCTTAGACAATATATTAATTGTCAATAAATAATTTAAGCTATAAAGCGGTATAATGATTCCTCAAATATGTATGTATGTATATGTAGTACATCAGTTGTGTTAGCTACCATAACACAAACTACAAATGGTTCAGTATTTTTTAATATCAATTACATGTCAAAAATAATAAAATAAGTCTTAATCTATAAAGACTACTTGAAAGCCCCTCGTCTAAACGTACCCATTAGGCTGGCAGCATTTCCTCGCTGAATCGCGAGAGAAATTTGCTGCCACAAGTATTTTCCCCAGCCCGCGGATCTCGCTCCCTATCTCGTAACCGCCGTCCGAGATCTGCCACAAACTTCCTTGCCTCGGTTCCCCAAGGCCCCGCTACCTCGACAGCAAACGGCATGAACTCATATGCCACTTCCAAGGCAGAGTTCTTCTGGTGCTTGGTTCAGTATGGGGTTAACCAGCTGGGTGTGAAACGTATCCTATTAAAAAAAACTATCATAACTATCCTTCGCAATCGAGTAACAAGTTTAGTTCACACAGCCCTATCCGAAGCGGCCTGCGCCTGCGCATCGCGTCCGCCGCGGCCGCCATGACGCAACTGTGCGTGCCGGTATGTCCTAATGTTATCAAAAATATTACACCGGTAAACTTCTCATTCATAGAATTAAATCATTATACTGAGGGAAGCATTCCAAGCATTTTTTTCCATTACTCAAACGTTGAGTAATCGGAATTCCTTCAAATATGTAGGTAACTAGGTTATTTATAATATCTCCTTCTTCGTATGAGCTAAGTGGTCAAGATCTGACGTCGAGAGTTTTTGAGCCGCCCGAAGGCCAGCCTGCTTGTATTGAGACTAACAGCCGGGACCTACAATTTAAAGTTTCATCCGACCTACGGTAGCGCCCAGATGGAAATGCCACTTTAAAAACGACAGTCTTGTGCATGGTCACCCATCCTAACACCGTCCGCATCGGCCGTTGCTTAGCTACATTGATCGAGTCAGATCATCGTAGCTAGCCGAGCTACAGGCGCTATAATATTACGAGTAGATCATTAGAGAGTCATTGCAATGTAACTTTAATCTTTTCATTTCTCATACTCTGAAAGTAGGTCTGAAGTTGCCTGGGAAGCGGGATGAAAGTAATACATTGCATCCCTAGGGAGAATCGCTTTCAACTGACAGCTGTCAAATTATTTAAAAAAAATACAGTAAAAAAAAGGTTTTACTTTCTATACAGTCACAAAATAAAATTGAAATAAATTAAAGCTAAGTATTGATTAAAGAATACATATTTTTCAAATAACTAACTTATAATTTAGTTTCAACAATTTCTTTAAAATAACTTTGATTTGGGCAAAATATGTGTATTTATTACATGTTTTTAAATCGTTGTTGTTACTATTTTCACATAGCCCGGCCTCCCAATACCCGTTATCATCAATTCATCATTATCAATATTTCCTGTTGTCGTATCTGATAACAATCGATGACAACTTCACATAATGTATCGACCTTTTCTCTGTCATTGCTCATTTCCCGATACTTGTTATTTCCGTGTGAAAGTTTTATTTTTACCTCGTTTATCTATACCACACCAATATTATAAAAAGGCAATGTTTTTTTTTGTTTGTTTGTTTGACACGAATAGGCTACGAAACTACTGGGCCAATTTGAAAAATCTTGCACCGTTGGGAAGCTACATTATCCCTGAGTAACATTTGTAGGCTATATTTTGTTTCTCTTTGCAACTTAGATAATTTTATAACCCGTGCGAAGCCGGGACGATCTACTAGTATGAGTATAAAAAGGTCTCAAGAAACAACAGCGAAGGCTATATACATAAGTAAGTATACTTTATCCTCACGTTCGCTATTGAGAAATTAATAAATGTTGAATGAATCCTTAAGATTTTTTGTATTATTTAAGGCATTCGAGTCTTTATGTGTAAATATTATTCTAGAAAACGAAGCAATTGAAAACCAGCGCTGGAGTACCAAGTGTATCCTACTTATATAATAAATGCGAAAGTTTGTGTGTGTGTGTAAGTGTGTGTGTATGTTTGTTACTTCTTCACGCTCAATGATATAATATGAAGACAGGTTAGACCTTGGATTAACACATAGGCTGCTGTTTATCCCGGATTAACACAGGTAACACCGCAGGGCGCAAATATAACATAACTTGAAGTACAAGTCATTGGTGTAGGGCCGAGATCGAAACAGGGGCCGTCTGATTGGAAGGCAGACGTTTTTACCACCGAGCCACACTCGCTTTTTTTGAGGAATTTGCCCAGAAACACAATATTCAAATTCCGTATAGAGCTGTTTGTTATGTAACACCTATTAGTTGGTTGTTTCTTTAATTACTTAAGTAACTAATTAAGTTATGCAGTGTTGTGAAGTTATATTATAATTGACTTCCGCGTTAGAATGTTACGCGTAGAAAGGTGATATTTATATTGATTTAGATTTGCTTTCAGTTTTCATATTTATATATCGACTCATACATGTTTTATTGCATTATATCGATGTAATAAAAACCTGATATTTATATCTATTCAGGGAACGAAAGTTTATATTATTATATTACTAGATGAGTAGTTTAAAGAGTAATAATTTTGGGTTGTATGTATTTTTAATGCTACATTATAAAAAAATAAAAAAAAAAAACGTCAAAAAAAAAAATAAGGGTGAACAACCCATTTTATTTACGGGTGTGAAAAATAGATGGTAGCCGATTCTCAGACCTACTAAATACGCTGATATTTTTATACATATCTCAACTTTGGCAGATTAAAAACAAAAGATTGAACGTGTGTTAATTTGTTTAGAAAAAATATGTATATATTTATATATGATTTATTAAGTAAATAAAAAAAAATATATTTTTTTAATTGAAGTTCTAAACAAAATATAGTTATTTTTATTATTATAAATTAATTTATTTTATTTTCATAAACATTACAAAAAATATTAAATGCTGGCTGGATTGCCGTTGAATAGCAATGTTTTTTTCTTTCACGCCAAAAGAAAGGTATTGCATCAATTATCGTGCGAAGATAAAAGCCTCCTAAAAGCCAGTTAATAGATTTTGCAAGCAGGTCATTGACCGGTAACTTTTTATAAGTGTTTGTAATTAAGCAATCAGATTTGATGATTGGGAGCGTGTAATCAATTTGGTTCATTTGATAATCATAGGCGTTGGTTGGTAAAAAAACTACCAACAATCATTATACGAAACGAAACTAACGATGTGGGAATAACTCAAGTAGCGTCTGTAGCTCGGCTAGCCTAGATGATCTGACACGATCATCGAAGTTAAGCAACGGTCGATGCGGACCATGTACAAGACTGTCGTTTTAAAGTTACATTTTCATCTGGGCGCTCCGTGGGACGGATGACACGTAAAATTTTAGGTCCCGGCTGTTAGTCTTAGTTCAAGCAGTTGTTTAGCCAAATCAGAGGCCTTCGGGCGGCTTGAAAACTCGACATCAGAGCTTGGACACTTAGCTCATACGTGATTTGATAATAATTATCATAGGCGTCTATTGGTAAAAAAAATACTACCAACAATCATTATATGAAACAAACATAACGATGTGGATAACTTTAACTAGGCGCTTTAACCTTTACGGTCTTTTTTAACCACTGACTAATAAAAATTATGTGTTCGCACATGTGTGTGTGTGTGTGTGTGTGTGTCGACGACGAGCCAAGAAAAAATATACTAAATAAAATAAATAAATATTAGGACACATTCACACACGGCTGGTTAGCCCCATACTGAACCATTTCTAGCTCGTATTATGGTTGCTAACACAACTGATATACTACATATACATACATACATATTATATAAATACATATTTAACACCCAGACCCACAGCCAACAAATTTTGCTAAGCACAAAGATGTTGACCGGGCCGGGAATCGAACCCGGGACCTTCTGATTAGCAGACCGGCATGGTAACCTTTACGCTAACGAGGTCGTCTTACCATTATACTAAACCATAATCCGTTAATAATAAGTACAAATATACTTATATGTTCTATAAGTACAAATAAACGTTCTTTAAGCTGTTTTTTTTTCAATATTCTTCATCGTTTATGACGGTAATATAATATAATGAAAAACTATAGATTCTAGAATTCGGCCATATCATCACCTTACCAGGCAGCCTAGCCAACATCATGAAGATGCTACATGTATATAAAGCTACCTATGTAACGTGTTTTGACATTTCACTGCGCACACGCAACTACGATCTGATCTGAATGCGCTAATCGTAACACACATATTATTATTATATAAAGATAAAGACGAGCTCTGCGTCTGTCTGTCCAGAACATTTATGTATCTTAATTTGAATTTTATAAATAAATATTTGGACACATTTCAAACACGGCTGGTTAGCCCCAAACTAAACTATTTCTATTTTGTATTATGGTTGCTAACACAACTAATATACTACATACATACATACTTAGTATAGATAATATATTCGAACATTCAGACTGACGACAGATAATATACACAAAACCAAAATTCCGAGTAAAATAAAAGTCCAAGACGCTAAAAAAAGATTCGCAATGTTGCACCGGGCGAAGCCGGGGCGTGTGGCTAGTATGTATACGTAATGCCAAGAACTGTTCGCGAAATGTTAAGGAGATCACACCTTGCGACATGGCTGGGGTAATAGCATTAAGGCGATATGAGAGCTGTATATTAATTATTTCCACATTTCATATTTTGAAAAAAAAACAATTAAAAAAGAATTTTGAGAATCGGTTCACAAATGGCTGAGAAATTGGTGAACATACATAAAAAAATACATACAGTCGAATATATAAACTTCTCCTTTTTTTGAAGTCGGTTAAAAACTATAAAATCATGCAAAAAAATATTGATAGGGCTATGGCTTTTTGCAGTTTTATTATCTTAAATTCAGTGTCAAGAATCGCTAGACTTCCATAACACGATTTCGTAAAATTTTCACGATACTTTTAATTTTTAGGAAAATGGTCGTTTTAAAATGTGTAAATGTTGTGCTTCTGAAAGCTATAAAAAATTAAAAGTATAGTTTCAATATTTTAATTTAATTCCATATTAACGACCTTGTTGTTTCTATGCCGGACTGCCAACCAAGGGATTCCGGTACTAAGTACTAGTTATTATTCTGTGGCACGGCCAACATCTTTGTGACGAACTAAATTTGTTGGCTGTCGGTCTGGGTGTTAAATATGTATCGATATAAAGTACATATTTATGTTTAATGTAGTAAGTATATCCGTTATGTTAGCAACCATAACACAAACTAGAAATGGTTTAGTATGGGGCTAACCAGCCGTGAGTGAAATATGTAATGACAACTATTTAAAATAGAAGACAAAATTAAGATAAGTAAAGGCAAAAAATTAAATATTTAAAAAAATTTAGGTGTGTTCCTCCGATCGACCACTACAACTCACACCAGTAAACTAATCCCTAATCTACCCTCCTAACACAAGGAAGTTTCACTCCGCGTGGCTGGTCTCCTCACACACTGGAACAACCTGAAACATATAATTCTAATATTACCGTTGCCTATCACAATTCGGAAATTTTTACTCAACACGTGTTTCGCCTTTCCACAAGGCATCTTCAGGAAATGTTGTCTCTTCGAACGACGAATCGAAAGTAAATTAATCGAGTCAATAGGTTATTGACAAGTATTTATTTCGTAAAAATTCTTCTTCACTTCCGTTAAATATGTATGGCACGTTTGAACTCGGTGCAACAGCGCCTTAATCGGATTCTACTTCTCGGTTATTGCATGATCGAAATTCGATTGAAAATTACCTGCTCAGTTACAACTTGTAACATTACACCTTCTTATCACCTTAATAACTAAAGTTCATTGCAACAACAGTGAAGTGTTACTAGGGTTCCGAACCAAAAGGTAAAAACGGAACCCTATTATTAAACCTCCGCTGTTTTTCTGTCTGTCAACAGGCTTATCTCAGAAACTTGGGTAGCTAGAAAGCTGAAACTTTCACAGGTTATGTATTTCCCGTGCCGCCATAACAACAAATGCGAAAAATAAAATAAATAAAGGTAATTAGTTCCCATACAATAAACGTGCTTTTTTGAAACGGTTACAAATAGACGCTTAAAATTTAAAAATCTGTTATTAGTATGTGTAAACAAGAACTAGAACCATTTTTTTTATACAAAGAAAAAGTTTTTTTATCTATACCAATATATAAAGAAGAAAAGTTTGATTTTTTGTTTGTTTGACGCAAATAGGTTCCGAAACTACTGGACCGATTTGAAAAATTCTTTCACCGTTGGGAAGCTACATTATCCCTGAGTAACTAACATAGGCTATATTTTGTTTCTCTTTGCAACTTAGATTATTTTACAGCCCGTGTGAAGCCGGGATGATCTGCTAGTAGGAGATATTTCTTAAAGTAATCTACTAGAACCTAACTCAGTACTGTAATATGGTTCCAGGTATTCGCGATGGTGTGGTGTTGAAGGCGTGATGATGAGGCTCGAGGCTAATGAGAAGCAGCACCGGTACCACAACCTGCTCAACGATGATCATGCCAGTAAGTACCTTCATATTAGTCTCAGATCCCGTTAAGCATGAGCTTCATCGGGCTGGTTAATCTTAGACCACAGTCAAGCTTAACATCAGGCTAGCTGCGGTCAAACGTAAGCCTATTCATCTAAAAAAAAAAAAAAAGAAACCAACATATTTAAAGAAATTTTATATAAAAAAAATATATATTTTGCATTTGAGTTGCCTTTTTTATGGCTTGTAGGAAATGCCAGCTGGCTTGCTGGCCAATCCTCGAGGGAGGGGGATCAAATTCCAGTCCAAAACATACTTTTTTTAAATATCATACCGGTTTCGTATTGACCAATCGATTTATCCCAATGGATAAATTCTCCTCTAGTCAATACCAAACCGGTATAATATTAAAAAATATACATACATAAAAGAATATGCTTACTCTATTGTATCCATTGGGATAAATAATCCTCTTATCGAATGTATGCAGTAAGATAAAACCGTCCATCGGGTTTCGAGTTTTAGCGAGACTAATGAACAGCAATTGATTTATATTTAGACTGTCGCATACATAGGTGTGTCTTTGCCTTGACCTGGCCTAGCCTAGACCTCACAAACACTGTGATAGTGCGGTCATGTTATAGCTTGGAATACACGACACATTTGTAACGCAGTACAAAATACGTTGATTAAACTAATATACTTTAGTTTTTTCCATAATAATCTATAGCTAAAATTCCCATAGTCATCCGAACTGATGACACAAGCACATATATTTTTAACTCTATCTATCTTTAATTATCAACAAAAAAGTAAGATATATTTTGTTTCATTTTCTTCATGACATTTTATCAAAATCAACAGAAGGTTTAAAAAAAAAACAGAACATTATAGCGAAATTTACGTAATCGTGTTTAGGGACTTAAACGTTTCTTAACTCTGAATTTAAGATAATAAAATTGAAAAAAACATAGCCCTATAGCCCTACGGCCCATAGCCGTTCACGCGGGACTTTATAGGATTAATTAAAATATGCTATTTTGCTCCCATATCGCCTTAAAATAAGTCACTAATTACGGTCTCTACGTGAGAACCAACAACGAAACATTTAAAAGATAGCAATCCTTAGTTCACTCGGCCAAATAGGTTGCAAATTACATTGCAAAACGTTCCGTAAATCCAATACCTTCAAAAAACCCTAAATTCATTAAGGCTTTATTCACTGAATGGTTTCATAATACTTTTTACCGACTGCTAAACCGTTAATGATCAATTAAAACAGTTACTGTGAATATAAACAGCTGGCTAAATGCAAGAGAGAGAGAGTACCAAGTGCAGGTTCTGTATCTTTATTAATAAAAAATATTAAATGTAGTTTGTTAAATAATTCATTGTAATCCGTAATTCATTTATTCAATACAATAGTTACAACAGCTTTTACACCGAAACGCTAACTATTTTAGATCTAAAGACGAAAAGCCTGATTGCTCACACAAGGTTAGTGATGGCACTACAGAAGATATCGATATCTTGGATTTCTGATATACATAATCATAATCACAATAATCATAATCATATTTATTGGTAAAAACAATATTTTACAGGTCAATTCATACGTCATTTTAAAACATAATTACAAAAAAAAATATATACATGTGTACATTTCATAGTTTAAATATGTCATATGTATTAATAAAAGTGGCGTAGAAGCTGTTTTAGCATATTCCGTGCGAGAATGAGGGACACTGAACAACTTGTGCCATCGCCACACACACGAGCGAGTGTAATAATCAGGGACGTACAAATAGAAGAAGATTAAAGCAGTCGGATTGTCAACCTTACCGCGGAGTACCATACAGTAGTGCAAAACACATTTATGCTTCTTCTGGTTTCTATGGTTTCGATACCAACCGAGCTTGCTACAAATAATAGTAGTTTAAAAAAACTAAAAAACACGCTTATCTGGCCGTTTTAAGTGGGTCAAAATCGCGCCCAAAGAAGTCGATTACAAACAAACATACAAACAAAAATACATTTTTTTTTTATCAAATTTGTGTATTGTCTTCGGTCCTCAATAAATCTACAAAGTTTCAACGAAATCTGGCCGTTTAAAGTGGGTCAAAATCGCGCCTAAAGAAGTCGGTTACAAACAAACATACAGGTGAAGCTAATATAAAGCGTGTAATAAAAAGGGATGGATATATACGGATATACGGATACTATCCGTATCTATACATTCGTTTATAGATATAACGTGCAAATTTTATTTGGATCCTTTCAATAAGCAAGTTATACTTTATTATATAGAGTTTTTTATGTATGGAAGACCTCCTCAAATATCAATTTTATTATATTTTGAATATTTGTTGTTATAGCGGTAACAGAAATCTTTAACCAAATTTCAACTCTTTAGCTATCACGGTTCCTGAGATACAGATTAGTGCAGACAGACAGAGAAGTCTTAGTAATAGGGTCCAGTTGCTACCTTTGTGTACGGGACCCTAAATAATCGCAAGGCCTTGTGCTCAAATGATCCAAGATACGTGTACGCATTGTTTTTGAATTCCCATACTTCTTGTTTGTAATTGTGTTTCACGTAGAAGTTAAGAGTTTTGCATGCTAAGTATAAAACGGTATAAACTGATAAATACATGCCTAACGGGCATTTTTTCCTAAAACCACAAGGTATGCGTTGTTTACATAAATAGTGGGACCTGCAACTTAACGTATCACACGAGTATGACTCTTGGTAGCGCCCAGATAAAAATGACGCTTTTAAATCATCAGAAAGATGTTGGCCGTGCCGGGAATCGAACCCGGAACCTTCTGGTTAGCAGACCGGCATGGTAACCTTTACGTCAACGAGGTCGTCTAGTAAGTTACTAAGTAACGATTCCAAAGTATGGATACATTATGTAATGAGAACATATCGATACCAAGTGCAGCAATAAGCTATAACACAGCTAATTCCTCCGGTCCCTTTCCACTATCGGACGAGCAGGGAGACGGCTAGGAAGCACCGCTATACAGTTGAAGTTCCAAAAATCCGCACGAAGCGTTTCGCTTCCACATATATTGTGCGGACCATTAAACTGTGGAACTCATTGCCGGAATCCCTGTTCCCTCTGAACTATAACCTCACTGTCTTCAAGGCGAGAGTGAATCGGTTTCTTCTAGGCAAGCGCGCTCCACCCTAGATCGCAACATCACTTAACATCAGGTGAGTTTCGATCAAGCGCTTGCCTATCTAACATAAAAAAAATAGAAAATAAAAACAAAAAAAACAACGAGTCCTGCCCCAGCCAGTGATGCGAGCACCTGACTTCCGGTCGGCTGCATCCGGTGCCTGGTGCGGGGGAGCGCGCGCCTGTGACGTCACGGTTCGCCGACCAGTGCCTCACAAGTTTTAGACCTGCGTTCCTAGTACTCTAGTACGAGGAACGCAGACTTACGACTATATAACACACTTTGCAACCAGCCCCGGCTTCGCACGGGCTATAAAATAATCCAAGTAGTAAAGAGAAACAAAATAAAGCCTCTGTTACTCGGGAATAATGTAGCCTTCCAACGGTGAAAGAATTTTTTAAATCGGTCCAGTAGTTTCGGAGCCTATTTGCGTCAAACAATCAAACAAAAATCAAACTTTTCCTTCTTATAATATTGGTGTAGATGTCATAGATAAAGAAAAAAAAACATTTTTTTCTAGGTGTACCCCACGGTGTTGTTACCCGCGTTAATTTCTTAATGTGCTAGGATAGCAAAATAGATTATTTTGAAAAATTCTATAAAATCCTGCTTAAATGATAGGGCTATTTATATTTAGATTTTAATAGTTTTATTATATTCAATTCAGTGTTAAGGATCGTTTGAGTTCCTAAACATGATTACGTAAAATTAACTCCATAGTTTTATTATTTGAAAAATAGTAGTTTAAAATTTAAAACGTTGTGTTCTAATGTAATAAAGAAATTGAAACATCATACTTTTTTGTACATAATGATAGTATCTAGAATCGTTAGAGCTTATAATTTCAATATTGTTTATTGTTGATTTTATTATTTTGTGTGAAAGAGGATATGAAAGAAAAAGGAGTGAATGTAGATATGACGGCTGACAGAAGAGTGTGGAAACAAAAAACGGGCTGTGCCGACCCCACATAGTGGGAAAAGGTGAAGGCAAAGAAGAAGAAGTTGATTTTATATGAATTTATTTCGTGAAATTTCCACAGTCGGGCGTTAGACATAGTGCGGCTGGACTCAGTACAATGGCGCTTTTAATATTATAATAACTCAGACCCGCTGTGATCAGAGTCAATATGTATGTATATTTCAGGTTTTTCTCAACCTATTTGTCCTAGCTAACTGTTGGCAGAGTTTTAGCGAAGCCACTAAACTTACTTTAAAAAAAAGAATTTTGAGAATCAATCTACAAATGGCTGAGAAATCGGTGAACATACATAAAAAAAATACATACAGTCGAATATATAACCTCCTCCTTTTTTGAAGTCGGTTAAAAACCGATAAAATAAAAAATAAAAAAACTTACAGCGTGTAATTGCATTAAACAGTGAAGATGGTCGCCGGTTACCACACGACCCATTGTGCTTGTGCAACCAACAGTTGTCATCGGAAACTGGTAGGTATTGCTTATAATTGCTGCGATTATGCTCCTAACCCACTAGGACGCACGCAATACGACAATTTTATTGCACTTGTATGAATTTGTTGTTTACTTCCCCGCAAGAGGTAAGCTCTTTTGTGGGGACCATCCGGCACCTGACCACTACGACACTTGGGCCAGATATTCTGCCTCCAAGAAATAGTGGTCTGGTCTGAATAATACCAGAATACACTATTTCTTCCGAACACAATGCAAATTTGGAGGAATTGTATCCTTACATGTATTTACGGTTACATTACTGGCCAATGATATTTATAAGATCTAATATCTGAAGCGTAGCGTGCCATGGGAGAGGCCAATGTCCAGCAGTAGATGAAGGATCGGTTAAGTTCAATGACACGAATATTGTAATCCAAATGTCCAAAGGTTGCTACTGCTGTTGACGAATGGGCGAGCATGATGGATTATCGTTTAAAATATCTATAAAATGTATAAGGGTTTTGCATATTATTTTGAAGTTTTTGGGCATACGGTAATGCCTTTGTAAATGTAAACTTTGTCTTCTCTTATTCGTCGTTGCTTGACTTCGGTAATCGCGTCAGATCACCTGAGTAAGCCGAGCTCTATGTGTTTTACCGTAAACTCTGGAACATATCCATAACATTGTGGGTAGATATAATTACATGAATTATTCTTTGTATGAGCTAAGTGGCCAAACTCTGGTGTCGAGAGTTTTCAAGCCGCCCGAAAGCGTCTGTACTTGGCTTAATGACTGCTTGTACTAATAGTTATAGCCGGGACCCACAATTAAACGTTTCCGACCCACGGTAGCGCCTAGATGAAAATGCCGCTTGAAATACGATACAAAAGATTGTATGGTCACCCATCCAAACACCGTCCGCATCAACAGTTGCTTAGCTTCGATGATCGCGTCATATCACCTTAGCTAGCCGAGCTACAGGCGCTACTCGAATGAAAAAAACGTGAAATCTGCAACATATACATAACATAGCTATGTAGGTAGACATTGTGGGTAGATATAATTACACGAACACTGAGTAACCTTCTATAACATGATTCTAACCTCTGCGCCGGCGCCACATTGCCCACTTGTGAACTATTGTTTGATCCGCACTCCATTAGTTTAATAACAATCCTTACGTTCTGTCATTTTCATATCACCTTTAATACCAATTTCGACTGTAAAACCACTAGCAGAGAGCATAATTTGCCATGTAGCATTGTAACAATAATTTACATTTGTCGAAGTGGGATGGATTTGGTTCATTGACTTCTGATCCCAGTTATGGCATTGAATGGTAATTTGATGTTGTACTGCTTTATTGTTGGTATTATACGTAAATGATTAAAACTTCTATAGTTCAAATTTTTTATGCGTGACCCGCCTGGGAGACCTTCATATTAATTCTTTCTTTTTTTACATTAGGACACATTTCGTATGACACATGACGTATTATGGAAGCTAACACAACTGATATACTACATACATATACAGACATAAATACTTTATAACGATACATAATTATCTAACACCTAGACCGACAGCCAACAAATTTAGTTCATCGCTAAGATGGTCGTGCTGGGAATCGAACCAGGAAATTATCCTCATCATAAAAACTACGTTAGTTATTACAATTTATCGCGCGATTTATGCGTTCCTTCATGTGTAGCCGTAAGCTGACGTGCTACCTCTTCCCTGCCTTCGTCAGTCAGCCCACAGGAAGGTCGCTCTCGAAATGGTTAGACTATACCTAAATAGACTAGGATTAGACACAAATATCTCATTCATTAGTTTCTTAATGATCAACGTATTATTGGAACCATCAATAAAGCCACCATCGTTAAGAAACCTAATGATTTCCCCGTAATCAACACTCCATGTAATCAATAATCTGCTAGACTTGCGTCAACAGCTAACGATCGCAAAAAGCAAGTTAATCATGCACTCGCTGACCTTGTGCATTAAGAAAAGTGCTAAGTAACTGTTCAGGTCTGGGTGTGCTGTGGTTGGTAGATAGATCTTGGCAAAAACAGCTTGTCTTGTCTGTCAGGTGACCATTAGTAGCCTTTGAACCCTGATTACCTTTCGTCAATATCGTCTGGTCTACGACCCGAGCCTACCTTCACCGACGTGATAAGTGAATAAAGTTATTATTAAAAGTTGGAATGAGTGGAACAGTTTCGGTGCTTTCCGAGCACCGAAACTGTTCCACTCATTCCAACTTTTAATAATAAGTAAGTGTGACCGTTTTCTACGCGAAAATATTAAGATGCCTCATGTGAACAGTTTACAATGTTGAATAAAGTTAATTTCATAATAAATTTAGCATCTTAGAAAATATATTAAAAATGGGTTGCCTAAAAAATCCTGGATTTAAATAAAAAAAAATTTTTGAATATACTTGCAATTTGGTTTAATATAGTAAAATAGCAATGCAGTACTTATAATAATTACGTTCTCTAACAGAAAAAAGAAGGAAAAATTTAATTATTATACACTAATTGGTACAAACTGTTTCCAATAAAATAGTAAAACTATTACGAGTTAATATTTTTATAATTATTATTATTTTTTCTATCATGTTTACAATGAATATCAAGGTTTACAGCTATGCTTTATCTATACAAATTACTTAGTTTATGCAAATGTTTATAATGTTATCATCAAGGAACCCTGCCATTAAGATAACTCGCATTCCAAAGATACATTGCCCGAGTAAATAAATTTGCAAGAATTTGTACACAGTTCATTGTCAAGACTTTGTTGGATGTCAGTCTGGATGTGAAATATGTATATACTCGTATGTAAAATATGTATGTATGTATATGTAGTATATCAGTTGTGATAACAACCATAATACAAAATAGAAATGGTTTAGTATGGGGCTAGCTAAATGCAGCCGTGTGTGAATTGTGTCCTAGTGAGTGTCCTAGAGTGAAGGCGAGAGTGAACCGGTTTCTTCTAGGCAAGCGCGCTTCATCTTAGACTGCAATATCACCTATCATCAGGTGAGTTGTGGTCAAGCGCAAGCCTATTATGTATAAAAAAAAATGTATTTATTTTATTACTAACTGACACGGCAAACGTTGTTTTGCCTTATAAATTAATTCTATTAAAAAATTAGGGTGAACAACCCTTATCACTTAGGGGTATGGAAAATAGATAGTAGCCGAGTCTCAGGCTTACTTCAACTACTACTAAAAATCGGTCAAGCCGTTTCGGAGGAGTACGGTAACTAACATTGTGACATGGAAATTTTACATAAATACATATTAGATTATTAAGAACAGATAAGTTTCCATTAATAAATAAAAATAAAATAAAATTCTAAACCAAAGCTTCTGCTTACAAAATTTTACTTCAAGTAATATTTAGAGCTCTCTGCTCAGTATTATTTTGTTAAATTTATTATTTTAGGTAAAGCATATACTTTGTATATTTACCAATAATTTTATTCCACATTAGATGCATTACTGACTTAACTTACTTATCTGATCTTTATCATCACTTTGATTTCAGATTGCATTGTCTAGAATCTAGGCTAAATAAATATTTATCTCAAGATAAGAGTAATTAACGCTTTATCTCAGAATGTATTCGAGTTGAATCTTCTATGTGTTATGATGTTCGCTACAGTATTTAACCCCCGATGCAAAAACGACAGGTTGTTATATTTTTGAAGTGTCTGTATGTATGTGTGTCTGTCTGTCTATGGTATAATAGGTCTGGTACGGATAAACCATTTAATTTTTTTTTTGTTTGAAAGTTGTTAGCCGAGAGTTTTCTTAGCAGTTTCAATAAAATGCGTCCGAGGTCTTCTCAAAATGGCGGATGAAATATTTTAACTGCCTCAGTATCAAGCCTACCCGATTAATAAAAGACATATGATAAATAACATACATAAAAATAACTTTATTTAAGCAAAGAATTTACAATATTAATAAGTAGGAACTAGACTTAGTACTAAATATCGATGCTTGTTTGAGCTGCCACCAAACCCGAACTGAGTAACAATACTCGTATATCGGGATTATGGTAGCTTCACAAACAAGCACTATCAAATAAGATACTTTATTTTGTTTACATTAGTTTGAGGCGAAGCTCTTACAATTTTATGTTCCTACTTAAGATTACGACATTCAGTTAGGTTCTAGAAAGGACCTGCTCTTGAATGTCGATTAAACTATTTTAATATGTATACTTATTGTGGCCAGAGCCAAACTACGTAACTAGGTCAAAATGTCAAATTCAAGATAGCCGCCACCACAAAATTAAGTGTGGAGCTTTTCAAAATTTTAAATTTACACTTCGTTTTACTTAAACGCCAAACGATTTCATTTACGCACAACTAAAATGATGAAAAATATTATGAAGGCAAAAAACATCCTCGGTTGAACAACCTATCCCTCTTAGGCAAGATGAGGCAAAAGTTGTATGATTAAAAGAAATTTATAGTTTTACGATGTATAGTGATTACTTCTTCTATCTGAATATCTCTGATATTCTGATGTTATTATCAGAAACAGTCCGATTATACTATTCTGAACCTGACACCGAAGGTTAGAGGACTATACAGGTGGAGAATAGAATGATGTCAAATATTACATCATCAATGACCTTAGTGGCCAGACCTGCTCTATCGTTTACATAAGCTATGTATAAATGGTCACGTTAATACATGTGTTTGTCTAGATATGGTATTATAGTTTCGTAAAAATACCTCATAATCAAGCCTGAGCAGCGTTTGTACTTCGGCTAAGGGGATCTGATAAGATCATCAAAGTCTAAGCGGACAGTCTTTGGATGGGTGACAACTTTAGATGAAGGAATGTTGACAACGCAAATAATTTATCTCAAAAGTTGCATTTACGTCTAAACTTTACAGGACGAATGACATGTAGATTGTAAGTTCCGGTCGTTGGTCTTATTAAAAGCAGTAGTGAAGCCAAATCAGAGTCTCTTGTGTGGCTTTAAAATTTTGACCACAGAACCTGGCCACTTTTCTGATCGAAAGAAGGTCTCGCCTCAGGTCGGCTTTGGTTGATGTCATTTGAATTGACAATAAAGAGTACAAGGCCTAATGATTCTCCTTGAGGAACACCTTATTAGACATCAAGTAAAACATTACATGTTTTTTCAATAATTTGGAGGTTATCTATTTTGTTTTTACGAGTTTCGCGTGGTATTACATCTACATAAGATACTGTAACGTAAAAAAAAAGTGATTTATCCACACCAATTGTTTCCCGAGTAAACACACAGAACCTTAAAAATTAACTTCCATTTATGATTCAGTAAAACCAATATCGCCAATATTACACAAATGAAACATAAAATAATAAAGTTATGTTGAAAACAATAGTAGTTTCTAGAGAATAATGGTAGAATGGTAACAAAAACTTTTCCATTTTTGGTATGTTAATGAAATATGAAAAATTCCGAGGACGTATTTTGTAAACGTATGTATAATTCACAAATTAGGTGATAAATTTGACGTTGTATGGTTTGTAGACTTAAGAATTGTTGCATAGTTTCACCGGAGTTCGTGTGTGGCATCTAAGCAATTCAAACAAAGCCTATGTGCTCAAGTGTAATTTCCTTGGTTACTGTTTGTAAATCTTCAAAACAATATTTTCAAATATTTACTACGCGGTGTCACAACGCGCGTGCTTAGAATTCGCAGGCGACTTTCCATCTTCCCCTTTTGGCATAGAGTCTAGGTTCGCCTGGCTACTTTCCAATTTCGAAACCCCATTGTATGCCTGCGACGGTTCACGCATGCGCGTCGCCTATCCCTCGTACCTCGACAAAGTCCCGGGGATTTCTCTGCTCGCAACTTTCCACTTTCCCCCTTGCATCATAAGGTGGTTTTCTGTTTTTCTCATCCATATTTGGAACTGTATCGTCTTTTGTGTAATCAGCTGTGTGCCCCCAATTGATAATTCAGTTAGAGAAGCCGAGGCTGCCGGTAACATGCATTTGCAGAGCTTTTCTTGAAAAATATAATTTCACTGATAGTACGGCTGTTGCCTCCGTGTGCGGGTGATTGCACTCTTGCTTGTGAAACAAGTTTGCTTTCCGAGAGCAAAAGTGAAGTGAATTGGAGAAAAAAAACTGTGCCATAGTGATTTCAAGTGTGTTTTGGTCTGCTTTTGTTTACACGTGTCGAGTTTATTTTAACATTGGATAGGACAATATTGTTTCTTCATGTATGGTCTCAATTAGAAACTATTTAGCTGGTTCTGTGTGCTAATTTAATTTGCAGTGCGCCATGACTGCTCAATACGGAGCCAGACTATTGAAACGATTGGTTCGTCAGGATACCGATACCCGTATATAATGATGACACTTTAGATTACATAGAATATGTTCACCAAACATCCGACGTAAGATTCAAAATAAATAAGATTCTATCCAAAAAATAACATTTGCATTGTAATCTACTGATAGTGAACCTTGAGATAGTGCCTGATGTTGCAATCGAAGTGTTTAGATAAGACATTGCTGTTCATTTGATTTGCACTTGAAAATTGCTGACATTTGAAATACTTCCTCTAAAGATTAACCTTCAACCGTTTAGGATAGTCTTTACTTTGAGCACTAAGTAGACTTCGTTGAGTTGATTGTTTCCCTAAATTGCGAATTCGTGATCCATGTTCATCGGTCATTTGCTTTCCGACCCGTTATGACTGTGACCTGAGTTTCATGTGAGGTCATATGTGTATTTTTTTAAGCTAAGGAAGGTCACCACGTCAGGCTTATGTCAAGGATACTACAAGCTAATTGGTTATCTAAACGATCTACCCGATAGCCTCCTTGAATAGGCCCACAATTAGCATTATTGTTTTCATATGAGCTAAGTCACTAGCTCAAGGTTCCATTTTGTATAAATTACAATGATCACTGACTTTTGGTATCTTAATATCTATTTCTGGCAAAGTATTTGCTAATTTAAATCGTAAAGCAAACTTGATTATATCAACCAAATCAAATCAAAATTCTTCGAATTTAAACCACTATTGCCAATACCCGTTTTACAAGTTCACTACTACTAGTCCACTAGAGGAGCTAAGATTGTAAATATTAGCTTCAAATATTATGATGTTCACCATGACATCACCAGCCGTGAGCTAATACAAATGCAACCTTACCTAGTTAAAGAAGATGTAGCGACTAATTTGAACCTAGAACCAGTTGACCCTTATGCCAATTAAATAGAGCTCATTTTAACGACTTTGTTAAACAACTTTGCCCTATTATTTTAAGTAAGACAAACAACACACTTGATGGTTGATGTGCATCACAGTAATTATCTTACCATGCCTCGTGCGCAGGCTTATTGCTGTTTACTTTTTTTATACTTCGTTATCGTTTTGTTTAACAAATAATCTGGGATTTTAGGTCAAACGTGCTTTAGCACAAAAATAATAAAGTGAAACGGAGAGATTACAGTTTCATTATTTCCTTTCATCATCAGTTAACTCCTAAGTATTTCCTCCAACATGATTAGTAGTTCAAATCAGAGTGTAATGATCTCTCCAATATCCAAAGTACTTCTTAACTCGGTCGGACGTGCTCAATTTCAAGATCAAGTTACAAAGTTGTCTTTCTATCTATAATATCTTCAACACTACAATTATTACTTCCTCAATTTTGGTCGTCGATAACTATCACCATTACTCTATACTCAGTTCCTGTCAGTCATGATATCCTGTTATGCTGTAGTATAGTAAATTAGTCATTTCCCTAAATTACCGTAAGATCACGATATCCTTTCGTTTCGCCCAGTTACACGGTTTATTTTCAAAGCCTTTAGTATTTTATCGTACTGAGAGGTCTATGACTTTTTAATTATTCAATTAATCGTTGTTCTTTATTAGTAATTGAATTAGTTCCGTACGTGTTAAAATTGGTAGGTGCCAAGTATCTGTATAATTTATTTTCCTTCAAAACCAGTAATTTGCACGTTACAATCGTAAAAACTAGAAATACAATCTACGCTTTAATACAACGCTTCCGTTGCTGTAAATTTCAAGTAACACATTTCTTTTAATTATGTTTTCTTCTTCAAATTAAGGATGCAATAACTTGCTCAATTATGTTCGACAGAATTTGTCAAAAGTCTGATTAATATTCAAAGCAGGCTCGAGTCACTGTCGTGCGATAACAAACCGTCGTTTTCAATACCAACCATTTGGAACGTGACGTCTGCTGCATTACCTACCTGATTTCATATTCCTTGCCGATGTCTTGTGTTCAGGCACTCGTTGAGCTTCAGAGACTGTATTATCCTTATATGATCTAGTGCTCATTGCAATAAAGAATCGATTGTCTTGTCGTGTTCTAAGAGATTTAGCTCTTGATATAAGTTTTCTTATATTTTTATGATTTTCACTTGTAATTTTACACAGATCGACATACAGAGAGATATTCCTTATTAAGCATACCATTACTTCGCCTATGGATTAAACCTTATATAGAAGGCAATATTGCACGATTGCTGTGTTTTCTCGTCCACGTCATCATTTCATTCACGAGCCTCCACTAACCTTTTGTCATTCTCTGCATCTATCATCTATCATGTATGATTGACAGGTCTACCATTTACTCTTGTTTACTTTCCATTCAAAGTGTTGTTATTCACAACACGCGTGGCGAGATCGCATGCGCAGGTTTACAATTATTAATACCTGACGTTGGTGTTAGTCAGGGTTCACACATATCATCGTCGCTCTTTACCGTATTGACTTTTAGATAAATAGATTTATCGATTGTAGTTGCACTGGAACTAGATTTATTAATTTTACTAGTTCTAAAACTTACTAGTTCATAAACAACTGAAACATACGAGTATGTCAAAGCCAAATCAAAGTATTGTATTAGTGTATCGTTTAGTACCTACTAACAGTACGGTTGTCTTTATTATTTTTGGTCGCCATTTTGTGGCGGCTGCCGTTTTCTCAATCATCACAGACAGAGACACACATATATACACAAACACACACACACACAAACACACGCTGGAACGTTAACTTATAACACGTGGTTTTTGGATCGGTGTTATAAATAAGTTTATTTCATGAAATTAAATAAATACGTGATTCGAAACTGAATTTATGCTAGTAAATCGTGGTCCATCTAAAATACAATTTCGTTGACAAGTTCTTTTTTTGCAAATCCCAATCTTATCATAATGCACAGTACTCTTGTTAGAAATAACGTTATCAGATTTTCTGTTCACATGACAACTTGCACTCTCATATCGATATCGATAAAACATTGCATGTGTTTTATAACCACTCTTATTCAACTTAAGACTATATTTACATATATTGATTTGATATCTCTCTCTATCTATCTCTCTTATTTTATTTATTCTTATTACACAAAAGCAGAAGCAAAAGTCACAAGACTCACAGTTTTAAATAGTGTTATGAATCCGAAACCGTTAAAGATATTGAAAAATATTTTCTAGACAGTCTAAAAAACCATGTTTAACAAATTTTATAACAATTTTTGTACCTGAATTAAAAAAAAAATAACATATTAAAAAAACATAGGCCCATTATACATGATTCTTATTTATTCAAGTTTTTACCCATAAATGTATAAAAACTGAAATTAAAAAAAAACAGTCACATGTCAAGTGGCAACCCTGGTCAAGGTTTAGAGATACGAAATCATGGTGAAATGACGTCACATCCTGTGCTTACAGAGACATGTTATGGTGTGAGATGGCGATGGATTGCAAATAGTGAGATAGCTTTATGTCGGATATAGTATGGCGGATGTACGGTATGCGAATGATCTGTTTTGAACCATAATTACTTTAGTTCCTGTATAGGGTTCCGTACCTAAAAGGTATAAACTGAACCCTATTACTAAGCCTCAGATGTCTGTCTGTCACCAGGCAGTATCTCAGAAACCCTGATAGCTAGGAAGCTGAAATTTTCACAAGTTATTAATTAAGTTATATTTTGCACAAGTACTATATTAACATTTCGGCTTGTTTATTAAGGTATAAAGGTATATGAGTACTAGTCATATTTTCATATGTTTAATTTTTTTGGTAGACAGGTGCTACAACAAAGCGAAAATGTTTATTGTATATGTACATTCTCGAATTTTCGTAATAGATATAGTATAATACTATAATATTACTCTTATTTTTTAATAGTTCTTTAGCTGAATCATGTTAGAATATTACTTGCTAGAGCCAACATGGTTGATCAATAAATCAATTTTGTATGTTTGTTCTCATATTACGAGTACGTCCCAGAGCAAACGGGAATTACTCTATGCTTTTCAATTCAAACCATATCAAAATTTACTTTATACAGATAATAATAATACGGTTAAAATAGCCTTAACGATAAAATAAAATAAAATGTTTATAGTTACACAAGAGACACTTTATAAATACTATTTAATTGGTGACTGTTTAGGTTGAAAATAAAAGAAATACAGTAGGAATGGAAAACGCTTCAAAGGATAATTTTCCAATTCATTTGATTCATTTTCAAGAAGAGACGCCTGTTGTCCTGATCATCACAACATTACTTACTATCAGATGAATTGTAATAAAGCGTATGCCCATTAAATGTAAAAAAAACACATCCTAATACAGCGAACTAGTATAAACGGAAGAGTTACTCCATACAATTGCCGCTTAGAATTTGGATCCATCTACGCACACAATTTTACTGCTATCCCAACGAAACACACACAAACAAAGCTCGCATGCGATTGGTCGCCGCCACACCATGTGATGCCACCGCCGCGAGTAGCTGTTTTGTCCCGCCCACCGCGGTATTTAACGATTACGCGTGGAACCATTTTATCGGCCAAGTTAATATTCTATTTATGCACTAATATATATGCACCTCAAGTCAGGAGAGCATGAAGATCTCGGCCACTTTTCAATAAATTTGATTTTAGACTGAATTTTATTCATACGACATAATGGCGATTTATGGATTCAGACTAAATTACTGTGGAAAATATCTCACTTTTTATTATTTGCTTGATTCGCGTTTGATCACAACTTTGTCTGTTGTTAAGCTACGCTGTGGTTTACGACTTACCTAGAAGGTACCTGTTGTAAAGATCGTAGAATGGCACTTTTCTGCAAACTTTCGGATTCCACACGTTGCTTTCAGTTCAAAAACTAAATAAATGGAATTTTGAATCCATGATGGTTAAAGTTATATATTTAACCTAATAATAGTTACCTCCCGTTCCCGCCTGTAGTCTGGTTGGCGAGCAATCTAGTCTAGACATTGCGGCGCCTTCCTGGTTTAACCCCCGGGATAACAACCCCGGTTACCACCCCTACCCCTAGTAAGTAAACTGGGCGTGGAAAGGTCAAACGATTATTTTTATTGGACGTTAGGTTAGGTTTTATAGTATTAGACTTTTCATTAGGCTTTTTTTTACTACAGCGTAACTTAACTCGCTGGCAAACTGTAGTCAAACGTGGACCTATAAAAAGAGACTGCGCCACCCATCAATAGATGTTAAGTCTAAATTATTATATGATTTACGATAATGTTAATTTTAAATGAATAATCAAAGAACTTCAAGCGTGTTTATTTTCCGTTTTTACAGACGTACTACGGAACCATTTATGCGCCATCCTGATTCGCACTTATCCAATTATTGTTTATGGCTCACCTTAAACATTTATTATGCTCGTTGCTAAAGCAGCAACAGAAATATATCATTTGTGAAAATTTCAACTGTCTAGTTCTAATTAGAAAGTAAGTAAGTCTAGTTAGAAAATTTCAACACAGTTCATGAGATAGTCTGGTGAAAATGGACAGAGAAACGGACAGCGGAGTCCCGTAGGTACGCTTTTTGTTTGGAACTCTAAAATACCAGGTAAACTTCAGTTTCATACAAACTTAACTAGCTACGTACTTGAATCTTAATCTCACTTTTCTTATTGCAAATCATCGCTTAACAAACACTTGAAGTTATCTTCATAGATCACTGATTAACTCCACCCTAAAATAACCTCTATTGTAAACAGATTAAAATGTATAATCCCGTGGCAAATATAAGAAAACGGCGAACTCTCGAGATCTCACGATGTTAACTTTCTTACTCGTGGGAAAAGTAAGAACTTTGTTTTTTTTTTGTCATCAAGGTCTAAACCCACCATGTGCCTGACACGACATTCTACTTTTTAACCGACAGCAATCGAGGACTATGTTTTTCGAACACATGTATTATGTGAAAATTAAAAATCTTGAGTCGCATTATGGCCTCAACCATAAAATAATTACCGAAATTATATAACTTAATTACAATGATTATTATTTTTTAATTAATTTTTTGCGTATGAACTTCTTCTATGAACTAACCGAACGATATGCGTTCAATATTTTTTTTTGTAGCTATTATTTTTGATTATTATGTATTATAATAACAGTAATAATATATTTCATTATTTCGCCTATAATAATAATTTGAGATATTTGGAGTCGACATTGAAGCAACAACTCCAAAAATAATCTTTAGAAAATATTTTGACATAATAATATACATATTTTGCTGTTTTTGTACGATCATCCGTATGTTAGTCCATCTTACGGCTATATAATTAAAATATATTTATAACGTGTCGTGTCGTGTCCTGGGCACAGTGCATTCAAACTTTCAAATAAGACTACACAAAGTTAGTTATGTACTTTGTTACAGTATGGTAGATAAACGCTGGCTTCCTGTTAACGTGACTTACTAATACTTCTCTCTTACTTCCGTTACCTCAACAGTTTCATATGGTAGTTCTTAAATTGCTTTTGTAAAAAAAAACTAATGCATTTCATAAAAAAAACATCATAAACATCTGCAATTAGTTATATATCTCATTGCTGGATATAAGCCCCACCTCCTGGCATGATGCCTGTCTCGGTACTATTTATTTTTTTATTTTGAGGAAATGCCTTACGCATGCCCACCACACCCGAGGAGGGGGTGGGGTATGTCGGGCTCGATGTCAAAAAGACATCGCTACTGACTAAAACCTCACAATGTCCTTCTCACCGGAAAGGGCGGGATGAGGTTCCGCTTCTCGCATTAACCCACCACCCCGCCCACGTCGGCTAGCCTGCGAGGCTCCTTCTCAGGGGATGAGTCCCCTTGCAGTGCACGTGGTGCACCGCAACCACCTCGGGGACTATAAGTGCAATGGACGCCGGACAACCCCGGTCCGACGTCCCAGGTCCCCCGTGACGGGTCAGGTCTGTGGCCCTGACACCTGCCACTACGGCCGCAGAGAATAAGAAAAGTGGTAGTTTATGTTGTTTGTGCCAATCCAGTCTAGGTTCGACCCGCGACAGCTTTAATGTCGCTGCTGATCTTGCCGCTGGAGTATTTTACAATTAACTTCTTCCTAAGTCAAAGATGTCGAGGTTTATACGAGTCTTCGAAAGTATAATTATTTTATTATAAAAAATGTCTAATTTTGAATCTGCATAAGTACTTAGACTGATAAATTAAGATAAAAACTCTGGAATAAACTGTAAGACGTGCAGATCGTGTCTAAACAAAACATGAACCGTTGTCTATTAATATAGTCAATTAATAAAACCACTTAATCAAATTTTCTTCTCCACTAAAAACATGTCTGTGAGACCACCATGCCATTCCTATCATTAGCTCAACTGTACAGGCGTGGCTCGCCTTAAACCTGATGGAAGCAGGTCTCCAGGTCAAACGCTCATTTGCATCGATTGCAGATGCATTTGGCTTTAACTAGGAGAGGTGCAGAATAGGGGAGACACAGAAGGCTAACTACTAGTTAGCCTTCATTTCTAGGCAAATTCCGTGCGAACCATACTGTGAACATCATACTTCTTGTAATTTTTATGGAAAATGTACACTATACTTTTTAAAATATGTACGTACTTATTTCGGTACTTTTTATTTGCTTTAGTGTAAAACTCATAAGCTTATAAAAACTATTAAATTTGTACTCTTAATACGTTTGTTAAATCTACTCAGTCGCTACAAAAATACAAAACTAATCCCGGAAAGGCAGTTGTTTAAGTTTTTGTTTTGTGTAGATTAGTGATAAATAT
The DNA here is from genome assembly GCA_035578125.1 of Mellilla xanthometata. NCBI lineage: Eukaryota > Metazoa > Arthropoda > Insecta > Lepidoptera > Geometridae > Mellilla > Mellilla xanthometata. The sequence continues at coordinate 13,993,603 of JAPUBQ010000010.1, forward strand.
TAAAAACAGGTAATGAAATCATATGATCTCATTGCTAATCGAGATATTGTACATAGGGTTTTTTCTTGTCAATTCCATACTGTATCTTGTTATTAATAATAATTGTATTTTGTAATAGGATACCTTATGATGAATAAAAATATTATATTCTATTATTTTACTCAATTACAAAGTATCTTCTCAATCGAGCTCTATAAATTCACACATTTGCTTCCGCGTGTCTAGAGTAGAGCCCCCTTAATTTATATTTCAGACTCATCTCATGCATTATAAAATATAATATAATGCTTACATTTGCGACGGCTTTTATAAAGTCAAAAGTATCTTGCCTTAGCATTGCCTAATTTCCAATGCACTCGTGTCACACCTCTGTACTTTGCCTCATCTGCGTCATAGGAAACCCGTCGGATTCCCGCATCGTATGGAATTCGGTGATAACGGTACCTTTACTGTTTGCTATTTGCATAAACACCATCTACTGTGACTCCGGGTAACTGTTCACACATCCCAACTGTAATTGATAAGGATTACATGCATAAAACAATTAAAAACCGATAGTTTTTAACTATACACGTTTACTATTAACCGTTTTATACTCAATTTTTTATGAATGAGTAAAAGCAACTTTAAGAGACCCAACACTAAAACCATTTTACTTTTTTTTGTGATATATAAAAAAATACTTTATTATTTAACGGTTCAGTTAATCCAAATTTGTATGAGGAAATCATGCCTTTTTTTGTTTCTATTGTGGCTTTAGGAGTTTATTCAAATTGATATGTTTACCCTAAGAATAACTCGTCCAAAATTGTGGTGAGGAATAGGATTACTGAAAACTAACCCACAACATTCTTAGGGATTAGTAAATGCAAACAATCAAAGGTCAAAGACATCGAGTTTCTCTTGAAAACATGAGCACATGAAGATTCCATACAACCATGCTATAGTTTCTTCACGATATTTTAATTCACCGAACGCTCGAGTTCTGTGGCGAGGATCAAACCCATGACCTGAGGGAAGTAAGAGGGATGGCCCTCTTACTTCCCTCAGGTCATGGGTTTGATCCTAGCTTCAAAAAGTATCTAGATGTAGTATTTAGATATTGCGCTTGTTACTAGTAACCCAGTAAAGGTACAGTTAGCAGTAAATGTTGCGTTTTGTACAAAAATGTTCAGTAAAAGTTTAACCGCAAATGTAGTCACAAATGTCGCGAAATGGTAAAACTTTTATGATTGACTGCGCGTTGTAAGTTTGAAATTGTACACGGCGTTTAATGTGTCCCATAAAATAGTAGCTTCGTTCTGAAGTAAAAATGCATGAATTGAACTGAAAGGAACAGAACTAAACACAAATACAATAGACAAATACGTTTCTTGCAATAAGTGGCTTAGGTCTGGTGTCAAGAGTTTTCATGTGAAACAAACAGCAGGAACTTATTAAACAATTTAACTATTCTTCCGACTTACGAACTAAAAAAATATCTGGTTATTTTTTTATCGGCAGATTTTGATTTCCATGATCACCAAATGCGTATTTTGCGTAGCTTAAATCTATACCAATATTATAAAGAGGAAAAGTTTTTGTTTTTTTTGACGCGAATAGGCACTGAAACTACCGGACCGATTTGAAAAAATATTTCTCCGTTGGGAAGCTACATTATCTACAAGTAACATAGGCTGTATTTTCTCTTTACAACTTGAATTATTTTATAGCTCGTGCAATGCTGGCACTAGCTGCTACTATAAAATAATAATATCATATTTATTCAAGTGTCTTATACTAAAATTAACAGTTCATTAAAATCCCTTTGTCATGTTACTTGCAAACGAAAGCAGACCAAAACAACATCTAATTTCTTCCAATAAATTAAACTAACCTTTTTACTTGACTTCCACCGAAGAGGTTATAGTTTTGATATAACATGTGCCAATAAAGTGGGAATAAAGGATGGAGAGTCACGACCGAGAGTCCCGGAGCTCCAGGGCCAGTGATTCCCCTGGAGACACCATGAACGATGTCTACGCGGCTTGGCGTAAGTGTGTGTTTTTTGACTGCCACAAAAGCAAACCCTATTTATTTATATGTATTTTTAAACTAGTTGTCACTCATGCAGCTTTACCTTATTTATTTGTTTACATTAATTTTGTGTTTTGTAGTTATTACTCATTTCTTAATACTTTGCTTAATATTTATATATTACTTAATTATAATAATAAAAAAATGTGAAACTTATCAAGAAAAAATAAGGCAAAACTACTGTTGTTGCTTTAGTCACGGGGAAAAGTGGTTGGGATCCACTGTCGCTCTGCATAGCAGGACCTTATATACTTACTTATATATTATATTTTTATTAATTCTTGTTGTAAATATGTTGTTAGGTGAAATGAAAAATTTGTTTGTTTGTTTAGTGTCACTTGCAAAAGTATTTAACTAAACATTTTTTCTCAAAATATTAGTGTTTCACCATTATCCACCTAGTTACTATATTTTTTTTATTCGCTTGAAAATCGGTGGGTTGTCGTGATTGGGTAACAGGGACTTCCAAAGTTTGTTTCTGACAACAAAGGTGGAGCCAAAACGCTTTGTGGAGTAATTTTTAAGACGGTGACAAGGGCAAAATCAAGAGTGGTTCTTTAGACTGTCTTTAAGCAATTTTTTTTCGATTTTTTTACCGTTTATGATTGAACTATTTCCAAATATTATGCATTTATTACATGATCGGTTCGTCCTATTCTTGCCATTTTCTCTTTCTTGTTAGAGTTTAAGTTTATATTAAGTTGCAAACAGATTAAATTGGACTACTTAGATTCAGGCCTTGCCTAGTTAAGTAGTAACAAGAGAATATGTAATTTAGTAATAAGTTAGTAAATAAATGTTTTTAATTTTCATTTTAATTTTTTTTTTCAATATCCAACTTCTTCTTAGTCGTATCTTCATTACTGAAGGTCGTGTCTAATACGGAGTGTCGATCTCTCGGTTGACAATGGTCTTCCACTTGTTCCAGTATATCCAACATATCCAGAATATCCAACACATTACTCATAATTCGACTTCGAAAAAATTACTCCAAAATCGAAGTGAATGTTATGTTAGGAGAAAGGTCTATTCCTAGCAGTAGCTGATACAATCAGCTGTGGACGATGATGATGAAATAAAGTAGCCCATTTCCTCTGATCTACATTTTTTACTGATCCAACGTGACCTACCGTACAAAACCATTGTTTCAAACACAATGCCGTGTCACAAGGAGTTAATTTGCAAGTTCTACCAGACTACAAACAAGTGCACACAAAAATAGGCCTTACTACACAGACATAAGGTACAGTTATTGTTGGATTATAATGTTGTTTGTATTTGCACAATGGTGTTGCGAAATGCCACCGGACGATTCTGTAACCCCGTTTGACAAATCATAATGCTGATCTGTCATCGAGTGACAGGACAGATCGTTTGGCAATGACCAGTCCCGACCACATAGCAAAAGGTACGCTTCAAAACAAGAGTAAAATTACACTACACAGCTGGACATTAAATCAGCCAGGCGCGTAACCATACGAGTCAGCGACACTCAGGCCGAAGGTAGAACATGTGAAGCCTGGAATTGTTTGGCTTTTTTTATTTATTTTTTACCCTAACTAGGTCAGCCCTTGATCACAATTCCCCTGATGGTAGGTAAGTGACATTGAGGTATACGGTAAAGCGCGCTTACCTAGAAGGAACCGCTTCACTCTCGCCTTAAAAATTGCTAGATTATAGTCAACAAAGAATTCCAAAGTTTGGCGGTTCGTACAACAAAGGTGAAGGCAAACGCTTAGTGCGTGCCTTAGGCACCTCAACTGTAAACCGATGCCGCCTTGGCGTTTCCCTGCTCGTCCGATAGTGGAAAGGGGAATTACTTCATGTAATTCATTCACACACTCGCCGAAACAGCAGACAGCTTTAGGGCTGCTGGATTTGAGGCCTTAATTTAGGGTAATAGCTAACCAGGCAACCCCAAAAAATGTTCTTAAACCAAGAAAACAGATTCACGATCTTTTCTAAAAAAAAACATAGTACAAAACCGTTATAATCTCCGTATATACAAATAATACGGCATGTAGTATTGTATGTCACGAGGCTCGGTCGGCTGCGCACAAACAGAAGGATCTGATTTCATGACTATTGGCTTTTCGGGTCAAAAAACTTATTTCAGAGAGTTTGTTCACATCACGAGAGCATCAGACCGTATTCCGGGATATTTATTAATAACCCGGAAAGATTATCAATCTCGTGTCACAATGTTTGTCCTCAATGGACTTCTAAACCACTTAACCGATTATAATAAAATTCGCACACCATGTGCAGTTCGATCCAACTTAAGAGATAGGATAGTTTAAATCTCAAATTATAGTCGCAATTTTAATTTATAGCTAATTATTGTCTGTTATTATTTGACAGTCACAATTATCTGTTACCTCCAAATGATTCTAACAGATGTCGATACCTTTCGACTGGGTTGAGTAAGTAATAAATAGATGGCGCTGCTATGGTAAATCCACGAACGTGTCATATAAGCTACACTACACTACTACTATATTTTTCACACCCCTGAGTGAGGCATAACAACGTTTGCCGGGTCAGTTAGTAGATTATATTTTTGCTTGCCTTCTTATGGCCTACGGTGGAGGAAAGGAACTAAATGAGTACCTGAAAATTCCGAAGATCCGCACTAAATGATTCTCCTCCAAATTCAACGTCGGATGAGTATTTCTAAACTTACGATAACAAGGTTTAAATGTAAATACATGCTAATATGAAATCTTGAGAAATAAACAGATATTATTACCCTATTGCATGTGGTCTTAAAAGTGTTTAAGTAATACTTACTTTTGTAATGCGGCATACATTGAAAGCTTTTTCACTTAGCTTATATTGGCATTAAGCACCAGCAAGCTTACAAATGTTTGTTTAATCGTCTCAAAATGTTTGGCTAAACTCTTAACTAAAGCTTATCGACGCGTCCTCCAAACTTTTGGTCTTTGCAAATGGTGTTTCCCACGCGGTTCGCAAAGTTTAACATACCAAGGTCTGTGATTATCTTCTGGTTTCCGGATCGACTGAAAAGGTGCGCTAAAGACAAATTTGATGCGTGTGTAGGTATTTGGACAAATTTGGTTCTAGGCTCGCCAAACTACTTATTGAGTAGATAAAAAAATTACAAAGTACTTCCAGTATCATGCCGCTGTTTAAAAGACAGTTTTTCGCATGGTGACCCATTCTAAAATTGTCCTCATCGACCGTTGCTTAACCTTAATGATCGCGTCAGATCACCTTAGTAAGTTAAGCGACAGGCGCTACTACTTTTCCTCTATATATACCAATATTATATAGAGGAAAAGTTTGATTGTTTGATGTTTGAATAGACTCCGAAACTATTGGACCGATTTGAAAAAATTATTTCACCGTTGGGAAGCTACATTATCTCTGAGTGACATATCCTATTTTATTTCTCTTCGCTACTCAGATTATTTTAGAGCCCGTGCGAAGCCGGGACTTTTTGGACGGGACGCTAGTAAATAAATAAATTGAATATTTATTTAGAATATTTTTTTATTTAATTTTTCATTTACCATTTACAGCGCACATACCAATTTACATAAATGTATAATACCTTTTCTGTTTGTTGTGGTGCGTTGTGGGAGCACTGTGCCCCGCTGTAGTGCTCTTGCGAGCCTGTGGCGCAGGGAATTAGAACTCCCGCTCCGCGCAAACCAATATTCACAACACCAACATAGTACTTTACAATTACAATAGTAATAAAATAAAATTAAAATAGCCTTTATTACCCAGACTTAGTATTAATACATTACAGTTTTTTGTTACATAAAATTTATCATAAAACACAATGTCTAAAAAAGCATGTGAAGGTTATTGAGATAATTATTATGTCAAATTATAGTATGTCCAATATGTCACATTTTTTACTATGTACTATGTCATCTGGGATCGTCCAACGTTGGACGAAGGCCTCCTCCAACTCTTGCCACGTGTTTCTCGATTAAGCGGTTCTCGTCCCCAGTTTCAATTAATTACAATATTTATTTATTTATTTATTAGGCACTCAGACAGATTACAAACATGCATTATAACATAACTAAACTACAAAGAACAAAAACAAGTCTGCAATCCAAAATAGAGTACACAGCATGCTAGTGTAAACTTAATAAGAAGGAAGGTTTAGATATACACTAGCTGACCCGGCAATCGTTGTTTTGCCTTAAAAATAGATATGTAGTAGCCGATTCTCAGACCTACTGAATACGCATATAAAATTTGGAAAAAATCGGTCAAGCCGTTTCGGAGGAGTACGGTAACAAACACTGTGACACGGAAATTTTATATATAAGATATAAAAAGGGGTAATCTTAAGTACTAAGCAATTTAACCAATAACTTATATAATTTCTAAATTGACTGAGGCTGTTACTAAATACATCCAGTTCAGTAATGTGAGTCTTACATTGGTTGTTATCTGAGGCGTCACAACATTTGAGTACCAGCTCGTTATATGAGCGAAGAGTAGGTACCCAGTAAATAAGAGCCGTAGTGAGCTGGATGTTTGCCGGTTCCAGATGAGATGCTAGAGGGCGAGGGCGCGGGGCTGGCGGCGCGCGTGGCGGAGCTGGAGGTGCGGTGCGCGCGCCAGGCCGAAGAGCTGCTCTGCCTGCGGTCCACCCTCGCCGACGCGCTGCGCAGGCTCAACGCGCTCGAGGGCAGGGCGCCCAGCGCGCACTCAACGCACAGGAATGGCGCCTACACAGGTAATCTCATTCATCTTTTTTTTTACACATTATAGGCTTGCGCTTGACCACAACTCACCTGATGTTAAGTGATATTGCAGTCTAAGATGAAGCGCGCTTGCCTAGAAGAAACCGGTTCACTCTCGCCTTGAAGACAGTTAGGTTGTAGTTCAGTGGGAACAGGGATTCCGGCAAGGAGTTCCACAGTTTGGCCGTCCGTACTATAAACGTGGAAGCGAATCGTTTAGTACGTATTTTCGGCATTTCCACTGTATAACGGTGTCTCCTAGCAGTCTCCCTGCTCGTTCGGTAATGGAAAGGGGCCGGGGGAATAAACTAATGTAATTCCGACGCACACTCACCGAAATGCAACCTGTAGAATACCGACAGACTCGCAACCGTGCGGCGGTGCTCCAAACTTTGAAGTTTCGCACTGCACAGGGAGTCATTACCTATAACTTTCTTGGCCTTCTTCTCAATTGCCTCCAACGCCTGAAATCATCATCAACTACAGCCGATTCTATCCCTTTGCTGGGTATAGGCCTCTTTCCTTTTTTTTTACGTAAGGAAATGCATTTACGCATTCCCACCACACCTGGGGAGGTTGGTGGAGTATGTCGGGCTCGATGCCAGAAGGGCATCATCACCGGAAAGATAGGCCTCTCTTCTGTCATGCCTTATGGTCGGTCCTGTGTCACTCTGGTCCAGGTTTGACCCGCGACAGCTGTTGTCGACCCATCTTGCCGCTGGACGACCGACGCTCCTCTTCCCTAGCCTCGGCCACCACTCGGTTACAAGTTTGCTCCACCTGTCATCACGTCGCCTGGCCAAGTGTCCTGCCCAGCTCCATTTCAGATTTATGATTGCATCCAACTCACGATATGATCTCAGAATTGCGGATTCGATGTTAGTTTGATGCCGATCTAATTAGTCATATTTAGTTATTAACAACTGCGAGTGTGGCTCGGTGGGAAAACGTCTGCTTTCCAATCACACGGCCCCTGGTTCGATCACAGCCTTACACTAATAACTTTGTTTTATTTTTCAAGTTATGTGTGGATTTATTGTGCGTCCGACGTCTGGCAGGCCCAGACGGAGATGGTGGTACGAACTAGACTCCTTTTGTAAAAACTGGATTCAAAAAGCTCAAAACCAGCATTAGTGGAAAGAGGATAGAGAGACCTTTGCCCAGCAGTGGAACGGAACCGGCTAAAAATTAAATAAATTATGTGTAGATTTGCACCCGCTTTACGGCGAATGAAAACATCGTGAGGAAACCGACATGTTTGAGGACTACAATTGGCAAGCGTGGTGGATTATGGCCTATATCTATCTCCTAATGAGAGAAGGTCCCGAATCCCAGCAGTAGGCACGTAATTTGGTAAAAAACAAATAAATGAAACCCATCAGTTTGTGCTCATTTTGGTGAGAAGTGTAACGTGATTGATATCCAGGGCTAGAAAATGTCTGGAAGAATTCATTGACTCAACAATATAAACCCATAGTGTTTATGCTCGCTTTTTTACTCCATAAAGCCTAGGCTTTATGGTGAAATGCCTAGGCATTTTACCAGCAGGATGCATAACATGAGTTAGCGACAGTGACCTAAGATGGAGCATGCACAGTCTGGAATAACTGGTTCTCAGCGAGGCTGCCGAAACACACTGTTAGGTGCTTGACGACAGATTTTTCAACTTAAGGATGGTAAACATAATTTTTGCCAAGATTGATTGTGATTGTGTGACTCGATCATATAACCAATATCACTAACCATCAGGTGAATTGTGGTCAAGCGCTGTCCTATTCAGAGTAAAAAAATCATCAATTTCAAATTTTAGTTTCATAACACTCTCTTGATATTAATATCCTCTTTAGACATAATAAATCTGTCCAAGACGCATATTAAGTTACTATTCAATTCGAAAATCGATACTGTGTCAACAGACACATTTCTTTTTCGCTTGAACTTATATTGTATCGAAAATAATTCGCCAAATGTGATTTGGGCTAGCACATGAAGGGTTCCGTACCTCTATGAATATTTAAAATGGCAAAAAACACGTTTGTTGTATGTGAGTCTCCTTTTAGTGTCTGTTCTGATCTGAATTTGTCATTATAGAGGCAACATAAATACAGTGTAAACTCCATGTAACGTCACTCGATTTAACTTACTCTCTAAAGCGTCAAAATCAATTGGCTTTAGTTGGTTTAGCTTGTATATCATACAATGATAATATATTCTATCCATTTAACGAACACTCTATAACGCCATAATATGTACACACGTGTGTTGCACAGTCCCTTCAGTGTCGTTATATAGAGTTTACACTGTACATCATCTGTGAAAATTCTCATAATTTTTTAAACATAAAACTTAACTTTGCGTTCGGAGCCCTTAAAATAATTATCAGCCTTTTTTCGCTCCTAAACTTAGGCCTTTCTTCGTGAACACCATTCGTACTGGTCTTACATTGCCCTTATTCAGATCTTTCCCACGATGTTTCAAGATGGCCTACTTAAGAGCTATTAATTCCAGACAAAGCGTGTTTCAGCATAAACCGGAATGTCGCTGCCACGTGTGTTGGAGACTTAATGGATTAATACCTAGCTGTATACTATAAGAATAGGTGGTAGATACAAATTAGTACAATAGATGGTAAAGACATTAAATAAGTACAAAATTATATCTAGTGCTCGCCTGGCTAGCAAACCATCCTCTGGTTGAAAAGTCTGTCGCCAGGCAGTTAACGGTTCCGGTAGTTTCCTTAAGAGCTAGTTTTTCCAAACAAGACATGCTCTACCTTAGGCCGGACTGTTGCTAACTCGTTTAATTACGCGCTCTGCTGGTCAAATGCCCAGATGTAAGATGTATGTATGATTTTTTCATCATGTATGTATGATGAAAAAAGAGACAAAAACACTAAACTATTTCCGTCTCTTTCGTTCCAGGCTCGTCCGGTACGCCGACGCGGGAGCTGCGGGTCCGGCAGCCAGCTTACAGAGAGACTGCCAAGAGGACCTCCAGCTACGGTTCCAGTGCTTCTTCATTACCACAGAGGTACGCATTGGATTCTCAAATAATCCTTCTAATATTATACATGCGAAAGTGTGTGTGTGTGAGTGTGTTGGAGCAGTTGGAGCGTGAAGCGGTTACATCGATTTTTAAGTTCCTTCGATAACTACAATTGTTTTCAGGATAAAAAAGTAGCCTGTATGTTAATCCAAGGTCTAACCTATCTTCGCACCAAACTAAAACAAAATCGGTTTAACCGTATGTGCGTGAAGAAGTAATTGTCACACACATACACAATCTTTAGCATTTATTATATTAGTAGGATATATTTTTTTATATTAGGACATATTTCCTTGCCGTGTGTGAAATGTGTCCTAGTACATATTTATAATCTACGAATGATTGTCAATAAAATTCTGTATTTTATTCTGCATTGCCACGTATGGTAAAATAACACAAGCTCTGCATGTTTCCAGACGCGGTCCGCAGCACCAGTCGACGGGCTCGCTGCAGTCAGACTCGCCGGCCTCGTCATCGTCTCTCTCCCCCGCGCCTTCCCCTTCCCCGCGCGCCACGCCCGCGCCGCATGCGCACGCGCAGCCTTACAGGTTACCTTCATATCCGTACATTTAGTTAAGAAAGAAAGAAAGATATACATTTATTGAGTCAAATAAAACGTACATTTAGGTACAGTATTCCATACGAATGGAAAGAAAAACAATTATAATAAATAAAATTGAAGTGATGACAGCCCAGTCGGGCAGCCTCACGTGCCGAAGGTTGTGTATTCGATCTCCGCCGATGAGTTCGAGCTTTCGGTGAAGAAACAGAAGAACATGCTATTGGAAACCATAGCGTGGTGGTAGGGCATTTTCTAGTGATCGCCTGGCTAGCAACTACCCTCAAATTAAAAATTCTGTCGCCGAAAGCTTTGAGAGCTTAGAATTACTGAACGTGCCTCCTCTAAACGCTATTACAGTACTATATAAAACATTCGATTACAGTTATTTCTTATTTGAGTATATTTTTTTTAAGTAGTCGTTACACGTATACAGTTTGTGGCGCCACTGCCGCACGTCACCGCGCACAACCAATCACAACGCTCGTTCTGAATTGCGCAAACGAACTGCGCGTCAGGTCCGGTCTTAATCGCTGAACAGCTGCCCCCGGACAGGCCATCGCTTCCCGAGTCTATTCAAACTTGCTTCCTTCTTTTCTCTTCTTTTGAGCCAAATGTCTAAGCTATGGTGTCGATAGTTTTCAAGCTGCTCTGACGTGGTACCTATTTTATCTGTACACTCATACTTTGAATTTTTAATCGCAATTACCTACGTTTTCCTATAGCTTGATATTCGAATAGCTACTTTTACGGTGAAAATCCGAAAGGAATACAAATAAAAAAATCAGCTAATATGATTCAAAGGAGCCATTCTCTGTACGTAAAGTAAAGGTGTGACCAGGCAAAGTATGACACGTTGACACTTGGCAAGTAAAAGGTAATACAATTTGTGCAAACTTTAGAATGCCAGAATACCTATTACAGAAAGAAGTGGCATGGAAACTATCGACATAGACCGGTTTACTGTAACCCGATTCAATAAAGAACACAATTGGGAGTTTGTTTCTAAATGAAGAAAGCAATTGTTGGTTTCTCCATCCCACAACTGCATGAGTGCAAGCGAGAACATATTATAATCGATTGTTTTCAGTTGAGTCGGGTTATACCTTGTGCGTGGACACAATATCAATGTTCTATATGTATGTATGTTATGTTTGTATGCTAGCTTACTAGAAGCTTTGGCTAGTGCCTATATGTAGTTAGGGTTGCCAACTTAACTGTTTTAAAAGAGTATTATTCTGTTTTTACTACATTACACTGATTACAGCATCACTAGAGGTATAATGTAAGTTTCTAGTATCCATAGAACTGTTTATGAAGCTCTAAAAATTATATTTATACAAGTTGTGAGTCAAATTCGGTAATATAATTTGGGGGTACCACAAGGATCAATACTTGGACCCTTGCAATTCCTTGTTTATATAAACTATCTTAAAATTACCTTTTTGCTGAATATACAAAAGGAAAAATATAGACGCAGTGTAAATTTAAAAGCCCCCGACAACATTTTACAACGCCGGTCAACCTTAATTTGAAATTGTTCATAGTGTATATAGTATTTGTTATTTCTTTGATACCTTTATTCATTTGATGATAAAGGGAATGTAGTGAAAAATATGTTAACTGCCATTTTGTAGCGGCGGTCAACTTGCTCCAATTTTCATCAAACTAAAAGCACTTCTTCATGCACCTCTCCAACAAAACAAAAACAAAATAAAAACAACAACAGAAAAAAAAAAAATTATCCGTTCGGGAGCTACAATGTCACAGACAGGCACACACTCACACACAACACACATGTTAACTAATAGAATTTCGTTATTTTATCGTCGGGGGTCAAAATTAGAAATTATTTTTTATAAGTTTTTTCTTTTTCATCTTCGTTTGAGCAAAGTGGCCCAGCTCTGATGCCGAGAGTTCTCAAGCCTCCCAAAGGCCTCTAACTTGGCCTACATTGAAAAAGCACGTTGGCAACCCTATATGTAGCGGCTAGTCGGTATTGTTGTTAGATCGCGGAACAACTCGACTTCCAGCAACCAGGCCGCGTCACCCGCCAACCTCACCAAGCGCTGGAACTCTACCGGGGACTTCAACGCGCAGGGGTTGCTGCCTAATGCCAGGTCAGTCAGATTACATAAAAAAGAAAATTAAAATTAAAAAGAAATAAGAACCTTATATGACAAAGGTACTACGTAATAAGCCAAGATAATAATATGTTAAAGTATATTTAGATAGCAAATACATTAATAATAATAATATTTTATTATAGCACATAACGGCACCGATAAAATACACTTCAAATACAAATACAAATACAAATCATTTATTGATAACACCAAAGTTACAAGTCAAATAATATGATATCATTACAAAAGTATATGATATGTATCCATGTCAATTTTCAATTATATTCTAGTACTATAATATCATAACAATAGTATATGATATTAATCATAATGTCAAATTTCACTATTAATTCTAGTATCTAATATAATATCAATACAAAAGTATATGATATGAATCAAATGTCAATTTGTCAATTTAAATGTCAATTTTCAAATTTAGATAATCATTTATATTGTACAAAGTTTTATCTAATAGCCAAACTTCACAGTGCTAGCTAGCCTGCTGCGACTGCAGGCTGCATTGAAACTATATACAGTGTAATCTCCATGTAACGTCACTCAATTTAACGAAAAACTCTCTAAAGCGTCGTAATCAATTGGCTTTAAATTGTTTAGCTTGTATTCCATACAGCGATACATTTTCTCCATTTAACGACTACTCTCTATAACGCCATAAAATGCACAGTCCCTTCAGTGTCGTTATATAGAGTTTGAACTGTACTAGTAATACCTCAGTGAGAAAATATAGATAATGTAGCTTGAAGGCGAGTGTAGCTTGGTTGGTAAACGTCTGCTTTTCAATTTGACGGCCCCCGGTTCGATACCGGCCCTACAACTATGGCTTGTTTATCAAGTTATGTGTAAATTTGCACTCGCTTTACGGTGAAGGAAAACATCGTGAGGAAACCGACATGTTTGAGGACCACAATATTCGGAGATGTGTGTCATCGGCCTAACCTCCACTTGGCCAGCCTGGTGGATTATACCTATATCTCTCTCCTCGTGAGAGAAGGCCCCGAGTCCCAGCAGTGGGACCGTATAGTGGGCTGCTTATGCTATTATCTCTCAGAGGTCTGACAAACTTTATCACATCACACCAGTGGTAAAGGATTTGCCAGAAAAGGTACCTATTATAGTGCAGAAAATAGTTAAAAAAAACAATATACTGCTTTTTTCATTCTTTCTTATAAACTTAGCTGCTTTTTGTCCCTAAATGTTCTATAGGCCCTATCTAGTTATCTTTATCTCTATGCTATTTCTTTTGTGTAATGTTTATTTTCATGTCTCTAGATTCACTACGACAAAATCGTTGCTTAACTTGTACAAGCCAACACAAAATGGACCAATTTTGAAACATGGGTGAGTCACCGCTAAATTGTATCGGTGGTGGGACTTGGTGCTTTAAATATAGTTAAGGTTAATGCTTATGGTGACGGTTTATGGTTCTAATAGTTGGTGATTTGAGGTCTATGGGTTAATTATTAAAAAAAATAAGTAAAATATTTTTGGTAAGATTATTTGCTCAAATGGTAAGTAAAATAAGATTTATTTTATTCTTAGTGGTTTGTGAGGGTTGATTGAATTTGTAAGTACTTTATTGACATAATTATTATTACATGTATGTACAGCGTTACTATTCTACACACAAATGTTTTTCAATTCAATTCATTTATTTTTTACACATAGGAATATATAACCAAAGTTAAAAGACACTTGTAAAAAGTCAACATCTAAATTACATGAAAAAAAACTATGTATATTAATATTTACAGAAGTAAATAGATCACAGTATTGTCATATGTCAAAAAAAATACTTTACATATTTCTAATTAAACATATTAAATAAGTTATTTACTATTTCTCTCTCAAGTTGAAATCCTGTCGCCAAGCACCTAACCGTGTGTTCCGGCGACCTCATTGATAACCAGTATTTCTACTAAAGCAATGACAACTCAGTAGAGCTTTCGGCCATCTCTCGTTCCGAAGGGTTTGGGTTCGATCCCAGCCAATAAGATCGAGCTTGGTGGTGGAAAACCATAGAATGGTGGTAAAGCATTTTTTAGTGCTCGCCTGCAATCACCATCACGTTGATAAAAACGGGCGACAAGCACCTAATAGTGTGTTCTGGCAGTCTCCTTGAGACTCAGTTATCTAGAATAACTCTGATATCTAGAATAACTCAGTTATCTAGAATAACTCTGTTATCTAGGATAACTCAGTTATCTAGAATAACTCAGTTATCTAGAATAACTCAGTTATCTAGAATAACTCAGTTATCTAGAATAACTCAGTTATCTAGAATAACTGAGTCTCAAAGAGGCTAGGCTTGCTCCACCTGGCCATGCTAGTCAAATGCCTAGTATGTAATTAGTAAAAAAAAACTTTGAATAAAACTATTCTGAAACGAGATAGCTAGGTAACGGAATACATTAATTAAAATGGATGCTTCTAACGCCTACTTTCATTATCACAGACCATAGGAAACAAGCTTGCCTGTACACTTTCTACCAAAAAGATGGGCACATCAGTCGCTTGTTTTTTTTTTGTATTTATTTTGTAATATTTTCGAGAACTGCATTTTGTCTACCTGTTATTGTTTTTGTGATGTATTGAAAAATAAAGATGCCATTTAACCCCCGATCCAAAAACGACTGTGATAAGGAAAATTTGAAGTCTAGGAAAAGTTGTTTACACATATAGATGAGTATCATCACCCTCTAGAATATTACTTTAAATATAAGTATATTTTAATTGTAACACAGACGTGACGAATTAACGCAGTGAAAGGCGTACACTACGAGAGATCTATGCTCAGCAGTAAGCAACTTAAAAAATAAGCATGTATGCGTGAAGCGAGTGTGACTCGGTGGGAAAATGTCTGCTTTTCTGTCTAACGGCTCCTTGTTCTATCCCGGCTATAAACGAATGACTTTTTTTTTCAAGTTATGTGTGCATTTACACTCGATTTACAATGAAGAAAAAATACAGTACTTGACCAGTGCGCTTACACCACTGTGTTCGAGAGTATAGTGCTGCTTATACTTTTACTTGCTTGCCAATTATTGGTCAAACAACTGTACGATGTACCTACGTTAAATTTGATTGGGCAGGAATAGAATAGAAAGATAGATGGCAGCTTTGTAACTTGGACAGTAAAAAATTACAGGGAGCTTGCGCCCGCGCACTCTGTGATTGGTCGGTAGGAGTAGAGTAGGGATGCCTCTTGATTTGAGCAGTTTTCAAAAGTAATATACTGAATAGAATAGTTTCTTTCAAGGGAATCCACGACAAAATAAAACTTTAATATGACTAAGTTAATAAAAGGTATTACTTTTATTTAAACTTCTAAGCACGTAGTATCTAATAAAGTGCCTTATAGCGAATTTCTTAATGTCTCTATTAAGTGGATTACACTTTGTTTTTAACATTAAAACACTATCCCTAATAATATAATAAAATAGAATGGTGAATAGTATAATATTATAGTTTTTTTTCTAACTCATAAGTCTGATAGGTACCAAAACTGGTATACATATTTTTAAGGTTATTCTTTAGACAGTCTTTGATATTTTTAGCGTAATGTAAATTCAAGATTTTGCTAGAGTTATATTTTAAATAAAACTTATTTTACCCTTTACGCTCTTTCCTGATAATTTGCTGTAGGATAAACAACCATTCAAATTACACTTTACAACATTATTTTGCGAAAATGAGCATCCCTAATGTTGTTTATAGCCGATAAAGAACAAAATAACTACTCAGTAGACTATGATATCATTCGTGAGATACTATAACTTCAAACATATGTAACGTGTGGATACAATTAATATTTTGCGTGAAGATCGGTCCAATTACTATATTAAGAAAGATTCAAGACTTTGACCGGCTCCTAAATTACATAATGGCATGCATAATCATTTACGAAGCATGCCCCATTTCAAGATTATAAATACTAAACTTATAAATAGTTCTTATAATACAAGGATCATAATAAGTTATTTTGAATCGGTTAGTTATTTTTAAATATTAATATGTATTTATTACAGAAAAAAGATTAAAATACTATCTACAAACTCAAAGATAAAAAGAATAGAACAAGAAAAATTAAAACACTCTACAATTTAAATTAAGTTTAGTCTATTCAGTATATTAATAATCGTTTTGTATCTTTTAATACAATTAAGTATATCAATTTCTTGAAATAACTTGAATGACACCTTTATACTGCAGTGATTCCTCTACTAACTTCTACGTCATCGTCTCGTCATTTTGCATTTACCAAGATGACTCAAAACACCTCACAGACCGAGATAATCGTCCACCTCCGCCAAGTTTTCATTAACACCGAAACAAAATGTTAATGTACGCACTACATTGCTGCTTTTCATTCAAAACACGGAGTTTACAAATGGAAACAACGCAATGGTTGTTGTACAAAAGTAAAATGACAACAACACGTCGTTCTCAATTCGAAACGCGGTCACGGCTTGTTTCTTTGCGGCCAGTCTGTTTATATTTTTCTCAGAGGTTGGCTGTATGTTGAGTTTCGAACAAACCGGATTTTAAAAAGTTTGCAAGCTGCAATTCGTGCCCTTATTTGGTTGAAACTTAAAAAGTTTGAGGTTTTACAAGGTTACTCTGTTCGGCAGTATGGATGACAGGTATTTTTATGGCCTATTTTTTTTTAATATTATTTTCATTTTTAGTTATTCTATTTCTTAACGGTCATCAAGACTGGTGTTTTCATTTGATGTACTTTTAGTTTCCTGTCAGTTATGGTCAATTTAGTTGATTAACAAATGTTTGAATCATTTTGTTCTAAAAGTTCTCCTTGTTTTATTTGTACATTGTCTATATTTATGAAACCAATATCAAAAATACTTTTTCTATACAAATTGTGGTTTTGCGTTTAGTAAAAGTTTGTAACAATGTAACCAGTAATATCAGTCATGAAACAAAATATGTTTTATCTTTTATCAGCTAAACTAAACAATGATCAATTAATGTACATACGAACGTTATGACCACACGCATTCTACATATACATATGTACATATATATAGCTATATTCATTCTCTTTGCTTTTAGATTGATTTCAGTCGTCTAACTGGGAAGAGGTGGCTAAGCTACGTATTAAAAAAAAACTTCAGTGCGCTTTTGTTAGCCAAAATGTCGTTCACCCCAATGTAAGTCGCCTGCGCAAATTTTTGCGAACCAAAAAAGGCTTGTACGGTATTGTGATTAAAATCCGTTTACAGTTTTTTGAGAGTCTGCGATTTGCATGTTTCAGATAACATTGTGCTTTGTTTGGTTTAATAACTAATTACTAACATTAAGCATTGATAGTTAAGAATTTAACAAAGGGTTTTTTTTTGGAATTACTAACAAAAGTGTTGGATGTACTTATATCTGATTATTAATTAGCAACTGAAACATTTATTCTCCTCATAAATAAATAATTTAAGTGTATTTGATTTCAGGTTACTAACAAAAGTTATTTTTTTTTTGTTTTTTTTTTTTTAGGCGAATGCTCCCCAGATTTGTTTTCTACCTATCGTATCTATATCTAGATTTACTTATTCTATATTGGTCACTTTCTATTATAAACTTAATTACATTACATAGAAGTTTTGTTCCATTTTTTTTAGTTTTGATTTTATGATTTGGTAATTTCAATATTTTTATTAAACATATATAAAATATTTTATTTAAGACTGAAAACACGTTACCTTCTCTACAAACAAACTTAATTTTACAAATAATAAAAAAGCAACCAAAACATAATTTCAAACTCAAGTTATAAAATCTCCTAATATTTTAGAATATTCCCGACCCAATACATCTTCTCTCTCATTCCAGCACCAGCACTTGTCAGTACAATGAAGAGGATGGAGCGATGCGGATGTACCTCCGAGGCAGGCCCGTGGTCCTCTACGGCCCCTCCGACCAGGATACCCTGGACCCTGCCAAGGTGGCCCCGCCTCCGCAGAACAAGCTCAAGTTAGAATGGGTGTATGGATACAGGTGAGATTCTTCGCATCATTATTTTTATAATTGGCTATTTTGCCTTGGAACTTGTTGTATTGGTAGAAACAAAGACCTGTAAGAGCGCTTACGGTAGACCCACGATATTATGCATTTGATCCATATTTTATAAGCCTTACAGTTTCAGCTCTGAAATAAGAGCTTAGGTACTTGTACCCTTAGGGATTGCTATTAATTAAAATTAGTTTCAACTCTGAAATAAGAGCTTAGGTTATTGTACCCTTAGGGATTGCTTTTAATTAAAATTAGTTTCAGTTTACTGCATCAATAAAATAACAATATTTTCATCAAAGCTTAAAGAATGAACCAACTAACTTAATTCAAACATGTATCTAAGCTACGTATACACATATACTTAAATTTCATTATTTCCATTGTTCAAACAATATGCTGATTACGAGTATAATGAATTGGTCAATATCCATACACCAACTCGCAGGAAAATAAACGTATAAATAACGTTATCATTACCTATTAATAAATTCAATAGCGAACCCACACTACCCCCTTGAGGCATACCTCCAAATTCATGAGTACCAAGCTGAATTATAACTATAATATTAACTATTTATCCCTAACTCGTATGAACCACATTTGTAACGGTTGACTAAACAGCTTTTGTCGATAGCAGTT
Organism: Mellilla xanthometata; assembly: GCA_035578125.1. Taxonomy (NCBI): domain Eukaryota; kingdom Metazoa; phylum Arthropoda; class Insecta; order Lepidoptera; family Geometridae; genus Mellilla; species Mellilla xanthometata. The sequence continues at coordinate 14,012,817 of JAPUBQ010000010.1, forward strand.
TGAAAAATTAACGAATACTGTTGGTCAACGCTATCCAATGCCTTTATCGATTCCATGGACGAGACAAGGTCGCTCCGTTGCGATAATAAAATATACTACACAGGGGACACAGAGGACGCGTCATGCTTTCCACGCCCAGTATTGTCATGGTAGACTACCATCTATTTTAGCTATTAGCTCAATTACAAAATGTTGGAACTACATTACTTTAAATGCCCTGTAATTTATTGATTCCAAAGGTATAATTTATGTTCATCGATTTATCGAAGTACTTACTTGATGGGTCTATTTATTGGAACACGTTGTATTTGAATTGTGGAACATTTTATGATACAGTTTACTGATGGCGTTCCTCACACATTATGATAATTCAAATCTAAAATTACCTCCAACACAAGATGCGGTTTTCAATGTTTTTTATTGTATACTTGTGTAAACAATGCTGTTTTAAGTTAATCTTTTCATCAAAGTTTCTGAGTCATCCTACACGTATTAACATTGAATACTTATAAAATCTACTTGAAGCTTTTCCTCTTTCCTTATCTACGTCTGTTACACTATTGACCGAAAAGTGAGCTCTTTATCCACGGAAATTCATTGAAACAATTGGCCAATTGTCTTGTTCACTAAATTGGGTGGCAATTTCAACCTACGTGTATTGCCTAACGTGACCGCTTCCGAAAATAAAGTGTCACCGTTTTCTGTTAAGTACGTGACCTAACAAATTGCAATGATAGAAGCTATTAACCTAATTGTTATTAGTTGTAGATTTATTGAAAGTATTACTGTTACTTATTTCTTAGGGCTTGAAAGTTTCGTCTATTCTTTTTGTCCTTACATTTAAGATTCCTTCATTTCTTTATCTGTGATTAATTATCCACTTGTTGTTATCATTAATCAACGACATACGCCACATTATCCTTCTCGACCTTTAACGCAACCTTATTATCCTGCTGTATGCTAATTATTGCATCTACCAAGATTTCCATCGTCATCATATCTTTAATCTTTCGCTGCGAATTCTCCGACCACTTCTTATTTTACTTTAAAATTTGCTTTGGCATTGACCTAAAATCTTGCCCTTTTAGTACAAACCCCTACATTTAAAAGTCAGTTTAAATCGTTTACTGAGATGTTTATCTCGGCGACCTGTTGCAGCAGGTTTTTAATCATGTCTGTTAGCGTAAAATTGCGCTTTTGTTTTATGAGTTGACTCATTACAGGCTCAAGGCTGGTTTTTGTCTCCACAACGCTTGGCCGGCCAACCTTACGGTCTGTCTGTTGTGACACTTTCATGATACTAAGTATGGTACGTGCCGATTTGGTGCAGTAACTTTTATGTCTTTATCTTAAACCTTTTTGGAGTTTATGTAAATTCTGTTGTTTCACAACAACGATTTTATGATACAACTTTTTATGATAATGAATTCGTCACAGTCCTTTTTTGTATCGGCATGTTAGTAATATTTATTACCGAGAAATTTATTACTCTAGTCTGATCTATGTGATCTATGAATGTTTCTGGGTCTTAATCATGTACTTTTTATCACCACCACCTTCATAAGTAAAATTTACTTCCTTTAAAATAATGGTGCTTGCCTTTAATCTAAAATACTTAATTGTGGTCGTGGCAACAAACCATGTTAAACATTTTAATGATTTACCTTTATATCAAATATTTAATCTAATTAAGAATGGCCGCTTTAAAAAAAAAATATTAGGTTTTCGAAGCGGTTGTTGACCCCGACAACTAGAATTAGCCCCTATTTTTCAACGTTCGTAGATCGGCTACGCAGATTAGAATTAGAATGGCCCAGATATGAGTGAATTCGAGGTCAGTTTACCACAAAATACTTCATTTTTACCCAGATTAGTACACGCAAAAAAGTAAGACTGTGGTTTTACGCGTGGTCTTGAGTCATTTAGCGAAGAGGCAGAGAGGCGACGGGGCCCTCATAAAAATATTATGCTATAATTAAGATTTGTCCTGCTATGGAAAAAATCCTAGCAACCCTGAAAATTTAATGAATATAAAACTTACCACGTAATCATAGAACCAAAGTAATACTTATGTGTTATACAAGAAACACATTTACATATTTTTAAAATGCATTTTTTATGATAAGTAAATCATGTAATAAACACTGCGTAAGCAGCATTTTTTAAGAATTTTTCAATTTCGTTGCCTTGTATTCTGTGTAAAGAATATTTGGTGTTCGTATTGTCAAAAAGAAGTACTCGTTTAAATTTTAAAATTACGGTTTTTGATAAATAAAAATGAAAGTAATGTTGATATTATTAGAATCGTTAGAGCTCGTAATTTCAGTATTGTTTTAACTGTGGATTTTACATTAATTTATTTCCTCAAATACCTACAACTGAGTCACTCAAATGAGTCGGTGGTTCATCCCTTTAATTCTGAAAAAAATATGTACATACTAGATATTCAGTAGCTTCTAAAGGGATTGCATGTAAAACACTATCCCAACATGCCAAGCGTTGGATCAAATGATTCTCCGAATACCGTCACGTCTCAAGGCCTCCTCGCTCCGCTGGCCATGCGGCCGACGACCCACACTTATTGTCACTCTACTGACCTGCTCCAACTCTTCAAAGCACACGGCAACTAGAACAAAAAATAATAGAAAAATAACAAGTATCAATAAAAACAAATAAAAAAACATTAGTTTTGGTAGCCATCTTGGATTAAAAAACTATCATAATCAAACACATTCATTATTATTTTTTTAATAATTATATTTTTTTAAATATATTTGGACACATTTCACACACGGCTGGTTAGCCCCACACTGAACCATTTCTAGTTCGTATTATGGTTGCTAACACAACTGATATACTACATATAAATACATACATATTTAACACCCAGACCCACAGCCAACAAATTTAGTTAAGCACAAAGATGTTGACCGGGCCGTGAATCGAACCCGGAACCTTCTGATTAGCAGTCCGGCATGGTAACCTTTACGCTAACGAGGTCGTCAAAATTAAAAGCCTGTTTGATCCCATTGTTAGGCAAAGGCCTCCCTACCCTCTTTCCATTTGTCCCTATCTAGCGCTATTGTGGACCAATCCTCCAGGTGTATGTCAAGGTCGTCCCTCCATTGCTTTTTTGGTCTGCTGCGAGGTCTTGCCCACAGATCGTCCGGCATGCGACAGACGTGACCAGCCCAATCCCACTTCAAAATATCATAATGTATGTATTCTATTAATTAAACCAGGCCAGGCTCCAATCATTTACCAAAAAAACCTTTACCTAATTGACAAAAAAAAAACAAATTGACTAGTTGAATTTCTTTTATAATATCTACATATTTTGCCGAAGGGACAAAAATCTCTTTGATTGTTGTGTTATGGAGTAAATGATAATTTTAAGGATTATTAATCGAAATTATTTACACTTTTCCAACGGTGGTTGAGCTTTGTCTAGTGCTTGCCTGGGTTACCAGCTACCAGCACATTCATGTTGAAAACTCAGTCGCCAAGCATCTAATGTTGTGTTCCAGCAAACTCTTTCAGGACCAATTATCCAGATTAGGCATACTCCACCTGTGGTCAGAGTGTCGCTAACTCGTTTAGCAAACGCCTAGCTGTGTCAAAATAATCAGATTGGTTTTCAAACCTAGTCACAGTTCCTTCCCGAACGTCAGTTTCCACGTCGCTGGTGACACTAACGATGAGAACGGATCGAGTCAAGTGAGGTGACTGCCAGTCACCTAGTCACAGGAATTACGCTGTTTGTCACTAATCGGCTTGACTGGTTTAATGCAGCCTTGAAGCGATTACTCTCAATTGTCCACTGACTCACTGAAAATGGTACATACTCGTAAATACGAATATTTGTACTACAAATTTAAAAATGTTTTATTTATCAGTTACAAAAGTTTAGTTTATAAGGAACTGGCAGATAGTCCCGGCTTCGCACGGGCTATAAAATAATCTAAGTAGCAAAGAGAAACAAAATATAGCCTACGTTACTCAGAGATAATGTAGCTTCCCAACGGTGAAATAATTTTTAAAATCGGTCCAGTAGTTTCTGAGCCTATTCGCGTCAAACAAACAAACAAAAAATCAAAATTTTCCTCTTAATATATTGATATATACAATATACTTAAGAGGATTTTAAAAATGTACATGTAGAGGCTCTGCCAGCTGCTTTACCGTGAGCTGTGTTGCAGCACTCAGTCTTTCTCATTATCTGATAATAACTAGTGCACAAATAAAAACAAAGTAATAAAATATTTCCAAACTAATAATATTAAACTACATGTTTCATTTTTCTAATAGTTAACATGCCCATAGTTCTATTGTACGATAGGTCTCTAAAAGTACTGAAATAAGTGATTGAGAACAAGTAAAAAGAACTAACGTGCTTCTAACGAACAATATAAATAATCAGAAACTCTTTTACATACCCTATGTTCAAATATAATAGTGCTGTTACGTACCGCTTTTACTAAAACATGCGGGTGATTAAACTTTATCTTCTCTATGGAGCTACGATTTGAAATTTTAATGCAGGGTTGGTGCATGATTTGAACGTTTAGAATTGAAAAAAAAAACTTTTCAGGAAAGGAAGTAAGCGCGGAAATCATCTTAATTTTCTTTAAATACAAAAGCTGTATTTTGCTGATTTCAACTATCATCTTGCCTTAAGAGCACTTATTTATAAGTTTTATTATTCTAAACAAAATTTATCGGGTTTCATCTTCCTGAAATGTTCAATACTTTATCTGAACCCATTTTTTAGATTCGAAATTTACCATTTTTTTGTCTTCCCCAGAGGAAAAGACTGCCGAAGCAACCTGTACCTTCTCCCGACGGGTGAAATAGTATACTTCGTGGCATCCGTCGTGGTTCTCTTTAACGTGGAGGAGCAGTGTCAGAGACACTACACGGGACATACGGACGATGTCAAGTGTCTGGCTGTGCACCCCAACAAGCTGGTGATAGCGAGCGGGCAGTGCGCGGGACACGACCGGCTAGACGCCAGGGTGAGTGTCTCGAGTGTCACGGACGGTGTCAAGTGTCTGGCTGTGCACCCCAACAAGCTGGTGATCTTCCTACGTAAACAATATCGAATAGCATCTTTTTTGTGTTGGTACATTTTATTTTCATGAATTTTTAGCAGGCTATCTCTTATACCTTAGGTATCTCCAGGTACTGGCACTTCTAACTAAGTTCTTCTTCACTCTGCAGCCTCACATTCGCGTATGGAACTCTGTGTCCCTGGCGACGCTGGCGGTGCTGGGCGCGGGGCAGATCGAGCGTGCTGTGGCGTGCATCTCCTTCTCCCGCGCCGACGGCGGCGCCATGCTGGCCTGCGTGGACGAGGGTCCCGACCATACCATCTCTATATGGGAGTGGCAGCGCCCAGAGAAGGGACACTGTTTGGCCGAGACCAAGGTAATTCCAAGCTTACACACCTAAGAATAGAGTCCGTTTTTGAAGGCTTTCAACAATCACAGTGCGAAAGGTATAACGGCTTACCTCACAGAAGCTCTTTTTAGGTTTCCTTACCTATGTAAAATCGGGACCCTATTAATACTATGCCTACGCTGTCTGTCAAATCAAATCAAATCAAATCATTTATTCACAGAATACAGCAATTAAAAGATGTTACATGTAATTAAAATATATAAAGTCAGCTATATTCTTACCCGTAAGGCGCGTGAAACTGAAAATAAATCTAAATTAAAATCCTAAGTTACTAATACTATACAATACAAAATGTCACTATTTCTATGTCAATATTCAATAATTATTATATGTCTGTCTGTCTGTCTCCAGGCTGTATCTCAGAAACCGTGATGGCTAAAAAGCTGAAACTTTTACAAGTTATTTTATTTTATAAGAACTTGCACACTATCTAGTAAAGCGGTTATGGTTGCTAACATAACTGATATACTACATATACATACATACATACATATTTAACACCCAGACCCACAACCAACAAAATTAGTTAAGTACAAAGATGTTGGAACTGAAACAACATTTATCATTATTATTTATTTATTGATGAATAAGCTTGCGTCTGAACGCAGCTTGCCTATTTAACGTACATTTAAAAAAAAAACAATGTTAACCTTTAAAAGGATGATTTTTGTTTCACGTTTTAAAATAATATATATTTGTGTACTAATAGACATTAATTACTGTCTAGGAAAAAAATAGTAAAAATATCTAGACATTAATTTACTATACTTTTTTTGCAATAATGTGAGTGTTGTTTATAAACTACATTGTGCAAAATTAAAAATTAAATTAAATGAAGGTCAATTTTATGTGTGATTTTTTAGTATGTTGTTTAAAAACAACATTGTCAATTTAAGGGTTAAAACAAGAGGTATCGTGTTGTTCCAGTGTTCAGTAGACACGGTGGTAGCGGTGGAGTTCCACCCGCTAGACCGCAACCAGTTAGTGACGTGCGGCAAGAACCACGTGGCGTTCTGGACGCTGGACCAGACCAACATGCTGTACAAGCGCATGGGCGTGTTCGAGACGCGCGACAAGCCCAAATATGTCACGTGCCTCGCCTTCAACCATAACGGTAAGAGACAATAACTTATTGACTCAGGCGTTACTTTGCGGAAATCCATTGTAAATAGATGACAAAATTAAATATTTAGTGTACTTCCGCTGTGATCCAAAATCCAAATTAAGACAAGTAAAGGAAAAATTAACTAAGATTAATTAACTACGATTAATTAAGATTAACGTTACCTATCACAATTCGGAAATTCTTAACTCTACACGTGTTTCGCCTAACCACAAGGCATCATCAGGAGATGCTGACTCTTCGAACGACAAGTCGAGAGACTCTCGATTAATCTTAGTTAATTGATCTTAGTTAATTAATCTTAGTTAATTAAGCTTGGTTAATTGATCTTAGTTAATTTTTCCTTTACTTGTCTTAATTTGGATTTTGGATCACAGCGGAAGTACACTAAATATTTAATTTTGTCATCTATTTACGGTAAGAGACATTACCATTTACTTTTACAACTTAAAGGTTTGCGTTTGACCACGGCTTGCCTGGTGTTCAACAATACTATGGTCTACGATGTTACACGTTTACCTAGAAAATACCTATTTGTAGACCCCCAGGTGGTACTTCTCAGGAAGAGTTCCGAAGTTTTGCAATCCTCACAAGAAAGGTCAAAGCCTAGTTTTGAACAACTCACAAGAAAAGTCAAAGCATTCTTGTTCCTTGTAAGCCCTAGTTTTAAATGTAAAACTAGGGCATACGAGGAATACAAATGAGAGATAGCATACGTTGGTAAACCACCGAGCCGAGTTTGAACGTGAAGGAGTAAAACAGATTTTAAGGTTATTTGCGCATGCTACGAGAACCAGTTGTTATGTTTTCGAAATAAACAGTATCCTGAGTCTTGCCTGTTGTCTGCTTATCAAATTTCACAAAATCGGTTAAACCGTTTGCGTGAAGTAGTAACAAACATACACACACATAAAGTTATTCAATCACGTATTGCGTCCTTCTGGGATAAGATACGTAGGTCGAATAATAGTATGCATACTGCAGTGCCTATCTGAAGATATCAACAGTCATATCTATCGGTCCTGGGCCAACGTCCACCGGAGCGCAAACCGAAAATAGCTTTTAAGTTTTATTGGATTTTTATTTTACTCGTACCTTATTTGTAACTATGGGCTTAAGGTGTGCCTGCAATAAAGATTTTTTTTACCAACTATAACACTTATTTTATTAGTGTGATACTGCGAACTCACCAGCACTCTGCTCTGGACGGTTAACGGTTAACGGAAAGGTTACCATGCCGGCCTGTCAATCAGAAGGTTCCGGGTTCGATTCCCGGCCCGGCCAACATCTTTGTGCTTAACTAAATTTGTTGGCTGTGGGTCTGGGTGTTAAATATGTATCTTTATAAAATATGTATGTATGTATATGTAGTATATCAGCTATGCTAGCTACCATAACACGAACTAGAAATGGTTCAGTATGGGGTTAACCAGCCGTGTGTGGAATGTGTCCTAATATTTATTTATTATTATTTATTTATTCTTCCCAGGGGACGTCCTCTCTGGAGACTCGAGCGGTAACATCATCGTGTGGGGTCGCGGCACCAACACCATCCACAAGCTAGTCCGCGGCGTGCACGCCGGGCCCGTGTTCAGCATAGCCTGCCTCAAGGACGGGAGCATCGTGTCCGGCGGGGGCAAGGACGGCCGCATAGTCATGTTCGACGCAGACGTCAACGCCATGGGACGAGATAGCGTGGTGAGTTAAAGAGATAGTGTAGTGGGTTAAGAGATAGTGTGGTGAGGTAAAGAGATAGTGTGGTGAGTTAAGAGATAGTGTGGTGAGTTATGAGATAGTGTGGTGAGTTAAGAGATAGTGTGGTGAGGTAAAGAGATAGTGTAGTAAGTTAAAGATATATTGTGGTGAGTTAAATTCAAATTCAAAATTTTTCTTTATTCAGACTACAGAAGGGGTCCATGAAAGAGATAATGATGTTAAAGAGATAGTGTAGTAATATAAAGAGATAGCGTAATGAGTTAAAGAGATAGTGTAGTAATTTAAAGAGATAGTGTTGTTAGTTAAGAGATAGTGTAGTAAGTTAAAGAGAAAGCGTGGTAAATAAAAGAGATGGTGTAGTATAAGAGAGCGCGTCGTAAGTTATGGTTTAGTATGGGGCTAACCAGCTGTGTGTGAAATGTGGCCTAACAGTTAAAGGAGTAGCGTGGCAGAGATAGATCAGATCAGATATCTGATAATGTGTGTTCAGATTGTGTTTTTAATAGGTATTGGATTTTTTAAATCTGTAACCGACTCTGTACAATTTATTTATATGTTTTTCAGATCGAAGGCCACTACGGCGGTATCCGGGTGGTGTCGGAGGGTCGCGGTAGTCAGCTGTTCATCGGAACCACCAAGAACTGCATACTGCACGGAGATATGGAGCTTGGCTTCTCGCCTGCTGTCTTAGGTACAAAGTGTGGCTCGGTAGTAAAAACATCTGCTTTTCAATCAGACGGCCCCTGGCTCGATGCCGGCTATGACTTGCTTTTCAAGTTATGTGTGAACTTGCACTCTCCGGTGCGGTGAAATCATCGTGAGAAAACCGACATGTTTGAGGACTGCAGTATCCTAAGACATGTGTCATCCGGCAACACGCACTTGGCCAGCGTGGTGGACTTTGGCCTATATTTCTGTCCTAGTAAGAAAAGGCCCCGAATCCCAGCATTGAGAACGTATATTCATTTATTCAATTAAATAGTTATAACAGTTTTTACACCAAAACGCTAACTATTTTAGACTTATATAACTTAGACTTATAAACTACACTCCTGAATGCACACACAATGCAAGTGACGGCACTACAGAAACATCGATTTCTATAATGGACTGCTTATGATGCTATGCTGTCCCGACTCAAATGTTTTTTTTTTTTTTTTTATCCTTGATAGGTTAGCGTTTGACTACAGCTAGCCTGATGTTAAGCTGCACTGCAGTCTACGGTGTGGCACGCTTACCTAGAAGATACCTATTAACTCTAACTTTGAAGGTCCCCGGATGATACCTCGCAAGGAAACAGAGACTCAGGTAGTGAGTTCCAAAGCTTCGCAGTCCTAACAATAAAGGTCGACGCGTCGAAAGCGTTTTGTACGAAAGTTTGGAACTTCAACTCTGTATCGGTGTCTCTTCACTGACTCTCTGCTCGTTGTATAGTAGAACGGAGATGGTGGAATCAAATAGTGGGACAAGACCGGGTAGAAGAGTAAAGAAGAAAAGTATAACTATATTGGTGATGATCCAGGTCACGTGGACGAGCTGTGGGGCCTGGCGGCGCACCCCACGCTGCCGCAGTTCGTGTCGGCCGGCTGGGACCGCCTGCTGCAGCTGTGGGACGGCATGAGCCACTCCACCGTCTGGAGTAAGGATATTGAGGTAACCTCTCTTTCCTATCCCATCTTTGATCTCTTTCCTTTGCCGTTCCCTTTCCCTTTATTTACAAAAAAAACATCTGGAGAAACCCAAGAACATTAAAGAAAGTATTTATTAATTATATCATTAAAATCAAAACAGACCAAAGATTTTAAAAAAATAAAAGAATATTAGCAGACAAAAAAGCATTGAAGCCAGGAAATTTCACAATTTTAAAAAGATGAAACAGATGAACATAAGTAGTCGAGTATATTTTGATTATAAAGAGAATTGTACGTGACGATGTAAATGGACTAGAACAAAAAAAAAACAATTTGTCCTGGAATAGAATAATTTTATCATTTTCTATAAATTTTGGATAGAGAAACACATTATCAACACAGAAACACGCCCGCCGTGAAGCCCGCCTCATAAATTTGGACTAACAAAACAAAACTATGTGTGTTAAGTATAAGAAGGAAAAGAGATAGAGAGTCTAAAATTTCCAATACAAAATTTTAGACTTTTTTTATGATAAAATGACAAAATATTGATAGTTGTTTTCGAGGAACAAGAAGACTATTATCAATAGCTCCACCGTAGACCTCATCATCTGGTGATTTGTGGTCAAGCGCTACGTATTCAGAGAAAAAAAAGTCTATTTAAACTAGTAGGATAGAGTCAAATATATTATGTTCTGTATGTTTGCAGGAGCGCGCGCAGAGCTGCGCGTGGTCTGCGGACGGCGGCGTGATCGCGGTGGGCTGCCTCAGCGGCCGCTGGATGGTGTTCGACCCCTCCACCCGGGAGATGCTGGCTTCGCATACTGACGGGTAACTACAATCCTCTCTACCTATACCTGTACTATGTTTTGAAGCGATGATAACTCAGTCGGGCTTGCGGTTGCCTTAATAGTATAGGAGCTAGCAACGTTTTCGAGAATGAATTTTAGGTCAGCTGATTTTGTGATATGTCGTCCTTCTTGCACTGTCGGTTAGAGTCTGGACAGGCGAGAGTGAACCGGTTCTTTCTAGGTAAGCGCGCTCCACTGTAAATCTCAATGTCACTAAACATCAGGTGAATTGTGGTCAAGCTTCTTTCTTTCTTTAAATGTTTCAATTCAAGTCAACCTTACCACTGTATATTAAATTAAAGTTGCGTTTCGACTAGTGCCGTAATAAACATAAGCTATCTGGCTCCGCGATAACAGCTATAAAATTTTATGACCGTACGCAGTGACCGTTAGAAAATTCAACTGTATTACTATAGTAATAACGCTTAAATTCCTCAAACTCAAATAAGAACACACTCTTTACTTGTGGTCTTATTTTCAGTAAATGTCATATATATTTATTAACAAATATATATTACCTACATTTTAATATTGTAAGCTAAAATAGCGATATTTTATTTATGGCGACAAAAGAAACAGATAAATTAGTGAATTAAGAAATTTACAACTTTTTAACGGATTTCTTATCTTGACAAGTAATTTTACATAAAATCTAAAATCTTCAATCGCTTTGGTGAATTCAACCTACACACATTTCAGAACTTTATATCCAGTATTTAATTGAATTACAATACTTAATGATTTTATTTACAAGTTAATAAATCTAACACTCTACTACCGAGATTGCCATTTTCTAGTATGTATCTATTTTGTGATCAAACTGTCAGCTTCAGTTAAACTACCGAACTGGAACCAAAGGAGATTTCAATTCACAAACGTTTCATAAATACCTATAGTAGTCTTGCCTATAGTTCTGTAACATGGTAGCGAACGAAGTTAATTTATTATTCATATTTGACATTATTTGAATAAAATATTGGCGTATCATTTAATTATTGCCTAAAATAACAATATGCAAGACCCTAAGTACTATCCGTGGGGCTGAATTTTGTTTTATTCAAATTAAAAATCGTTTTTGCAACTTGGTATAAATATATTTTTGTTCAATGAATGATAGGCTTTACCACAACTCACCTGAAGCTACGTAATATTTCTGTCTAGAAAGAATCGCGCTTGCCTAAAAGAAACCGGTTCATTCTCAACTTGAAAGATAATAATATAGTTGTAATTCAGTGGGAACAGGGATTTCAACAGAGTTCCACGAGTTTGGACGATTTACATAAAAAAATGAAAAAAAAAAACAATACGAGTAAGTACAGATATGTTCGATGCAGTGTATTATCACATCTTGATTTTATTATCATCCAAATCCATATTATAATAAAACCGAATCATCTTTATCCCATTTAAAGATGTTTAATGCTCGCACCAAAGATTTACGTTTTAATTAAATGTGTATAATAGAAATGACTTTTTATTACTTCAAATATGTTTATTTGACGGCCACGTAATCTCGGTAAGATGTTTACTCTTAAGTAAATTATGGTTTTCTAGTCCAGTTAGTATGTGTAGTGAACTGACAATAGAGGTCGTACTGTGAACTCTGGAAAAAATAATGTGGGCTGTATTGGATGCTTGGCGTTTACAATTGCATAGGGTTAATCTAAAGCGCAGATTCACACCAAGTAGGAGGTGGTAAAGACTGTTAATGGTATTTACTGCCTTAAATTTATTGTAACCTTTGTAAGGTCAGGACCGCCGTGCGAGGGACAAAGCCGTATTTTTGCTGTGACATTACTGGGAACGAATGTTAGGAAATCTTTGAACCTTTTTTTATGGCAAACTATGATTCATTCAGTCGGCTTATGTTGAAATAGCTAAATACATTGTTATATAGGTGAAACACTTTTTTATATTAGACTTTATACAAATAAATAAATGTTAGGACACGGCTGGTTATCCCATACTAAAACATTTCTAATTTGTATTATGGTTGCTAGCACTACTAATATACTACATATACATACATACTTTATATACATATTTAACACCCAGACCAACAGCAAACGAGTTTAGTTCAGCACAAAGATTTTGACCATTTTGAATTGAATCTGGAACCTTCTGATTGGCATTCCGCCATGGTAACCATTACGCCAACGAAGTCGTCAAAGAAATTTAAGTTTCGTCCAAAAGCACCATTCAAACACACATAATGAAAACATAAAATTTTATTGTAAGTAAGCGTTTATCTTGCTTTATGTTTATCAAATTCTAGTGGCTATAACAACCTGGAGTTATTATCATTATGTGCTCTCGATATCCACGCTTCAATATATTCTGATAACGTACAAATTATGTTTTTGTATCGTGGGGGTTTCCAAAAAGCACCATTAAAAGCTGCAACATTTATCATATTATCTCTTTAAGATATCCAACCACCTCAAAAATACATTAAGCAATTGTTGGCAAACTGTTCAGGTAAGGCATCTTAATATTTTCGCGTAGAAAACGGTCACACTTACATTATTATTAAAAGTTGGAATGAGTCCAACAGTTGGACATGTTAAATTGTTGTGTTTAAATATTTAAGCATGGCTTTTTTTCAACATCGTATTATCCACTTATTTATGAAAATAGTCGTTGTTATTTTTAAAATGATCATATTTATGTATGATATGTACATATTTTCAAAAACCATCAAGTTCCCGCGCCAACATCCCTTCCTGCCAAACAATTATCATTTCTATATAAAAGACGTTGAGACTCCACTAACCGGCACTCCAGTAAGAGGTAAATAATAACAATACTAGAAAAGACTATTTATATATAGACACTAGCTGACCCGGCAAACGTTCTTTTGCCTTAAAAATAGAAATGCAGTAGCCGATTCTCAGACCTACAGAATACGCATATAAAATTTGGAAAAAATCGGTCAAGCCGTTTCGGAGGAGTACGGTAACAAACACTGTGACACGGAAATTTTATATATAAGATTTCAATTCAACGGTATCACATTTATTTGCACACTGCGTAATTAAGCCTTTCCATTTTAACAATTAAACGCTCCACTGTAAATCTCAATGTCACTAAACATCAGGTGAATTGTGGTCAAGCTTCTTTCTTTCTTTAAATGTTTCAATTCAAGTCAACCTTACCACTGTATATTAAATTAAAGTTGCGTTTCGACTAGTGCCGTAATAAACATAAGCTATCTGGCTCCGCGATAACAGCTATAAAATTTTATGACCGTACGCAGTGACCGTTAGAAAATTCAACTGTATTACTATAGTAATAACGCTTAAATTCCTCAAACTCAAATAAGAACACACTCTTTACTTGTGGTCTTATTTTCCTTGCAGTTTTTTAGAGACATTACCTTAAATCTAGTACATTTTTGATCGAAGATTAGCTACAATAAAGAATAAGAAATAAAGAATATTTATATATAAAAAAGATAGTTACCTATGCGTACAAATTAAAATAGAGGAAAATACATACTAAAACTATAGGTACTTACAATTTACATTTTAGTACGCTTGTCTAGCCCTGAGCCCCGCAGGAAGGCTCGGGGAGAGCCTGTGTTGCAGGGCGTCAGTCGTGTTCTTTATTTATAATTATTCTAATCACTAGTATTTAACAATAATATTATGATTGTATGTGTGTAGTTCGGAACCGATCCAAACCATCCAGTACTCCCCCGACAACTCGCTGGTAGCTGTAGGCTCCAGGGATAACTTCATCTACGTGTACCGAGTCGAGGACAACGGTGGACGGTACAGCCGCGTCGGGAAGTGCCTGGTTAGTATGAGGAATAGAGGAAAAGTATTTATTAAAATTAAAAATATTTTTAAACATAGTTTAAGAAATCATCAATTAAAATACTATATACAAACTTAAACACTACAATTTAAATTAGAGAAAGCTCACCATCCAGGCTGTCGCTGCGGGGCAGAGTTGCCAAGATGCTGGCAGCATTACCCCGTTGAACAGCTAAACTTAGTCTTGTAAGAAATAGCTGCCAGCTCTTGGATCTCCAGAAGCGAGGACCTACCGCTTTCAAATGTCTTTACAAAAAGTTTTTGTGTCGGACGAGCACGGGCCTTAAGTCTCCACGGACAGCGCCCCAAACTCATAGTTTGCGCTAATCCGTGAATACTTACGATGTTTGATAATTTGAGCCTGCTGAGCAGCGGCCCCCGCGCTGCGAGCGGTGGCGGTGACAAAAGGAGGAAAAGTTGCACTATTTAGTGTAGTGTTTTCCGACTATATATGGGCGAGGTTTAAAAAGAAAGATGACAAGACACAAGTCAAGTCAAGTATTTGTATAATATACCCTATAATAAGTTTCCTCATGATTATAACTCATTGACTCAGGCGTTACTTTGCGGAAATCTATTGTAGATATGAAAAGTTGCAATATTTAGTTTACTTCCGCTGTGATCTGAAAGGAAATTAAGATAAGTTAAGGAAACATCGAAATAATGCAACTAATGTACTAATATTGCAATTTTTTTTCTATCTACAATGGATTTCTGCAAAGTAACCCATGAGTCTATGGGTTATCTTATGACAAATGTTATTTAAATAAGGTAAATTTATCATGTTACGAAAACTTGACTTTCCTTTACCTTTACGTGTCGTGCTGTCTTCTTTTTTAAATCTCAACCATAAACACCATACTGAAAAATAGTGGTGTAAGAAGTAATAATCATAAATTTATACCTAATCACAAATAAGTTATCAAAGTATAGCTTATACAAAAAAGTAGTAGTTATTATATTTTATCTTAGAGTAGGGTAAAAATCTTAACATAACAAAAAAAATGATGATCGTCAAACTTCGTAGATTTAGTTCTTATACTTTTGATCTAATTAATATTTTCATCATAGTCGTTGAACAAAATAGTCAAGTTGGTTTCTGTTTAAACTTGATTTGTATTCTCTTAGCTACATATAACGACTTCAGACTGTTTTAATAACACTTATCTACTCTTCTTTTATCTTTGTTAACTATTTCATGCCATCTAGTGTACGGAGAAAAAACGTAGAAGGGTAACTTAACATTATTATGGACTATGCATATAGCTTTTAACTAGATCTCGTAGTACTTAGAGTAGAGCTTTGCTTGCAGCTGCCCAAATATGAATATGCAAGTGTAGAATATTCAGCGTAGAATCTGAATCTATCATCTTTTTAACATGATCTTATAATTTACAAAAATTTATAACGTTTACTGGTTTTCCAGATTGATCATGATTTTGGAGACGAATAGAAATATACTAATATCGAACAAAAGGTTCACATAAAAGTTGTAAACCAAACAGTTTAAAACGGAAGTTTAAATTGAAAGTAGCTAAACGAACAAGTTGTTATAGTTGGCTATTTTTATTATCACGCAAGCTAATCCAAGCCATTTATTTGTTTTTAAAAATAATAAGTAGAAAAAAAGTTGTTGATAAGTTTTCTGTAGATAATATTTTTGCCATTGTATTTAACGTGTTACGCTAGCTTTCTAACAAAACAACAGAGCTGAATATTGTTCGTATAAACAGTAAGCAATGTTTCAGGGTCACTCAAGCTACATCACTCACTTGGACTGGTCAGAGGACAGCCAGTACATTCGCAGTAATTCTGGAGACTATGAGTTGCTTTACTGTAAGTATATAGTTTACTTTTACAATATGTAATGGAAAAACAAATATTTTTATATTGATTTGGAAGTGGTTTTTGCGAAACAGGGTTCTCCTAGTGCAGAAGCCACAAGAGACCTTTGTTGCATAAATTAATTTGATACCATCGGGCTTTTTTGTATAAGTAATTTTGAATGTACATGTGTTTAGATAAATAAATCAAATGTAAAAAAATAAAACAAAAAAACTTGAGAGGTGTCAAGGGACATCTGGATGGAACGAAGTTCCTTTTGATTGATTAGTGAAGGAATTGAAATATTTTTTTTTTTTTAAGTTATAATATTTTTGTTTTATTATTAACAAATATAATGTAATATAATCAGTAGGCTCAATCGCAACTCCACCTGAAACGAATGGCGCTATTGTCAATTAGTGAATACTTTCATTGATAGCCGTATTTGACTTCCCAACACATTTTGGAGATGCGACGTTGCCATACCGTGCGCAAAAAGTGTCGTGACAACTTTTCAAAAGAATTTACAACGGCTAGCTATATAAAAAAACTGACTTAAAATATACTGACTGCAGGGAACGCGACTACGTGCCGACAAGTGACGAGCCCCACGTCGATGCGCGACGTGTCGTGGGCGACCAACACCTGCCCCATCACCTTCCGCACCATCGGCGTGTGGCCCGAGAACGCCGACGGCACCGACATCAACTCCTGCACCAGGTCACCTACCTTATCTATCCTTCTCTGTCTACGCTTCTATCTATCTCTTATATATCAAATTTCCATGTCACAATGTTAGTTACCGTACTCCTCCGAAACGGCTTGACCGATTTTTACCAAATTGTATATAGGTATTCAATAGGTCTGAGAATCGGCTACTATTTTTCATATTCCTATGTGATAAGGGTTGTTGACCCTTAATTTTTTATTTTGACGATTTTTTGTTTTTATTTTAATATAATGTGGCATTAAAAACTACATACTACATATAACTTTTAATTTTCACTTTTTTATCACCAACCATATCTGAGAGTAGCCCCTGCATATGCATGGTATGCTGTTAGTAGAGTATCTAGGTTCGCCACCTTTCTTAACATGTACAGGGCATAAGCTTATTGCTTTCTCTGATACATAGCATGTACTACAAAAAAATATAGCTTTGTATGGTATCTACACGCGGGCTGAGCCGCGGGCAACTGCTAGTGTTGTATAATAATCATAAATATAATAGACGTTTAACCACTTGTTGAAAATCGTACAACGTGTATCATTTGATACACGTAGCGCCATCTTTCGTATTTTCTTGTAACAACTTCACTCGGGTCACGCAATCTACTATCTATTTTGTCTATGCTACTATCATTGTATCAGTATGCGACTGCAGTGCGTGGCGGCTGCTAAGTTGCACGCTCGATTTGCAGCGTCCAACCATCTAGGTTTTATCGGTAATTATGGCAAACTTCCGCGCCACTCTTTATTGTATGGGAATCAACAATCCTCTCTAGTACTCTTATCCCTGGTAAATAAATAATAAGCCATGTTTGCTGTTTTCCAGGTCGCACGACAGCCGGCTGGCTGCTACGGGAGACGATTTCGGCAAAGTGAAGTTATACGCTTACCCTGTCACACAACCTAAGGTAATTCTTATCTTGATAAATCGGTTTATTCATATTGATAAATCTAATTGATGCCAAAATAAGTATAAATATTCTTAGAGTTGTTGTTTAGCAATTTTTTCAATATTATTTGCATTTAGAAAGAAAGAAAGAATCAATCATTTAGGGTTAGCTCAGACCGAGACTCGACGCTGCGCGCAGATTTTACTTAGAGGGACTCAAAATATACTTTATATACTACACGAAAAGATACACATTACATTGTGATAATTCAGGTACGTTGCGCTGCGCAGCGCTGCATCTGGAGATGCATCGCGGCTTGTTCTCACAATGAAATGTGAATCTTTTCGTATAGTAAATAAAGTATATTTTAAGTCGCTCTATGTAAAATCTGCGCGCAGCGTCGCGTCGCGTCGCGTCTCGGTGTGAGCTGACCCTTATTTTGTGACACGAACAACAAAGAAAAAATAATACCTAAGAACCATACAAGAAAACATTTACGTGCCTCAAAATTTATGATTTATAACGAAAAAAGAGTAAATTAAAGATTTTGCCCTTGTCATCAATCAGTTGCCCTTTACGCCTTTACATAATATCCCAAACAGTGACATATTATTGGATAATAATAGTACATTACGATATTAGTGGGTTAAGATGGTCGTAATACGCGAGGCGGTATTTCAATCTGTATCTTAATCGAGCCCAGCATGTTATAACCAATATGCAAGTATATCGTACGACGTTAACACATTGCGAGGAAACAGAAATAAAAACACAATATAAGTACAAAGAAAATGACATATTTTATCGACAGTCCTAAAAAAACAAATATTTTATTTTATCATTATGGCATATTTAGTTCCTATCACAATATGATCTTTTCTGCATATTACTTACAATTAGTACAAAATAATGTCGATGTTTCACATCTGCCAGGCGTCCTGTGACGGCTCAATTTTTTTTTTTTTTTGGTAGTTGTTTGGTAAAATATTCTATATGAATGACGCTCGATTTTTACAGTCTTATTTTATGTGTTGATAAATGATATTCTTTTGTATCCACAGTCTCTATGCCACCAATACGGCGGGCACTCGTCCCACGTGACCTGCGTCCGGTTCCTGCCGGACGACTCGCGGCTCATCTCCACCGGCGGCCTCGACACCAGCGTCATGCAGTGGCTCGTGGATTAAACTTGCTGTACAAGCTGCTCCTACACTTCACTTACTGTACAATCAAACCACATGCTCGTGAATTCAACATATTGTACATCTATTTGAAAAGCTCGTGTGTTACACATACTGTACAAGCTGCTCCTACACTTCACTTACTGTACAATTTAAAAAAAAACACGCTCGTGAATTCAACATATTGTACATTTATTTGAACAGCTCGTGTGTTACATAGACTATACAATTTCTTACTACCTACATATTTCTTCTACAAACCACCAACCCGAGCTTGGTGGATTATGGCCTACATCTCTTTCCTCGTGAGAGAAAGCCCCGAGTCTCAGCAGTGGGAACGTAGTGGCTATTTATGGTAAGAAAAGTAAGGGCCTTCGTACACGGATCTTATAAAACGCAGCCGTTTCGAATCGTGATGCGAAACACTGCAGTATATGTATACGCGTACTTGCTTGCATGTATGTGCTCCTAGTACTAAGTTTCAATACGACGTCGTGTGCAAAGGAAGTTTAAGTCGATGTAAACATACGTGACGATTCAAAAACAAAAGTTATACTACTTTTAACAGTTTTTGTATTAAAAATAACTTGTTCAATATGATTCTTCAAATGATTTATTTGTTTGTGGTAACCGTAAATGTAATTATAAATTTTAGCCTCTTTACTATTTCACTTTTGATATTATCTAAATATTTTTTTTTATATTTCTATGTTAAATTTATTTTCACATTTAGTCATTCCAATATGTATCGAAACTCCACATAATTAGAATCAGTACATAAATAGTGTTTAACTTTATATATAAATCGCGTAGTAATCTTGTTTGCAAATTTTCTACAGACCAAAGGTAAAGAAGAAAGGGTCTAGGTAAGGGACCATAATTAAACGATGGCAAAGCTTAATGCTTCAGCCTTAAATCAAACAGGTTAGCTTACTGAAAACTTTGAAATTTACACTGCATTAGCAATGGTAATTATGAATAACATGGCAATTGAGTTCAAATAAGTTGTTTTTTTTTTACTTGGTCATTGAAAAAATTTCACAGTTCTTCATAAAAAAAGTTGTTACACAAAATGTCTTATCCTAGAGGAAGTAATATCTTAGTTATTTTTCACTTACCTCTATACTACTAGTACGCAGTAATATAAAGGTCAGTGTTATTTTTAAAAAGGTTGCCATGTTATTCATATGAATCCAAAACGTATTGTATTTTTAATCAACACGTCGAAACTTTCCTTCAGAAATGTCTATTCTTGAAAAATAATAATGAAAGTTTTAACAATTTTTGTATTGTAAATCAAGCTTCAAATTATTATTATAGAATGGTTGTGATCACGAAAGCTATTGAATAGTGATTTAATTAATTTTACTTTTGTATCCGTTGAAGCTCTTTGTGTAAGCGTCTGCTATTTGCCTTATTTAATTTTATGCATTATTATATTAGGCAAATAGTATACGGCCACCCTAAAAATATAAGGTCTTATTTATAAATAGAAGACAAAATTAAATATTCTATTTCTATTTGCAATGGATTTCCGCAAAGTAACGCCTGAGTCAATAAGTTGTCTTATTTATACAAAAAATCGTGTGTTTGTTGATTATGACAAATATAAATATCATAGCCTAATTTTTGTATATACAATGAAAATGCCTTATCAGTTTATAAGTACAATTCGAATTTAAAATACAGATACATTCAATTATCCGTCGATTTTAGCTACTTAAGATTATTATGGCAATTTATGCGTATTTTTAAGGTTAAATTACAGCACTGCTAATAATATAAAACAGTGATTAAGTTTTCATAGAAAACTTTTACATTTGCGAGCCATTTTATGACTTTTGTTGTGGTAGCTATTGAAAACAGAACGACCACTGCGTCATTTTTAGTCGTAAGTAATTATTGTATTTCCGCACTTAATTCGTATCTTAGGCCATAAATTGATTAGTGAATGATAATACAAATTAGGTTTATTTTGATTTTAAGTTCGTGTTATGTGAAATTTACTTTTTTCTATGTTAAATAAATGTTTATATTATAAATGTGTTGTTTGGCGAATATTGAATTAATTTTCACGTATTTTGTATTTTTATCATTGAAGAGACACTTATTTTAAGTATGTTTAGAGTATAGCGGTTTTCTAACCTAGTCACACGGTAGATTTCACTTCATTTTTGTCTCATCGAGATAGATTTAACACTAATATTGTGTGTAAGTTAAGTTTTTGTTGTAAATATTATGCGGTGTGTATCCGTCTCATTTTCGATGTGCCTCTAATAAAAATGTTTATTTGAAACTGTATTTTCACTTTACCTTACCCAATTCTGTGTAGAGAGGTAACTCATACAAGCAAGATTAATCGAGGCTTATGATGATGATGGTAACGCCTAAAACTCTAAATTCTATAAGCGTATGATTCATAATTTAACTAAGTATTTATTCTACCTTCTACATTCTTCTTCGTATGAGCTAAGTGGCGAACTGCCCGATGGTCTATTGGCTTAACGACTACTTGTACTAAAACTGATAGCAGAGACCCTACATTTTAACGTGTTATTCGACCCCCGGTTTAAATTATTATTATTCTCATTATTCTTACCAAACAAAACGAAAAACAATTCTAAAATAAAACAGTTTATTAAATAATAATAAAACATAAGAAATAAACTAATAACTTAAAAAAAATAACATAAACTATTACTCGAAACGTAATGAAAACTTGTAAAATCCTGAAATGCGATATTAAACCTAACACAGCTAACTAACACCTAGCATCATGTTTCATGTACCAAAACACATTTTAGGCTATTTCCATGTTTTTTGTACATAATATTTTAAATGCAAACTCTCCCTACATCATTCACCTAACAAAATTATCATCTAAGTTTATCTACAAATTTAATTATCATTTAAATCTAAGACAATCGCACTGACAGGACTTTACAGTAATAAATAAAACTTACAAAAAAAAAATCCCTGGCACTTCAACTGTGAACGAAAACGGTCCCACTTCTAGTTATATGTAAGTACTACGTTATGTACACAAATTATTATATAGATAGATATAAATGTCACAAACGAAGATCATCAATATTTGAACTTGAATAATCAAATTATATTTCACAATCTCGCAGTCTTGTATTCAGGAAGGGAAGGGCCCAACAAACCAAAAATGGCGTCAATATAATTTATTTCAACAATTCTATATTAATTGCTCTACGCTGTTAGCCGAGAGCTCTAGAAGTCTCCAGGCGGCCTTAGGGTTCAGTTCCTGAGGGTCTCTACAAAGGACCCAGACGTAGTTCACCCTCATGACCTTGTCGGGGTCTCCCTCTATGACGTTGTTCTTAGCGTCTCGCACGCACATGATCTGCTGTGACTGGAATGTGATCACTAGTACCGGGCCCTGGTCCATCATTTTGCCCATGACCAGGTCTATTTGCTCGATATCTAAAATCTTCGAGTCGAGACGGTAGCCGAGCTGCTTGCACTGCTTGATCGGTGTGGATAGGATGTTGAACACTCCTTCGTAACACCAATCTTTGAGAATGTCTAGGTCTCCGCGAACCATGGCCTCTAAGATATTAGGTATGATGTCATTGGCGCAGTCTTCCAGGAACTTCTGCGAGGTGAACGTGGGGTCGACTTTGCAGATTTCCGTGAGAGTATTGGAGAGTTCGGTTTTCTCGAATACATTGCCGAGGATCCCGCCCACCTTCTCAGTGAAGAAGCGTGAGGCGCGCGCGACTGGGTTGTCAGATTCTTCATATTTGAGCTTCCAGTCTAGCATCTGAAATAATTAATAAGTAAAATTGTGTTCTCGTTAGTGGTGGATTTACTAAAAGGCTGAGTATGTAAAGTAGGTGGAAAATTTGCTCAATATTTATTCTCTTAGTCAGAGAGTGTGGGGGGTGCGATTTATTTTAGGTAGGTGCCATTGACGGCAAATTTGTAAATTCGTCTCTGGTTAATATACAAATTTTAATAATGTTTTTTACTTATACATAGATTCTAATTTATAATATTTAAATATCCGCATATATATTCGTGCGAATCTGATCCAAACTGGTAAGACTTCTTATTTTTAGTGAATTAGCTCCCAAAATATTAGGATACATTCACACACGGCTGGTTAGCCCCATACTGAACCATTTCTAGCTCGTATTATGGTTGCTAACACAACTGATATACTACATATACATACACACATATTATATATAAATACATATTTAACACCCAGACCCACAGCCAACAAATTTAGTTAAGCACAAAGATGTTGGCCGGGCCGGGAATCGATCCCGGAACCTTCTGATTAGCAGACCGGCATGGTAACCTTTACGCCAACGAGGTCGTCAAATAAGATAGTATCTAGTTTTCATAGGCGCGCGTAGCTCATTTCTAGAACAAAGATGGTCTTTCGAGCCGGATGAGACATTATATGCCTCACCTTGTTAACATACTGGTTGTTGTTCTTGAAGTTCTCCCACTGCTGGTAGAACTTGGAGTCCTTGTGAAGCTCCACACCCGTCGACTCCGTGTCCGGAACGAAAGTGCGCTCATCCTCCGCGATCTGAACATGAAATAAAAAATATAGATAATGGTACTTACATTAGTGTTACATCCAACATAAATTTGCACACCCTAACGGGTATAGTATAGAGTACATTAAATTTTAATACCTATGTAACACCTTTCGACCTATACTTTGCAAATAAAAACATTTGATTTGATTTAACACAGTATGTACCTCAACCCGCTTCCGCAATGCGACGGGTGACATGTAGACCCGGCCCTCCAGCCCGCGCGGCTGAATCTCGTTCTTCACCACCGCGGTCGCCTGTAACACATTTTTTTAACCGACTTCAAAAAGGAGGAGGTTATATATTCGACGTGTATGTATTTTTTTTTTTTTTTATGTATGTTCACCGATTTCTCAGCCATTTGTGGATCGATTCTCAAAATTCTTTTTTTAATTGAAAGAGTATGGTTCTGAATTGGTCCCATTGTCACCAAAACTGGTTCTGATGATGGACTCCTAGGGAAATCGAAGAAAAACCTAAAAAGTTAGGTTATTTTTACGCATGAAGAGAGATTCACGCTCGTTTGGCTGTACTGATATTCATGAAATTTGAGAAGAAAATAGGTAAGACTATGTGTTAGCACTTACGCTACTTTTTATCCCGAAAATAAATACTATTCCCGTGGGATGCACCAAATAACATATAAATCTTTTTAACTTCTTCACGCTCGAACGGTTGTACTGACATTGATGAAATTTGGAATGAAGATAGGTTAGACTAGGTGTTTACACATAGGCTACTTTTTATCCCGAAAATAATTGTTGTTCCCGTGGGATGCACCAAATAACACATGACACACTGATTTCGCTAAAATTTGATATAGGGGGTAGACTAGACCTTGTATAACACGAAGGTTACTTTTTAACCGACTTCAAAAAAGGAGGAGGTTATATATTCGACTGTATGTATTTTTTTTTTATCTTAAAAATCATTGCTATTCCCGTGGGAAGCCCAAATAACTCGATAACCTATTTTACTTCTTCGCGCTCATACGGCAATACAGATTTCGCTCATAAAATTAGCAGCCTGGCAAACAAAAGTAATCTGACGCGAACATCGAGGCTAAGCAACGGCCCATGCGGCCAGTCTTTGGATGGCTAACCATGCACAAGACTTCCATAAAAAAATGTGATATTTTCATCTGGGCGTTACTGTGCTTCGGATAACACGTTAATTTGTTGGGCCTGGACCACTACTCTTAGTACAAGCAGGGTTCAAACTAAATCAGGGGCTTGAAAAACTCTCGACGCCAGAGCTTGGCCACTTGGGTCATACTTAGTGGAAGAAGGAACTGTAAAATTTGATATATTAATAGACAAGACCCTCGAACGGATAAGGAAAATATTTACGCGCTCGCTTCGCTAGGAGTTATCCCGCTTCGTTCGAATTTCCCCCAAGATGTTCTGGGCTTATGACACTCCAAATATTATATAATTTGTGCTGCTTTGGACTTCAAACGGTTCGAACAAATACGGTGAAAATTTTCGCGCTCGCTTCGCTCGCGCATAGCTCGCTTCGCTCGCAACCAGCTCGCTTCGCTCGCAATTAGTTCTAGTACGTTTTGACACAACAAACATTATGTAATTTGTGCTGCTTTGGACTTCTTTATGCTCAAACGGTTGGAACAAATACGGTAAAAATTTTCGCGCTCGCTTCGCTCGCGTCTGCCTCTTTTCGCTCGCACTTGGTTCTAGTAAGTTTTGACACAACAAACATTAGGTATGTAATTTGTGCTGCTTTGGACTTCTTTATGTTCAAACGGTTCGAACAAATACGGTGAAAATTTTCGCGCTCGCTTTGCTCGAACATAGCTCGCTTCGCCCGCAATTGGTTCTAGTACGTTTTGACACAACAAACATTATGTAATTTGTGCTGCTTTGGACTTCTTTATGCTCAAACGGTTGGAACAAATACGGTGAAAATTTTCGCGCTCGCTTCGCTCGCGCATAGCTCACTTCACTCGCATCCACCTCTTTTCGCTCGCACTTGGTTCTAGTACGTTTTGACACAACAAACATTATGTAATTTGTGCTGCTTTGGACTTCTTTATGTTCAAACGGTTCGAACAAATACGGTGAACATTTTTCGCGCTCGCTTCGCTCGCAATTGGTACTAGTACGTTTTGACACAACAAACATTATGAAATTTGTGCTGCTTTGGACTTTTTTATGCTCAAACGGTTGGGACAAATAAGGTTAAAAATTTTCGCGCTCGCTTCGCTCGCGCATAGCTCGCTTCGCTCGCGCATAGCTCGCTTCGCTCGCATTCATCTCTTTTCGCTCGCACTTGGTTCTAGTACGTTTTGACACAACAAACATTATGTAATTTGTGCTGCTTTGGACTTCTTTATGCTCAAACGGTTCGAACAAATACTGTGAAAATTTTGGCGCTCGCTTCGCTCGCATATAGCTCGCTTCGCTCGCATCCAGCTCGATTTGCTCCCAATTGGTTGCCTGCCTGGCACACGCCAAATTTTTTCATCGTGAAGTTTATTTGGCTCTCCATAGCTAAACTTAAACAAAATATCATTACCAACCACTAAAAATGTAAAAATAAAATTGTTTTAAAAAACAAACAACCGACTTCAAAAACACAACTAAAAAGGGAAAAATAATTTTAAGCCTAAATCAAATCAAGAATATATAAATATAGAATAGGAGAGTTTATTTCATGTACTTATAAAAAACTATTTACAATTTTTAGTAATACTGAATTCTTGAAGTCGGTGCCATCTAATAAGAACAAATTAATATTTGTTAAAAAAAACTATTTTCAATTGTCTTTCTTTGCTGGCACCGACTCCAAGAATACAGGATTACTAAAAATTGCAAATAGTTTTTTATAAGTACATGAAATAAACTCTCCTATTCTATATTTATATATTCTTGATTTGATTTAGGCTTAAAATTATTTTTCCCTTTTTAGTTGTGTTTTTGAAGTCGGTTGTTTGTTTTTTAAAACAATTTTATTTTACTAGTAATGGACTTGCGCTTGACCGCAATTCACCTGATGGTAAGCGATATAGCAATCTACGGTGGAGCGCGCTTGCCCAGAAGAAACCGGTTCACTCCTGCCTTGAAAACCGCTAGATTATAGTTATCGGGGAACAGAGAATTTGACGAAGAATTCCATAAAGTTTTTGATGTGAAACATCTATAGCCGCATGTAAAACCGATTTGGGTTATTACATATTAATCTTGAGTTATTAATTTTGGGCTATTATATCAATGTATTGCATATTAGACTACTTCTTTTGGAATTAATATAATACAAATTATCTAACCTGTGAGATAGTTCTGAAGGCAGACATCTGGCCGAGTTTCTGGCTTCTGTCTGCAAAACTTTCCGCTGCATCTTTCGCTGTTTTCGATATGTCTTCAGTGATTTTTCCTGAAATGGAAATTTGTAAATAACTTATTGACTCAGGCGTTACTTTGCGGAAATTCATTGTAAATAGAAGACAAAATTAAATATTTAGTGTACTTCCGCTGTGATCCGAAATCCAAATTAAGACAAGTAAAGGAAAAATCAACTAAGATCAATTAACCAAGCTTAATTAACTAAGATCAATTAAGTAAGATTAAGATTAAGATAATCGAACGACAAGTCGAGAGACTCTCTCGACTTGTCGTTCGAAGAGTCAGCATCTCCTGATGATGCCTTGTGGTTAGGCGAAACACGTGTAGAGTTAAGAATTTCCGAATTGTGATAGGTAACGTTAATCTTAATTAATCTTAGTTAATTGATCTTGGTTAATTGATCTTAGTTAATTAAGCTTGGTTAATTGATCTTAGTTGATTTTTCCTTTACTTGTCTTAATTTGGATTTCGGATCACAGCGGAAGTAAACTAAATATTTAATTTTGTCTTCTATGGAAATTTGTATGTTAGCTTTTTGTATAATAAGTATAGTTTAAAAGTTTTCATAAGAATCTTACATAATTCATCCACATTTCAAGAATATGTAGTACAATCCATAGGAAAAAAAGTATTATTGTTATAGAAGTAGTGCCAATTTTTTTCAAATCATTCAAAGTTCAGTTGGCAAATGTAAAAAAACTGAATCTCATATAACTAAGAATCCAATTGCATAAAACAGTTAACAAATTAAATTAGTTATATTTTTTTTGATATGATGTTAAATAAACAAATATTAAGACACAGGACTCTCAGGTTTGCAGACCGGCATGGTCACCATAATGCCAATGTGGTTGACAAAACTAAAACTAGTTCTGGAAATCTAAACTAGGTTTTGTAACCAAAACATTATTTTCTTACCAGCTTTCTGGGCAATGCCACTTTTACTGGCTTCCTCCAGCACACTGCCCATTTTGCCCCGGATACCTTCCAGGGTATCCTTTAGGACTTCTGAGCCTTTTGATGCTTCTGATTCCACAGCATGGAACTTTGCTCGCGCTGCCTGAAATCATGAGGGTTAGGTTTGTGTGTGTACAAAATATCTTCTCACTATTAATAATTAATATAATAGATTCTCTAGCCATAATTATTATGGCTAGAGAATCTAAACAAAACACAACTCTACTCGGACGCCTATTGTTTTAGTAAAATTACCACAACATCTGACGCAATGATAGTGGAACAGGTATGCCAGTAACCCAACACTGTGCTCTGTTAGTTTAAGAAGTTTGGATGGCTTGTCAGTGCAGTGCCTCTTGTGGGTTGTAAGTGCAGGTCTGACCATCCCCATCATAGAATAAGAATATGGATATGGTAAACCACAAAAGATACATTAAGGTTGTTCGCTAGCATGCTGCAAGTGCTCATATGCCGCTAGATGGCGTTAAATAGGTATAAGTTAGTTTTATTCATCCCAGCATCCCAAGTGATTTCTTTTGTAACTTTAGAATCGGTTCGCGGAAACTACTGTTAATGTATTATTTTTAAGGCTCATCACAAAACAACATTTATTAAGCGTTGATAGCAAATATGTACAAAAAGCCATATAAAACCCATATCTACTATCATCTATTCTGTGACGATGCGGCTACACTCACACTAGCATTGACAATTTTTTTTGTCACTTGAACTTCAGCATATTTGAATATGCATGCCAATTTCGAACGCTCAATTGTCGATTATATGGCTCGTTCGTGGAGGAAGCATTTTTGGAACAGGAAATATTTTTATGATTTGAATTGACTATGGTTCAAATCTCATGAATTATTAATTTTGCTATTTTATTTTGTTCGAAACTCTTTTTTTTTAAAGGAATATTATGGGAAAGTTAAAATTTTCAATAGGTTTCGTTTTCGTGTATGTTAATATTCATAGTGCATACCTTAAAACCTCAAATGAAATTAAAAAATAAATCTATTGGGTACATGATACGAGTAACAAGAAAAAACTTTTCTCACGAATCATCTAACATATTGCATGAAACAGTTGTATTTTTCGCATGATTCCAAAATGTAAGCCATTTCATTTGGGAAAGTTGCGAATAATATCATATCCACTATTTTGGCGGACATCCGAATATCATCAAACATAGCTAAGAACATCAAAATCGGTTCATCCGGAATAACAGCTTCAAGTCTAATGATTAGAAAAGTAAATAATTACATATTATCAGGGAATTTATATATAATAGACTATGGATATTATTTTAGCTTCATTTGAAATAAAAAAAACCTATTATTATTATTCTAAGGTAAGAGACCTGTCGAAATCTTAGTTATTATAAATATACACCTGGCAGTTTACATGTATCGTTGATATAATTATACACTAGTGGCCCGTCCCGGCTTAGCACGGGCATAAAAAAAAATCAATTCTAGGAGATATGTTTGAAAGTCGTTCAGAAGTGTAATATTTTATTCGTTACGAACAAACATTTAAACTTTATCGCATTATAATTTTGACATAGATTAAAGTTTTTTTTTGTATATATGGGTACCGCTGCTCTCAAGACATACTAAACGACACCCGCCACAACTAACTTTTCTTAGCGCATGCGATGAAACAAATTTTTTACTCTTTTTTATACCTTGTGTTACATTACTGGAGTCTTAATAAGAATTTCTTACCCTTTGCAACAAAATATAATGCCTATGTCATTTGGGGATAATGTAACTTCCCAACGGTGTAAGAATTTTTAATTTTAGTCCAATAGTTTCGGAGCCTATTCGCGTCAAAAAAACATAAAAACATCCAAACAAACAAACAAACAAGCCTTTTGTAATTATGAGATTGTTAAAGATATTGATAGGTAAACAAAAGACGTAGGTATAAAAATTTGATATAATTGGCCAAGTACGAACCGGGCTCGTGCGTGAAGGGTTCCGTACCATTATTAAAATATGGCAAAAAACCTGTTTTTTGTATGGGAACCCCATATCAAACATTCATTTTATTTTGAAAGAAAGAAAGAGAGAAATCATGAAAGAATCTACCAAGTGTCATTGTAAAGATAGAGTAAAAAGAGGTAATACGTAGCTTAATATTCTGTAGAATTCTTTAGTGTCCTGTTATCGTTTTTGATATTGAGCAAAAATACAAAATATAACACGTCTTTTAAGGTACACTTTAAAAACGTGTCATCCACCCTTTATATTTGTATATTTTCTGTTTTTAGTATTTGTTGTTATAGCGTATCTAGTACTTGTATACTCTTGGGTTATAACGGCAACGGAAACAAATAATTTGTGAAATTTTCAGCTATCAAAGTGTATAAGAAAGAGCCTGGTGACAGAAAGACAGACAACGAATATTTTGTAAAAGGCATTCGTTTTTATCTTTTAAGTACAGAAAAGATCGCAGTAGTATATTAATTTCATTCTTAGGGTACCTAACCCTAAAAATTATTGCTGCAATATAAATACGTTTTTTTAAGTATGTCAAATATGACAAACTGACATTGACATAACTAAATTTCATTCAAATAATCAAACAAAATTATACATATTTTAAATTTTTAATTCTATTACGATACTTAATATAAAAATAGCAATAATTTATTTAAAAATAATAAATAAATTTCATCAAACTCTTTAACAATACTTTTTTTGATCCTGCCATCTAACGGAATTTTGTTGATTTATTACTACGGATGGTAAGCTTGGGTTCATGTTTGGCAGAGAGAATGACACTAACGGAAACGGAAACTAACAATGTATACGTATACATGTCACCAACTTAGCTGTTCAGGTGGCCAAAATTGGAATTACAAGTTCGACAGCACTCTTAGGTGGCAACAAATCTCCACTAGCGACACTGTCAACTGAACAGCTAAGTTGTTGCACTGCACTCATACATGTGTATTTTGCTGGAAAAAATCACGCTGATATATCTGTTTTGCGATAAAAAATGTATAATATTACCTATTTCGCGCCCCAATTAGACCATTTTAAGTTTATGTTAAGTGATTACTATTTAAAAATCTTAGAGGAAATGGTTGCCAGTCTGAGAAGCATTTAGTATAGGGCTCGGAAAGCCTTAATATGTATTCTTGTTTTAATGTTTCTTTATTCCAGAGAATGAGAGCTTGTTCAATAATAAAATACTTTTCTAAGTGCTAAGGAGAGATTTGAAAAATTGTTTTGAATGCTCACTACAGAGAAGTAGCAGTCATCTTCCACATAGATATTAGTTTTTGCCTGCAATTTTTTACAATTAACATAACATATACATATTAAAATATCTTGAATTATTTATTTGTCTTCAAGCATTATTTAATACATTTTTTTATCCTTTCTTTTGAGTTTTTTATCAATTTTATTTACATTGTATCCAATTATCTAGCGTAGTTAATTTGACTGACTAATCTAGCTCTATTGTGATGAATTTCAAACTAAGCAAGAAATTATTAGGTACCAATTTTGACTTGTGTTTAAATTACTTTATAATGAATATTATTTCATCATGTATAGGGTATGTATTAATGAAGCCGCAATCTATTCTCCACGTATGCTGACAGGAAAGACTACACAGGCATTACCTAAATCTAAGTATATACTTAAACTTATTTTTTTTTACTTGTATAAGTAGAAAAATTTAACCAACATACTTTTAAAGCCTCTGAGTTTTCCAACTTCTGTGCTTCTTCTCGGAACTTCTTAATGTTATCCTTCATTTCCTTGTTCTTGGCAATGTCTTCCTTTATGTTTTCGATTATAGACGAGAAGAAACCTTTGCGAGCCGAGTAAAACCGGCATTCTGGTTTTTGGTACTGAAAATGTGAAAGATGATAAAATGACAACTAGACTAATAAAACCCTTAAAACAAAAATGATGAATGGGACACAGCATCCTTGAAGGCAATAAGCATTTCAGATCGAAAACAGGCATATGTGTTATCTAATTCCAGAATAAACACTGAATATTTTATGAATTTCTATAAGAATCAAATGTAAGAGCGTAAATACCTGATCTGCTTTTATTGTTATCACTGTCGGTTTGACATGGATGGGCAGCGCACATTTCCACCGAGCTGGGCTATACAATAACTGTCGACAGGAGTGCTAAAACACCAAAAAAAATATTTTTTCAAACTATAGCTTCATCAAGGACATTGCACATTACCTAACCTCAAATGAAATCTAGTTACCATTTCTATGTAAAATTAACAGAAGTTCCCCGGTGGGTGTGTACTGGTTTTCTTATTACAGTTCTATTGCAAATTCCCTATTTCCTAGAGAAAAATAATATTTTAACCACTTCGATTAAAAGTCATTCCGTACGAACTTCTGTCAAAAGACCCATGCCCAGCATATCTTGACATTTGTCAATACTCAACTGTCAACCGCTCTCTTTCTACCGTAGAAAGAGAAGATACACAACTTTCTAGAATTCCTTCCTCTGTGTATCTTTTTTTATTGATGTGTGATGTGTGCAATATTCTTCTTGAATGTGAGATCGGAAGCAAAGACTAAACTGGGTAGTTCCCGAAAATCTTAATATAATACACATACATAGAGGAAGGAATTTAAGTAAATAATTATTATGCTCGAACGCAGCCATAACTTTGATATACGAGCATAAACAATAGACTGGCCATCAGATAGAAAAAGTTTAGCCACTTCCGGCGGGAATATGTCAAATAATTTCAATATCATTCTTTATTTCAATATTTACTATTAAATTAGCAAGATTTTTTTATTATATCTACAACAATATTAAATAACATAGAGGTGCAATTTATTTCTAGCACTAAATGTTTTATTAATTCACATAATAAATGCGATGGTCGCCCTTCCAATTTAAAAAAAAAGTACATATCCGGTGTGAAGGCAGTTTGAGTAACTAAAGTGTATTTTCATTTATTTTCTGTCGTCATTTTAGCCACGAAAACGTGCTGAAGTCGATAAAAATTCTATATTTTTCATTATTTTGTTGTAAAACGTAGAGTGCGTTTTATTTTCTTTTGTTCTGTGAAAGAAGCGTGTGAAAACGAGGTGGTTCGTCACTGACAGCAAAAGGTAGCTAGCGACGTAATATCGAATATCAATCCATATTTACATCCAAGTGCTCGTAGTCGATACCACGTTTTCGCCAGCTGGTGCGGGCATTGCGGGTGTAGAATTTGGTTAGAATAGTAGGCTTTATTGCAAATAGTGTTGTTGGTGTGTTGCGGAGACGGATGGAAGCTAACTCGTTGGTGTTATGACAGGTGGGAGCGCCCGGCGCAAACGGCAGTGCAGTGGTGCCCGTCCTACAAGCCAGTTCAAGTTCCTCCCGTTTGTCAGGACTCGTCCGTCTGGGCGTTACCGTTTTATATGACTTTAGCAAGATATACAGGTTAGTGGGACTCTGATTACACTCGCGCATGGAATAGGGTTATATTTTAGCAAGAAATTGCAAATGCCGGCTTCACTTTTTGACTACGCCAATGGCCAAGGACACTAGAAAGTTTGCTTTGGCAATACTAAATATTCTTAAATTCCTGAAGGATTAAATGGTTGTAAACAGACATATGTAGTCTACTTGGACATGTTCTCACTGCTAGGCAATCTAATCTTACTAGATTTTACTGGACCAAAAGGTAACTGATTATATAGTTACCTGAAATGAAAATATGATAGTTGTTTCAGTTTAAATCTCTGTCGTTAAATAGAAAACAGCTACTTACCTGAAAATATATTGCACCTCTTAATGTAACACTCTATTTATATTATAAGCATATATATTAAACTTTGATAGAAATATGTTATGAGCACTAGAATTAGGTAACTGAGAAAAACATTGTTTTTTTCTCATTAGTTAGTTAAGTACATTATGACCATGCAGTATTTACAATTTCAGTACTATCAATAGAATGTTAAGTGTCAGGAACACATTCTTATAGTGTGCGTAATTTTTAGGTGGATTTTGTCATTAATTGTTGTAGTTAAGTGCCCAAACCCTGGTGTTTTTAACAAGAGTTTTTAAGCTGCTTAAGGGTCTTTGTTGTTGCTTAATACTATCAACTAGTTCTTAGACTATCAAATGAGAACTTCTTCTTCCCTCACAACACTTCCCTTTCAAAGTAATGATAGCTCAGTTGGATGTGCGGCCACTTCATGTCACGGAGGTTGTGGGTTCTGTACCCACCATTGAGCTCTAGTTTTGGTAAAAGAAAACAATGAAGTAGGTCATTTTTTAGTGCTTGCCTGGCTAGCACCCACCCTTAAGTTGAAAAGTGTTAGCAAGCATATCAGTGTGTTCAGACAGCCTCCTTAATTGTCAGTTAATTCAGACTACCACCAGGTGAATTGACTCACCATCAGGTGAATTGTGGTCAACTGCTGACCTATTCAGAGTAAAAAAAAAGAAGACTAGGCATGCTCCACCTTAGACCAGCGAGTCGCTAACTAGTCAAATGCCTAACTATAATGTGGAATAAAAAAAAAACCAAGTTGCATCAGATTCAAAGCTGATGTTTTCCCACCGACCCACACATGCTATTTTAATACATCTACGAATGCACTGGCAAAGTTATTTTTTATCAGTTTAAAACATGGTACAAATATATAGGTATCATATTTACAAATGGTATAATAATAGCTTATCACAATGCTGTTATCTTTAACTGCATGTTACTGCTATACTTGGTTACTTACTCATGTTGTGTCCGGTTGTTATTGTAAAATTTAAACTTGTCAACAAAAATGATTTTTGTGGCATTTTTTTTAACATTAACATTTCCGTCTCTGACGAGCACAACATGCAGTGCACCATGTAGTGCAACTGATTTGTGTATGAAGCTTAAGTTCAGTCCCTCTTATTAATTCTGAGCTACAACCCTAGAAGGGTCTTGGCCTCCTCTACTATCCTATTGCATTTTATGCGGACCTTGGTTAGGCCAACATTCTGCAATTGTCTAGTATCCTCAAACTTTTCAGAGTGCGTAATAAGTAGTAATATTTGAAGATCTTTATGTTTAATTACAACTTGGAACAATAGTTTATTTTTTATAAATCTAGAAGTGGTATGACTCTGTTGAATCCTCTCACATGACTGGAGGTATAGATTCATATAATAGTACAGATATGAAATGTAGTAGGTATATAACAAGCACATTCCACATTTTAGAATACGCCCTTGTTTGTTGTGTTAAATGACATTACAACTCCCATGACATTGTTCCAAACATTGGCACATTTTGTTTCAAAGGAACCCTAGATAAGGGTCTCTCTTAGAAAAGCTCCAGCCTTACTAAACCTCCTTGACTACACGGGGGAGCACCATAATTTTGCAATATGTGTAAACTCCATGTAACATCACTCAATTTAACGAAAAACTCTCTAAAGTGTTGAAGTCAATTGGCTTTAGGTGGTTTAGGTTGTATTCCATACAATGAAACATTCTCTCCATTTAACTACCACTCTCTATAACGCTATATAATGCACAGTCCCTTCAGTGTCGTCATAGAGTTTACACTGTATATTATTTTTCAAAGCACACACACTAATCCTATTATACTAGCTCTACTATTAATGACATTTCTAACATATGAAATTAGGGCAATCCAAAAATATCATCTCTAAAACATCCTTTTAGTAATTTGAATAATTCATATCTGAAGCACGTTCCGAAGCTTCCATTTGCGAGTTTTGTGCCGTCCCGAATACGTCCTGTACACATGTAAATTTGCCAGATTTACATATACAATCCCTTAGTTCGACTACAGAATGGGTGGGGTGGCCATTTTGATATAAACTTTTTGGACACAAATATAAAAAAAAAATATAGCTGTGATAATTGTATTTATTGAATGCGACAACAAAATCTGAAGATGTTTCCGCCTACTCACGCTTGACACGCGCGGTTGATTAAAGTCTATATATACCACTTTCTCAGAGTCTCAGTATTGAGAAAGTGTTTTGGGCTGTTATTGTTATATATTGTTAGTACACATTTTGATCAAGACATGGATATTTATCCTAGGTCCAATAATCTTACTAAAATAATTAACAAAATTGTTACAATATTAAAACTAATAATAAATTTACACCACACCAATATAAACATGTATGTCGGAGTAAGCAATAGGAAAAATAACTTGATAAATCGCGTTTTGTCTTTTTATAATAAGAAGGAAAGAAAAAAATATTTATATGTAACATGAGAAAAAAGACACAAACATAAAATAATAATTTTCATTCAAACATGTCTGCAACTAAAACTCAGTATTCCTGTAATAAAATCTGAAACAGTTGGTCACCCTAAGCCCAGTTAATCTTGGTAATATTTGCGTCGTAGAGAGCTTTTCAAGGGTGAGCGTTTATATGGAGCCTAGAGCTTTAGTGGCTGGATTCCTCGGGTCTGAATGCCTGTAGATAGGGGGTTCTGTATTGAATAGGCTTCTTCGTGCTCAGAATCAGATGTCTCGCATGAATGCTTGTGCAATTCTAAAGACTTGTCATGTGAGTTGATAGACTTGATCATAGATATTGAAGGCCTCTTTGCATTGTAAAGTAAACCAAGTCAGAGGCCTACGGATGGCTTGAAAGCTCTCCACACCAGAGCTTTGCCACTTAGCTCATACAAATAACTATCTAATGATTAAATTTAATCCAACTTGGTCAGCTGTTTAAGCAAATGAAACAAGTAAGATGTGAATAATTAAAAATCAGACAACTGACCTCAGTTAAAAAAATACTGAACCGCTCGAAGGTCTCTGACATGGCTTCAGGACTGCTGAAGCTGTACTAGAGCTAACAAATTAAGATTACCTTTAGAACTTTTAATGTCATTGTGCTGTAGCGTCGTGTCTGGCTAAGGTGATCTGACGCGATCATCGAAGCTAAGCAACGGTCGATGCGGACGGTGTTTGGATGGGTGACCATGCACGAGACTGTCGTTTTCAAAATGCCCTTTGGGCGGCTTTAACTCGACACCAGAGCTTGTACACTTAGCTCATACGAAGAAGAAGAATCATTATGGAAATGGTTCAGTATGGGGTTAACTAGCCTTTTGTGAAATGTGTCCTAATATTTAATTTTATTATTTATTATCAAATCATTTCTTTCAAAATAGGAACAATGTAGTGTTATTTCAATAATTCTCTCTATATCTCTATCAATAAGGCTTTCTATTTTACCGTCGGGGATGCAAGATGGTCAGTTCTAAAACTTTAAATATAAATGTCTATATCAAAAGTATTAAAAAAAGATATGTGCTAATTTATACTCCGGATTTACTCGTGTATTGCCGCGGGACGTAGCTAGTACAAAAATAAATAAAGTATTCCATTAAAGTTCAGCACCGATTCCAGTCTTTACCGTGTGTAATTAAGGCTCGGTACCTCCACTTAATTTTTGTATGTTTTATTTTTCCATTCCCGGTTGCCTGGTAGAAATCACCATAGGTGACAAGGCCGCCCTTGTACTCTACTTTTAAGTTTTTAATTTTATATATTTACATTTTTCTTGTTTGTGGTTGTACAATAAATTTATATTCTATTCTATTCTATTCTATTCTTAATTTGATTCCTTTCCGCCCCGCACTTCGCTGACTAAATTATTTTTTTATGCATGAGTTCTCGTATTAAGGCAGCTAAAATGCTACTGCGACCCTCCCCGGGTTTTTATTCTGTTACGTTAATATCGGAAATTGTATAAAACTCGACGGGAAATTGGATAACTTCATTGCGTTTTGTTTGAGGTCGTAATGTGATCTGAATATGGCGGGATTACTAGGCTCGAGTTGAGTTCTTGTAAGATAAAGAGAGTATTAAAATTCATTTTTTTTTTCATTATGATCATTAAAATCTTCCACTAACCCTCAAACTGGACACATTCGCGCCTGTGTCATGGAAGCTAGTACCTTCCAGTCACTTTAAATATGCGTCAATAAAGAAATCATTTAGAACTTAACTTGCGTCAATAAAGAAATCATTTAAAACGCTTCGTGTTCTCTTGCTCGCACTCATTTGGCTGTGCAAGCGAGAGGACTTGAGCTTATTCATTTTATATATTATGACGTGTGTCATACATAATAATGTAATCACTTATCAAATCTGTATCTGTGGCTCTTATGGTTTCTGTGTTCTTCATGTAGCATACGTGACAATGCCATAGTAGTTTCAAGACCGGACACTTACATTCGACCAGCTTTACCGGGACTGACCTATAATTTAACGTGTCAACCGACCCACGGTAGCGCCCAGACACCGCTTTTTAATTGACAGTATTTTTTTAGTACCCATCCAGAGAAAGTTTGACCTTTAACTAACCGAGCTACAGGCGTCATTTAACATTCACCACTATAGTAATAGATAGTGCTGACAACGACAGCAACACTGCACGCTGCATCCCCCTCTCCTCCACACCCCACATCCGGAATCGATCGATAGCCATCCTGACAAAGCTTCTCTATGTACACATATATAGTACTACATAGGTTACGGAATACTTGGTACGTGATACCAGGCCTGTGTCACTCTGCGTGTAGGTGTTAAAAACATACCTACGGGCGGCGGCCACTCCGGAGTGGCCAACCTAGTAGGCTGCCACAAGCGAACGAAAACACACGCGTGCGCGCTATGTGTTCGACCACATTCAACTTAATTATTTGATTGATT
This sequence comes from Mellilla xanthometata, assembly GCA_035578125.1. NCBI lineage: Eukaryota > Metazoa > Arthropoda > Insecta > Lepidoptera > Geometridae > Mellilla > Mellilla xanthometata. Next base: position 14,051,637 of record JAPUBQ010000010.1, read on the forward strand.
TATTATATAATTGCAAGATGGACACAAAACGAAAAAAAGCAAAAAGATACTGTGCAGTATTTAATTGTTTAAATACGGATCGTGATCGAAATTAAACTTTTTTTTGGTTACCTAAAGACGCTGACAGGTAAGGGTAAAATCTATTTTGACTGGATTACATTATGTTCCTATATGAAATGAAATTAATTCAAACTACAAACCGTTTCTCCCCGTACTATTCCAATATCCTAAAAGTACAATAAAAAAGATATTTTAGTCGTTTCATTCGAGTTGCATTTCATTTGTCGTACATTTACGAACTAAGACTAAGAGCCCAACGCAAAATATTTTCGGTGATACTATAGATGATACCTATGGAATTCTATTCGCGCTAGATGGCATATGAAGTAGTTTCTCGAAGTAAGCAACCCTTGTCCGTGGCTCTTTCAATACCACAGAATAATAACTAGTACTCCGTATAACCATGTACAACGTATTATGAACCGTAGCATAGTGAATTAAGGCCCATATTTCGTTGAAAAGAAATTGGTAGGCAACAAAATGATCACGTGATCGACTGGACCGCGAGCTAAATTAAATCATATTGTTTATCAGCTTGAGTTCATATTTCTTTGAAAACCATTGCGAAGTGAAGCTTCTGTACGAAGTACAAGTTATTATTCTGTGGTGATACGAACTTAATCAGTTTAATAGTCAGAGTTTGTGTTTAGCTGTAAATAAATGCTCAATATGTAACTCGGGACTTGATCTCTGATCTTGGCTTGAGCATACACAGGATGAGCCTCTCTACGCACACGTCGAGCCCCCGTCGTATCATTAAAAAGATTTTCAAAAATAGGCGGAGATAAGCCTTCTGAATTTTGTACGAGTATTTCGCGTATACTATGAGTTAGAAAAAATAGACGGCATTTAAAAGTCTTTAACAGCATTACTGGCAAATCCAGATATGTAGGAATGAATAATGAATTGACATTCGTTCTTGAAAATGACACTCAAAATTCCATATAAATCTTATAAACTCTAAAGTCTCTAAACCTGACTATAATATCTTGTCGTCTGCCTTTCTGGCGTAATCCGTAATTGAAAGCGTGGGCAACCATCACCGGTAAGCGATCACAACGTCAAATGTAGCTCTGCTCATCGCTTGTTGTATTCGAGTATTAAGATACAGTGAAACCTGGTACAAGGATACGTTACCGTCGTTGTCATAATTGTATCAAAATACTCTTTGACAATTATTGTGTTTAACTCCTATAATTATGGCCACTTTGTTTTCATACAATAAAGATGTCTACTCTACCTGTCTTGTATTTAACACTTGTACTATGTGTGGACGGTATATTTCATAATTTGTTTGCCGTATTCGCCTATTTCTTGGTAATCCTATAAATAATTGCGTATTTCAAATGTAATTCTGTATTCGGTCTCATAACTATAGTTTATTTTGCCTATTTGGTGAATCTTCTTCTTTGTCTTTTTCCACTTAAGTGAGGTCGGCACAGCAAATCTTACTTCCACTCTCTTCTATCAGACTTCATCTTTACACTCAGTCCTTTCTCTCTCATGTCTTCATTCATACACTCCATCCATGTCTTCGGTCGGCCTTTTGCCCTTCTTCCTTGCACCATTTTTTTTACGCTTAATATGCGTAGTATTACATTATCCTTTACCAGTTCTATACATCTCCTCTTTACGCATCTTATGCCCGAACCACGTCAATTCACTGATACTTTCAATCAGTGCCTGTTTGTGTGGATGGTCATATTTGCGTGTATTCTCCTAATCGCGTATTCGTCACTTTTTTGCCAAATACCATTGCCATAACTAGTTACACAAACGTTAACTGTAGAATTGTAGTATATATATGTATGTATACTTTATACGTGTATACGCTGGCACGTTCTTAACGCATATCGGTGAGCGAAATTGTTTTCCAAGGTCAGAAACTTGATATGCTACGGAAGCCATGGTGAAGGCTGTGATTGGTTGGGATTTCCCTTTTTACACTTGATAGGCTTGCGCTTGATCACTTTGTGTGATGGTAAGTGATATTGTGATCTAAGGTGGAGCGCGCTTGCCCTAACAAAACCGGCATATTCTTGCTTTGAAAGCAACTGGATTATAGTTTTTGGGGCGTTCCCCAAGATGTTGATAGCATAGATTTCCGCACCTTAATATTTTAGGTTTAGTTTCTTACTGAATTTAGTTTCTATATCCTTTTGTTCTCTCTGACTAGTGTATTTTTTAATAATATGGGTACTTTAAGATTTGATTTATATTTCCCATTTGTATCTTGTGGCTTTTTGACCTGTCATACCTATTAACGCAGACTTAAAAATCCAATGCCCTTAAAGCAACCTTTTTGCTAACGTTGGTATTCATAACAGCGATAGTGTATATTCTTGTTTTGATTACTTTATCTTTTCAGTTTCTTTATTTGGGTGCTTAGTCGTACAATTGTAAATATTTACTAAATCATACGTACTCTTCTACATTTACTTCACATAGACAATTTGTGCAGCAGGGAACGTAACCACACGGCGACACTCCATCCTAAGCTGGAGCATACTTAGTCTGGAATTACTGGATCTCAAGTAGTACAAATACAAAATTATTTATTTTCTACAAAAATATGGTTACAGAAAAGATGAAACTAAATTAATAACTTATGGAAATGGTAGGTAACCGCTTTGGCGAGTGACTGTAAGCTCTGCACTAGGATAAACCTGTCTCGCAGGGCTTACAATATTAGGTTAATAAATAATAAAAAATAAACTATCTATATAGCACCATTAATTCGGTGCTGGACGATAGATTTTTCAACATGAAGGTGGTTGCTAGCCAAGCGAGCAATAGTTTATTTACTGTCTTACCCAAAATCTAATTAAAATTGGACATTAGTTTGTTTCCGAGTGCACGGTAACCGTGGCGGATTGCGCACACGCAGCTAAACAATAAAACCTTATCGACAATTTTCCATTTTACATTATTAGTTTAGTGCACGTCATATGAACGCTGGTTTGAGGAAACCGAAGGATTATTTTGAACGACTCACGTGTAGTCGATCCAGTGATTCAAGTTTCATGCTCATTCTCAATTCGGTTTTGATGAAAATTTACATTGTCACGGTAACTTTCTGGACCACCAGAAGAGCCAGAGTAAGTGGAATACATCTTTACATGTTATGAATTATTCTAGGATTACATTTTCTTTGTTTAAAAACTATATTTTCTGGGCTTAACCGTCCTTTAATAGTAAGAGCCGCACTTAACTACAGACTTCTAGGGTGGAGCTCTTGAGTCTTTGTTCCTACATTATTTCTGATTTGACTGACTCCACATAGTATCTAATGTTTAGTACAACATTTATTTGTCAATATAACCCGTACTGCCATTGATATATATAAATCAATCCACTGGTATATATTAATGGATATAAAATACTTTTCATCCATTTAACACCTCGATGAAGGTCTCTCTTACAGCATTCTATAATATACTAGCTGACCCGGCAAACGTTGTTTTGCCTCACTTAGGAGTATGAAAAATAGATAGTAGCCAATTCTCAGACCTACTGAATACGCATATACAATTTGGTAAAAATCGGTCAAGCCGTTTCGGAGGAGTACGGTAACTAACATTGTGACATGGAAATTTGATATATTAGAAGATTAGACTAGAAGTTGTACCTACTGTACCACAGGTGTATTGTATACACAAGTCAAAGAAATCAGAACGCCAGGAACTGCCATTGAATCACTTCTTACTAGATTCTCAGTAATATGTTTTTAAATGCTGTTCTGCTATCGGACTAATCGGTGACTAATGTAGTGTAACGATGAACCCAGTTAGCGGTTGACCTTCGATCCTTCCATTCGATAAGGATGCACTTGACCACGTTAACGGATCTATATCACCACGATATATGCAGTTTGACATTTTTTTTGGTTTGGATCCTAGAAATCTGGAATTGATGAATTTATTATTCAGAAAGAAAGAAAGAAAATTATTTATTATGACAAATTAACACAAGACAAGATATATTTAAAATAGTACACATAACTGTAGTTAGTCACAACACAGCCTCAACTCAGCATAATGCTGGTTGCTGGAGAGCAACCGACGCTGGTCTTCCGTTGAGGCTGGCTGTGACGTCACTCACGGTACACTAGGAAGGAGAACACGCAATTATATGAAGAAATTGAAAAATACTATTAACATAAACTAATCAGATAACAGAGAACAACGATACTAATAATATATAACAGATAACTATTTATTTTACTCTCTTTCTTTCTTTAATAATGCTCTACTGGCACCAGTCTCTGACGTCCTAGTTAACCTCAATTTTACTCCACTGTTTATTTTTATACACCGTATAGCCCAGGCTTTTTGATCAGTAGAGTGCGTATCCATACGAGTTTGCGACACTGGCCTAAGTTGGAGCTTGCCTGGCTCTTCAGGAGACAGGAACACACTGCTAGGAGATTTTTCTTGAAGGTTTAGTCGCTAGCCAGGCTAGCACTAGAATATTCTCCATCGCCATTCGAAATGACCCTAGAAATGAGTTGCAACATCGATCAACGTCGTTTTCTGACGCCGTTCTGTTTCCTCAGTAATTATAGTTGCGTCATGCGAACCGCCGAAAGTAGTAAACGCCTTATCTGATACACGGAACACGTCAAACGACACTTTGTTACACTTGTTGCGGTGTGCTCGATGCCGAAAATAAAGTTATACTAGCTGCGCCATGCGGTGATGTCCGCGTTTTTATATTTCCTACTGATATTAATATTCTCGATGTGTTTATGTTGCTCGGTAATACCTACATTTTTGTATCGTCATCAAAATTTCTTAAATGTGCCAATTTTTTATCATCATCAACATCTACAGCCGATTCTATCCCACTGCTGGGTATAGGCCTCTCTCCTGCCACACCATATGTCTCGGTCCTGTGCCAATCTAGTTCAGCCATCTAATTTTCAATATCGTCGGACAATCTAATGCGAAATGGGTAATTTACCTTGCAAGATTCTATCCGAACAAACATACATACTTTTCTTAGAATTATTGCAAATTTTTTTATTCGTACATTTTATTATTTGACGCTTGAAATAGATGTAGCATCAATGTAAGAGCTAATCAAATGTAAGGATTCAAGTGCATCAGAAAAGCCTATTATTTATAGCTCAAGTTGCAAAGCACAACAAAGTGGATATCTTTATCGATCTATAGATAGATCGCTCTCTCACGCGAATTATTATGACCGACCTATCGAGTATCAATAGGTCCTATTCGTTTTAATAATATCATCCGCTTTTAGATTTACTGCAAAACATAACACCTAAACTATTATCAATATATTGATAGATCGTTCTGTCACACGATGTTTAAAATATCATTGCTATCGATTATTATCAATAGGTTACTCGTTTTTATTCAATTCAGCACTAGTTGTCTTTTCAAAAACAAAAATCTCTATCTGTCGTATTTAGAACTGCCCATAAACTAACTAAACCGAACATCGTAAGGCATTTTAACTCCACTGTTTTAACCTGACACATAACTCCGCTGGCAGTAATTCGCACGTGTAACAGAAGCAAGCCTCGCTAAGGTTTCTCGTGCCGAAATGGTGTTGTTATGTCACCGGGGTCGTCGGCCTCCTTTCACGCCTGCACCGCAGTCTGCCGTGACGTCACTGCCAGCCCAGTGGCCTTGGAGCCCGGAACAATGGCTTGCTGATGCTTCAGCCTTTATGGGCAAGATGAAATTCAATCTGTTGTTTCGACATTGTTCTACATCCGCTCTATTGCTTTCTTTGTTTCTAACATGTAGCGCGTTGATTCTCCACGTACAAAATAAGGCGTTTTAGCTTTAAGGATAGTGCACGTTTCTGAACAAAGAAACTATGGAGCCATCAAAGACAACGTAAGCTCACAAACTTCGCCGGCTTGGCCTCGTAGTAAGGATGGAATTGGATCTTTCTGTAAAGATAGCGTACTTGGGACAGCCGGGCGTTAGCCGGGCTTCCAGCGGGAAAGACCAGGTAGAGGAAGGAAACCTTCTCCGACTCTTGGCCACCCAGTGGCAGGTACTTACAGAACCGGGAGTGGGGCGAGTCTCATTTTTGAAAGGTATTCGATACGAATTTAGCTTGTCTCGTTGCATAAGGAAGCAGATGGAAATAGCCACACGTTCGAAATAACTTGTGCATAAAAATGCAGCAAGTATGTATATTGAATTCATTTGTCGATGCATCATCCTACTGATCAAGTTTGCAGCATAACAGCTAACGAAATGATAAATACAAATAATGGTAGCCACGTAACTATACTAGATTCCCTTTACAAGTTTGTGATGTGGCAATTCCGTAGGTATATTTACTTAAAGGTGTCAATTCACTCAAACAAATCCAGATGTGAACGTTTCTATCCGTTACCCATCCAAAGAATAATTACAGCCAAAGTCTCATTCTCTTACGAAATGATTAAACCTCTTCCTCTCCAAACTTACCGGGTTAGCAGTGTTGAAACAAGAACAAGCGTACCAGTGCGAACAAAACTAGGCATTTCAATAGTAACGGCATTAGGTTTCTAAAACTAATTCGTCACAGTTTCAATAGTGGCCAGTCTAGAAACGTCTGCGTGAAACCAGTTGGAGACGCTGACAAATGTCCCAACACGTAATCGAATGAACCTGACACTTCTACACAATACTGGTTTGCACATTTAGGTATAGACTGAGCACTAACTCTGAGCACTTAGTATTAATTTGATAGACCTGTCTTTTCCGTGAAGGCTGGTGCTTTCTCTTAGGCATTGCAATCACTGGTGACGTAAGAAAGCCTGCGCTTTCTTTATTTTATGTATGTATCTTTTTAGTACACTTTTGTAATGAAATTTAGTGCTGTATTATATTTTTTATTGTTGTTAAATTATATACGTTATAGTTGTTGCCTTTTTTCGTATATAAACAAAAAACATTAAATATGTTGCGTGTTTGAGGTTAAACACGCAACAAATTAAATCCTCGGGCGCCGTACGAAGTGAGCGTTAAATAAAACGTAATCATAAAGGTGTTATCACATTAGCCAAATGCCAACTCTCTGTAAGATTGTTTTTTTACCTAAATACTTTTTTTTACCTAAATTGTTTTTTGTTTTACCTGAATCTCTAATTCAGGTCTTGCCTAGTTAAGTAGTCACAATAGAATATGTAATCTAGTAATAAGTGAGATCTTATTACTTAAATGAGATCTTATGGCAGCTCGCACACTGGCCCGCTTGGAATCGTCCGAAGCCGGCTTCCGCTATCTTCGATTCGTTCTATACAATTCGGCTCCATCTAATGTACGGTTATCTTTAAACATACAAATTAATTTAATTTATTATTCAATATAATTATATAAAATTACGTCCACACCTTTAAACTGTATTTATGCTATTCAGCGTCAATTCCACGTGGAATCGGTAAAGCATTTTTTTTTCTTGCACTGCACTGTATTAGCAAACATCTTAACGTTTATCCGTTTGTAATAAATACAGTATGTCATTTTACTGTAGTTATGTTCTCTCTACTTACCTTTTAAAAATAACAACTTATCTCTTAACTGTGTATACTTCGCGTATATAAAGAAAAAAAAAATAATGTTCGCTTCCTCTGGCTCTCATTCATTTGGCTTTTACATTTGAGAAGACATGAACTATTAAATATTATCTTATTAACCCGATTTGTACCTCATGTAGCTTGCCGGTCGTGTTTCGTCCGTTTCCCGGCCCTGCTTATTCTTATTCTATGATGGGGGCGATCAGACCTGCACTGACAACCTGCAAGAGGCGTATTGTGCATTTCCCCCTACCAGCCTACCCAAGCCATCCAAGCTCCTTAAAATAGCGGAGCACGGTCTTGGGTCGCTGGCATACCTGTTCCACTGTCATTGCGTCAGATGTTGTGGTACTTCTATTAAAACAGGAGGCGTCCGAGTATAGCGTCGTGTTTTGTTGGGATTCCCTTGCTAGTCCGGTTTTCTCTCTTGTTTGGCTTGTAGATTCACAGTGTAACAGCACATGTTCCACAGTCTCGTCTGTCTTCATGCATCCCGGCCCTGCTAATTCGATTTGAAGGCTGCACAAATGTCACCCTTTACTGCGCGTGTAACCTCGATTCGCTGATATCTTCGCAGTTCGATAACCTGCCGAGGATACAGACAGACAGACGGATACAGTATTGAAGCTGTCTTTATTTAGCTTTGAGTTTCCTATTGACTTGGATACTATATCTAAATGTTTTTTTTAGACCTTATGCGATGGTTATGTGATAAATAAAAGGGACAGTAAAATTATTATTTTTGTCAGGTCAGGCATTTTGTTAAATCAAAAATCTGTTCCATTGTTGATTAATGAGAGCTGAAAAATGGTGTCACCAAAAAAATAATTGTTTCTAATATTTACCACAATATTTATTCATGGTCCTCCCTCACTTCCACATTATTTGGCGGTGAAGGAACTATGTCCCACAACACAGGGTTTTCTCTAGTGTGGGACATAGGGATCAAATTAAAATGGGATAGTACATTTGTAAATATTAAATAAGGTTGTATTATTATTGTCATAAAATTGTATGTGTTTACTGGTCAAATAAATGCTTTATTATTATTACTTCTAAGATCTTCTGTTTAACTAACTAACCTAAAGTTTAACTACTCACTGCTAAGTTGCTCTTAACTGATTCTCCAGTGCGCTGTAAGCTGCATTCATAATGCGATGCCATCAGTTGAGTCAGGATCTTAAACCACGACCAACCCTCACCTTGACGCGCGTGGGAACTGCTCTGCGTCATACTATGTTGAGAGAGTTTGGAATTACAGTGTAAACTCCATGTAACGTCACTCGTTTTAACGACAAACTCTCTAAAGCGACGAAATCAATTGGCTTTAGTTAGTTTAGATTGTATTCAATACAATGATACTTTCTCATCTCTCTATAACGCCATAAAATGCTATGTCCCTTCAGTGTAGTTATATAGAGTTTAAAATTAGACAATACGCAGTTCACCTACTTACACGCTCTCTTTTAAAGAAATATCAGTAGTCTGTAAAGTATGCTTAAGGCGAAGACAAGGGCTAAATCTTGATTTAACAGTTTTTTTTTTTCGATATAAACCGTGAACTGTAAAAATATCGAAAAAATAAAGAACCACTTTAAGAATATTTTATACTTATTTTTGTACCAATCACCAATCGACCATTTTATTATTACAAGTACTATTTGTTACAAGTATTGGTCTTGTGTGGCTCGGTGGTAAAAACGTCTGCTTTTCAATCAGACGGCCCCTGGTTCGATCCCGGCCCATACACCAATGACAATGACTTATTTTGTCAAGTTATGTGTGGATTTATAGTCATTTTACGGTGAAGGAAAACATCGTGAGGAAACCGGGACGTTTGAGGACCACAATATTCGAAGACGTGTGTCATCCGTCAACCTGCACTTGGCCAGTTGGCCATGGTGGATGGCAAGGCCCCGATCTTAGCAGTGGGAACGTATAGCGGGCTGCTTATGCTATGCCATTAGTCTAGAAGACTGCGTTATTGTAGAAGATTTACCTGCTATTAAGAAGAATTTTCCGGCTGTCTTCAACATTTTTCAGATGGCTTCTTCTTTTTGGTCGATGGCTTTTTGTAATCGTATTTTGTTGATGCTTATCCGACGACTTACGTGGAAACATACACTATTCTTATGCTACATCAAAGAACATTACAATAGGTATGTACTTGGTTTTCTTAGTCATTGCTAGCAGTTACTGTCATCGCATTTTTACACGCAAATATGTAGATTTATTGTTACATATTATCTTCCTTAAAGATTCGCCGACGCTATTCCAAAGCTTGCTTTAAACTTATAATGCTGCCTTTTGGAAACTGTTTAGTCATTTTCACTGTTATTTACAGTTAAATTTACATATTACGGCTATTACACTGGAGTCGAAAAGGCTAGGCTCTCCAGATGCTCGAATGCCTCTAATATACGCCCGGCAATGTCGCATTAAGGGCGGGTGGGCGTTGAAATTAGCATAATACCTAAACTATTGTATAAAGAAAATTGAGTTGATACTTTTATTATAAATGTGAAAGGTTGTGTGCAAGTGTGTATGTTTACTTCTTCACTATTAAACGGCTGATTAGATTTGCATATACTTTGGTACGGAGATAGGCTAGCTACGATAGATTAGCTTATAGGCAAATTTTAATTTCCTGATTAGCGCGGGTAACACCGGGGGCGCAGCTAGTTTATTTTATATTAGACAAAATAGTATGTAGATTAAAGACATAACCTAAAGAATTTTTATGATATGGCCAAATTTTAGACCGATTAAATAAAATGATAACCATGTTTTTAAACACCGTATATCTAATGAAATTATCTGTGAATATATGAAAGAAAATTCATAGAGGAAAGAAAATAAATCCTGAAATTTTCGCGCTCACTTTTCAACTCTATTAAAAGCGTTCAATCACAAACCCTCCCTCAGATTAAAATACTTCTCCCTGTCGGAGCTTTCCAATAAATCGATATTTCATTTCCCCCTCAATCCTCTGAGGCTTATCAAAGGAGCTACTTATCGTTTGTAAAATAATTACGCTGTCATTGCGCTGTCTCCTTTATCTAATCGCCTCGTTTCGCAAACTCGCACGTTTCTGACGTAACGTCTGGTTACCATCAGCATACACTTGTAATGGTACTAGTTAGGTACTGAGCATTATTGGTGCTGATCATTGACCTGTGACTATGGTACGTATGTGTCGTCTGGCATTTTTGTAGACGACTAGACTAATATGCCTATAGTTTATTTTGATGCACGGTATTACAATGTAATTATGTATGGTACATTAAATTGCCTAGCTGTAAAACATAGTGGGAAATTAATTTATAAATTTACCAATGAATTGACATTTTGCACACCGCATATGCGGTAGCCTACAAGGGACATTTTATATTATTTACCATGTTTTTATATTACCTGTGGCTACGCAAATAAATTTTATATAAGTATTTTTTTTTGGATGGTTAGTGAGTGTTTTACATTAGTTTAAGTTTTTCAGTCAGTCGTCTCCTTACTCTCTCCGCAGTAGTAGGTCCTCTGTCCTTGCGTGGAATGGGTCTCTCTTCTAAAATAAGGTTTAGTGTCGTTCAGCGACTAACGTTATGTCGTGGCAACCTTACCGGAGTACGACCGATAGCGACGTTTTGATTTATATATATATTTCTCCAAATACATAGTAATGAAGTGTCCTAAAAGCCTCCCGACCTTGTTAACAACAAATATATACTTGTAACCCTCGTAACACTTAGCCTTCAGAAGTTTTCGTGAAGATCAATGACCCTCGCTCTCGAAACGTTCCAGTTTTGTTCCCCATTTTATTTTCCCTCTCAAACTTTCCTATTGTCTTTACACAGGCTTTTGTTCGAACCTCTTAGTCTTAGTTAAATACTTTTCTATGTAAAAAAAGTTATATGCTATAAAACTAATTACCTACTTTAGCAATTTTGTTTTTCTATTGACAAAATCTTTTAAGGGTGTCATATTTATTCTCTCTGCAAAGTATTTAAGTAGCCTAGTCCACTTCAGCTAACTTACCACTTTATGTGGATACCAACCCACCCAGACAAACATCGGCAACAACTAAAATATTTACTGGGAATATGATACCCGTGTAATGTTAGTCAATTTTTTTATCGAAATTACAGCCTCTAAACAAGTACCTACATACATACATAAAACAAAAGCAAAATAGGCCAGTTCATGCAGAGATTTTGCGCACTCGGTCACTTAGAGGTTTGAATGCTGTTGTTGAAACCATATAAGTTTATATGTGGTTAAGTTTTTAGCAGTAATTAGATTGTTGTTTATTTTGTTATATTAATGCAGATTATATATATGTTTAATATATTGAATCGTGAATGGCATTGTCAATGCGTGAGAAAATGCCTTCTACTAACCAAAGTAAAGAATAAGAGGTTTTGAAGAGTTTTGTTGTTGTACCCTCGATATACTTGGACTCATTATAAGAATTATAAGATTCCTCCTCCAGTAGTGGTAGTTAATTAAAACACCCATGGTTCATATTCAACTCAACAATCATTTATTGGTTTACTTTTGCAAAATACACTGGCTTACTTTAACTTAATTAGTACAATGTCGTCCACTCACTAGCGTAGTTGTCGATCGACTACCCCTTTCTTAGCATCCCCACTCTGATCTCTGTTCATTGATTCTCTGGTGGTGCCCGTCATCTATATAAATATATCTTCTTTTAATGGGTGGTGTTACAAGTCATTATTTGCCAAAATACTACTAACTCCAAATAATAGAAAACAAAGATCAGGGTGTGGATATCTCAGGATAACACATAGGTACCTTACAGAATATGTAGGCGAAGCTCAGACGACAGCGTGGGTGTCCGTGTTATATGTCCAATATAACGGAACGAGGATAGCAGATTTGAATTGTCAGGCGTAGAAAATAGGACACGCGAATTTTCCTCCAGCGACTCGCACACAATGCTTGGAATAATCTTGATAACGCCTTGGGTTACAATGGTTAGACATGTCATGGAATTAGATTGAGGCTAGTTAAGCCCCGTGGCCTCGTGCGTTAGTTGGGGACAAAAAATAGCCTATTATAAAAAAATACAAGTTTTTCTTTCCATTTATAATCTATCATATGATTTTTTAAATTTTAACCGTTTATTAGTTATAGGGTGACCATGTCATTACCGTGGATACAAAATACAAGATATCTCCATAGAATATTTTATCACAATTGTTTCAGCCGTCACAACGTGAATAAATAAGTAAATGAATAAATCATTTATCGCCATTAACATTAGGTTACATGATTTAGTAATATGCCCCAAACTCGGCCTGAATGAGTAACAATTAACATACATACACGTACTCTTTTAAGTATTACAAAATTTTGTATTTATAACATTTGTGAGAAGTATAATTTACATAAATTGAAAGTGAAATGAAGTCCAAAACCTCTTTCCAATTTGAGGATCATCCATTTGATTTTGAAGGTACATGAATTTGAGAAAAATCCAATTCCAGCTCATCCTGTAAAGTCATTTGTGTAAGTAGTCAGACATAATCCCTCCCGACGTATAATCCCCGGCCATTGGAACGGTTTCCACAATATTTGCAATTTGTCATCGGGCAGGCTGTAGGCTTCCGGAGTCCCTGGCGCATGCGCCGTACAGCGGGACAGCCTATCGATTCAAACACGCGCTCGCCGCGAGGCTACGCTCAAAATGCATCCTAACTGCCTTTACTATGGAAATTAATATGTATGTATATTCAATAGGCGCAGAAAGCACACTTTGTGCGGTCTTATTGTGATTTGCAAATTGAACGTTCATTTTGCTTACCTTTTTTAGCCCGATAATAATGGGAGCACTCTACATATGGCGCAGACGGTCTAAAGAACCGAGAGTACGTTCCAATTTGACAAAAAAAAAAAATGGAGTAACGATATACAGTGACTGCGGTATTCATTATCGTACCAGTATAGTACCGTCGACTACATTTAAAATCACGACATGTTTTGCCTACAAATAAAAAATATTAGTTGAAGGTAATTTCGCTTAACTTGCGAAAGTAATCGGGTTAGTGTAGTTTAATCAATGGGAGCACTCTACAAATAAGCTTGAGCTTTCGTGGTAGAGCATTTTCTTTTGCTTGCCTGGTTAGCAACCACCTTCAAGTTGAAAAATCTGTCGCCGATCATCTAACAGTGTGTTCCGGCAGCCTCCTTCAGAGCCAGTTATTCCAGACTAGACATGTTCCACATTAGAAATAAATTTAAAAATTGAAAATTTTCTTTGTATAAAATTATATCAGCATATTATTATCGCAAATATTTATCAAAGATATCGAAAACTACAGGACGATGCAAGATACTTCGAAAACGTAATAGCACTACAAAGTGCGCGTCAAAATTGTTGTCATTTAATGCGACCGCGCCCAAACCCAAAAGTAACTTTAGGCTGGCGGCGTTTCCTCTCTGAATGACCGTTGATATATGTTGGTCTATAAACTAAGTTCGTGAATCCTTGCCTCTTTCGCTCGAGCGACGAGAGCTGTAGGTATAAAATTAAATTTACTCTTTCAGTTTAATCTAAGTAAACACTGTAGCGTGTTTCGACGTAAATGACAAATAGGGTCGTCTTTGTTTGGTGACCTTTTAAAAGTCCTTTGAATTTAATATTCATCTGTCTACAAAGTGTTACACGGGTTGTTAAAACAAATAATGGTCACGAGACCGTCTGCTTTCTAATGTTGACTGACAACGTTGTATAAAGCTTGAAATAGCCTAATAAAAAAAATGCTATAACAAAATTTGCCGGGTTAGTTCGGGGTAAATCTTGAAAGATTAGTATGTAGACAATACACATCTAATCATTTGACCAGCAGATGAAATGAAGATTCCACTTTTTAAAAAGACAGTCTTGTGCAAGGTCTCTTATCCAAAGACGTCCGCGTCGACCGTTGCTTAACCTAGATGATCGCGTCAGATCACCTTAGTTAGCGAAGCTACAGGCGCTACAGAAATACACTAAATACAATATATATTATTGATTCGAATAGGGTAAATAATTTGAAGCCACGCGTGAGGTTCCCGGCCAGCGGGAGCTGTCTATTTGCGTCCACACCCACTCGGGAAACGAGTTCGCTAATGATGTTTTTAGTCTAGTTAACAAGTGCCTTTTTGGTCAACTTTTTTCAGCAGGCTCCGAAAATTATGATTGAGGTGGCATTCGATTCGTAATGGCATCTAGATAGTTTTCGAAAAACAATGTCCCTTGAATGAATAAATATTATTTAAACTTATTAAATATGAAAATTAAAAATTGAAAAAAATCAGGTGCTGTAGGTAGGACAGATCAATAAACAATAATCCGTGGTCAAAAACTTTAATTTTTTTTTTAGCGTAACTTCATTATTTTTCGAAAACTATCTAGATGCCATTCCGAATCGAATGACACTTCATCATAATTTTCGGAGACTGCTGAAAAAAGTTGACCAAAAAGGCACTTGTTGACTAGACTATTTCTACTTTTTAAACTTTGTGTATGCTCCCAATAAGTTAATGAGATTTTGGGTAAAAATCGGTTTAAAAAAATAAGTATTAAGTACAAGCTTAGTCAGAGGCCTTCGGGTGGCTTTAAAACTCGGCACCAGAAGCTTGGCCACATAGCTCATACGAAGAAGAAGAGTTTCCGACTGAAGAGTTCTGTTTTTAACCCCTGATAAATGTATGATCGGGGATTATAATTTTGACGTGCGTGTGTCTTTGGTATCGTAGTTACCGAAGGGATGAAAACCGATTTAGATATCGATATAATCTATTTTGTTCGCAAGGCGTGGTAGGTGCTTGAAAAGCTAGCTGGGATCAGATTGTGGTTAAACGTTGTAAACTTAAACATAAAATTAAAATCCCTTTGATATTATAAAGCCAAAAGTTTGGTTAGTGTTTTTGTTCTTAACTTCTTTGCGATCAATCGGCTGAACAGATTGGAACGAAAGGCATAGAGATAGCTTAGATCTAAGATCTTATAAACTCAACCATATAACACGGTTGAGTAGCGTAGAAGAAGTAAGACTGGCTTTTTATCCCAGACGAGATCGGATAACATCCTGAGCAAGATTCAAGTTACTGAAATAAAACCTGAATCTGTCAGTATTTTGCGTACAGTACCGATCCTGCTGAAAGCGGAATTTTCAAGTTTAAATTGGTTGTAGCCAGTAACTCGGTTACTTCCGCTCGGCTGCCCGAGGGTGAGATTGGTCCCGTAAATCGGTTTCTATAGTCCTTGGAGCTACAATCTGTACTGGGTTGGTTAGTTATTTATAGCATTAGCAGCCTACTTTATGTTCCCGCAAGCTCAGCGCCTTCTTTCACAAAGAGAGAATGATCCACCACATTTTCCCAGTGCGGGTGGGCGGATGACACACACGTCATCTTAGGATTTTCCAGTCCTCGGGCAATGTGGAATGTCTTACACTGTTTGAGCGTTTGCAAAGAACATACATCCGGCACACCAACTGCAATGCCAGGCTGTACTCGGACTTACCGATACCACACCACAAAAACACTCACGCACACATCACACTTGCATCACTAGACAGTAAGTTTACACATTGAAGAGACCTAACTCCCACAAACACAGGGTATCCTACTGTGGGAGCTAGGGCACCCAAGTGCTAAAACCGCATTCCATATTTTCTTGTATTAAAAATTTCTAGTTTGTATTTATTGTATTGTTAGTTGTAATTATGTTCATTAGCATACATGACTAGAAAACGTCATTACATGTGTTAAGGGTCGGAATCGAACCGGGGTATCGCGGATTGCCAGTCCAGTGTCCTACCGACTATCCCAAACACCCTCTTAGTTTGTTTATTGTTGTGGTTATTACTACCGTTTGAAGATAACTTATCTTCACTTCTGTTTCACTTGCGCTCTTTTTGGCGCAGATATGTATAGCTCGAATCAATAAAGAAAACATTTGTATGTTCACCTCCTCTCACTTACATAACCAAAAGAGTGTGAGCAAGAGGAAGAGAACTCTGAAATGAAACCGCAACGCCAGATTCTTTGAAAATAAGAGAGATTTTGCACAGTTTAAAAATAAGTCTTCGCCTTTTTTCGGATGTTTTCATATCGTTAAGTTTATTAGACTTATACCGATGGGGCAAAAACTTGATAAGAAAGGAAGCTATTTCTTATGTTGGAATTTGGCGGTTCTATTTACGAGATACGCAGAAATATCTAAATATTAATGTTACATTTTATGTGCCAATTTTTACATGCATTGAATTCTGCCACTCATATTATGACTATTCACAATATTATTATTTTAACCAGCTATCCTACTAATACTATAAAGAAAGTTAGTGTGTGTTTGTTGTAACCTCTTCACGCTCAAACGGCTAAACCGATTTTGATGAAATTTGGTGTGAAGTTTGGTTAGACCTTGGATTAACACATAAGCTACTTGTTATACCGAAAAAAAAATGTAGTTCCCGTGGGATATGTAAATAACTTCAAAATCTATGTTACTCCATCACGCTCTAACGGCTCGACCGATTTTGATGATTTACTATGAAGATAGGTTAGACCTTAGATTAACACATAGGCTTCCTTTTATCCTGGATGAAGGCTAGTAACACCGGAACTAGTTACATACATATAAACCTACGTGCAAGACGGATCACCTATCCACTCTTTCTTTCATAACGAGACATTCACTTATGGCACCTTTCCCGTCAAGATATATCGTCCCAATAAACGCGAGGTCTAAGTGTTGAACTATATATGGCGAGAGTTTATGCCGCCACAAAGTCTGTGAAGCAGACGCTCTTAATAGCGGTAATAATAAAGGCAGTCGCTCATAAAAACAATGGTTTCGCTCCCAGGTGGCCCACAGTCCCTTTAGTGTCGTTATATAGAGTTTACACTGTATAACCAAACATCATGGAAAAGAACACACGAACAAGCATACTTGTACGTAAACCCCAAGAGGGCCTTATTTTTATTAGAGATTGATGTAATCTATTTGATGTGTCGTAAACACCTTTACTGTTAATAAATTAATCATAGTGGTTACAAGTGACAGTTGACATAAAAGAGGAGTATATTGGTCCACCTTCTACGAAATAACAAGTTTTTTTTATGTTGGTATAAGGGAAGTTAGAGCCAGGAAAGATAGAAAAAAGGAGAAAGAAGAGCGTTTTATATTACTCTTTACTGGTAGGCTTTTGACAAACAGGGCGCGTACACATACGAGTCAGCGACTCTCTGGTCTAAGATGAAGCATGCCTAGTCTGGAACGAAAACAAACAGACAAGGGTAGGTCAAATCGAACATGAAAGTTTATGATATGGCGGATGATAGAGAGTGATGGCAAATAATCCACCGTTAATAGGTTATTTTGGGAATATTTATTTTTCAATATGTCAGCAATTTTCCTTAAAGAAAAATTCGTTGACACAATCGTCTAGGAACGTTCCTTCTTTCTTCACTAAGCCCGTGGAGCAAAAATGTTTTTTCCTAGTTTGCTTGAGTTGTAGTAAATCTTTGTTTATATTCATATCCTTCATGTAAACTTATTAACTAACCCTAATAATTTGAGGTACTTGAGATAATAACATCAAGTCATGTTAAGCCCGCTGCACACGACGCTTGTTTTGCTGCTGGATTGCTTGCGGGGCCCTCTGCTGGCTACTCTGCTGGCATCGCTGCGAGAAAGTGACGTCACTGCTGGCTCTGCAGCGTGGTTGCGTGCTGGCTGTCGATGATAGAACGTGTGCTATTTTTCGTGACGGCTTGCTTGCGTGTTCTCTTTTTTTCGTGCTCTGTTGTTGAAAAAATATGTCGCAAAGGTGGTCTCCGGAGCAAATTAATGCTTTAATTGACGCATACAAAGAAGAACCGTGTTTGTATGCAACAAATACTCCGAATTACCACAACAAGCGTCTTATTATTTATTTATTATTTATTATTATTATTATTTATTTTATTTATTTCATTATTTCAGCCGCAATAGTTTGTTGTACTTGAGCGTCCATGATACTGTTTACTGTTGGGTACTGTAGAGGTTAGAAACACTCGTCTCTTTAATGGGTGCGTCACTTCGATGCACGCCTAGCGACAAGCACCGTGTGAAGCCAACCTACCAAGGGAGCCATCAGCGCACCCAGCGCCACAGCCAACTTCGAACCCAGCGGCAAATTCTAGCAAGCTATCTAGCAGCAAAACAAGCGTCGTGTGCGTTGGGCTTTATCATGAATTGTTATTGCCGTATTGCCTTAAGGGCGTACAATCAAAAGGAAACGGTAGGCTGTTATCATTTTACAACGGGTCGTATTTATAACCTCTCACATAGCGATGCCTCGGGCGAGTTTACATCCGTCGCTCTGAAACGTGGTATCAAGTCTCCTGCTTTCCAATGATTACCGCCTTCTCAATAGATTCCTTATACATTATCGTCTTTTTTCACGTTTTCAGTTTCTTCTATTGTTTTTAATGTTGTATCGGATGTTCTATACACAACACACACTCAAACTCAAGATATTCACAATTTTTTTAATGACAATACAAAAATATGTTTCTCTTTGTAATTTGAATCTTGCGTTTTGCAGTCTGGAGCTCCAGACTACTAGAACATTACTGACAATAACTAACTTCTTTTTTATGTCTGTATATCTGTGTCTTAATAGTAGCTTGTTTTACAAAAAGATTTGAGGTGCAGCCACTGGATTTTATGTTTCCTAAAGATTTACATTAACTGGCCAATTTTAAGCAATATTATGTTAACAAAAGTTAAAATGAGTATCGTAAGAGGCAGGAAACTATTGATACCATTTCTTCCCCAGTATCCAGTTTCGCCAGATGTAATAACACTTATTGCTTCTGTTAATTTCTTGTCGTCTTTAATAACGTAGCCGCGTTGGTTTGAGAAGTACGAATAATCATTGGCAAGCAACAGAGCGAGACTTATCATTATCGCGTCTAATCCTAGATTGCGCAAGTTGCGAGTACGCTGATATCATTTATCAATGACGTGACACGCACTTGAATGGAAATGTTTGTGTTTATGTAGAGAAGCTCTTTGATTGTACAGTCGTTGGTAGAAGGTGTAGTAGAATAGAGGATATACTACATACATATTTGTACTGTACCTAGATTATTTTTATATGCTATAGCGCTGGTTTATCAGGCACACACACCATGCTGAGTTACGACTCGTTCGCTGAAAGTAATTTGTACTTAGCTTTCTTATCTTACTTACTTATGTATTACGTTGCCACGAATAAGATGTTATAATACAATATCTCAAATGGCGATGATTCCGTTCTTAAAATTACGGCATTTAAAAATTATTAACCTGATCGGAATATTTTAGGTGCTACCTAAAGGTGATCTGGCATATTTAGCATTTTAAGATGTCACTACATTTAAAACCTGACCCAGTATTTATAGGTCAACTAGCCCGTGATAATCATCAGTTATTGTGCTGGAAATCATAATGGCTAAGTTAGTGATGTATGTCAGTAATGGTAGATTGGCTCTCTCTTTTCTACTCCTTGCAGCTAGGCATTTTACCAACATGGCGCCTACGCACACGAATCAGCATCACTTTGGCCTTAGCATGCTTGTTCCTGATTGGCTCCCAAGAAAGCCGCTCGGAACACGCTACTTTGTGCTTGGAGACAGATTTTAAAGCTAAGCTAACTAGGCGACTACTAGAAAATGCCCTACCACCATGTTTTCCTTCATTGAAAGCTGTTCTTCCTATTGGCACGTCTGAATGTTGCATTTCTCCCTCTCCGAGCCTCGGGTGAATCGTCGGAAACAATCGTCCGTGTCGACAGTATAGTATCCGAGCAGTGCCGTAAAGTATCCGAATCCACAAACCGAGTACCACACCGACCAACACTACTCAGGTACGCAATGTACCGTGAGCGTAATTAGAGTCATTTTCCCGCTGCGACAACGATTACTTCGCGATAGATGTAGCTAATCGAATTAATTATTGTAAGACTTTATTTAAACTTGTACAAATCCAGAGCTTATATAGATTGCATGTGCCTATATCTATACCATGCCAATAAGTACTTTTTAATAAACTATAAATAAATACAAAAACACTTTATCAAATATCCCGTAAAGCTATCGCCATTGCCGTAATGGCTAATCTTTATACAAACCGAGAGTCACTAATTTGGTCTTCTGGTAATCTTCTAACTGGTTTTGATCACACAAATATAGGTTTTTGTTTATTTTCATGAAAATAGACCTTATATTTTTATTATAATTTGCTACTTATCCTTGCGTACTATAAGTAATAGTCCGGTCAATTTAGACCAAAAAATGAGTTCGAATGTCTAAATTGACCGGACTATAATTATGGTATTAAACCAATTTTAATCAGGCGGAAAAGTAGTTATTCATGGTTCATTTGTATTTATTTAAAATTTGCCTAGCTAAATTTGGAATACGCTTCCGCTTGTTTTTCCGACCCTATACAGATTATCCGAGTATAGTGCAGTTTATGCGGTTTCTATGCGGAGGTAATCGATGGAGTGAACCGATACAGCTTATCTGTGATCGGGCGGAAGCTGTTTCCCTACATTAGCTTGTATGTTCCATTGTCTGGCTGAATGTATCGGCGTTTTGTTGCACGAACGTTACCCGGCTGATTGATCGATGCTCTGATTATATTCCCGTCTAGACGAATATCCTACTTCCTACTACGTTATGTTTGTAACTACTTCACGCTCAAACGGTTTAACCTATTTAGAAGAAATTTGGTATGGCATACATAGCTTTAACATTTTAAGCTTTAACATTTTCAGACACCTGATGAGCCTGAAATGGTATTGTAGTGCCTCCGAAATGTTTACTGAACCGCGAGTAGACTCTTTTAACGCCATACAAAGAAAACGCATTGCGTCATTTATGTCCAGAATTAACATGTGTAAAAATACGATTATTAGAAGTTTGGCTGACCGGCGGCTGCTGTCTGCAACCTATAAACGATGTTTAGCAATTGCTACCTAATTGATACCAATATTGAATGTGTTTTTTTTTTACTATTTTATTTTTATAATATTTGTATGTGTAATTATGGATCATCAGTGTCTGAAATAAAGAGATATTATTATTATTGTTATTTAGCCCTGTATTAACGCATAGGCTACATTTTATCCCGGATTAACGTGAGTGGTTTTATATAAAAGCGAAATTTTCTTCGTGAAAGCTGTAGTACAATGCAAAACGATTGACTGTACAAAAAAGGTAAAGCATTGCTCGGTGTTACACTGTCTTGAATGCTACCTTTTACGTGACAGCAAATTTCGGTCACAAGCCACTTTTTGCTGGTTCTAGGCAGCTAAAAATATCTCGGCTTCCATAAATGATATTTACCAAATGCTCTACTGATATTTGTCTCTAAATCAAATAGCCAAAAAGATGTTAAAAACATCAACTACATAGTAAGGCCTATTTAATATATCTCATTGGACCTTTGAAAGTTATTGCTCCTTGAGGCTTAAGGTAAGGCTCCTGTAATAGAATGGCCCCTAATAGCATTTACTATTTGTAACAGTTTCTTAGTTAATTCCCTTCTCTGTCATTTCACAAATGAAACACGTTGTCAAAACGTTACTGATAATTGTTATTACAACACTCATATTATCACTATTACCGTACGCTTATCGACGTTAAGAATTGAGTAATTCAAATGTGTAAATCACGCGGTCTATGAATTATTATAGCAGGTTGAAAATTTAACGTTTATGCAGTATCTTTATGCCGCTGAAACATCTAATAAAATATAACATACTATCAGAGTCTGGTAAAAAATTTCAACTACATATTTGTTTCCAATTATTTTGTGATTCATGTCTTCACTAATTAAATGTCGGTTCAGTAATTGCCTATACATTAAAGCTCATGCAAAGAGTTTTTATTTGTTCTTTTCACACTAGACATTTTGGCCAGCAGGGCGCCTATGTACGTTAGCGATAATCTGGCCGCATGTGGAGCATGCTTAGTACGGAATTACAGACTCTCAAAGAGGCTGCCGAAACATCTTTAAGAGTTTAGGCGACAGATTAAACTAATCTGTTATTTAGTTTTCACTCTTCGTAAATAGTGTTTATACTATTAATGAGTAATGTTTATTAAAATTATACATACATATGTATACGTATTTTATTTATCGCACCATCATATAACGTTCCCATTGAGTATCAAGCTCGCTGTAACTATGATAATTTTAACCAAATATTTGACATTAAATACTTATACAAACATTCCTTATCGCCATTTTAACTCTACTCTGTCCATTTAGATGTTACATGTCACTTGCGTCATTAAAGAAAACATTTTAGTGCTCATTACCTCTTGCTCGCACCCTTGAGGAGAGAAGAGAGGAGATGAATGTGGAGGAAGCAGGAAATGAAAGAGAAGGAAAGAGGAAATCAACTCAGAGGAACTTTGGAGAAGGACATGAACTTTCAAAGAAAGCCGAATACGAAAGCCAACGTGTCAGCTTGCGTCTTAATACAAATAATACGAATACAAAATTATTTATTGGTGCATAAATATTTACATGGTGCATATTGAAGTACTAGTTATCAGACCGGGCTAAGAGACCAGAGTCCTCTTCCAGTTTTACTATTTAACAATAATGTGCAAGATTAGCCAATGGGTTAATAATTACATTATAACCTACCTGCCCGCAACGAATGGTAAATAGACTCTTACTTGTACCCTATATATAGGGTGTAGCTACGGGTAATTCACTTGAAGGTTGTCCTACGTCCAAGTATAAACACAGACAAGTCTATCATTCCTGTGCCATTGAAAGCCGCGAAAGAATGTCGGTCAGACGGCCTGTGACATGTTTGTTTTGAATAACTCGTTCGCATGCTAAACAAAAGATAGTGCGCGTGTTTTATAGAGGATGCGCCGTGCGAACACTCGGTGCTTGTGGTATCCTGTTATCGCGGCTAGCTGTGGATAGGGTACAACCTGGGAAACCCGCATTCCTTTGTTAGCCAAGTAACCAGACGCTTAATAATAATAATAACGAGTTATTTTTCAGACAAATAACCTATAATAATAACAAAATATAATACAAAATCTAAAAATAAACTCCATGTAATAAAATAAAATAAGTAAAATATTCCTTTATTGACATAAGTAAGAAATACACAATTAAAATGAAACCATTGGTGTTGATTTAGTCATAGACTGTGTTTCAACACCAGTGGCCTCTCCCACAGAGTTATTACAAGTCTTGGCTATACTAACAAATGATGCTATAATAACAGTTACAAAAAATATATTTTTAGAAAAATAATGTCTAATGACACTCGATTTAAAACGACAAACTCTAAAGCGTCGAAATCAATTTTGGCTTTAGTTGGTTTAGCTTGTATTCCATACAATGATACATTCTCTTCATTTAACGACCACTCTATAACGCCATAAAATGCACAGTCCCTTCAGTGTCGTTATATAGAGTTTACACTGTACTTATTCTAAATACCTATGTAAGTTATTTCCTATTCTAGTGTACAGATATCCAAAAGCTTATCTATCAAGTGTCAGACTTCCTCCTACCTATATAAGTATCTTAACTCTAGTCAATAAAGAAAACAAGTGAATGTTCATGTCCTATCACGCGTATCAATGAGTGTGGGAAAAAGGAAGCAAACTTTCAAAGGTTTTCTTTATTCTATCAGGGTATATCACCCATGTTTAGACACTTAGCGGAAAATACATATTTCCTCAACTCGTGTCTTGTCGAGAAATCGATGCGGATCGCGCCGCCGCTGTTTTGGTGCTTCGATTGGAGAGATTATGCCGGTTTGATTATATTGGACGGACTAATTGCTTATTAGAAGGCAAATAGCTAAAGATTAATACACTCTAATTATTTGATTGGTTGAAAGCTAATAGCCGTTATTTTTTGTCTCCAGCGGCGTTTGTGTGCCTAGGTGTAAGAGACTGTTTGCCCCTAGCATTATGTGTGTGAAACTGTTTACCTATTTATTATTATACTTGCTAATGCTTGTGATGATGATAGGAGTATCATCATCACTAGCATTAAGTAAAGATCTATAAACATTAAAAATACACTAGCTTCCTACAAAAAAACACATTGTTTACTTACTTTATTACATTACAAAAATCTCCTCTAAAGATTTTTTTGGCTACCTGTTAAATTTGCTTGTTGGCAATAATCAAATGGCAACCACTTAGATATCTAATTGGTTACAAATAAATTTAATAACAATATTGTTTTTGAACTAGGTTTTATAAACAGGAATATGTTCTAGGAATATGAATCTAATAAGACCTCCCTGTACATTGAAGAAAGCATAATTATAGAGAATAAATAACCTAGTTCGTTCAAGTACTTTTACTTTAACGTTCCGCTTTTGTTTGTGCGCAATTTCGTTGCAGTAATTTGTTATTTATGATGATATTATTTTATTGTCAATTGGAGTCTTTATTGTACTAGATTTAATATTCAAAACTAGAAAAAAAATGGCTTACCAACAGGTGAATCGCGATCGAGCACATGCCCGTTAAATGTAAAAAAAATATGATGAATTTCATGTATAAGAAATAGAATACATTAGAAACTACAACTACCCTCCTGTTCGCACACATTTGAGAGGACATTAAATGTTTTCCTTATTGAAGCGAGAAAAGTACAAAAAGAAGTTGAAACATTTGCCAACAAAAAAACTCAAAAATTCGCGTAAGAAATATGTGCAGCCTAACAATGTCTCTGACAGTATAGACTTATGGAGGAGGCATTATAGACGGAACGAAAAAAAAATAAGCTACAAAGTACATAATGATAAGTGCCCAAAAACTTGGCAGTAATTCAAAATTCAGCCTTTTAATGATGAGTAAGCGATTCCCGCCACATATTGTCGATAGAGGGCGGGATGGGTGCGGGGCGCGCGGGCGGTGGCGCACTGCGACTTCTGTGTTGGTAATTGGAGGAACGCTGCTTTGACGCAGTGCACGGGTACCGGTGGGGAAACTTATACACTTCTAACATTATTCTTCTTAGTCGTCAACTTCATTGCTGATGTATCTGGCATGAAGGGTTGATCACTCGGTGCACTGATACAACTACAGATAATTTATTAATAAATATAGATTTACAATTAATTCTACAATCTTAAATTTTATATGCATATGTCAATTATTAATTAATTTGTCATTGATAAATTCCTTAATGCACTATGCTATTCCACGTTTTTCTGTCCTCGGCCGTCTTGAAAGAGTATCAATGGGTAAAGCCAGTGAGGTAAAGAGGAGAGAGGAAGAGAAAGAGCACTGAGGTAAAAGAGACAGAAGCTGAAGAGAAAGAGAGAAAAAAAATGAGGACATCAGCCGCGTGTTTTTTTGGCCTCAACCTTGCCAACTACATTTACCATAGCAATATGGCAACTTATAGGTATTATTACATATTTTTTTAATAAATAGAAAACGTAACAGAAAATATTGCGTTGTTATCTGGGCCAATCGGAAAAACAGGGTCTTGTTAGTAGTTACACATTGGGTAATGAACCCTGAGAACGTAGCTGTTATGCCTCTGGTCTGTTGGCAGACTGTGTCTCTCCACTCGACGAATGTGTGGTATGCGCGAAGCCTCTGAAATAGAAACTGCTTCATTTTAACGAAGTATGCTCGCCGGGATCTCTACAAAGCCAGAAGCAACTTTATTGCTGACGTAAAGTTGACGAGATATGCTGTGGAATCTCTTACATGTGTGGAGATATTGAATTAGTTTTATGTATGGCTTGACTTATTGTACGATTGTGAGGCAAAGGCAGAATATTTGTTTTTCGATACGGCTGGAAAAATCCCAACTCTTATGCATTGGACCCATTCCTTTAAAGGTAGCGCGTGTAGCTTGGCTTACAGAGGTGATCTGACGTGATCATCGAGGCTAAGCAACAACGGTAGATGCGGACAGTCTTTGAATGGGTAACCATGCAAAAGACTGTCTCTTAAATAAGTGGCGCTACCGTGGATCAAATGACACGTTAAATTGTAGGTCCCAACTGTTAGTCTTAGTACAAGCATTCGTTTAGTCTACGCCGCGCCGTCAGGCGGCTTGAATATCATAGTATATCTGCTATAGCAGAGCTCGGTCACTTTCGAAGAAGATTTACTTAAACATAATAAATTATATTTATTATACGTAAATTAGCACTGTTCACTGCCGCGGTCGCAGGACGGGGTAGTAAAGGACGGAGATATAATGTAGAGCAAGACGGACATAAGAGTAACTGGTTGCCCGTGTTTTAATGTTCGTCATACTTTCTGTAATTCTTGATTAATTAAGACATTTTCGGATCACTGTAAAAATACCTAGGTATCTCTCTGAGCAATTTTAATTGGTGGAACGGCTTGTTTTTATTTATTTAGACATAAAATAAGTGCGTAGTGCACTGCGCAGAAGGAGTTAGTGATGAATCACTTTCTAGTTTAAAAAGAGCGGTAAATTTATGCGTTATCAATTAGGATATTATCATTGTATCAATGTACGATAATCACTCACAACATCTTTTGTCTTTATTAATCAAAATTACTTAAGAGCAAACCGATAATAACGGACAAAACAAAAATAAAGCGCAAACATTAACGCTATCTAAAAATGCACTCTGCGATACCGTTATCAGTATACTCAGTTAAGAGGATTCCAATTTACTAATGTAGAGATATAATATGTGTATGTTTTATACGTATTTTGGTTCTCGCGTAGAAGCTGTAAATTTGGATATATCTCGACGAAATTTGGTAGACAGGTACTGGTTGGTAGCTGTATAGGGTTTTCGCCGTTGACTTTTTTGATTGACGGGATCCTACAAAAAACTATACTATTTAATATATTGAAGATACATGGTAGAGCGTATAATTAATATAACCCTTAAAATACAGTATGGACTGATGGTATTGATGATTACAAATGTTCCAAGTAATTTTATTCGCGATGTTCTACTGTTCGGAGAGCTTTGAGTAAGTAATAAGAATATCTTAACTCTAAATTATGACCGTTTATGTATATATAAAACTTTAGTTTTGTTTGCTATAGTTTAACTGACTATAGTAATAAAGAATTGAACAATAAGATAAAACATGCAAACAATAGGTTGACGTCAAATTTCATTACTATCGCATAAGCTCTATTATACCAAGTTTACATTCATTTAATTATGAGTTCGGTGAAACCGGTTTTTACTGTTTGTTTTTCATTTATAATTAAGCTTTATAAACATGTGCATTAAACTACTTTTACTTTTAATTAAGTAGATAACATATGAGTTCCACCTTCGGCTGAGAGAATCCTGTGGATAATGTTAAGTTATTACTTTTTTTTTCATTCTTGGATCTTCATTGAGCTCCTTGTAAACTTGTAAAAAGTCTATTTTTATGATGAACAGGCTTACGTTTGACCGCAGCTTGCCTGATATAAGCTTAACAGTGGTCTAAGATGTATCACTCTTGCCTAGAAAGAACCTATTTTCTCTAGATTTGAAGACACCCAAATTGTACTTTTCGGGAAAAAGAGACTCGGGAAAACATTTCCAATGCTTCACAGTTCTCACAATGAAGGTCGAAGCAAAACGCTTTGTTCGAATCCTCGGAACTTTGACAGTGAATCGGTGTCTCTTTGCTGTGCCCCTGCTGGTTCTGTAGTGGAATGGAGAAACGGTCTAAGATGTATCACGCTTGCTTATAAGGAACCTATTTACTCTAGATTGAGACCCCCATTTGAAGATCCCCAAATTGTACCTACGTCTTGGGAAAAAGACTCAGGAAGAGAAGAAGGGATAGGGAGAGGAAGGGAAGAGTTTGTATAAAGTAATACATGGTTGTTAACGTTCACTTGTCTAATTGTTGCAGAGACATCAGTACAGTGCGAGGAGCGGTGTCGTTGCGTGTCGACCCGGAGGCCGGCCCATCGCCGTCGAGCGTGCATGACGCTGCACACACCCAGCAATACTGCTCGCAGGTACCGTGACTACCTACTAGCGCTGTACCTCGCTCATAAACAATATCCTTTCTTGGGTTCTTTGGTTTCAAAACTAACATATGCCTCTCCTAAAGACGACCATTCGGCGCTTTTTTCTCTTACTTGAGATATGCATTACAATATGTAGTGTTTTATTGATGTATAGGCTTACGTTTGACCGCAGCTAGGCTGATGTTACGCTTGATCGTGGTCTAAGATGTAACACGCTTGCCTAGAAGGAACCCTGTTTACTCTAGATTTTTAGACCCCCAAATTGTACTTCGGGAAAAAGAGACTCAGGAAGAGAGTTCCAAAGCTTCGCAGTTCCCACAATGAAGGTGTATTTGTTAGTTGGAGCACGTGGTGTTTGACAGATGACAATGTGATGTTGCAGTAACAGACATCGGAAGCTGTTGCCGCTGCGGCAGACGTGACTGGGTATCGCCGCGGCCGCGCCGCTCATGACCGCGCCACGCTCCCCGCGCCCCGCGCCCGCTCCACGCCCGCTAGCCGGTCAGTCACACACACACATACACTTGGCCAATTATTTTATACACAAACAAAAAACATTTACGTTTCGTATTTGTGGGGTTCAGAGATGTAGAAATTACGTTTAAAAAACAATATTGTGAAATTAGCCATCAATTGTTAAGTAGAGTCCTTTTTATGTTTCAGATCCAGTGTAAATTTGTAAAAATTGCGTTAAAAGTAGAAGAATAGAGAAGAGAGTGCGGAGTTTAGTGTTTAATTGTACATACTTACTGGAGAGCCGCCGCCATGGGGACCCTCAACGTGAACAGAAATGTCGCCGACGCTTTCTATCGGTACAAGGTGAGCTTACACTACACTACACATATATTTAGTGATATATACTCTACTAGCATCACGCCCTGGCTTCGCACGGGCTCTAAAATAATCTAAGTTGCAAAGAGAAAGAAAATATAGCATATGTAAAAATGATTTGATATCTTGTCCACTATAATCAATTGGTCAACAACACTATAAATGTCAAAAAGAAAATAAACGATTGTATATATTATAGTAGGACAGTCGGATGGTACAGAACCATTCGAATGCGAGTCCTACTCGTTTTGGCTGGTTTTTTTTTTCTAATACAAGTGTTGCCCTGTTTGTAGATGCCCCGCATCTGTGCCAAGGTGGAGGGCAAGGGTAACGGCATCAAGACTGTCATCGTCAACATGCCCGAGGTGGCCAAGGCGCTCGGCCGCCCGCCCACCTGTGAGTACACTACCATACTTATATACAATAACAATAAAGAAGAATATAAAATACTAGCTCACCCGGCAAACGTTGTTTTGCCTCACTTAGAGGTATGAAAAATAGATAGTGTAGCTTATATGACTCTTTCGAAGATTTACCATAGCAGCGCCATCTATTGATTACTTACTCAACCCAGTCGAAAGGTATCGACATCTGTTAGAATCATTTGGAGTTGACAGATAATTGTGACTGTCAAATAATAACAGACAATAATTAGCAATAAATTTAAATTGCGATTATAATTTGTGATTTAAACTATCCTATCTCTCAAGTTGGATCGAACTGCACATGGTGTGCGAATTTTAATTATTAAAATAATTATTATATTCGGTCAAGTGGTTTAGGAGTCCATTGAGGACAAACATTGTGACACGAGATTTATATATATTAAGATAAGATTTATTACAAAGATAATTATGCGTACAAATTACAAAAGAGAAAAAAGTACATACTTAAAAACTATGCTTACAAATTACATTTTAGTATGCTTGGTTCAGCCTTAAGCCCCACAGGAAGGTTCGGGGAGAGCCTGTGTTGCAGACTGTCAGACGTCTATATTTGTACTAAGTACTAAAATTAACAAGAAAATTTTGTAAAACTTAAATTTCTAACAAAAAACATAAAACGTAACCTATTTAGCAATAACATATCTTTTGTATGAGTATGCTTCCATACGCAAAGAGTATCAATGGGACCCTATTACTAATACTAAGACTTTGCTGCCCGTCTCTCAGTCACCAGGCTGTATCTTCAGCTGATGTTATGAATTGTGATAGCGAGACAGCTGACATTTTCACAGATGGTGGCCGCTGTAAGTAGTTATTAACAAATAGTAACTAGTCTAAATTAAATATGTAGACAACCCTCGATAGAACATTTTGTGCTGGCCGCCATGGATGTGTCCTACTAGTCGAGCACTTTCATTTGATAACTATATTAAGGGAGTGGCAAAAAAAGTACCACAACATCTGACGCAGTGACAGTGGAACAGGAATGCCAGCGAGCCAAGACCGTGCTCCGCTATTTTAAGGAGCTTGGATGGCTTGGGTAGGCTGGTAGGGGGAAATGCACAATACGCCTCCTGCGGGTTGTCAGTGCAGGTCTGATCGCCCCCATCATATAATAAGAATAATTTTTTTTTTTTCAATATTTATTTATTTACATAGTATCAAGAAAAATAATATATTTCTTAAAAATTCTCCTTGGAAATTAAAATAAATTTAAATAAGGCGAATGATTCTCGCAGGTATGTAACATAAAGAAAAAAAAATTAAGTTTCATTTAATGAGAGCGCGCAGATCGTGACTCGAGGCGCGGACGCGAAATGCCAAACCAGTTAAATATTTTTTATTGAGTCTTGCAAGTACAATGTCCAGGTTGTAATTTTTTTTTTTTCAGACACATTCACACACGGTTGGTTAGCCCCATACTGAGTTATTCTAGCTCGTATTATGGTTGCTAGCACAACTGATATACATACATATTATATATAAATACATTTGTAACACCCAGACCCACAGCCAACAAATTTAGTTAAGCACAAAGATGTTGACCGGGCCGGGAATCGAACCCGGAACCTTCTGATTAGCAGTCCGGCATGGTAACCTTTACACCAACGAGGTCGTCGAATCCAATGTGTGTGTGTTTATGTGTACAGACCCGACCAAGTACTTCGGTTGCGAGTTGGGTGCGCAGACGCAGTTCGACTTCAAGAACGAGCGCTTCATCGTCAACGGCAGCCACGACTCCGCCAAGCTGCAAGACCTGCTCGACGGGTTAGCATATTCATACTTTTTATTGTACATGGATTTGCGCTTGACCACAAGTCATCTGATGTTATAACTCATGCGATATTGCGGTCTAGAATGGAACGCGCTCAAGTTTCTTCTAGGCAGACGAAACTTGAGTCAATACTAGCATGTGGCGTCTCTGTCGCACTTCATCGCCCGCTACCATCTTCCGACTTCACTCGGGTCACGCAATCTACTATCGTTATTTCTATGCTATTGCAGCTCGTTGCGGAATTTGTCGGCGTCTATGACTATTTGACATCTAAGTTTCATCGGTAATTAAGGCAAACTGTTATCGTAAGGCATATTATATATTTGCACGAAACAAACGGTCACACCTACTTAAAAAAGCGTTTGATATAACCAACGGGTTTCGACGCATTACGAGCATCATCACAGACAGAGAGTCTGCGCGCGGATCTCGTCGGCGACAGTCCGTGTGAAGCTCGTCTCCGATGATGACGCTCGTAATTCGTCGAAACCAGTTGGACGTATATCCAACGTTTTTTTTTAATAAGTGTGACTGTTTGTTTCGTGCAAATAATTTTAGCAAACTTCCGCACCACGCTTTATTGTAAAGGAGTCAGCAATCCTCTCCAGTATTGTGATCATTTAAATTAATTGTACAACATGAACACTCTGAAACCGCAATAAATTATTTGACTTTGATCCCTGGTACAGATTCATCCGCAAGTTCGTGCTGTGCCCGGAGTGCGACAACCCCGAGACGGAGCTGATCGTGTCGACGAAGCGGAACACCATCTCGCAGGGCTGCAAGGCGTGCGGCTACCACGGCACGCTCGACTTCAACCACAAGCTCAACACGTTCATACTCAAGAACCCGCCCACCATGGAGCCCGCTCAGGTACTAACACATGTCACCTTCGATCAAATATGTACTAGATTTCAGGTGATGTCTCTAAAATAAATCAATAAATAAATAAAATAAAATAGCCGTTTATTATAATACTCTTTTGAATATTTAAAAGTTTTACATAAAGTAATTTTATTAGGGCACCCAAAATTTGGAGTAGGCCTCCTCCATGCGCCTCCAGTGTGTCTCTAAAATGTGTAACACATGTCTCTAAAAACGGTAAGGAAAATAAGACCAAAAGTAAGAGTATGGTCTTATTTGAGTTTGAGGAATTAAACGTTATTATTATAGTAATACAGTTGAATTTTCTAACGCTCACTGCGTACGGTCATAAAATTTTATAGCTGTTATCGCGGAGCAAGATAGCTTATGTTTATTACGGCACTAGTCGAAACTCAACCTTAAGATACAGTAAGGTTGACTTGTATTGAAATATTTTTGTGACGTAATATGTAATAGTAAACTCATGCCATTCTTTTTGTGCTGTATTTGTATGCAACACTGAATCTGGTATATATTTGATCGAAGCATTTCACACACGGCTGGTCAGCCCCAGACTAAACCATTTCTAGTTTTTATTATATTAATCAACCTGTATACCTACCACGATATGACTATGTGTATGTTACAAAAGTAATGTGACAAAAGTAGTCATAAGGTTAATAAATGATTTAATTTTGATTTTGATGTTGATTTTACCTCTTAAAATACATACTTAATTCGTTCATTCAAATACTAGGACACATTTGACAAACGGCAAGTATATTTATAGGAAGGCTCTGTCCGGTAATAATGTGTTGGTTCTGTCCGCAGGGCACGTCGGTGACGGAGGGTAACCGCGGCAAGCGGTCCAAGCGCTCCGGCCCCAACGCCGGCGACAAGCCCGCCAACGGCGCGCACGACGGAGAGAGCGATAACAAGAACGTGAGTAACATTAAGCATTAAACACTACTCTCTCTTTCACTCACCGAGCGACCGAAGCGACTATGCCATAGGTCTACATTGTGAGAACTGCGAAGCTTTAGAACTTTCTTCCAGGGTCTCTTTTTACAAATACAAATTATTTATTGATACCACCAAAGCTACAAGTCAAATTATATGATATCATTACAATAGTATATGATATGAATCAAATGTCAATTTTCAAAATAATCATTAATATTATAAACTTTAGTATTTACCTGAGAAGTACAATTTGGGGGTCTTCAAATCTAGAGTAAATATCTAGGCAAGTGCGATACATCTTGGGCCACAGTAAAGCCTTACATTATAAAGGCTTACATTTGGCCGCAGCTGGTAAGCTGCGTAAAAAAAATGTAAGCCTATGCATCTTTAAAAAACTTTCTACACTAAACACTTCTAACATCATTATTTTGACGTCCTTGGCTACCATATTTACAACTCATCTGCTTATAGTAATACACTGATCGCAGATACATAAACGAACTATAAAAAACACCATTCAAGTTCAGATATCAAGTCTTGAAGTTTATGAGTTGGGCTATGAGTCCATATATAATGCAAGATATATATGGCCGCGAAGTTGGTTGATACTAGTAATAATTTAGTCTATGTTACAATAATTAAGTTTAGTTTAGTTAGTAATAATTAAGTTAATAATTAAGTTAAGTTTATTGTGTTGCTTAAACTAAATGTAAATGACTTGCCAAATGCGATGAGATGTCGCAAGGTCAATAAATGTTTTTTTTTTTTTTATGAGTAATGACGGTGCTTTGTGTGTGTTCCAGGAGAGCGACCCGGCGACCCCCACCACGCCCAACCCGAAGGAGAAGTCGAGCAAGAAGTCGCACAAGAAGCACGACGGAGATGATGAAGACGATGGAACCTGGACCGTCGACGTTAGCGAGGCGGCCGTCAAGGCGCGCATGCAAGGTACGCTGCTTACCTTCAGGCTGTTTTATTTATTTAACCACTTGTATGTTGAAACACCGGCTCCCGGTTTAAACACATTTTCGCTGCAACTGTTGACATACCGGGAGCCGGTGTGGGTAAAACTAAAACTTAGGCTTTTTTTCAACAGATAATACAAAATGGGCTAATGTCATACAACATATGAACGGTTAAATGAGCTTGTAGCTCGTAAAGCATTATCAACTCGTATTATGTAACAAGGTAGGAACAATTAATTTTGACGACTTCGACGCGTAAAGGTTTCCATGCCAAACTGCCAAACAGAAGGTTCCGGGCTCGATTCCTGACACGGCCAACATCTTTGTACTTAATAAACTGTGGCTCTGGGTGTTAAATATGTATCTATATAAAATATGTATGTACTTATACATAGTATATCAGTTGTGTTAGCTACCCACTATAACACAAACTAGAAATGGTTCACTATGGAGGTAACCAGCCGTGTGTGAAATGTGTCCATAAATAAAAATTAACACTTACATTGTTACTGCATACTTTTATAATGAAGTAAAGACTTTTTGAAACTGAAACTGACTTACCTTCAGGCATATGACGCTTGGGCCAAGATTTAAGAGAGTTTTCAACCCGCCCGAAGGCTTGATTGGCTTATCAACTGTTTGTACTAACAGCCGGTACATATAATTTAACGTGTCATGTAAAGTTAATTTTTTTGGGAGAAGACAATTGGCTTCCAATAATATACCGTTTATACATCTAGGAAGCCTTTGGATTCCATAAAATTTTGTTGATTTTTATTTGCAGTGTCAAATAAAGATATTTTGTATTTGCGTTTGTCATCCGACCCCACGGTAACGCCCTTTTGAAAATGCCACTCTTTAAAACACAGTCTTGTGCATGGTCATCCATCCTTAAGGTTGGTACTCTCGTGTTTTAATACCTTTCATTATATGACAGTTGCGTAAACTACTATTATTTAATACAAATTTCATTCGCGCCCTAGTGACGAATACCGGTAGTAGCTTCTTGCCCTTTCGCTCGCCCGCGCGCTCATTGCTCGTTTAATTTCGCCACTACAACCTTCCTAACAACTATATTGTAAACAATGTCCTCTCAGATCTGACGGAGGGCGTGAAGTCGATGACGGCGTCGGAGGACACGGAGAAGAACGAGAAGCAGCGCATGGACCTGTTCTACGCGTACCTGAAGCAGCGCGCGCACAGCGGGGACATTAACGCCGGGGACATCCTGCACGAGGCTGAGAGGTAACCTTATAACTCAACTAACTGGCGCGATGATACACTGGATCTTGGCCTCTGATACCAAGAGACGCCACTGTCCTCGGTCCTCGGTCCTGCCACTACCTTAATCGGATCTTGAGGTAAAGAGAGCGTACTTGGGACAACCGGACATGCCAAGTACTGCTGTAAAGACCAGGTAGAGGAGGTAACTTTATCCTAATTCCAATTTGAAGTGGGGGTGATGAGACTTCCACTGACAACTCGCTAGGAGCCGTATTGTGCTTTCCCCCCTTACCAGCCTACCCAAACCAAGCTCCGTGAAATAACGAAGCACGGCCCTTTTTTGTAACAATATAAAAAATACTATTTGTGACGACATCGTTGGCGTAAAGGTTACCATGTTGGACTGCCAATCAGAAGGTTCCGGGTTCGAACCCCGGCTTAGCTTAGCTAAATTTGTTGGCTTATATATAATATATGTGTTGGCTTATAAAATATGTATGTATATTTAGTAGATCAGTTG
This sequence comes from Mellilla xanthometata, assembly GCA_035578125.1. NCBI lineage: Eukaryota > Metazoa > Arthropoda > Insecta > Lepidoptera > Geometridae > Mellilla > Mellilla xanthometata. The sequence goes on from JAPUBQ010000010.1 coordinate 14,087,855, forward strand.
TGTTAGATACCATAACATAAACTAGAAATGGTTCAGCACGGGGCTAATCAGCCGTTTGTGAAATGTAGGACACATTTCACAAACGGCTGATTAGCCCTGTGCTGATCACTCGGAAAATATCCATATATTATGAACCGAATGTTCCAGACTGGAGGTGAAGTCGAAGGCGCCGCTGGTGATGTTCGAGGTGCTGATCCGCGCGAGCAGCATCGCGGCGGACGTGCGCAAGCACCGCGCGCTGCTGCTGCGCTTCACGCGCGGCGACACGCGCGCGCAACGCGCCGCGCTGCACGCGCTCGCCGCCATGTGCGCCGAGAGCGCGCCGCTGCTGCCCAAGGTGCCCGCCGTGCTCAAGGTGCGCCGTCACACTACTGTCTACACCAGTAGTCAACAATATATAAATAAGTAAAGCGGCATCAGAGCTGGCTCACTTATCCGGTATTTTGAAGCGATTGACATCTCAGACTCAGATATCCCGGATTAGGCATGCGCCACCTTAGGCCAAAGTGTCGCTACCTCGTGTGGTTACGAGCTCTGCTGGTCATATGCCTAGCTACCAAAGGGTAGTTTATTTGTTAGGATATATAACAGGAAAATACGCTCCTAAACTACTGAACCGATTGAAAAATTCTCACACCGTTGGGAAGCTACATTATCTCTGAGTAACAGGCTATATTTTGTTTCTCTATATGACCAGTAGAGGGAACTTCAAAGAGTAAAAAAAGTAGTTTGATTGGCTTATGGGCGGGCCCCGAAAGATGGGCCCACACTATCACAAACTGGAGACCTAGAGATAGTGCGCGAAGGAGAGGTCGGCCTCTACTAAAATGGTCAACAGACATAGTGAAGGTAGCCGGGGCTCTCTGGTCGAGAACAGCCGAGAGCCGAGAAATGTGGAAACAATTTGAGGAGGCTTTTACCGCCACAGGCGGACCTTACACCGACTGTAATTTAATAACCACCTAAAAACATTTTACTTACTTATACTTAAAACTCTAACAAAACCATTAACTCTCTTTTATTTTCGGCTAAGGTAATTAAAAGCTTTTTTATTATTACGCGCAGCTGCTGTACGACGAGGACATAGTGGAGGAGAAGGCGATCCTGGAGTGGGCGGCGAAGGGTTCCCGCAAGTACGCGGGCAAGGAGGTGGCGGCCGACGTGCAGCGCCGCGCTCTGCCCTTCCTCGAGTGGCTGCAGCAGGCGGAGGAGGACTCCAGCGACAGCGACGCCGAGGATATCGAGGTCACTCCTATTGTACTCGGTTACTGGGTGGGAGAGAATGTCGGACTGCAAGACCGCGACACGCCGGATCGATTCCGTCCCTACAGCCAGTCTCTCAAGTTATGTGTGGAATTTGCACTTGCTTATACAGCGAAAGAAAACACCGTGAGGAAATCCACACATGCACAAAATCCAAGGTTGTGTTTCGTCTGTCAACAACCCGAACTTGGTCTGCTTGGTGGATTGTGGCTTATCTGTCTCCACGGAAGAGAAGGCCCCGAGTGCCAACACTGATAACGTATAGTGTACTGCTTATGCTTGCATATACTTTCTTGTTACTAACGCAATACATTGTAAGGGTTACATTTGTATAAACAACGTTTGCGGTGTGTGTATGTTTGTATGAAACTTTTTGTCTGATCCGAATTGTTTGAAGTTTTATATGGGGTTGTAACAGTATAGATTACAATGGTATTTCATAAGCAGGACCATGGCATGGTTTGTTCTGTCTCTGGTAAATAAATAATAAATAAACAACCTGGAGCCTCAAATAAGCTGCTCTTTAACTTTATGATACGGGTAATAGCGCGAAGCTTATCAAGTATACATTTATATAATACTAGCTGACCCGGCAAACGTTGTTTTGCCTTAGTAAAAAAAAAACTGAATATACAGTAGCCGATTCTCAGACCTACTGAATACGCATATAAAATTTGGAAAAAATCGGTCAAGCCGTTTCGGAGGAGTACGGTAACAAACACTGTGACACGGAAATTTTATATATAAGAAGATATATGTATAATGTTGTTGTGTTGTTTGTAGATCGAGTACGACGACCGCGCCAAGGCCACGGCCATCAAGGCGCAGGTGGCGCCGCCCGCCGCCAAGCCGCGCCCGCAGGAGGAAGACGATGCTGATGACGTCGACATCGACGCCATCTAGACACACACACACTCTGCAGGACGCTAGCCCGGAGCGGGGTGGGTTGCGACACCTTTATACGGTCAATGGTAACTAATACAAAACCTTACTGTATTCAAACTTTCGTAAGGCATATTTGAATAATGTCTGTATAATCAATGTCAGGCTAATACCGACAAAATAAACGTTAGTGATAGCCGGATAATAAACATAATTTAAAAGAAAACCTTTAGCTTTGGAACTTTCCAACTGAGTCTCTGTTTCCTGAGAGATATCATCCGGAGCTCTTCAAAAGTAGAGTTAATAGGCATCTTCTAGTTAAGCGTGCCGCATCGCAGACTACAGCGCAGCTTAACATCAGGCAAGCTGTAGTCAAATGCAAACTTATTAAGGATATTAAAAAAGAACCTCTCTATGGCAGCTTTGCTATTTCATTTCGATTTGTGCGGCGCGAGAATGGAACTAGCCGTCATACATCCCACGGCTTATAACACGGATTTTAAAGGGCACAGGATGTCATAATTGAGGTATTCGAAGCAAAAAATCTAAATAACCTACTTTTGATTTACGTCTTTTCGAAAATCGCGTAGAAACAGCCCACAAAAAACACAAAAAGTTGGGCGACGCATGGAAAAAATAAAAGTTTTTTGTTGTTGTGAAGATTTCCTAAAATCGTTTGTCAAAAGTTGTTTTACGCGATCCACTATACCGCCATAAAAAGGTTTTGCCTTAGTTACCATTAACCCTATGAAGTACAAAGAAAAATAACTGGTCATTTATCAACTAAGTATTAACGTCGTTAAGACCTTTTTAACTTTTAATGCATCTCTAGTATAACCATTTAATGTATGATAGAAAGTAAAAACATCAGTCGCAACCTACCTTCCCGTTCCATCCTAACCGGATTTGTGTTACTCTCTCAAAATTCTAAATTGAAGCTTTAGAGCTTTACTAAGTAAAAAAGAATGGCATTTAAAAATAGTTTATCTTTCTCTATTGATGCTTGTCATCAACCAACTTAGATTTCACTCGCGTAAATAAAGAAGCCATTTGAAAACTCGCTTCGTCTTGCTCACACATTATTTATGCAAGTGAGAAGGCAATGAGGATGAACTTTCAAATGTTTTCTTTCTTAACTCGAGCTATAATAGAATTTATCCTGTATAATATTAACCGTGGTAATACGTTGCTGTCTGAAAAGGTCTAGTATCTCAAGTTGAAGGGTGTTCAAATATTTTTTACTCATAAGACGTGTAAAGGTTAAATTTTGAATTTATAGCTTTGAAAATATAAATTGTAATTGGTCATATTTACTGAGAATTCGTTAATAGAACAGCCATGAAAATATTATGGATTTGAAGGTTGTTTTTTTTTAAATCAATTGAAAAATATATTACAAAATAACACTGCGAAATCACTCGCGTCGCTAAAGAAAACATTTAAAAGTGTATCCTCTCGATCGCACAACTAAAAAGTCAAAGCAAGACGGAGCGAACATTCTAATGTTTTGTTTATTGAATTCAGCTATAGCAAAGATTTTAAGTTAAAAGTTACATGAGAATATGACCCCATTTCAGCTTGTAATATTTCCTTTCCATATAACACTGTATACAACTTAGATATTAGATTGCGGTGTATAAATCTATTGAACATAAAGATGTGGCAACTTAGAGATAAATCTACAGGCAGTGTTTTGCTAGAAATGTGGTGTATTGTATGAGTAAAATCATATATACCTAGGACCAGAGTGTCGTTTACTCGTGTGGTTACGTTTCTTGCTGATCAAATACCTAGCTGTAAAGAGATAAAGAGAAGTATTGAGAAAGCTAAAGCGTTTTCTAGAGGTCTGGCTAGCTACAACTCTCAAATTGAAAATCTGTCACCTAACGGTACGCTCTGACAGCCGCCGCATTGAGTCAGTAATTACAAACTAGGCATGTTCAGTTCAGTTCAGTTCAGTTTATTTATCCAATATAGGTACAAAAGTACACTTATGAATGTCACTATACAATATTAAAATGTCAATTTTAAAATGTCAAAATGTCAACGGCCAAAGCGTCGCTGATACGTGGTTACGCGACTTGCGGGTCTAATACCTACCTACCATAAGTAAAAAAAAAACATTGTTTACACCATACTATCAATAAGACCTTTTAGGTAAGAAGCAAATTTAGTACTTTCTCGGGTAAAGAAGTATGAAATTACATTGATTGTGTACGTAATTTATAAACTAAAGAATCAGTACTATTAGTTTTTTTTTGCGAAATGTAGCGCATTTTTAGCAAAACACTGTCCTTTTTCTCCCTCTTATCATATCTAGCGCAGAATCCAAGTTTCTTCTATAAAAAACATTTATTTACTTTTCCCTACTATGCAAAATGTTCCTATGTGTAGATTTGAAATTTCCTAAAACTTGTTCCGAGACACTTGAAGCTAGAATAAAGCTACATGTTGAAATGCAAACCATATTAGGGGCGTTTTGGGAAGGCTTTATAACTTTTGACATCAGACCTGAGACCAGACCCACTTAGCCCATAATATCATTAATAGAATATTACTTGGTTTGATGCGGAAAACATTTTGAATCCTCTCTTAGTTTGTCCTCTCTTTGGCATAACGAATTGTTTGTCTTTTCCCTTGCGAAAACGAATTTTCAAATGTTTTTTTTTTATTGAATCGCGTTGTTGAATCACTCAACAATTCTCTTAATTCATACTTACAGTTTTATTCTCCCATCTTTATTTTAGCTAAAGTGTCTGTAACATTTCTAAATCATGTTTCGGAGGAAGTGGACAGGCGCGCGGATATCTTTGGTATCGGATCGGTCACAAACAGTCAGCAATACGACGGCAATATGTATGTATTTATAATATTATAATTGTACGGAAATAGCGATTGGTTTTTTAGTAGTATATAAAATTGTAAAAATTAGTCGTTCGTGAGGTGCTCAGCAACTTGAGTCAAATGCGGTCAAGGGTGTAGGGAATTGCTTAAGAAGAGTTGAGAAGAGAAAAGAAGTTGTAATAATTGGAAAATTTGGGAATCTGGTGCAGGTAACCGGAGTTGTTTGAGAAGTGTTGAAAAGGGTCAAGTTATTGAGCACGTTGCGTTTCTTTCTAAATATATACTTTAGGTTAGTTTACTTTGAACGCGCGGACCGTGTTCTCTAAAGTCTGAGCCAAACTAACGCGGTCAGCTCGCTCGGTGGCTGACCAATCAGAGGACGCATGGATGTGACGTCATAACAAGATTGTACTCAACAACTGATCGCCTCCGCGGCCGCTAACCGTACCCCTAGTATAAGTATTTGCGAGTGCGCAAAACTACAAATAGTTTTCGTTTCTATATGTTAACAAATGATCTCATTAAAAAAACTGTAAAATCAAGATTTTGCCCCTGTCAAAAGGATTTAGCATAAACAATGAGATGGATCGTTTGTCTATGGACAAAACCTTTACCAAATCTGAAACTATTATTAATAACGTAGTTTTGTGTTTAAAAATTCTTATACTAGGGTTGTTGAACGCGTTGGTTTGGCCGAGGCTTAATATGTATAATATGAATAATTAGAATGCCCGACGGACGGGCACTACTTCTCTTATTACTATTATTATGATAGAATATTTTAAAGATTGCCACCTGACAATTTTATTAGATCGTTTTGTATTCAATACATTTTGGATTCTGATGGAAGTCGTGTTTTATTTGTTCATTTTACCTGTTAGGTTTACGGTAAGTAACGTTGTTCTAGTTTATGGAACAAATTTAACTAAGAGAAATTTAAAATTATAGTTCACATTGAAATGAGTGCAAGCAGCATTTGTATTGTTTATAAAGATTTTTTTGTGGAGGAGCTTACAGTTAACTTAGGTCATTGGTGTCGATTCAGCGGCACACACGACTAAACTAAATTTAAAGTAGCTCTGTCTATTTCGTCATAAATGACCAAAAAGAGATGGTACGATCTAAACCATAGACATAACATCTAAAATCACGTCAGATTTAGAGCTGATATAATTGGGTGCGCTCTAAAATCGCTTACATTTTTCATATTTGGCGTGATTTTAGTTGTTTTGTGTGTGGTTCAGAACGTGCCGTCTCTTTCTGGCCAACTAAGATGAAAAGAGACGGGGCTTCTTTAAATTTAGTTTAGTCGTGTGTGCCGCTGAATCGCCACCATTTTCTACTTTTGTAATGAGGTCACCAAATGACTGTATATTCTATCGGTACAGTTTTCTTCTTAAGAACATTTACAATACAACAGATACGAATAATTATATCAGATTTTGAATATTATGCTTGCATATTCTTCCTCGTGTGAGCTAAGTGGCTGAGCTCTGGTGTCGAGTTTCAAGCCGCCCGTAAGCCTGTCTGACTGCTTAACCACTGCTCGTACTAAAATAGGTAAAATAAACGTAGGATGGCTTGATTTCGGCGCGCGCCAGTTGGAGTCGGCGCGTACCGAAAGAAAAATGTGGGTGAACATACTAGGCGCACAGAGTTTACGTGTAGCCAAGAGGCCATCTTGTTTCTTTGATTGTTTTGAATGAATAGGTGATCCTAGTAAGTTAGGGTTGTTAATTTTCAACTTTTGTATGGAAACAAAAATTTGGTGAACATTGTAAACTGTTCACCGAGCTCACTGCTTTCCGAGCACCCTGAAGATGGTGCTCGGAAAGCACCGAAACTGTTGGACTCATTCCAACTTTTGATAATAAGTAAGTGTGACCGTTTTCTACGCGAAAATAAAGATTAAAAATTGGTGGTTTCCCGCTGAAACTTTCAGAACACAATCTTTGTATCGAGTACTTTTAGGGATTTTCGGCTTACCGGCATACCCTTTCCTGATAGCCCTGTATAACAGTAGAAAGAAAATAAGAAAAACTTGTGTCTTAGCTAGCAGGAGTTAAACTTGGGTGAGTAAAAGACCGTAACTTGCTATTTACAATATTGTATTTAACATTTTAAGGCACTTTAAAATACTATAATTAAGTACTAAATTAGGTAATATCATAGACATTGTAAAAAAAAGTATTTTTGTCTATGGTAATATGAATTGAGATCTAAGCTGGTAGGAGATTCGTTAGAGAATTTTTGTTTTACAGATCTTTGATTTTTAAAAATACATTATGTAATAGGTAATGAGTTATAAAACGTACTATGATTTTTTAACATAATTATAAATGCATGAGTATTCTTAACGATAACATTTAATATACTTACACATTAATTAAGATTAATTACTCTACCTACAATTAAATCCTATTGGAAAATAATTTACTGACATTTAATATGACAATTAACTAAATATTTTAATAATAAATTAGACTGGATTTATTTTTTATCTGCATATACATCGCTACTGCTAACTCTCAAACGCTCGTTGGCGTAATGGTTACCATTCTGGACTACCAACCCGAGCGTTCCAGGTTCGATTTTCGGCACGGCCAACATCTTTGTGAAGAACTAAATTTGTTGGTTGCCTGTCTGGGTGTTTTTAAATATGTATCGATATTAAGTATTTATCAACCTAAATGTTTTCTTTATTGATGGATACTATACTTACATGAAGGATTTATGCTCGCGCATATAGCTTCAACTCTACTAAGAAAAGAAAATATCTGAAAATTCGCTTTGTCTTTCTCACTCATTTGGTAACGCAAGTGAGAGGACACGAACTTAACAAATGTATTCTTAAATGACTCGAGAAACGTACTAATACAGTGTAAGCTCCATGTAACGTCGCTCGATTTAACGACAAACTCTAAAGCTGTTGGACTCATTCCAACTTTTAATAATAAGTATTGTGGCCGTTTTCTACGCGAAAACTCTAAAGCGTCGAAATCGTTTGCCTTTAGTTGGTTTAGCTTGTATTCTATACAATGATACATTCTCTCCATTTAACAACCGCTCTCTATAACTCCATTTTTATTTTTTCACATTCACTCACGGCTGGTTAGCCCCATACTGAACCATTTCTAGCTCGTATTATGGTTGCTAACACAACTGATATACTACATATACATGCATACATATTATATATAAATACATATTTAACAGCCAACAAATTTAGTTAAGCACAAAGATGTTGACCGGGCCGGGAATCGAACCCGGAACCTTCTGATTAGCAGACCGGCATGGTAACCTTTACGCCAACGAGGTCGTCGAACATACACAGTCCCTTCAGTGTCGTTATATAGAGTTTACACTGTATCTAGTATTAGAAAAAAAATACGAAAGCTAATTCCACTCTCTCCTTTGGTCCAGAATTGAATAAACAACAGTCTTGTTCATATAGTGTTACGGAGTCGCCGTAACCACTGCTGTCGGCGTTGCCACGCTGAATGACGTGATGAAGACATTGACGATGGTGATGAGGAATATACCGAGCACGGTGAAATTGTTGATCTTATCGGCTTTGCAGATTTCTTTCTTGTCGTTGACATCGTACCGGCTGTTCATTATGAGACCGACGCCGACCGCGATCTGTGGAGTCAAATATATACTGTTCAAAATATTTTTTTTTATGATAAATTGGTTTACGTTTGACCGCAGCTTGACTGTGGTCTATAAGATGTATCACGCTTGCCCAGAAGGAACCTATTTACTCTAGATTTGAAGACCCCCAAATTGTACTTCTCGGGAAAAAGAGACTCAGGAAGAGAGTTCCAAAGCTTCGCAGTTCTCATAATCTTGCTTTTAGCTTGTTGGGTAAAATATAAAGGCGATGAAAGTTTTTGCTATAAAGAAGAGATTTTTATTCATAAGACACGTTAATCTCTGGTGAGGCAATACAGAAACATCATCTGTGATAATCTAATCGGTCTAACCTGGGGTCTAATGTCATTTAAGAAACTAACTAAGATACGTTCGAATTATGACCGATATTTTTTCATAAGTAGTGGTTGCCCCTCTAGCTTATCTGTTACTGTGTTATTCACTGCCAGTGTTTTAAATAAGAGACTTGAACCCCTGATGACTAACAGGCGGACCACATAGAGTCACGTAGCGCCTGCTCAGCTCAGCTAACTAAAGTGATCTGACGCGATCATAGAGGTTAAGCAACAGTCGATGCCGACACGGATCTTTGGATAAATGACAAGGTCTTTTAAAAAGTGGCATTTTCATCTGGGCTTCTGTGGATCGGATGACACGTCAAATTGTAGTTCCTGGCTGTTAGTCTTAGTACAAGGAGTTGTTAAAAGTCAGAGACCTTGAAAACCCTCGACACCAGAGTTTGTCTACTTAGCTCATACGTTAAATTTTAGTGCCATACTAAGCGTACAGTAAATAAAAAAAATATAATATTGTACACCAATTGTAAAGAAGGATCAGTGTTTTAATTCATTATGCAGATAAATGTTTTAAATAGTCTAGTCAACAAGTGCCTTTTTGGTCAACTTTTTTCAGCAGTCTCCGAAAATTATGATTGAGGTGTCATTCGATTCGGAATGGCATCTAGATATTTTTCGAAAAACAATGAAGTTCCGCAAATAATAGTACACTAATGTTTTATACTAGTTTAAGTTATGTAAATAAAGATATTTTTAAACTAAAACTATTTAGCTCATACAATGAAGAAGTAAGCAATCTTTGAGTAAGGAACCTAAAAAAATGTACATACCTGAAAAATGATACTAAGTGAGATGAAGACCAAACTGCTGTAGTAGTAAGGATGCGTGGACGCAGACTCCAACACGTATCTCAACTGGTTCGCGTTGGCCGAAAGCAGGGCCAGGTCCATCATACCCTGAGCCAGGTTCTTCTTCTGCTGGTAGGTGTTCACGTCGATGGCCTGCATGGAAAACACCTGCTAGAACATAAGCCATGGGTAGCCAACACCACTTAAAAGCTGGAAATCAAGCGGTTAAGAAGTAAACAGTGAATAGTGCTAGTAGATGTGTTTTGGAGTAAGGAAAATGTAGAATTATTAGTGACAAGAGAAAGCAAAACATTTTTATCAAGTTTTAATCACAATAAATGTATAATAAGCATAAGCATGCAATTCAGACGCACACTCTCCGAAATGCAACCGATAGAAAACCTCGCAATATTTCGGCAATGCTTCAAACTTTGAAGTTTTTCGTTGCTCATGAAATCGTTACCGGCCCGGTTCTCGATCTACCTCAATGTCTGAAGCTGATACTTAGCAGAGCCATCCCAAAGGTGCGAACAATACTCCGTACACGACCGAACTTGAGCCTGATACAAAGTCAGCAGCTGTTCCGGTGTGAAGTACTGTCGCACCTTTGAGAGCACGCCCAGCTTTTTGGCCGCTAATTGAGCTTTCGACTTAATGGTGGCGATTCAGCGGCACATACGACTAAACTAAATTTAAAGTAGCTCTGTCTCTTTTCGTCATAAATGACCAAAAAGAGATGGTACGATCTAAACCATAGACAAAACATCTAAAATCACGTCAAACACGTCAGATTTAGAGCTGTTACAATTGGGTGCGCTTTAAAATCGCTTACATTTTTCATATTTGACGTGATCTTAGTTGTTTTGAGTGTGGTACAGAACGTGCCGTCTCTTTCTGGCCACCTAAGATGAAAAGAGACGGGGCTTCTTTAAATTTAGTTAAGTCGTGTGTGCCGCTGAATTGACACCAATGTATGAACCAAAGTTGAGGGTTGGAGTCAAGGTTACGCCAAGAAGCTCCAGGTGGTCAGTAATCAGTACGGCAACATTTCGGAAAGTTGGGGAACCTCCATCGTATATAGAATGGGAAGCAGAATATAAATAAGTAAAATGGTTACTTACTGATGGAACCGGAGATACGGGTCTGTCATCACCAAACCTGGGAGACAGGCCATTGTTGTTACCTTAAATAAAAAAAAAATATCCATATTAAAAATAGGCTAATACATACCTCTGTCACAATCTATACTTATATACGAGTATAAAGAGGAAAAGTTAGATTTTTTGTTTGTTTGTTTGACGCAAATAGGCTCCGAAACTTCTGGACCGATTTGAAATATTCTTTCACCGTTGGGAAGCTACATTATACCTGAGTAACATAGGCTATATTTTGTCTCTCTTTGCAACTTAGATTATTTTATAGCCCATGCGAAGCCGGGACGATCTGCTAGTATTTATTTTTTAAATATGAATTCAGGAATGAGATAGGTATTTAAGTACTTAATAACAACAACAAAAATTTATAACTTAATGAAAAACCCAAAGACACGTTTTGCGTGGGAAGATCGGATTTTCCTCAAAATTCATGCACAAGTTAACATGCACTTAATTATGTACCTATTTTATGTGAGTGAATAAATAATTGTTTCATGCTTTTTAAACACAATGCTAAGCTCTAAGCAATGCGAGATTTTAAATTAATTAAAAAAATAAGAGTTTTAATAATTTTGGCACAATAATGGGCGTTAAATTTTGATAAACTTTCCACTCTGAATATTTTCCTTATTTTAATATTTCACTACAAATAAAAAAGAATAATACTCAGGTTACAGGGGTAATTAATAATTATAAGTAATTTCTTTGAAAACACAACAAACCTATTAATATTATAAGGCCATTATGAATAAATATCTAATGAATATTGAAAAACTTTATGAATAGTAATTTGGTAAAAAAAATAATTACTAAAAAATATTTGAGAGAATCTTCAAAAAAAACTTCTCTCTTTCTTTTTTAAAAATAGAATGCATAGAGTAATATTGAGAGTGGAGAGTGCGTGTGTGTGCAGTAGCCAATCACCGTAAGGGAAGTCTGGCTCGTCCGAGGAGTGCCACGGCCATTTACCGTCTTGCGAGTGCGAACCGTCCGCGCCGCCCAGCTTGTCTTCCTCGTCGTGACTCTCGCCGCCTGGAACATACATTATATACTTATTTTATTGACAAAACATTACCTGACCGCCATTTACGAGGGTCGCAGTAGTGTGGATGCTACGCGACGGAGACTACAGCCAAGGCCAAGAAACAAAAAATCTGCCGATTTCGGCAGTTTCCTATACTTTTTTGTGGTGGAGACGACGGGCCTGTGGTGCGCAGAGGTCAATAAATTATTTTTTGAAATTGGTTCGCGATAAAGAATAGGGGGCGAGATCCCCTGGCTGGATGTTTTTGACACAGCAAGTGTTTAGCTATTCAGCGCGGGAACACGGTCGCTATAATGGACACTTTTGGACAGGGAGCTTTTCGGGGTGCCATTTTGGGAAACGCGTAGGCCTACGTTTGTTTTGTTTCTGACTTTTAAATAAGCTTACAGAGCTAAGCTTATTTCTTCAGTAATTCATAAATTACTAAATCTGGGATTACAAAAATTCTGACGAACACATGAAAATTAAAAAAGACTTTGTTGAACTCTTTAGTCCGTCCTGCTCTACTGCATGGGCACATTATAGGTCCGTCCTTTGCTAGCAACCCGTCACGAGACCGCAGAGAGAGGTGAACAGTCTAATTTTGAGACATTGCTTACATCGGCAATCAATCGGGATATTATAAGTGGTTAATTTGTCATTTATTCAAATGGTTTCTCATTTTCTCATGCGTTTTGAAAGCAGTGGCATAATTATCTACCGCAAGTCTCGAAATGTTTTTATTTTAACTTGACCACATCCTGTGGGTCAGATAGCAACGACCTCAAGCGTCGATATTATTTATTTATTGTTTATCTTTCGTGTACATACCTACATCGTATTATATTCACACATATATTGTTTATACATTATAAATAGATAACGTTCTAGCTTGACATTTGCTGTACACACTTATAAAAGTATTTTTTGACGACTCCCGGCCGTATTAATCGAATATGGCTTGGCGAGAAAAACGTCTGCTTTTGGATTACGGCCTATATCTCTTTCCTTGTGAGAGAAGGCCCCGAGTCCCAGCAGTGGAAATGTAAAGTAGACTTCTTATGCTTATGCTAACTGTCGGCGTAAAAACATCGGGATGTAGCTAAGTATGACATCTCTGCGTGTGTTTTTGTGGAATACTTCCGATTAACACATCTATCAGATATAAAAAAAAACTAGCTTAATCCGTTCAGGAGTTATGACGTAACAGTCTGACACACACACACACACACAGACATTCGTACATGTGAAACTTATAACAGCCTATCATTTTTGATTTAAAAAAGTGTGTTGGGGTATACCTGTATCAATACGGTCCATTAAAGAGACACTGACACACACAAACATAACTTTCTTCTCAACATCTTCTACCGTCACAGGGCTTTGACTACAGTATGAAGAATCCATGTTTTGTTGTCACAATAAAATCACCTCCTTTTTTTCTATCTGGCTCTCAAGAAGGCTGCCGGAACACCGTGTTAGGTGCTTAGCGGCAGATTTTTTATTTGAGAGAGCATTTTAACTTTACATTGTAAAATTAGTAATAGTAAAACTAGAAACATTAATTTATACCAAAAAATATAATAGAATTTAGCGTATTTTTTTACAAATTGTACTCATCACTGCTTGCATGATGTCACACGTGAGGTCGCTTAGCATTTAAATGCGATTGTATTTAGTTTAAACCAGATATCATGTTATCAGCTTAGAACTTGGATTAGAAAAGTAAATTAAAGTAAATTTTAGATCAGTAAGCGATTCCAAGTTACAATATTAAGATTTTAATTTTAATCATGGCATTATAATATTGACATATTACTTTATATCTTAATTATAACCCAATTCTTTGACATTGCATGGAGTGATTCTGTCTTAGACACATTTGCACGCACACAAATATGGAGAAACAAAAGACTCATGATTAACAACTATAAAGACAACTTATATTAGATATATTTTTTTAAGACTATATATTCAAGTAAAATATACTATAAAAAATGTTAGTAATTTGGCAGAAGTGAGAGACGACACAAGGAAAGCTTGAGTGGTCTGTACACCGTTTAGAAATAAACTGCAGAGTTGCGATTACCTTACTATAGGTACTTACATAGGTACATAATACGTATTTACCTACGTCTAACTTTAGCCTGTTTAGGCTATGTATAATTAACGTTAAACACGACATTAGGTCTTATTATGTTTATGCAAGAATTTTCCTAGTAAGTATATTTAGTGGATAATTTTCGAGCGAAAGCAATTTTCTTGCGGGATTTGGAGAAATGGATTTTCAACCTGAATCAGCGTTTGTGGTGCAGTATTTGAGTTTTAAGTTTTTTCTAGCATTACGTACCTAAATTACTAAGCCTGTCACCAGGCTGTATCTCATAATCCGTGACAGCTACAAAGCCGGAATTTTCACAAGTTATGTATTTACGTACATTGCCGCTAAAGCTAAAATACTCAAAATAAAATCAATGAATAACTAAGTATTAAAATTACACTACAATTTAAATTTTATGTAGGCATTTGACTTTTAAAAAGCGAGTTTGGCTCGGTGGTACAAACGTCTGATTTTCACATCGATCCCGAACCAGGTGCCAGGCCTTACATCAATGACTTGTTTTTCAAGTTATGTGTGGATTTGCAATCGCTTTACGGTGACAGCCGACACGTTTGTGGACCACAATATCCGAAGACGTGTGTCATCCGTCAAACCGCACTTGGCCAGCGTGGTGGTCACCTATGGGCTATAACTCTCTCCTCGTGAGAGAAGGCCCGGAGTCCCAGCAGTGGGCTGCTTATGCTTTTATGCTAAAAAATATAATCTTATAAACTTCATGTCGTTAAGATGGAAGTAATTGAATTGATTAGAATCTGGCAGTGTGGCAATAAAGACAATAACTACATCCTCGCATGTATTAGCTTGCATTACAAAAGGCAGGTGTGTCATTATGTATGCATGCCTGCCAGACCGGTTCTTGATACCTACCTAACTAACTAAACATGCATCAGCTTGTGCATAAAGTGTTTAATTATTTCTAAGTTTCGGCCAATTTGTTAAGTCTTCATGACCTTTAGATTAAATTTAAACATTATTATATTAACTTATTGACTCAGGCGTTACTTTGCGGAAATCCATTGTAAATAGATGACAAAATTATTATTGACGACCTCGTTGGCGTAAAGGTTACCATGCCGGTCTGCTAATCAGAAGGTTCCGGGTTCGATTCCCGGCCCGGAATCTTTGTGCTTAACTAAATTTGTTGGCTGTGGGTCTGGGTGTTAAATATGTATTTATATATAATGTATGTATATGTAGTATATCAGATGTGTTAGCAACCATAATACGAGCTAGAAATGGTTCAGTATGGGGCTAACCAGCCGTGTGTGAAAACAAAAAAAAAAATATTTAGTGTACTTCCGCTGTGATCCGAAATCCAAATTAAGACAAGTAAAGGAAAAAATAACTAAGATTAATTAAGATTAACGTTACCTATCACAATTCGGAAATTCTTAACTCTACACGTGTTTCGCCTAACCACAAGGCATCATCAGGAGATGCTGACTCTTCGAACGACAAGTGGAGAATCACTCTCGCTCTCGACTTGTCGTTCGAAGAGTCAGCATCTTTCATCATTATTATATTACTCGATGTTACAATAAAGTGCAATTTGTGCCTTCTCAGCTTAATTACCGTATGTCGGATGACACGTTTAATAGTAGGTTCCGGGTATCAATCTTAGCACAAGTAGTCGTTAAGCCAAGTCTTCGGGTGGCTTGAAGACTCGACACCAGAGCTCGGCCACTGAGCTCATACGAAGAAGGTTTATATTTAATCAAGCAGTACCTCCTTTCACTTAGTTATCCTGATATCGAATTAATACTTATTAAGATTATTAGTTAGCAAACATCATTCATTTTGTCAAAATTTGTTAATAGTTTTTGTTTCAATTCGACTAGCTACTTTTGTTACACCGCACCGCCCTCTATATTAATTTGATGAAAGCAATGCCGAAAACGAGCGCCTGCGATTCAAGATCACTCTTCCTATAATAATAAGTTTATTTTATAAGTTATCTTCTATACTTTAAGACTCTTTGTCACAGTTTGTTCTTCTTTGCCTTTGAACTTCTAGCAATAAAATTTGGAGTATGTTTAGTTGATGTAAAATTAAAAATAATGGTATCACGTTTTTACCAGGGGTGAACTAAGGGTTAGTAATGGGGGTGAAAGTTTGTATTGAAAATTCTTTACTTATAAAGTTAAATTCTTGAAAGTTGTTATGGTTGTAGTTTATATAATGGTTAAAATAAATTTATGCAAATATTTGCCAGGTTACGCGAAAAGCGACCTACACGCGGGCGGAGCCGCGGGCAACTGCTAGTACATATATATAATAAGAGGGTTGTAGTTTTTGAAAATAGACCAATTTGAATTTGAAACAAGCCTAGAATATTTCAATATATGATGATGAGTAATGGAGATACCGACCTACGTCAATGATGTCAGGCTTCTTATCATCAGGATCGAGAAGTCCATCATCGATGCCTATGAAGGGGATGTTGTTGTTATGTCGAGCCACCTCGTCGTCCAGGTCGTCTATCTCTGGACCTGCAACATAATAATAAAGAGATAACTTTGAAAGTAAATCTTACTGTTAAGTTATTTGTGTTTTGTAACGTATCGCCGTAGGTATCACTTTGGTCATTGACTATAATGCTTTTGTTGTATCCATAAATAAATAAAATATATGTGATAGGTTACCAATAATAAATTGAACACTGATTATTTTGATGTTTTATGATAATTTTGGAAAGGTTTCATTAATGTTTCATTAATACAAGATTTGGCCAAGATGCATGTTAGTTACAAAAAAAAAACAACTATAATATAAATTGTCTTAAAAAGTCAAAACATTTATTGCATCATTAAATGTTATACAATATTACTAATCATAAAACATGTAATGCACCCAAGTCAGGAGGCTAACTCCAACGTAAAAATAAAGCAAATTTAAAACGGGAAAAACCAGTAAGGTTTCGATGTTCTTAAACGATCTGACTAAAAGTTTTAATAAGTTTGCGCTTAACCCATGTTGCGCTCCAGAATTTAGAAAGTACGCTTGCCTTAAAAATATAGTCAGGACTATACGAGTATTTCATTTCCGGTTTATGTGAGATCATTAATGACTAATCAAACATATTTGGGTCAATTTACTAATTTTTTATAAAAGTCCATCATCATTAATTTGCATAACCAAGCTTCGCTTAGAAAGTGCAAGAAATACTAGCCACAGTTACTTAGCAGTAACCTTGGGGGTTTCCGACCGCTTTGGTTCGTCACCAGGCTTTATGTAATTATCTTCCAACTGCAGTGTTTTTACTCGACTCTATATTTCATGTCACACTTACGTTATAAATACAAGGTAATTCCCTCTAAAGGGCCTGGGTTGTACTGAGGATAATTAAAGTGATTCATAGTTTCAGAGGAATACTAGAAAACCGCAAATTTAATTGGTAAATACAGAATATTATTAACATCTTGGACGGGTATATACTACATAACTCATATATACTAGCTTTTTGCGTAAATAGATATATGTAGTCAGTATAGTGCTTTTATAATAAAACTGCCTAACACATATTTTTTTACATTTATTGGGCTTGCGCTTGATCGGAATTCACATGATCGTATGCGATATTGAGATCAAAGGTGGAGCACGCTTGCCCAGAGGAAAATCTTTCCTTGAAAACCCGCTACAGTTATAGTTATCGATTATAGATACTCGTATATTTTTAACTAGCTGTGCTCCGCGGTCTTACCCGCGATATTCCGTGGTAAATAGTAGCCTATGTGTTAATCCAGGGTCTAACCTGTCTTCATGTCAAATTTCATCAAAATGAGCGTAAAGAAGTATCAAACGTACACACACACAAACTTACGCATTTATTATATTAATAGGATTGTTCATATAAAATTGTACTGTATTAGTTATACATTTATTTTGTTTTCTTGAATAATAGGTACTAGTGACGTACTCAGACTAGACTTAGGTTTTGTACCATAGTCTAGAATAGTATTGCCTTTTTCAATGATGTGTGCAGTTTGTAATGCGGAAGACTATAAGGCTAGACAAGTCTATACATTGTTATTGAATGCGCAATATTACAATGAAGTAACTTAATGAAATAGGTATTCGTATTATTATCCCACTAATATTATAAACGCCATGGCTCAAGCGGCTGAATCGATAAAGGTGAAATTTGGCATGGATGTAGCCTTATATTGGACCAGCACTTGGATATTCAAAAATAAGTTTTTGAATATCCAAGTGCTGGTATGTTTGAAAATTGCTTAAAAATAAAGCAATTTTCAAACATTTAAGTACAAAAAAAACGTTATAACGTAGTAAAACCATCTGTGAACAAATTTAGTTCATCATAAAGAAGTAGGCCGTGCCGAGAATCGAACCCGGGACCTTCTAAAAAAAAGAATGTGAGTGTAGGGTCTGACCTGCGAGCGGCGGCTTCTGCTTGCCCCGGTCGGGCTCCAGCAGTGGCTGCGAGGGCTGGTCAGACTCGTGCTTGCCGTTTGCGTGCTGGAACCATACGTATACACATTAAAATAAAGTCAACGATACAGTTTTTAGGGTTCCGTACACAATAAGTAACAAGTAGCAACGGGATCCTATTAGGAATGCTTCACTGTCCGTTCGCCTGCCTGTCTATCATCAGGGAGTATTTCATGAGCCGTTATAGCCAGACAGCTTGACGACCTCGTTGGCGTAATGGTTACCATACCAGACTGCCAATCAGAAGGTTCCGGGTTCGATTCCCGGCACGGACAACATCTTTGTTGGCTGTCGATCTGGGTATTAAAATATAAATCTGTATAAAGTATGTACGTATGTATATACATACGGTATATCAGTTGTGTTAGCAACCATAATAGAAATGGTTTAGTATGGGGCTCACCAGCCATGTGTGAAATGTGTCCAAAAACAAAACATTGGTATTTTTACAGATTATGTAGGGAAAGGCTTACAAAAGACCATACCCTCCACTAAATCAGTCATTAATAAGTATTGATTAATATTTGTAACATTAACTATCAGACTTTCCTTCCTTGGTTCAATACCTATGATTATTACAGAGAACAATCATCCTAAAATTAATAAACAACAATTTATTATGATGATGACTACAAACAGAATAGCGTAATTGCGGTAATGCTCAAATTAAATAAAAATAAATAAATAAATAAGTATTTGGACACATTTCACACACGGCTGGTGAGCCCCATACTGAACCATTTCTAGCTTACTTTAATTGTATGGGAATACAATAAAAGTAACTTATGCAGATTTCTTATACTTAGCTGACACGGCAAACGTTATTTTTCTTTAAAAAATAGATAGTAACAGATACTCCGACCTACTAAACATACAATTTGGTAAAAATCCGTTTCGGAGGAGTACGGTAACTAACATTGTGACGTGGAAATTTTATATATTAGATAATTATTGGTAATTTGGTGGTTGGTGAAGTTTGGTGCTGTTATTCTTTTTCGATTTTTCAAGATGGAAAATCTGTTTTGCGTCCGACTCGTGAAATATTAAAGTTAAAATTTCTGCACATTCACTGTTTTACCATGTTAATTTTATCGTATGAAAAAACTTGTTTGACTGCACTCTTGCGGGATTCCCACAGAACAACTTTGTGTGAATTCGGAAATGATTCAGCGATTCCAAAATTATTCTAATTGAGTAAGCTTCGGTGACCAGTTAGACGGTGAAATAAAATATGTCTATTTGCTTTTGTTTCTTGGCTTGGCTCGTTGCGGCGGGAGCACTTCCGTGCCCGTAGATTTAAAGATAAAATAACATTTTCACGTTCAGCTTATAAATAGTGTGTAAAATCATATATTAAGACAAAGAATCGTAAAAAAATATACATATGTAAATGCGTCATGTAGTCAAACGCTGTTCAGAATTTCTCCGATTCAAAATACAAATTCAAATTCAAAATGTCTTTATTAGCAACACAAATATACAAGAAATGTGCACCCTGTGCTTCGTTATTAGGGCATAACTGAGACTAAGACTTAAAATTAATTACATAATTATATAGATCTAGTTATTTACATTTAAATTATTATTCATTAATTATCAAACTAAATACGTTAGTCACATAGATGGTGTTAAACGCTGTTTCTTATAGTTTGAGGCTTTATAGATTAATATTTGATTCCTGAAAGCCCCCTACTCCCCCAGTTGCTGGCAGCTGTCCGTAAATGTGACGTCACATCCGATCCCTTTGCGACGGGATTTTCCCTGATCAGTGTGCATATTATAATAACCGCAGATAATATCAATGCAGAAAAGTAATTATTCATTAATCATGTAATTTAATTATTTTAATGTTTACTTTGAACGACCTCGTTGGCGTAATGGCCACCATTACCATGCTGGTCTGCCAACCAGAATCTAAAGGGTTCGATTCCCAGCTCTCGGTCTGGGTGTTAAATATGTATCGATATCAAGTATATCAGTTGTATTAGCAACTTCGGTTTAATATTTGATCGAAGTGTTAGCAACCATAAAACAAACTAGAAATGGTCTAGTATGGGGCTAACCAGCCGTGTGTGAAATGTGTCCTAGAATTAATAATAATATAATGTCAAAATGAAATGGTAGTGCAAGGAAGAAGAGCAAAAGGCCGCCCGAAAAAGACAAGGATGGAGTGTGTGAATGAAGACATGACAGAGAAAGGATTGAGTGTGGAGATTACTTCTGATAGAGGAGAGTGGAAGAAGAGATTTGCTGTGCCGACCCCACCTAAGTGGGATAAGGTTAAGAAAAAAAGAAGATAATGTAAAAAAAATCGTTTTTTTTTTCCCCTTAACTAGGTAGTTTCCATATAAATGTAATATAATTAAATTAATAACGGTCGAGTAGATACTTAAAATAAATGGAAATTTGTCAAATTTGTATATAGTTCTATAGTACTTAGCTTGTACTTAGAATTTAATTAATGTTTTTGAAATGTTATTACTCCTTACCTAGATACTCATATAAAATTAAAATAACGTTCGAGTAGATACTCAGAACTAATGTCGATGTTTTCATACATTATATCGAATTCGAATACGTGTAGAGTACCCAAGTCTTGTTTTCCAAGTGCTCCGAAAACGCACATGCTCCGAAGACTACAAAACCTAATTGTCCTTTAACTGTACTTAAATTGTACTTGATTTCGATTCTTGTAAATCCCGAGTATCTCCAGACAACACAATACGGTCGTCTTATCTCCATTGATGAGTAAATGTTTATTCAACCACTACTACTCTGTTACTACTCACAATAATGACCGTGTTAAACAGTGCCCTTGACATTAATTACTTTGAACTTGGACTATTCATTTAGTGGATTATTTGGGTAAGCTAGTGCATTAGGTAATTATTATGTTTAGCTAAATGTTTTATTTATCTATCCAATATGATACTTATGAGAAAGTTATGATGGTTTTTGACATTTTTAAATTTGGTTCGCTTCTCTCAATTAAGTACAATGTAAAAAATATCTTATCTAATTTTAAATTAATATAGGTATAGTGTAATATAGATTATAAGTTTTAAAGTAGGTATAGTTTGAATGTTATTAGATTTAACTCTTCTTCATATTTAGAAATTAATGTTATAGCGTAGTTTTGTGCACGTGAAAGCGATAGTGTTTTTTTTGTAAGTTAAAAGTTAGGTGCACTATTAGCGGTAGTTCTACTGCACTTAAGATAAATATTTATAAGTTTGTAATTCAGATATATTAGATTATATTTTGATATAGTATTTTACCACCAGCCCGATGGTCAGATGACATCGTTAGGCACGCTGGAAAGAGCTGGTGGAAACTGGCTGAAGACCGTCCTATATGGCGTGTTGGAGAGGAGGCCTATACCCAGCAGTGGGAAGATACAGGCTGATGATGATGATAGTATTTTATGAACTACTCTGTTTGTGGATTTTCATAATAAATAAACAAAAAAAAATACCACAAGTTTTTCATACAATCTGAGCATTTGAAACTGCACGGGTCAGCGACACTCTGACCTAAGGTAGAGCATGTCTAACCTGGAGTTTCGGGCTCATAAGGAAACCGCCAGAACTTAAAATGTCTTAGTTACTATGAATCGAATTATCAGTTAATATTTTCATTCACTCAACTCTCAAAACTACTTACGTATTAGAAAAATTATGTTACTTATTTATAAAGTTTTTATGTGTTGGCAAGCGCTTGATGGCAACGCAACTCACCTGATGTTAGGTGACATGGTGGTCTCGGATGAAGCGCGCTTGCCTAGAAGACACCGGTTCACTCTCGCTTTGAAGATACTTTCACTGACTATTAGAGAAACTATAGGTACATGCTGTATCTTGTTGGCAGAGTCAACATTTGAGAACTTTTGTAAAGTTAATTTTCTTTTGCTCGCTCTCATTTGTTTATGCACGCGAAATGACATAACGTATTAAATAATTTCTGTATTGATTTTATGCATAAATGTTATTGAAATAGTTGGTCGAAAACTGATTTTTGGATACATTGTAGAAACAATGTTTTTGGCTAGAAAATGCGATGTCCGAGTCAATTGTTTTACACAACCATTACAAAACCAACGCAATACTCAGTTCGGTGTTCTCCAAATAAACAGAATAATGTAAATGATATAGTAGGTATGTATAATCAATAGTTTTTTTGACGTGTATTGAAGGTCAAGCATATACCTAGCTATTACGTATTTATATTGCTAACCAGTACAGTCAATACAGTGTGGGAGGGGTCAATGAACTGCGCTAAAGCCTCCAGAATATTCATGTTTTAATAAAATAATCATCATAAAACTATACGATGATAGCCTTGATTAGTTTAACCAGTGTTTTTTTTTGAAAAAATAATTTGCTTTTATAAGTTTAATAGTCTATCAACAACTATGTTTTTCGTAAGCAAAAAGATATAATAACAAATTAAAAAACAGTATAATCAATAGACGAAGAATATAAAAAATATAAATACCTATGTATATAATTTGTTTATTTATTTTTTATTTGTCTATGGTATAATATATCGGTAGTTAAACGATACATATAAAATCAAAAATAAGTCGAAAATGAGTTTCGTACTTTTCTTTTCCAAACCTATTTTCCTTGGAAGAGTTGACTTGCCAAAGTGTAGGAATGTAGACTAGCTCCACAGAACCCTAAAAAGGTCCACTAGTATACCATCCAAATTTAATACATTATTTCGATAGCTTCAGTTCTGAATACCTAATAGTCTAGCGCGAACTCGTGAAACATAAGGAAATGTTTTTCAGATTTCTTGAGGAAAATACATTTGGCATTAGTTTGTTTTTCAGGAGTAATGAACTCAGCGTGTGCGTGGGTTTACACTTTTTGAGGTGACGAGCGAAGCATGTTTAGAAATGTAATTAATTACTACATAATTATTATTAATTATTACATATTCATTTATAGTTTGCCAATAGACTTTATTCTGATAGGTAATATACAACTTAAAATAATGATAATACAAGTCAATTATAAAATTAAAAACTAAAAATGGTATATTGTTAAATTGGTCGAAAAAATAAACACACACATTACCGTAAAAGTTAGTTTTTAGTAACCTTTACAAAGGTTCTGAAGTTTCGGACTTCCAAAGGTCCGAAATGACCTATCCTTTCGGACAGCTTTAATGAAATTCCATAAATAAGTTAGTTTAAGGTATCGTTTTTTTCCATAATTTTATGCATAAGTATCTAATATCAACGTGTTTTATACTATTTTACGTGCCATCCAACCTACGGTAGCGTCTAGAAAATTGCACCTTTATAACGACAGTCTTGTGCATGGTCACCCATTCAAACACCGACCGCATCGACCGTTGCTTAGCTTCGATGA
The DNA here is from genome assembly GCA_035578125.1 of Mellilla xanthometata. NCBI lineage: Eukaryota > Metazoa > Arthropoda > Insecta > Lepidoptera > Geometridae > Mellilla > Mellilla xanthometata. The sequence continues at coordinate 14,111,769 of JAPUBQ010000010.1, forward strand.
TCGTGTCAGATACTGAACCATTTCTAGTTCGTATTATGGTTGCTAACACAACTGATATACTACATATACATACATATTATATATAAATACATATTTAACACTCAAACCCACAGCCAACAAATTTAGTTAAGCACAAAGATGCTGACCGGGCCGGGAATCGAACCCGGAACCTTCTGATTAGCAATCCGGTATGGTAACCTTTACGCCAACGAGGTCGTCATAGGGATAACTTGTTGACAACCGAAACCACGGGATTCTGTTAGGTTGCAAATGAGGGATATCCTTAAATGGGTGCCCGAACTGATTGTTTTCATTGTAATAGTGAGTCAGTTGCCAATGACGCAAGCTTTCGTAAAGTTCGTTATCACCTGCGTTAAGGTTTTTGGTTATAGAGGCTTTATGAGGAGGCTTCTTTTGCTTTTCATCTTTGCCAGTTCATTCAATCAGTAGCGTGAAAAGATTTACTGATTTATCCTGTATTATGCGATTTGAAGGACATTGTTTTACGCCAAATTAAAATACCATTTATTTCATCATTTTTTTTTCAAGTCATATAATTGCAAGCAGATACAGTCAAACCGATGTTACACAAATTTAAAAATAATAGGCCTTAATAACTTTCATACAAAATCAATTCATTAATCGGTATTAGTATTACTTTTTTTTATTAACCCCATACTAAACCATTTCTAGTTTGTGTTATGGACTGAATATTTATGGTAGCTAACACAGCTGATATACTACATATTTACATACATATTTTATATAGATACATATTTAATACCCAGACCCACGGCCAACAAATTTAGTTATGCACAAAGATATGGCCGCGCCGGAATCGAACCCGGAACCTTCTAATTGGCAGTCCGGCATGGTAACCTTTACGCCAACGTCCTCGTCATGAACCACATGGCAACGGTTCATGTACTGACAGTCAAAGCGATTTGCAAATGCTGTTAGGGCTAACCCGGACTCTACGCACCATGAATACCTACCTAGGATGCATCTCTACGTAAAAACAAGGAAAACATGCTAGGAAATTATTAAGAACTTTAATATATGTTTAATTTGTCACTAATTTTGTAATTGAATACGGTCGTAAAGTACCTAATGTACATAAATAAATGATGAGATGAGATTTAGAAACTTAAATTTAAGTTCGACTAGCAGTGTTAAGACACGCGCCGAGATTTTTTTATCTGTAACTTGGGAAGTCTGTGAATGACCGCGTATGAACTTTCATGCGAAGCGCAATATGTAGTTTTTAATTGTTTTTTAAACGGTTTTGTATTGTTAGAAAGAAAATTCAAAGTAATATCGTGCAGCAATGCCTGTCACACCATGTAGAAAAACTGGGACATATTCAGAGGTTTATTCAACAACACGAACGCACGGGAAAGTTAATTTCGTATAAAATATTTTTAATAAAAAAATAACAGGCTTAAAAATTAGTGTTGTCTAGCATCACCTACTTACATACTAAGGCGAAATCTGGAGCCAGATTTATGTATTACATTTAACTAGCAAAATAACTAAAGGGACGCTGCGTTCATAATTATAATTGACCTTCGTTTAGAATGACATGCTCACATTCTTTAACTCCGAATGCACCCAAATTTTATTACAGTCTCTTGAACTTTTGAAATGGTTCCAGTCTGTGGTTTCGGAAGAAATTCATAACATTGATAAGACTAAAGAAACTCACCGGTCGACTGTGATTCTTCTCATTGCTAATCAGATCCGAATTCTTTCTCGGCGAAGTTGGTCTCCCAAAAACTTGTTCCAAAACTTTAGAGTCCAACTCTTTGCCCGCAGTTTTAGGGGATTCGTTAATAATTTCCAACTTTGTATTCTCCGACATGACCACTGCACTGTCTTGTTAAGCTGGGTTAAAGTAAAAGGGGACTTTTAATTGAGAAAAGTCACTTTTATTTTATAAATAGTTTCACAAATTTCCGACCGACGTGTGAATCGCGCTACGAATACGCGGTGACTGGCAGCAGGCGGTCAAACACTCCAACAGATCTCGGCGTGTGTTTCCACTTACACATTTATATTATTCCCTAGTTTCTTATGGATTTATCCATAAAACTCCCTAAACTACTTCAGAAAAACCTATTTTTAGGGATCATAAATAAAATGCAGACAATAAATAGCACAGCATATTATTTTATGTGACAAAAAAACATTATTCGTAATTATACATGACCATCTATTCGATTTATATTGTTGGAGGTTGAAGCATTACTTTTACACTCTTTTCCCGTACGCAAAATAGCACTGTTGGGTTCTTAGCTTTGTATGAAGCAAACCGTTAAGGGTTTCATTGGAAAGTGTTTCTTTTGACAGTTTTGACATATTTGAGAATGCTGATTAATCTTTCCTCTTCATTATTTGAAGAAGAAACTGCTAGTGTAAGTGAAATGATAACTTCAAGGTTTTCGTTTTCCCTAAAATTCCTTAAACTAAGGTTCCTTCCTCCTAGTTCCTCCTTGAACTAAAATTCCTTATTCTTTTTCTAATTGACCATAACCATCCAAAATAGCAGTTATTTTTCCCCAAAAAAGGGAGAATTCTCTAAAAGTGGAAACACTCGACTGAACAGCTTGTTGGTACGCCGATGATTTAATGAGTGATTTCTAAAAATACCTATCTGTCTGTTCACGCAAAACGTCTCGTATAATCAGCGTGTAACTCGAATCAGTAAAGAAACAATTTAAAAGTTTACTTCCTCTCGTTCACACTCATGTGGTTGTGCGAGTGAGAGGACATGAACTTACAAATATTTTCTTTATTTAATCCAGTTATATATGTACCTATGTAATTACAAAATTAGCTATATGTATGTAGTTTAAGTATTCTCTATAATTAATTGAATATTCACTTCTAATAATAAAGTCATATGGGAGCAAAATAGCATAATTAAACCAGCGTATATGATAAGGCTACGATTTTTCAGTTCCAAATCTGAAATTCAGTCATTTTAATTTCAATTTCAGTTTATGTTTCGGGAAATAATAATGAAATTAAAACAAATCTTACTTTTTCAGCAGGCGTTTCGTTTGTAAAGAGTACACAATGATACAGAAACCTTCGTTACCCACTGCACAGAATAATATCTTCCACTGTTAATTTTTTATTTGTTCTTCAAGACACTATTTTCCGTCATAGTCCTATTTCTGTTTACGTCATAAAACATTATTGCAAAGTACTTTCCAGTATTCAATGCATTTAGCCATTATGACGACAATAAGCTAAAATATTTATGGTTAAACTTTTGACTCAAGGTTTTGTGACGCGTGAAAAATCCAAAGTTTTCCCCATTGACCGGTTAGTGGTAAACTGGATATTCAAATTGATCGCCTAATAAGTAAGAAGATATACTAGATTATAATTTACATAGAAGTATAACGTAAACTGATGTACTTTTATGAGTCATGGCAGTATGGGGATTTTCGGTATTTTAAACGTATGATACTTATGTTACTTTCTCTCCTCAATTTTCGGCATAACCAGGCCAAGTGCAAGTTGGCGGATGACGCACAACTTCGGACTTGATGGTCTTCGGATCATATGGGTTCCCTCACGATGTTTTGATTGATGACGATTGAATAATATATTTGTATCAAAGTACTGTGTCAAATAAATAAATTTATATTTTACTTTCTTTTTGACTTACAATTATTTTATTTACGAATGAGTTAGATTATGATTTGACAAGTTTGTACAGTTACAGTGATTATGATGATGATGATCTCGATGACAATGATTTATAAGTTTTGAAGCAGTGATAGAAGTAAATTTTCAACTGAATAACTACTTTTCCCTTAACCGATTTGACAAAACAAAGTTTTGACAGTGCTCCCAATTATATAATACCCATTATTAAATAACCTTTGAAAACCGTGTTCAAATGCGTTCGAAGTCGAGTATTCGAAATTATAACGTACCAGACAGTCAGAAAGTCAAACAGACAGACAAACATTCCAAAATAGTTATTTTCTTGTCTGTTACTCTTCTTTAAACGCTCCCTATCAGGTTTTTGTAAAAATAAATAAAGTACAAACAGTCGACTTTAACTGTTAATTATATACATGACGGAAGAACATACGAATGTGTGGATGATATAAACCAGATATATGCTCTTCATTTGATTTAGTTGAAAATAAACTAGGTTTAAACAGGGTTACTAGTAATAAGCGTACAACCTTCCTTTTTTTATTCTTTGTAGAATAAAAAAAGAAAACCGTCTGTTTTTTTATTATTTATTCTTTGTTGACGGAGCGCATAATACTTAATTTGATTTAAAATAACTATTTAGTTCTTTATAAAAATATATCTCAATAATCTTTGTAAATATTAACTAAGATAACAATGCCATTGGCCTATAAACATTCCGAATTCTCCTTTTTGACTTTTATAAATGTTGGCTTTATATTATTAATTGTTTTCAGAGCATCGGGGAAAAACCCTGTTGTAATAGATAAATTAATTAAGAAAGCAAGTGGTTCACAGAGGCATTCCTTAACAGTTTAAACAATTTTCGTGGTAACTTCATCGATTCCTTCACTTTTGTTAGTTGATTTAAGATTATTTATTATATTAAGAACATTAAACGGTGTACATAGTGCCACAAACATAGAAGTATTACGGTTATCAGTTATAATTAAATGTCATAAAGATATACTGTTAGTGGCGTTTTTTTTGGGTTATTCAATTTTACATGCAACCACAAAGCTTAGTGCGAAGCTTGTTAAAAACATTGTACCAAATCAAACTCATTTATATAAGTTATAGTTTTCGGTTAATTATAGTGCACCCTGCCTGTTGGCGAGCATAGATAAGATATAATTTATCTTTAAAACTACTTACATTTACATTGTTTATGTATATGGAGGCAGAGAAGCGTTGCCTCACTTAACGCCTTATATAAAACCACGAGCAAAACTACAGTGATTACATTGAAAATAGTATTTAAGGGAATTTTTAAGGTTCCGTACTTAAACGGGACTCTATTACTAAGCCTCGGCTGTATGTCTGTCTGTCTGTCTGTGATGTGGCGGTGCGTGGCGTAGGAATTATGTATTATGTATGTAAGTATTAACTATAAAAATAATATAGCGGTAATGCAGCGAGCGTGATGGGCACCTTTGCACCAGGGGCGAGCAGGGGCGGGTTATTTGATTAGTATTAGTATTAGTATTATTAGTATTCGTTTTTAATATGTGACATGTATAAATCCAATATTGACATTTGTATTAAAATATGAATAAATTATCCCAGCTACTGGCATATCAACTTTAAAAATCAATTATAAATTTAAATTATTAAAGGGGGCTCCCATACAACAGTGGTACGGAACCCTTCATGCACGATCCCGATGCGATCCTCGCACTTGGCCATCGAACACTCTTACCCTTAGGTGAAGTGGATCGTGCCTAGTCTGGAATTACTAGCTCTCAAGGAGGCTGCCTGAACATACTGTTTAGTGCTTGGCGACCAATTAAAACACAGATATTTGGCCACAGGGTACATTAAATTAATGTACTTGTTACGCGATTAAAAAAAAAATCCTAGATTAAGAGTTGTACTAAAATCGTCATAAGGTTTTACATTAGTCCTCTTTGTAGAAAATACGTATGCAAATGTAGTATAGAGTACAGCCACCTGAGCGTCTCGATCTGACACAATAAACAAACGCTTTGATAAGATTATATATACATAATCAGGTGTTGGCACCATTACATCAGATACAGACACTTCAATGCTCGCTAAATACATTACGCATTTATTACAATATTTTTTCTGTTTTTAATATATTTTTTTTAAATTTTCAAAACAGTAAATTTACTATAACTAACTTAAAATATAATATAAAAACTTTAAAAAACAAAACTAACGAGCGAAAACCTACTTCACGATGTGAATCTAACATGCTTCATTTACAAATTAAAGTTCTTTATGTCCTAACTACAATAAAGAAAAAGTTACACAATTTTTAGGGTTACATCAAAACTCAGTCGGGGAGGCTCTTTTCGTGGTGGCTTTTGCCAATTCTACATATTCTTCTTCGAAGATCTTAGATTTAATCATAATACTATTTAATTTTATTGCTTGGAAGTCAATCTCAAGAAAGTCAGCTACTAAGACTTTAATCAAATCAAATAATTTCAGACTTACATATGTCCATACAATGTTAACAAAATTAGATATGACCGTAGTATGAGTTAAAACAAAATAATTTAAATTAAACTAGCAATATAATGGATGAACTCCTGAAAAAAAACGTCCAGTGAGTCGAATGACAGCAAAAATAAACTGAATACAAGATGATGAGTGGAAAGTGCTTATTCTGGCGTCCTGCCACTTCACGGGGGTATTCCCAAAATTCGCGAAAGAGATAACTAATGAGTAACGCATGATAATCGGCAAACGTAGTGTAGGACGCCCTACAACCAGGTGGAGCGATGATCTGAAGAAGGTAGCGGGTAGTGGATGGCGACGAGAGGCACAGGATAGGGCCTAGTGGCGTGCCTTGGGAGAGGCCTATGTCCAGCAGTGGACGAGCATAGGCTGATGATGATGATGATGATGCATGATAATAGCAGTTATAATAAGTACTTTGATTAAAACTGTAAAGTAACTATGTAATGTGTCTTTGGAAAGGTGACCACGCACAAACAAGACTGTCTTTAAAAAGTGACATTTTCATCCGGGCGCTACCGTGGGTTGGATGACACGTAAAATTGTAAGTCCCGGTTATTAAACATAGTACAAGCAGTCGTTAAGCTAAAGGCCTAAGGACGGCTCGAAAACTCTCGACACCAGAGCTTGTCAATACAACAATCTTAAAAACAACGTATGTGTTTTCAAGTTTTACTCATTTTTGTTATTCTTTGTTTAGTTAACTTAGCTCAATAATCAGAATCAAATCATTTATAATTAACCTTATGACTATTTTTGTCATACACGGCACGTCACTTACAAATAACATTTTATTAAAATTATATAATTTTTAAGAAATAAATCGCAATAACTAATTTATAATTAATAATATTAACTAAGCTTAAGCTTAAGCAAGAGTAAGCGTATTGGGTAACTGTGAAGCTCACTTATTGTATGTACAATAAATAAATTAATAAAAAATGAAGGCTATGCGTTAATTTTCTGTGATCATATGTTATGTAGTACGTAGTCGAAATGCATCGATAATACAATGACAATAAATATATTATCCGGCACCTTCTCTAGAAAATGTTCATAGCTTGCGTACATATTCATACATACGAGTATACTGTTATATATATTAATACATATGAGTGTACTGTTTATATTAGCCAGTCGTTATCAGATAAGCGTATTGCTATTCCAGAGTCAATGGTAGGCGGAATAATAGCGATCAGCTATGCGCTAATTTAAACTTTAAATTATCGTAGAATATAAGCGGTTAAAGTTATTATAAAATAGTTTAAAAACTGTCTAAAGAACAAACTACAGTTAAGATAAAATAGGACATACATTGTACAGTTTTACATACATCTTAGTATTTAGTATTTTTAGAATTTTTGACTAGATATACAGATACAGATAATTTATTAGTAAATATAGATTTACAAATCATTTTACAGTCATTATTTTATAAACATATGTCAATTATTAATTAATTTGTAATTGATAAATTCCTTAACATTATAGTGTGCTTTATTAATTAAAAATAATTTCAGCTTACTTCTAAATATGTTAGGGGAAGCTGTATTGCTGATATACTCAGGCAAATGGTTAAATATAAAATTATAAGTAAATTAATATGTCTACCAATAATACATAGTAGATTAAGTTACATACATGTAGCAACACCCTATGTACAGGGTACAGTAATTAATTAGCTATAAGTTATTGTAATTATCTGTAATACTAAATGAATAAATTAATAAATAAACAAGCCTAAGAGTATTTATACAATGAGACTCATGTACAACAGCTGGGAATAGGCCTATCTTCTATCTGGGTGGGGAGAGCGGCGGCAATGCGCTACGCGGTCCTGCATCCCTGCCCCCGTCGTGAGATGGGACACCGTGAGGTTTTAGTCGGTAGTGACGGCCCTCTGGCCCTCGAGCCCGACATACCCCGCTGCAACACATACACACACACCACCGACCATGTGACGCGGGCGCGTGGATAGCTGATTTGCCCCGCCCACCGCGGTATTTTACACGCGTAAAATACCGCGGTGCTATTTTATCGGCCAAGTTATTTTTCTATTTATTCTTCGTTCGCTGTTTATACTCGACAGACCACCCAAACCTTTTCTTATCTTGAACCAATACTCAAACGACTGTATGCGCGATCCAGGATTGGTTGCTCTATTATTACTAGCAGGCGTTATGAACGATGACGCTATTACTTCCTACCTACCATCAACATGATAAAATGTGGGCAGTTCTTTGATAAACGCGAAGGCTTACAAACGTGCGGCTCTTACCGTAATTTATTATCAAAAGTTTTGTCAATAATTGTCCAAAATGGGTTGCGGTGAATTCCTCGTGAAGTACATTTTGTTTTTTACCAATTTGGTGTTTGCGGTAAGTGATACATCCTGTTGTTCTTTGTCTTGATAAGTACTGTGGGAGCCATGGAAGGTGGAACAGGTTGGATGGTGGTTTGAAGATAGGAGCGGTAGGTGACAGTCAAAGGTTAAATAAATTGTTTTGAGGTTGTAAGGTAGAAAACTTTCAACACCAGGGGTTACAACTCTGCTCCCTATAGAAGAAAAAACAAGGGCAAATGACGATTTAATACGACAAATGACTAACCGGAAAGTAGTGTGACTGGATCGTATTTTGATAAGGTATATGTTATATACAACACTTGAAAATGAATATCCTATTTTAATCTTCAGTGTTTTTTTCTGCGTTCTTTCATTGAACTAAATGGTAAAGCTAGTTGCTTGGCCATTCTTGACTCATTCTTACTATACCATAATAGCTTGAAGCGCGCGTCAGGAATTACCATTATAATGGAGTTAGACAACAACAAACACTATCTTTATCAAGATGAGTTAGATCCATTTCTGTTGAACAAAAGATTCCACGTTAAGAAATGAGATTCATGTAGGTATTTCTTGTGTAGTACGAAGAAAAAAACTAAAATACGGTTAATTGTGCGCAAAAATATGCATACAATTTACAATAAGTAATTCTGACAAAAGGATGTGCATAAAAGGACAAAATTCAGCATAATGATGAGAGCACCAAGTACTGCAGCGCTGGGTTTCAATTTGCGCTTTGACGTCTTTTGTAGGCATAATACTATTATGCATGATTTAATTAGTTTAATTAATTAAACATTGTGTAAATTCATAGGTGCTGTATGCTTTTCTTCATAAATAAGAGTATACGATATATCGTACCTATACGTACGATATAGGAAGTTTCCATTTAACATCATCGTCATTATCAGCGTGTAGTCGCCCACTGCTGAGCATAGGCCTCTCTTCATGTACGCCAGTCATCCCGGCGTTGCGTTGCTCTCGTCCATGTGTTGCCTCTAATGTTCCGGATGCTGTCGACCCAGCGTGTTAATGGTCGGCCGTCGCTTCTCTTTCTCCATTGAAAAAAACTATGTATTATTTTCTTTTCGACGACCTCGTTGGCGTAAAGGTTACCATGCCGGTCTGCTAATCAGAAGGTTCCGGATTCGATTCCCGGCCCGGTCAACATCTTTGTGCTTAACTAAATTTGTTGGCTGTGGGTCTGGGTGTTAAATATGTATTTTATGAAGTATATCAGCTGTGTTAGCAAACATAATACGAGCTAGAAATGGTTCAGTATGTGGCTAACCAGCCGTGTGTGAATGTGTCCTAAAAAAAAACTTTTAGTTTATTAGCAGCCGGACTGGACCTCAATTGTTTTCAGGGGGGCAAAAACTGAAAAATGCCACCTCCACCCATTTTTTTTATCATTATAATAATGTGTACTATTAGGTGCAAAAGTCAGGGGATGTTGGTTAAAGCGACCTATTCTAGACATGGAGACACACAGGGTGCACAACAAAAAGTTAATATTACTACTCGTATGGCTTGAAAATTCACCGGAGCTTTGCCATACTTGTATTTATCAATTATATTTATACGTCCCCTTTCCACTACCGAACGAGCAGGGAGACTGCTAGGAGGCACCGATATACAGTGGAATAGCTGAAAATGCGTACTAAGCGATTTGCTTCCACATTTATAGTACGGACGGCCAAACTGTGGAACTCCATACCGGAATCCTTGTTCCCACCGAATTACAACCTTACTGATTTCAAGGCGAGAGTGAACCGGTTCCTTCTAGGCAAGCGCGCTTCATCTTAGACCGCAATGTCACTTTACATCAGGCGCAAGCGCAAGCCTATTGTGCATTAAAAAGTAGACCTCTAGAGACAAAATTCTACTGACTACTGAAAATTCAGTATGTGTACAGTTAAGGTAATAATGGTGATATTTACACCGCTGTGCCCATTGCGGTAGAACGCGGTCACACCTCGCCAGCGTCGTGATAACTGTGATAACATATCTCGCCGCTGATAAGGACAACGGCTATGTATCAGCGGCGGAAATCGATCCTTTCCCAGAAAATATTCGTCAATAAGTATTATTTTCTAGAAATTTTGAATCAGATTTATTACTCATGTGCTAACCATTAATATACTACTATTAGTCGTAGATCATCTAACAGTTAAATTACATACAAACAAACAGACAAAAAATAAATTGGTCAATCTCGTTCGGTTAAATACGAGTATAATAGTCTTCCAAACAATAGATCATGCTAATATTTTTTTTTGTATTATTGCTTGAAATCCGTATCGCCCCCAGCGATGATATGAAAATATTGATGGCCGAGTGGCCAATGATTATTATTTAAAGTTCCGAGGATTCGCACAAAGCGTTTTGCTTCGACCTTCATTGTGAGAACTGCGAAGCTTTGGACTCTCTTTCTGAGTCTCTTTTTCCTGATAAGTACAATTTGGGGGTCTTCAAATCTAGAGTAAATAAGTTCCTTCTAAGCTAGCGTGATACATCTTAGACCGTTTCTCCATACCACTACAGAACCAGCAAAAGCACAGCGACGAGACATCGATTCACTGTCGAAGTTCCGAGGATTCGCACAAAGCGTTTTGCTTCGACCTTCATTGGAAGAACTGCGAACCTTTGGAACTTTCTCCAAATCTAGAGTAAATGTGTTCCTTCTTGGCAAACATGTTACATCTTAGACTATAGTAAAGCTTAACATCAGGCAAGCTTCGGTCAAACGTAATCCTATTCAGCATAATTATGGAGCGACGACGGTCTGCCTCCATCTAGCAAAGGGATATCCCCCGGTCAGATGTTGTGTCCGGAGACGGCCGTCCGACGGCCATGCATTGTAGCTTAGTCGTACGCGCGTTGAAAATACCGTTTGCGACAGAGACGCCACAAGCATCATAAAAAAACGATTCTCGTGCATTCCAGCTGGCAGGCCTGGCTATCCTGGGCCTGGGAGTGGCGGGACAGCTTCAGATCTCGGCCATCACGGACGTAGCTGATGGCAACCTGCAGGTGGCCCCCATATCCAGCATGGTGGTGGGCGGCATCGTCTTCCTCATCGCCTTCTTCGGCTGCTGCGGAGCCATCAGGGAGAGCAACTGTATGCTGGTCACTGTGAGTACACAACTGCTCAAGATTTTTAAAAGAAACAAGCATGAATTAAAAGAATTTGGTTAGGGTCTTCTTGGATTTTAAATTTATTGTCATGTGTATTCTACTAGCCAAACTCTTGCAATTGACAGCCATATTGAAGTAGTTGTGAAAAATACATGGGCCACCATTTTGTGGTGCATGCATATTGGACCGATTTTCATCGAATGAATATATTTTAGTGTCTTGCCAATTAGGTACGTCAGACAAATTTGTCCTAGGTAAATATTTCAAGTTAAGGCAGGGCTAGTTAATGATTTGAAGGTCCTTTATTTGACTGGTGATAACAACATTTTGTTAAAACATAAAAAGATATTTGATTATTTCTTTAGTTACAAATGTTTAAGCAGCATTTGAATCTGAGCGCTACTGTGGTTGGATGACGCGTTATTCTGTAATTCTCGACTGACACCAGAATTTAGCTACTTGCTGATGATTTTAGTTACGAGTAGATATTAAAAATAAATAAAAATAAATATTAGGACACATTTCACACACGGCTGGTTAACCCCATACTGAACCATTTCTAGTTCGTATTATGGTTTCTAACACAACTGACATACTACATATACATGCATACATATTTTATATAGATACATATTTAACACCCAGACCAACAGCCAACAAATTTAGTTCAGCACAGAGATGTTGGCCGTGCCGGGAATCGAACCCGAAACCTTCTGATTGGCAGTCCTGCATGGTAACCATTACGCCAACGAGGTCGATATTATTTATCAGGGATCGTGATAATTACCGATACCTAGGCTATGTATCGTCCAGTATTCCCGTCATCGGTTAGTTGATCGTAGCTTCCCAACTCTTATCAATCGCTTATACGTATGCATACATACATATATATATGTGTCTTATACGTAAAAACAATGATTTATTGTGAGTCATTTTGTATGTGTCATATCTTTATGATTATGACTATTCATGTTCTGTGTATGTGACATATATTTTTATCTCATATACCGTTATAGGTAGACAGTTAACATTTTCACAGATGAAGTATATTTTTTGTGATTATAACAAAAAAATCTAAAAACAGTCTAAATTGATAATTTTAGGGAGGTTTCTATTCAAGAAACATGACGATTGCGGTTTTTGCGTGCGTCCATTCTTCGTATGAGTTAAATTAAATTGGCCAAGCTCTGGTGTCTAGGAACAACAATTTAACGCGTCACCCGAACCTCGGTGGCACCCAGATAAAAATATTAAAAAAATAAAATAAATATTGGAACGCATTTCACACACGGCTGGTTGACCCCATACTGAACCATTTCTAGTTCGTGTCATAGTAGCTAACACAACGGATATACTACATATACATACATACATCTTATATATAAAATTTCCGTGTCACAGTGTTTGTTACCATACTCCTCCGAAACGGCTTGATCGATTTTTTCCAAATTTTATATGCGTATTCAGTAGGTCTGAGAATCGGCTACTGTATATTTAGTTTTTTTTTTATTAAGGCAAAACAACGTTTGCCGGGTCAGCTAGTATTTTATATAGATACATATTTAACACCCAGATAAAAATGATACTTTTGAATCGACTGTCTTGTGGTCACCCATCTAAAGACTGTACGTATCAACCGTCGCTAAAATCGAAGATTGCGTCAGTTCACCCAAGTAAGCCGAGGTAACAGCTACTTGGCCAGTTATTCTAATATTTGCTCATGTTTTGATTGTAGTACTCTATGGCGATGTTGGTCCTGATGATCGCCAAGCTGACGCTGGCTATCCTGATCTTCGTGCGTCTGGATGACGTGATCACCGCCGTGCCGCAGTGGCTGAGTCAGGCCTTCACTGCCAACCAGGAGTCCTTCCATGAAATCGAGAAAGCTGTAAGATCTTCTTTTGCATATGAACTTATTAACTATTATCGTCTTCCATCCCGCAAATCCTCAAGTCTTTAACCAGTGCGTCCTACCTGTGATGACATACGGTGCCGAAACGTGGACACTAACGCAGGGTTGATCCGAAAGTTCAAAGTCACTCAACGAGCTATGGAACGTATCGTATCCGCATCGAAGTTATTCGCCAGAGAACGAAAGTAACCGACATAGATTAACGCGTCAGTAAGTTGAAGTGGCAATGGGCTGGTCACACCTGCCGCAGAACCAATAACCGCTGGGGTAGACGAGTACTGGAGTAAAGACCGCGTACCGGCACACGTATTGTAGGACGTCCTGCAACGAGGTGGCGCGATTGGATATACGCAAAAAAGTGGGCAGTGGATGGAGACGATATGCTCAGGATAGGTTCGCGTGGCGTGCCTTGGGAAAGGCCTATGTCCAGCAGTGGACGCAGACGGGCTGATGATGATGATGATGATATGAACTAAGGCCAGGCTCTGGTGCCGAGAGATTTTCCAACCGCTCGATGGCATCTGAGATAAATTGACGGTTGCTTGTGCTAAGGCCAAAAGCTTCAGTCTAAGATCCCGTTAAGAATGACATTTTTCTTCTTCTTCGTATGAGCTAAGTGGTCAAGTTCTGGTGTTGAGAGTTTTTCAAGCCGCCCGAAGGCTTCTGACTTGGCTTGCCGACTGCTTGTACAAAGACTAACAGGCTGGATCTACAATTTAATTCATAGTTAGTAATTTAATTGATTTCCCCAGTTCTCGTGCTGCGGCCCGACCGGCCCCCTGGCTTACGGCGTGACGCCCGTACTGCCCGACTCGTGCTGCGCCACTTCCCCGTGCACCGTGCTCAACTCTTACAAGGGCTGCGGTGACGTCATCGGAGACTTCTTCCGCACCTTCGGCACCGCCATGGGAGCCGTGCTCATCGTCGTCGTCGCTATAGAGGCAAGTGTTGCCTGACAGTTCAAGCACGCGGTCACCTTGTGTACCACAGGCCTTACGTTCTGCTGGCCTTACGATCTATTGGCCTTACTTACCGCAACTCTTAAGTACCACTGACAATAACTCCTGCATGCTTTACGTACCGTTGGCCTTACGTTCTGCCGGCCTTACGTTCTGCTGATCTTGCGTTCTGCTGCTCTTACGTTCTGCTTGTCTTACGTTCTGCTGGCCTTACGTTCTGCTGGCCTTACTTTCTGCTGGCCTTACTTACCGTAGGCCTTATGTTCTGCCGGCCTTACGTTCTGCTGATCTTGCGTACCGTAGGCCTTACCTTCTGCTGGTCTTACTTACCGCAGGCCTTAAGTACCACTGACAATAACTCCTGCATACTTACGTTCTTCTGGCCTTATGTTCTGCTGGCTTTTCGTCCCGCTGGCGTAAGTCATAAACTAATATTTTTTTGCAATACTCCATCTAAACTTTGTTCAAACGTAATCCAGGGTAAAATAAAATATTGTTGTGCCTGTTCTTGAGATGTGGTGGCAAAGTAGCAGATTGACATCGTTTCGCGTGGCGTGTGGTTGCTAAAATTATTATGGAAGGCGCTTGACTAAACTGTATTATAGTCTCTCTTCTAAGCCCAACTCTGGTCTTTAGTTTTTTTTATGACTTGTGACTAATTATTTTTTGTTTGTTGAACAGCTGGTGGCGGTAGTGTTCGGACTGTGTCTCGCCAACCACGTGCGCAACAAGAGCAGGAGAGCTCGCTACTGAGACGTGAACAGGATACTTCTTACATTACTACAACGCCGTTCAAATTCTATGCGACCTGAGCCTTCACATCACTATAGTAATTTTTTGTACAATTTGCAAACAAGTACGCTAAATATTTGCACGAAACAAACGGTCACACTTACTTAAAGTACGTTGGATATACGTCCAACGGGTTTAAAAAAAAATTTAATTATCTACGCTATAATAAGATTTTTTAAGTTTATTATAAATTTTTGTGTTATGGCCTATATCTCTTTCCTTGTGAGAGTAGATCTCGAGTCCCAGCTGTGGGCAGCTTATGCTTATGCATTGTGTTATTATCATTCCAATGAAATACGAGACTTGTTATATGTGTGTAATGTTATAGTGACAACACTGCCCAAGTCGCATAGCGTTTAAAGAGTGCTGTATCTACAATATGTATATGTATACAGGACTAGTTACAACGTACGGACGGATGGACGGCGATCTTTTTTATGTATGTAATGTAGAAGGCAGAATTTGTCAAATCTTTTGTCAAAACTCTGACTTCTATTACGAAGTACAAGTTATTATTCTGTGCTTCTATGATCATTCCGATTTTTTTTCAAGGAGTCTGTGCTTCCGAAATTTTATAACCGTTTCGAAGTCGAATTCAGTTTCCGAATTTCTGATGATTGCTAAGTCCTAAAACAAATACAACAATCTACTTTTTTTACTTTTTAGTATTATTCTCACCTATATTATGTACTACCTAGTACACTCAAATATCTTTACATACTTAAGTTACATGCTTAATTATATGTATGTATGTACCTCTGATGCAACTAGAGATATTTCGATACATAATTATGTTTAAAGTATTATCTGTAGCGAACAAAGTAAATATACGATCCGTTTTACTAGATGATGTTTTATTTATCAACAAAAGATAACTCAAATTCATCACGTATGTATGTAGTTTTGTGTTATAGCTTTTCCAACCATCATAATTATAAGTATTAATATTATTTTTTGTGCAACCCCTCTTTTTCTCGTCCTTTCAACTCCTTTCCATCTAAAGGTTGCCTGGAAGAGATCGCTGTTAGCGATAAAGCCGCCGTTTGTAGCACGTTGTAAATATTTTTATTTGTTGTACCTTGTACAACTTGTACCTATAATTTGCCCAATAAAGAGTTAATCTATCTATCTATCTAACGTTTTTTTTTTCTTTTTGACAGCACTAATAGGAACGTAACTGCGTCATGACGCTAGAATATTTAATTACGCCCAAAGAAGTCGGTTACAAACAAACATACAAACAAACATACAGGTGAAGCTAATATAAAGCGTGTAAAAAGGGAGCGTGAGGCTGGTAGCGCGGCGACAGTGGCGCCATGTAGCGGCGTGTTGCGCACGCGCAGGTGTCGCGACTCGAGAGATTACAATAACGGCATGTTGGCCGGTCGTGTGTGTGACGTCACAGAGCTTGTATTTTTTTATTAGATAAATCTTGGAGAACTTGCCTGATGGTAAACGATGTTATGGCAGTCCAGTAGTTTCGGAGCATATTAGCTGCTAATGTGCTGATAATTAGCTGCCCCTATACAGCTGCTATTCTTTTAATTTAATTTATTAATTATTATTGAATGAAATACTGACGAGTCCATATTGATGATACCTATTTATGATTATGTTTATATAATGTAATAATTATTTAACAATATGATAATAAAGAAATTCTATTCTATTCTATCCACGTCAAACCAATAAACAATCAAACGTTTCCTCTTTATAATGTTGGTAAACACGGGTACAACCCTTAGAATACACATGCTAGCCATAGACATAAAACGCTAGCATCATAGAATTAAAACTAGCGTTATAATTCTATGATGCTAGCATTAATTTCTTTTATTCATCATCATCATTTATAAGTATTAATATTTCCTATTTATTATTAATATTTGTTTGCCTGGAATAAATCTAAGAAAGCTATAAAGCCGCTTTTGTGCAATTTTTTACGTCATTTTTATGTATAGAATATGTAAAACTGAATTTTGTTTTTTGGGGATGGAAAAAGAGTTATTGAAAAAAAGGCCTTCAAAAGTTGAGTTAATAGGTACCTTCTAGGTAAGCATAAAGGTTACCATGCCGGACTGCTAATCAGAAGGTTCCGGGTTTGATTCCCGGCTCGGCCAACATCTTTGTGCTTAACTAAATTTGTTGGCTGTGGGTCTGGGTGTTAAATAAGTATATATATAACATATGTATGTATGTATGTAAATGTAGTATATCAGTTATGTTAGCTACCGCAGCACAGACTAGAAATGTTTCAGTATGGGGCTAACGAGCAGTGTGTGAAATAGAAATACAAAATTATTTATTGGTGCATAAATATTTACATGGTGCATATTGAAGCTTCTGTTTCTAGTACTAGTTATCAGACCGTGCTGAGACCAGAGTCCTCTTCCAGTTTTACTGAAATGAGTCCTAACATAGAAAAAAAATGTCATACTTAAATCTAGGTAGAAATGTTGTATGCATACTTGCCGGTAACTATGTCACTGCTTTTTTCCTCAAAAAAAGTCAAACATGTCAGGCGAGTGTTACCATTGGCGCCAATGGAAAGATCAATACCAAAAACTCGTCTGGACGTGTGGGCATAACGGTAACTTCTCTTGTGCGTGTGCTCGGGTTCGATGGCCCACAGTCTTTCATAACCACTTTAATGACCAGTTCTATATAAGTACATATGTATAATTCCTACATGTACGTATTAATTTATATTCGGAAGGTAAGGAAAAAAATGTTAGCCGTCACGGGACGCCTGGTAGATGTGAAACATCGATATTATTTCGTAAAAGTAATATGCAGAAAATAACATATTGTTATAGGAACTAAATATGTCATAATGATAAAATAAAATATTACGATATTTTCCAGATAACGATGACTTTTTATTCAATAAAAAATTATTTTCTTGAAATACAAAAATTTACGAATTTATTCCAAATCGTGATTAACTTAATTCATTTATTGAAAAAAGCAGTGTCTCCCTATACCATAATATAGCGCGACGACGCATCGCCACGGCATGTGTCGCCACGAAATCGGTTTTACGTGCGGCTATACTAGATGTTTCACATCAAAAATGCTCTGAGAAATCTGTTTTGTGATACAAATTTAATAGTATTGTCTATTTTGCTACCAATTTAAGTTTATGTTAAGTGTTAACTATTTTAAAATCTTAGAGGGAATGGTCTAAAATCTGAGAAACATTTAGTATGACGTACAATAACTGCTTGTGCTCTAAATTTGATGTTATTTTTTACGCCTTACAGCTAGGCTTTAAGGTGGAGTATGCCTAGTCATGATCAATTCAGCGATTTGGCCACGACATATACATTATAGCTATTTTGTGTCCTTCTTTTTATGTACGAATAAGTAGGTTTAATTTATCCTATTTTTGTTTATTCCGTTAACATTATTTTGTCCCTTCATTTCTTATAATTCGTTATGTAGGTAGGTACACCCCCTTATTTCCCACTTTTCTATACAAATGAAAATAATCAAAGTTTGCTTGTAATAAATCAAAGCGAGCTAATAAAGCCGCTTTTGTGCATTTTTTAAGTATAGAATATGTATAACTGAATTTTGTTTTTTGGGGGTGCAAAAAAGAGTTATTGTATTTATTGTGAGGACTGCGATGCTTTGGAACTCACTACCTGAGTCTATTTTTCCTGAGAGGTATCATCCGGGGGCCTTAAAAAGTAGAGTAAATAGGTATCTTCTAGGTAAGCGTGCCACACCGTAGACTGCAGTGCAGCTTAACATCAGGCTAGCTGTAGTCAAACGCTAACCTATCAAGGATAAAAAAATTAAATCTATATACATAGTTTACTCGAAAGTTCAACCTATAAATAATATAACACTACTATAAAACTGTAACAAATTCTTCTTCACCACTAAGTCAATTAATGAATATTCTAGTCATAAAACTGACTTATTAACAGTTAAAACGTTAAATCGGCAGGTTGAGTCGAATGTAACGGTACAACAAAAACTAGTATTATCTAGGTAAATGGTCAAATATTTGTTTAATTTGGAACTGGTCGCTGTGACACACATTCGATACATCTTATTGATTGAGGTAATTAATAAATGGCCAAGTACGAGTTGGGCTCGCGCGTGAAGGGTTCCATACCATTGTTGTATGGGAACCCCCATTTAATTTGATAGCCAATATAGTACTTTTGTGTATTTTGTGAAAATTTTAAGTGTCTAAGCACTGCCGTTATTGATCAAACAATAGGAAAAAAAAACACGTTTATTGTATGGCGACCCCAAGGGTTATTTTTTTTTGTATTATTTTTAGTAGGTATTTGTTGTTATAGCGGCACGAGATGTACTCGTACGTTATCTTGTGAAAGTTTCATCTTTATTTAGATACTAATTCATTCATATGTAGGATTGGTATCAAAATAAGAATATATCTTATGGTGGTTTTTTAAACGGCCTTAAAGTTTTTTTCTTCGTTTGCGTTTTTTTTATTTTCGTTTACGATTTATAGCAAAAAAAAACTGTGAATTCAAGTCTTTGTTTTTGGTATTTAGATTGCTTTAAAAGCTATTTCCAAGGGAACCAAACATGGTAACGAAACGCGAGTGAAATCAGCAGTTACATATATTATTGACATGTATTATTAACAACCATGTTAATGTTAAGGAACTTTCCAATTAGCGACTTTCTTTATCCCTGACCATAAGCCTGGGGGGGGCTACTACGAGATCCTGCGCCGAGCGAAGCGAAGCCTTGACAATGCATTTGGAAAAAATGTTGTTATGGTGACTATTAAGAATTACATTACCTCGATGGACCGCCAACGTATAAGCTTGGCGATCCAGAGAGGTAATGCCGCCAGCGTTTTAGGCACCTTACCCGCAGACACTGACTTAGATTTCATCTACTATTTGTAAGGTTTTTGATTGGGTTGTTTTTTTAATGTAATTTTTAATTTTAGTGATAAATATTAATTGACTATTATTGAAAATTAATTATATCTGATTACCTACCAAAACCGAAAGATAGTTATAAAGATAGGAAGTTATAATAATATATTATGATTGTTACTTCTTTATGTTAAAACGGGTGAACCAAACAACGGCCTTTGAGTTACTTTTTTGATATTAAAAAAAAACTGTAGTAAATCAATATTTTGCCCTTAACATCGACACTTAACGAATACTATGGGATTTTGTATTATTTACTCTGGTTTAGACGCAGGGAGTATCATGAGGATAAAGACAATGAACCGGATAACCTACATTATAAAAATATTGACCCTGACGCCTTTAGTACACCTACGCATTCGCATGCGGCAGCGAAACGACGAAAAAACTGTCAGTTGTATGGCAACGTTTCGCATGTGTTATGTCTCGCTCTACTATATAGCTATATGAAATAGTTGCGACCTTGTCGGTATTCCTTCGCAAACTGCGATTTAGCCGTTACACAGACGCAGCCGTGTCGCTAGTGGAGTTTCGCATCGCATAGCGTCACCACGAGTTCTGTCAGAGAGGACAGAATTTCGCAAAATGGAAGTCCAAAATGTGAAATGACAATGATATTTCCTTGCGAAAGAACTGCAGTTTACTAATGTTCCGCAGATGTTTCGCTAGAGCAATTATATCGCAAAAACTCGCTGCCGCAAAGCGTAGGCGTACTAAATCCGGAGCCAAACTTATGACTTTTTTTGTTTTATCTGACCTATATTGTCCCACTGTTGGGCAAAGGTCTACCCCAATGATTTACACGCTTTTCTGTCTACGAATGTGTTAATGCCTGTCACTTTTTAAAGTTCTTTGGATCAGGACAAAATCTTTATTACTTCCATGATAGTTTAAGCTCGTGGTTCTCTCCATATGTGACAATAGCATTAGTGAAGATAAAAGGGAAAGTGGCTGAAACCCGGCGGATATCGCTCGCTTTACAATGACAAGATGCTATTCTCCATGAAGTAGGTACTTAACAAGTGTTACAATAGAAACAGTAATCGTAAAGAGCAATCTCACTCGCTTTCAAGCGAATAAATAGATCACCATAGAAAATAAACGTAACACCAGATAGCGAACTAAAAATAAAGCAATAATATATTGTCATATTATTTATTACTATTCGTATGTAAATATTGTTGTAATAGCCGGCCTTCCAGTGGCTTGAAAACTCTTGACACCCAGCGAACTAGAATAAACGGAAGAGTAACTCCATACAACTGCCGCTTAGAATTTGTATCCATCTACGCACACAATTATACTGCTATCCCAACGATACACAAGCACAAAGCTCGCACGCGATTTGTTGCCGTGGCGCCATAATATGACGCCACGCGGACCCGCTGTTTTGTCCCACCCACCGCGGTATTAAGTAAGTAAGTCAAAGTCAAAGTAATTTATTGATAACAATACAGTTACGTTAGTTTATTTAAGTTATTTTATGATTACGCGTGTAACTATTTATTCTAGTTCGCTGTTTACACCAGAGCTTGGCCACTTAGCTCATTCGAAGAAGAAGAGTTATAGTCCTCTTAGAGGACCACTATGGGATGCTTATTTTATTACTCATTTATATAATTTGCATTCATATTGTAGAGTTGTTTATATTATTTTAACTTAGAACAGCTAGGCATTTAAGCTACACAAGTCAACGACACTCTAGCCTTAAGTGGAGCATGCCTAGTCTGGAATATCTGGTTATCAAGGAGACTGAGGGAACTCACTGTTAAGTGATTCAACTTGGGGGTAGTTCCTAAAAGCTAAAAATTAAAACTTTTTAATTTAAACGAAAACAAACCACTTTACTTTAGGCACGGAAGTCTATACGTACCTATCTCGCAAACGATTGTCAAAAGAGCGATGGTCCAGTGCACTAGATAGTGCTAGCCTGGCACGACACACTTGGCGGCTGCAGTAGGCTAGATCGCATCTAGGTCTGCATTGTTTGTTAGGTATTTAGGTCTTGTTTAACGCTCCTCTACGCTGACCATGGTGGCCGGACTCAGTTTTAAATAAATGGTTTAAAGAAACGTAGCTCCGCTCGGAAATATTTTGAAAAGGATAGGATAATGACAGTAATTTCAATGTATATCAAAATTCAAAATAATTTATTGGCACCAAAAATACATATTACATTAAGCTCTAGTTGCCAAAATAGGCGTTAGCCCGTGCCTTGGCAGCTAGTTCTTCCCAAAATAATGCAATAATTTTACTGATACAATTAGAATAAAAAATAATAATAGATTCATATTTATATTAACTAAGTTGATAATTCATAATAATACATAATATGTCTCATAAAAGATGAGTTACATTTCATAATTTTAGATTATTACATATTACTTGAATTGAAACATAATTGCTTACATGCCATGAATATAATACAAATTTAAAATTTAATTAAAATTAATAATTATTTAGTTTAATAAATTATTATAAACGATCATATAATAGCCTGCTAGAAATTCGGAAGTAGATGGGTAAAGTTTTGTCAGCAAATAGACTAGCTAAAGTACAGAAACAGTGATGTTATACAAAAACATTAATGTACAACAAGTTGCCAGAGAAAATAACAAATTTTAATAGTATGTTTGAACAGAAAATAAAGAGATTTTGTGAAAGTAATCCTTTTTATAATATAAGCGAATATATGAATATGGAGCTTGCAGAATCGTTATTCATGTGTAAAAACACAAACAACTGTTTTTTTCTCTTCCGTGTGTAAAAAGTAGTAATAGGTATTTTAAATTTAATAGATATGAAAAACAAGTGCTATTGTGTGTAGTATTTGAATGGGGTAAAATATTTATTTAATGATATTTGTAAGTTTGTTTAATCTTTTTTATGATGGCTAGACAAGCGCTGGATCGCAACTCACATGATGTTAAGCGATGTTGCGATCTAGGATGGAGCCTTCCCTAGAAGAAACTAACCTTACTAGTTTTTTAAGTATTAAGTAATTATTGTAGTGTGACTTGCCTTCAACGTATGTTATTTAGGGCTAATAAAGTTCTGTATTTATAGCATGTGAAAAATAACCGGAAGTAAGCTAAAGTTCTTGAAGATAATAGAAATACAATAATATGGTCTAGCAGTTATCAAAGGAAGATTGAACTGGGTTTTTCAGAGCTAGCGCGATCCACCTTAGATCACAATATTGCTTACCATCAGGTGAATTTTGATTAAGCGTAAGCAAAATAAAACCATCATATTTGTAATTTAATTGCTAACTAAAAATCCTACTTATTATAAATACGAAAATCCTGTAGCACCTGTAACTCGGCTAGCTAAGGTGATCTGACACGATCATTGAAGTTATTGCTGACGGTGTTTGGATGGGTGAACATGCACAAGACTATCGTTTTAAAAGTTTTTCAACAAGATGCTACCGTGGGTCGAAATGGCATAAACGAGTCGTACAAAAAGCTGATCTATCTATTTGCATTGGTTGCCTTATTGCGCCTTATATCTAATATATACGAGTATAACATAGCGGCGAAATCAATACTTTCTTCTTTTTATCAGTATTCGATTTATATTATAATATTCAAGGTGCTCTCGAAATAAACGGGGCTGCAATAAATCATCGTCCTTCTAAAATATACAATGAGAAACTATCGGGCGCGAGATACAAACCTATTGACCTATAAGCTTTATACATATCTAAGTTCATCTAGTAAAAGCAAAAACGTACTACATAAAAAGATATTCAATTTGAAAAAATTGAAACAGGTTTTCGATCGAAATCGAAGACAAATTTGAGTGTCGGATTAAGTAGGTTAGCTCAGACTTCAAGTAAGACAATATAGATAGATTGTATATAATCTAATATTAACAAACTAAAACTAAGACGTAAAAGTATCCATGCTAGGGTAAAACAATAATAATAACGTCCGGTAATGTAAAACAACAGTATTACTTAGTAAAAAAAATATAATTTGAGTAATCTATCCTCTAAATGAGAGTATTCAGCGAGTGTGGACAACCAACAACACAAGTATGTATGTATGTATGTATGTATGCAACCAGATTGTAGTGCGGAGAAGGTAAACACGCGCGTCTCGCGACAGCACCGTTACTCGAAGCGTATAAAGCAGCGGCGGCGGGTCTTGGCGGCACTCGGCCCGCCATGGCTCCGCTCGCGCTCCTGCTCGCCGCGTGCGCGCTCGCCGCGCCGCTCCACGCCGCCTCGCTCGCCGCCCCGAGCCTCGCGCCGCCCGCCCACGCCATCCCCGTGCCGGTGCTGCTCGACGCCGAGCCTTCCCTCAACGAGCTCGACGACGTGGAGATCGAGCGACCCGCCCCCGACCTCCGCAACCCGGGCCCGCCGCAGCGCCAGGAGCACGACTCCCAGGCCCCCGAGCGGCACTCCGCCGACCACCTCGACCTGTCCGCCATCAGAGAGAGCATCGAGCGCACGCGAGACTCGCTCGCGCAGAGCCTGCGAGACACCTCGGCCAACGTGCAGAGCTGGCTCGCCGACCCGCGCGACCAGACCGACATCCTTACCAGCGTTCACCGCTTGCGCGACACCTTCTCCACTCAGATACAGAAGCTGAACGAGACTATCCACACCCTCATCAAGCCCGAGGTACCAGCGCAAGTGGAATCGGAGAGGAAAGTAGACGTGATCGAGTCTAACCTGAAGGGTTTAAAGGACAACTTCAACAGCGGCATCGAAACTTTGTCGGCGGGCGTGGAGCTAGCCGCTCTGCTGAAGTCGTCTGACCTGACGACCGACGAGGAAGGCAGGGAAGAATCATCGTCCATACCTCCCGTCGAGACTTCTACCTCTGCGTGGCCGATTCAAGGAGTTAACCAGTTTTTCAATAATTTAAGCCATAACATGACAACAGGTTTCAATTCAATCATGAATATTTTCTCCCGTCCCCCGACCGACGCGCAGTCCGACACGCCAGTCGAGGCTTCGTCGAACCGGCCCGGAGCTGGCATCTTCAACTTTTTAGGAAACATTACTTGGCCGGCTCTACCCGTGCCCAACTGGGCTCAAAACTTATCGCCAGGTAACATCCAGCAGAATTTACAAAATTTGTTACGGCCGAGCACGACAACAGTAAAGCCTGCGGGAGCAGACAGCAACTCGTCATCGGAGCCCGTGAAGGCAGACCCCGCGCCGGGAGCAGACAAACCGGAGGCAGCTGAGAAGCCCGCGGAGGCACAGAAGCCTGCAGTGACGTCCGAGACGAGCACCCAGGCCGGGCCCATCCGGCAGTTCCTGTCCAACATCCCGGTGGTGCAGCGCATTCAGAGCGCGCTGGGCAACCGCGACACGCCTCGCCAGCCTGCTGCCGCCGCTGCTCCTGCTGGCCCTGCTCCTGCCGCCTCTTCTGATGTCGCCCAGGTGTCTCCAGCCGCCGGCGCTGCAGAAGCCCCGGCCGCTGTGCCAGCCGACGCCAGCTCTCAGACAAAGGGTGGCTTTTACGGACCGCGCCCCGGAGTTTCCGGTAAGTGAGACTGTACCTCTACTTTGCCACATTTTTTGCTAATTATATTTAGCTTATTTCAAAGAAATTAAGTACCTAATTAATCTATTCTAGATAGTTCCGTAGTTTCAGTCGGTTATTTTTTAATTTGAATTATTTTTGAGTGTTGTAACAACATTCTTCTTAATTTGAGGAATAATCTGCATACAAACAAATTTAAGTTCATTCTACAATCAATGTTGAGGTAAAATACGAGTATCAATTGTTTTGAGAGTCAATGTTTCTCACTCTACGCCTTATGTTCAATCAACTTCACAACAAGACGAGCTTATCTTAGGTCAGATGATCACGGTTGTCAACATCGAGAGTATCTAACCTTTAAGGACAAAACTTATGTAGGCTTTAATACTGATCCCTTAATTTTTTACATACCTACTAGGTAGCTAAATAGTAGCCCGACATTTTTCGTGTGTTTATTCTCTGTTTTAAAATGTACCTTGTGTCCATGGTAAGAAACTATTTTCATGCCAAAATTTCAAGCAAATCGCGTCAGCCATGTAAACTACATGAAGACGTAGCAAACATACACTCTTACACACAAACTTTTTTCATATATAATATTAGTAAGAAGTATGCGTATCCTCAGAACCCAACTAACAACGCGTCCAATGTGAGGAAGCGTATTATTCGGGCTCTACTATATAAACATAGATATATCTCGACGCCTAGAAATGGAAACGACAGCTAACCTTCTAGTATGACAATGTCCCACCAGTACTCGCGTGGAGCAATTTCGTGAATAGCCTGGTGGGTACTATAGGCGGCGTGGTGAACGGTTCCATCGGGAGCGCCTCCGCCGCAGTCAACAGCGCCATCAACACGCTGGGCACCAACATTCAGGTACCGGCCGCCTGGCCAGCACCCCGAGCCAACCTGCCACTGTGTGGGCCACTTCTATGTTTGTCATCTAACATCTGTGTCTCATCGTGTTGTTGTTTACTCGGGTGTCACGGGGAAGTGGGGCCTTCTCCTTTTTATGTGTAAGTGGCCAAGCTCAGATGTCGAGGATTTTCAAGGCGCTCGAAGGACTCTGACTTGGCTTAATGACTGCTTGTACTAGGACAAACAGCGGGTAAAAGACCTTGGTGAAGCATAGAATGAGGTGGTAGAGCATTTTCTTGTGCTTTTCTGGTTGATTACCATAATCAAGCTGAAGCAGCTAAGAAAAAGAAAATCAAATACGTTAAATCTGCACAAAAAATAATAAAAATGTCTAATGATGTGTGCACAAAAGGATCCAATCAGCATCATCATTATGCTAAAGCACTCCAGCGCTGGTTCACGGTGTGTTCCGCCAGCCTCCTTGAGAGCCAGTAGATTATTCACGCTCCATCTTTAGTCAGAGTGCCGTTGACTCTTGTGATCACACGCCCGAAGGTCAAATGCCTACTCGTAACTGGACAAACTGGAACTCGATAGAGTACAAAACAAAACAAACAGTTGATCTCAAACCGTTACTTTGTCTACCAAATGAACTTCCTCAAGCGACTTTGGAAAAGACAAGAAATGGAATGCTCCGCTCTGAATATCGCTCTGAATAGGCTAGTCCCTCTGGTAAATGTATTTACTCGTATATGCCGCGCGGAAACAAGACACGACTATACAGGATAATTGGTAAAAAGCTACTTCAATATATATTTTTTTCATATTTAGATATATAACTTTGTTTTACGAGAACTTTCCCAATATTTTTATGATGCACAATTTTTCTTTAGCGACTTAAGGCAATTTACGAAAAACAATTCGCGAACAAATCAAAACGCTGCTGGTCTAGATCTTTTTGTATAGATGTAAGGCTATTTTAACATTGACAAACGAAAATAGAAAACGAAAACGAAACATAGAACGGCTGATCCTACAGTCGTCTATAAAGTAAAGTCCGTCCAGTTGTAATGGGGTGATTATTTAAAGTAAGTCCTTTTTTGACGACTTATGGAAATTTGCAAAAATATCTGCCGTCCCATATAATAAAAAACTATGCTTTGATAAAAGATTTGCATTACTTACCAATTCCCCTGTATAATGGCCGTAGACGGAGAGTTTCTCCGTCTACGATAATGGCTAAAAGCTGTCTCGTTTTCGCGCTGTATAAAATTATTTATCCCGTTCTGATGCTTGGAAGATTGTTGTGTTGTGTAACTGTTTTTGTCTAATACATTCATGTCATATACCTTCTAAAGCTTAGACGGTATATACCTTAGAAGTGCGCTTCCCTTATAATACAAAAACGCAAGCAATGTTACTGGCTTTTGTAATAGCTGTTGTCCTAAAAAAAGTGCCGTTTCCGTTATAACCAGCTTTGACTCCTTTGATATAACTTGAATCCCTTAATACGAGGGATCTACGTTCACTGGTGATAACCTATATGTCTGTTGTTTTTTGTGGTGTGTGTTTGTCACAGCAGTTCGTTGTTCATCGTCTGTGGTTGTTTGTTTAATATAATTCCAGGCTCCAAGCGAAGCTCATCATTGTGTCGATAACTTAGCGGCGTCGTAAAGCAATGATTGGCTGCCGCAAGCACTACATGATTTTGGCAACCAATTGCATCATCACCATTTCAAGGATTCTCGCACTAAGATCCGATGTCGTTGTTGGTACGATGAGTTTTAGAAGCTCCGCATTCTGGTGATTTTATCGATTAGTTTTGTGATAACCCTTTAATTGTGCTTTATTCGTATTTCATTTGAAAAATTTAAATAAATAGGTACCAAAAAGTATCTACTAGCTTTAAAAATGGTTAAATATAAGATGTATTGATCTAGGGCACCATACATTCTTATTTTTTTTCAGTTGAATTAAGGATAAGGAAAAATCATCTCTTTAATATATATTTTTTTTAAATAAAATATTCCTCGTCCTGTCCCATTAAAAAAAATATTGACATCGGTACGGTGTTGTTTAAATTGTAGTCAGTTTTCTATTTATTTTATTTATCTTATATACTCTTTAATTATTTATTTTTAAGAAACTTTCCCGTCGGATTTATGTAATTCCAATGTAAGACATAAATATGTATATTGTATGTTTACCAAAACTATAAAACAACATTCTATGTAAAGTAAATTAAGCAAAATAATATTTGAGAAATAAAGCACGCTTCTCTTACCCCACAAGACCTTACATATATATAAAATTACTATGTATACTAAAACATTTTGTATATGTTTACAGACAATAGTATCAGCAACAACGGGATGAGCAAACAGAGATCCGAAGAAGTCAAAGAAACAGAAGAATCTAAAAAAGAAGTAAAAGAACCCCTCATAGAAGTAAAAGAACCCCTCAAAGAAGTAAAAGAACCCCTTAAAGAAGTAAAAGAACCCCTCAAAGCAGTAAAAGAACCCCTTAAAGAAGTAAAAGAACCCCTTAAAGAAGTAAAGGAACCCCTCAAAGAAGTAAAAGAATCCCACAAAGAAGTAAAAGAACCCCTCAAAGACGTAAAAGAACCCCTTAAAGACGTAAAAGAACCCCTTAAAGAAGAAATAAAGAAGAACGAAGAAGCAGAACTTAAGCCAGAGCCCGTTGCAGACAAGACTGAATAAGTGATACAAATAGATTTATTTATTCTAGCGTAAGGTTTTAGTATAAATAATTAGCATTTAAAATGTCTTGAGATGCTATTAAAATCTAGAAAAATTGATATACGTTTTTCATTTTATCTTTTTATCCAATTCTTGTAAAAAGTTCTCAATTCACCTGTTTTAATGTCGGTAGGGTACGGTTCGTAAATAACGGACGGATATACTATACCATCATTTACACATTAGCCATATAAGTAGTAATGCAAATGATCACTAGGCTCACATACAAAGCAATCTAATTTTATATACATGGTGTAATAAAACAATTCTGTGTAACAAGCGCGCGAACTTCAGATAAGGTACCTGAGGAAATATGGATCGCCAAGACACAGGCTCACGCCTAGGTTGGGGTCCATGGAGTAAACTCAGCGGCCTTACTCAAAACTAATCAGCTATATAAACTGAAATGCAAATTGTACAATAAGGCCGAAGTTGTATATGCCATAGGACGATTAATTGTATGGTAATTATAGTATGTAGTGCGTAAGCCCTGTTAAATGTCCATAAATAAACTATTTTGATTGACTTTTGATTGATTTATGCACCGATTACAAAGATTATTGAAAAAAAAAACATATTTATAGAAAAGTCTTATAACGAAATCGGTTCAGAAGTCGGCTTTTAAATTTTTAACACTAGTAATATCATAAACCTGGGTTACGAAATTTTGTGCATGTTCTATTTATTCACATATATAAAATATTAACACATATTAACTAGAATGCCAAATGTAAATGTAAAACAATGCAATCCGCCATTTTGTAGCTGCGCCATCTTGGACTGATTTCTATCAAAAATACATAGCTAAGAACTCTCCTGACTAACGCACCTATCAAACAAAAAGAGCTAAATAAATGTGTTCATCCAGTTGCGAGTCAGTTCTACGTGTGGCATCGTACAAACACACACATAAACATGTCATCATCATCATCATCCACAGCCCTTTTTATCCCACTGCTGGGTATAGGCCTCCCTCTGCATGTGCCACCTGCGTCGATCTTGTGCGATCCTCGCCCAGGTAGGACCTGCGACTTCAGTGATATCGTCAACCCACCTCGCTGCTGGACGACCAACTCCTCAACATAAACATGTCAAAGTTATAAAATAAGGGGTAAAATTATATAAATTTGCAATCTGTATGCAATGTTATACAGCTCTACTATATATTCTATAGCTCTATACATCTCTATTCTTATTTACTACTAGAGTTTGCCCGCGGCCCCGCCCGCGTGTAGGCAACGACATTTATAATACCTTAAACTCAGAATACAGATCTTTCTGTATTCTGAGACCTTAAATGTCGTTGCGTGTAGGCCGCTTTTCGGGTAAACTGTGGAAAAATTCTATTGTATCCTATTCCCGTGCCAATTTTATATAAACATTACATTGCTACGATATCAAAATGAGCCGCATCTGTCTTCCCGCATTCGATTCCTGAGATCTAGTTAACCTATGTTTGTAGCTACTTTGGTGATGATGCGACAGATTAGATCGTTTTGTCCAAGCCATTATTTTCATTTAATATAATTCTTATTTACTATTGGAGTACTGCCTAGGGGTAAGGGGGCGCAGCTAAGTCGTGTATTTTTTTTTAGCCGGATCCGTTCCGCTGCTGGGCAAAAGCCTCTCTATCCTCTTTCCACTAATCCCGGTTTTGAACTTTTGAATAAAGTCGTATATTAAAATTCTAGGACACATTTCACACACGGCTGGTTAGCCCCACACTGAACCATTTCTAGTTCGTATTATGGTTGCTAACACAACTGCATATACATACATATTACACATATTATATATAAATACATATTTAACACACAGACCCACAGCCAACAAATTTAGTTAAGCACAAAGATGTTGACCGGGCCGGGAATCGAACCCGGAACCTTCTGATTAGCAGTCCGGCATGGTAACCCTTACGCTAACGAGGTCGTCATATATTATTGTAGCTGAACGCGTACAAAGAGCCGTATTGGAGGTAATGCTGGGGAAACCTAGCCGTTACCCCACCGAGGAACTTTATCCGTTAGACAATTTTATCAGTGAGGCAACTCTCCGTGATGCGTGCCGTCGCAAACATTCATAAGGCGTCTAATATACTCCGAGCTAAGAATAGTGTATTTCTTCTTGGTGTATTAAAGTTATAAAACATATTGCTCGATCTAAAGCATATGTAAATAATCTTATATGAAACGTAAAACTTAAATAAACATAGTGTCTATGTATCTAAAGTTATCAGCAGCTAAAGTTCTAAATGTACCTATTACGGTGTAAAAGAATAAACAATTCCTCATAATAATGTACCAGTAGGATAAAAACTCACACTAGTGTTGTATTAAATTATATAAGTAGGTACTTACATAAAGTTAATAAAGAATCTGAAAACTGAAAATTGAACGAAGAATAAACGTAGGAAGCAAGCGTCTAAGCACAGTTTTTGCCGCCCGCTTAGTCCAGTCATTTAAACTTATATTAGGTAAGAATCTCGGAATTCGAGATACCCAGCTGTAAGTCTGTAAATACTTGTATATTGACATCCTAAAGTTGTCTCAAAACCAATGATTATAAATATTTGACGCGTTTTCGACCGGAGGCACCGGTTGACCTGAAGTGATGCTGTGAACGCGCGCTCTCCTCCCTCTCCCTCTATCTCAAAACGGTTCACCGTATAAACATTTTTTGAAGCAAAATTTGTAGAGAATGTTGTATTCTACAATATTGATAATAAATGCAAATAGCAAAAAACCCAAAGGAAATGAGATATTTCCAAAAAAGCGCAAAGTAAAACGATCCTTGAAATTTTATAGTTGCTTATCTTATATATCTTATATATAAAATTTCCGTGTCACAGTGTTTGTTACCGTACTCCTCCGAAACGGCTTGACCGATTTTTCCCAAATTTGATATGCGTATTCAGTAGGTCTGAGAATCGGCTACTGTATATTTAGTTTTTTTTTTTTTTTTTTTTTTATTAAGGTAAAACAACGTTTGCCGGGTCAGCTAGTAATATATAGTCTCTAAGGTAATGTAAATAATGTTAATTTTAATATTTTATTCCTAACTTTAACTATACGTTACGATTTAGGTACTCTTTCTACTGTCCCATAAACTGTAGATGAGTTAACGGAGAGGTTCACGGGAGCCCAAGATTGGCCTAGCCGAGTTTGCAAAGTATTGTAGTACATAGTAATGTTTATGGCAATAAATGATTTATTTATTTATTCAGAGCGACCTGGGAAGATTTTGATGAAGAAAATTAGAAGATCGTGATTTTATGGCATCCTGAAAAACTAATGGTAATATTTAAAGAATAGATATCTAAGTTTTTTGTTTTTAATCACCCAACATTTCGTTCTTAATTAGGTTATAAATATTTACAATATTAAATCTCAAATCAAGTTTTACATCAGAACTTATTCAGTCTTATCTGCCGCTGGTTTGGACTTGAAATCTACTTCTTTGTCTTTCTGCGTTTCTTCTCGAATTATTTCTAATACTTCATTGTTTGTTTCATTAACTTCTTCGGGTTTCTGTTCACTTGGTTCAATGCTTTCATTGATTTCTTGGGGTTTCTGTTCACTTGGCTCAATACTGTCGATACTATCTCCTGCAAAGAAATTAAATAAATACTTTAGAGTAGTTTGCTGGCTGGTTAGGGGCACAAAGTCAATGGAGTAATTGCTTTTTATGTAGGCGCTACAGTGTAAGCATGCATAACTAGAAAACCAAGTTCAAGTAATTGAACGTTGTTTTCTTTATTTAAGAACGGACTACTATATCTACGGGCTACGAGTAACTATCTGGTATATCTAACAACTATTCCTTACCACAACTTACGGAGGTAAAGTTGTGGTAAGGAATAGTTGCTGAATAGCAGATACTTTATCGTGAATTTTCAAAAGCCATATAACAAAAAAAGTTTACTAGCCGCACTAAACGATAAGCGTCAAATAGTGTACATTCTCGACGTATTCATTTACGTGTGTATGTAATTGTTCAATCGTTGTGGAGAGACAGGCACAAAACAAATCATTACCAGAATAGATTGCCATAAAACTCAGTCCATACGAAAAAAGGTTACTTAAAAAATACTTGGGACGAAAAAACGGCCATCCAACGGCCATAGTCTGTAGCTTGGACTTGATTTTTTAGCTCAAACAATGTTAAATAAGCGTTTTGATAATAATACCTGTGCGTTCACATGTTACCTGTAAGATTGACAGCGGCAGGCTGGGTGCCGCCCGCTGCGTCCTGGCCGCTTGCCTGGGGGATAGTTTCTGCCACCGCCTCTGGTTTCTCATCCTCGGATGCTATGTGTGTGACTGATTCCACAGTATCCCCTACCACACTTCCGATCTCCTCGACAGGTCCTGTTGCCGACCCGGCGGCTTGGACTATGCTTGAAATTAAACTAGATATTATAATCGGAGGGCGAAATGCCACGGGTCCGCTAGATACGTCGGACTGCGCGCCGCTAGGCAACTGTGTCTGAAATGGATTGAAAAGCGAGCTAAAACTTGCCATCACGCTTCCAAAAAATGTGTTCAAAAAGTTGACGATGTTGCCCCCTATTGGCGAAGAAGAAGATGATTCAGAAGCCGAGGACGACGAACCTTCCTCAGCTTTCTCGTCGCCTACATTTGACTTTAACCTAACGGCTAATTTTAAACCCTGTGACAGAGTTTCGATGCCGTTGTTGAAGTCGTCCTTTAGGTTCTCTAGCTTAGACTCAATCACATTGACGACATTCCTCTCTGATTGTACAAGCGTTATTTCTTCAGGCTTAGCACGTGAGTGGATAGTGTCACTCAGCTTCTGTATCTGAGTGGAGAAGGTGTCGCGCAAGCGGTGAACGCTGGTAAGGATGTCGGTCTGGTCGCGCGGGTCGGCGAGCCAGCTCTGCACGTTGGCCGAGGTGTCTCGCAGGCTCTGCGCGAGCGAGTCTCGCGTGCGCTCGATGCTCTCTCTGATGGCGGACAGGTCGAGGTGGTCGGCGGAGTGCCGCTCGGGGGCCTGGGAGTCGTGCTCCTGGCGCTGCGGCGGGCCCGGGTTGCGGAGGTCGGGGGCGGGTCGCTCGATCTCCACGTCGTCGAGCTCGTTGAGGGAAGGCTCGGCGTCGAGCAGCACCGGCACGGGGATGGCGTGGGCGGGCGGCGCGAGGCTCGGGGCGGCGAGCGAGGCGGCGTGGAGCGGCGCGGCGAGCGCGCACGCGGCGAGCAGGAGCGCGAGCGGAGCCATGGCGGGCCGAGTGCCGCCAAGACCCGCCGCCGCTGCTTTATACGTCCTTCATACCTGGAGTAACGGTGCCACACTCTAATGTTTTCGATATTTATTCATCTAGTATTTAAATTATAACAGGATCATATGATACTTAGCGCGGGGCGCAGTGGATATGGCAAAACGTACACTAAGACTTAGCTATAATTTAGTATTTAATTACTCATAGTACGTTTCACCCCTGTATTTTGTACTAAATAAACTAAACTATTTGATTAAGTCATCTAGCCAGTAGCGGATTTACCAACAGGCTAAGTAAAGTAGACGGGCAAATTTTGCCAAATATTTTTGTGTGTTAATAAAATAACGGCGATAGAGGGTGAGTGTAATGGAGTATCAGAGGTCAGTCTAGTCTACTGTAAGTACTATCCTACGCAAAGCTATACATGTAGCGAAGAAATGTTATGTTCCCTACTGGTGTAAAAATGTTTTATAAAGATATCTTTCTGATATATAAAATTTCCGTGTCACAGTATTTGTTACCGTACCTACTCCTCCGAAACTGCTTGACTGATCTTTACCAAATTGTATATGCGTATTCAGTTGGTCTGAAAATCGGTTACTATCTATTTTTTATACCCGGATGAGGTCGCAGCGAGTTATGCGCGAGCGAAGCGAGCGCGATATTTTTTAGTATATATGTTCCAGCCGTTTGAGTATAAAGAAGTCCAAAGCAGAACAAATTACATAATATTTGCAGTGTCATAAGCTATGACCCAGGATGCGAGCGCAGCGAGTTATGCGCGAGCAAAGCCAGTGCGAAAATTTTTAGCATATTATATTGTTTGGCGTTTGTTATTTTTATATTCCTTTAACGTTCGTTCATAGCGTTCCATACCTATTTCACGAATATACCATACACACTTATAATAAATATAAAGTAACTTTTTGTTCATACTAGAATT
The DNA here is from genome assembly GCA_035578125.1 of Mellilla xanthometata. NCBI lineage: Eukaryota > Metazoa > Arthropoda > Insecta > Lepidoptera > Geometridae > Mellilla > Mellilla xanthometata. The sequence goes on from JAPUBQ010000010.1 coordinate 14,147,355, forward strand.
TGTCTAGAAACTAAATAAAATATATTAATACGGCAAAACAACATTAACCGGGTCAGCTAGTATAAGCATAAGATTTAGATCATTGCTCAGGTTCCTAAATTATTAATAATAGTAATAGATAGGTATACTTATTACCTCATTAGATTTGATTAAATACTGCAGTTTCAGATATTACACTACATCCAAGAACGAAATAACATGCTTGCCTAAAATAGTATACATAATTAAGTTGTTAATAAGTAAGTACAAAGAATTGGATTGCCTCCTACTGTGTTTCCAGTAGAGTTTCCAAATAGGGTTCTCAAGTCGAGAGTGAACAGATTTTCTAGATCAACCTGCTTCATCTTCGGCCACCAGGCGAGGTGGTGGCCAAGCGAAAAAATTCCAATAAAAGTTTAATGTTTCAAGATTGCAAAGGAAAACAAAGACTTGCCACCAGAAAAAATGTCGAAAACTACTTGGCGAAAAATGCATGCACACTATTTATAAAAAAAAAACAATATTAAATATGTATTGGGCTAATAGGACTATGTCAAGCGGGCAACCAGTTTCTCATGATACGCAGAACGGCGATTTATGCAGCCTCATTTTTAAAATCCTTGCTTCGAATTATACATTTTGTTTGATTTCATTAGATTTCACCATCGTAAGCTAATAAAAAAGAAAGTTTTTTATTTCGAACTAGTTAAGCATGTAGATACTTCTAAGCAGAACAAGATCACAACATGGTTTTAATTTTAAATCCTCGTTTAAAATTGCGTTTGGCGGATTGAAAACTCTTGACACCAGAGCTCAGATACTTAGCACATGTGCTAAAAGAAGCACGAAAGCTTATAATATAGTATATGAAAACGTATACCTACATAAGAAAACAATAAATATGAATAAAATAAAAGATTAAGTAAAAAATCTACGTAATTGCACAGGTTTATATATAGAAAATCATCACCTATTGTTATCTGTCAAGTAATTTTAATATTCCCCCAAAATTGTGAACTTTGGACAAAATATGGAACGAAAATTGCGTTGAAAGCACAGACTTCTAACGGTGGTAGAAAGCATGTAGAAAGAGATATAAATCTGTGACAAATTTGCAAAAACTTTGACAAAAAAATTACGTTGACTCGTTTATTCTATGATGTCAATGTCAATTAAAATTTTCAATCGGTCAATGTCAGTTCAAATTCTTGTTTTGTTGTCGTGATTATTTTAAGGTTAGTTGCGATATTAGCAAATTTAAACTTTCAAAAGTTTTAAATTAAAATACAAAACATAATAGGTATTGGATACTGTACAAATGGTTTTATAATGAGTGGATCAAAGCCGAAGATCGTTCGCGGAAGCGCGAACAAAATCAAAAATAAAATTGGATTGCCAATTATTATTAAAAACTTTACTTTAAACAATGCTGGTAAGTTGTCTTGGAGAAGTTGGTTAAATTGTACAGAAATATTATTTTGCTGGTTCACTACTTTAATGCTTACGTTTCAGATGAAAAATACTGTCTCTTAGAAAAGTTTTTAACCTCAACTTCTGCAGAAGAACAGCTGAATGTCTTAAAAATTATATTTGAAGAGTTTAAAGAGGTTAATGATGAAAATATAACACAGTTTTTGGCTGTCGTATTTTATGAGGCACCGCCTAAACATCCTATAAAAAGCTTTTTGTGCAGGTAAAATATATTTCGAATTTTACTTACTTATTTTAAATACTATAAGCAGCTGCTCTGTACTTATAGAGTAAGTAATACTTAATTTATGTGAAAAAAATAATTTGTGTGCATAATTACAATCACTTAGCTTAATTTTATGCTGCCTGCACTCTAATATATTATTCTCTTAATGATATTTATAATGTTGACTTCCTGCTTTCAGAAAATTTCCTATTTTCCTTTTGTATTTTAGAAATTTGCCTCCCAAGATAGCTAGTTATTCCAGATAAGCACCACCTGGGTCTTGCTAACTCGTGTGGTTATACACCTAGTTGGTCAAATGCCTAGCTGTAAAAAGTAAAAAAAAATATTAAATATGAAAAAAGTATTATTATAACTTGTGCAAGTTTGTTTGGTGTTTTGTTCATCTGACACTCCTTCAATCTAGCTGAACCAATATGGATTAGATTTCTTAACGAGATACTACTAGTCTAATCTAGATAATAATATTGATTGTTACTTATTATTGTTATATTCCATTAACTGGGAAAAACATTAATTATTTTATTACAGGCACATAACAAAATGCACCGGCATCCAAGACTTATTCACAATCAGTCTGTCAGCACTTATAAATACTAAGATGAGGGACTACATACAACCATACAAGTACACATTTTACAAAGAGAATGTGCCAAGAATCATGATGTGTACTGAAAACTTTCCCCCCGGTGCTCGAGCTTTGGAGAGATTGGATTTTAAGGTTTTGACACAGGATTTGTTTGTGGGTTACTTTGTAAACATCAGGGATAAATACAGGTAATTAGTTAGTATAAATATAGTAATACAACAAAAATATATTATAGTAATACAACAATCGCTTTATATGGAAGTGAGGCATGGACCATGACCAAAGAGATAGGCAGAGTGTAGAGGCATTTGAAGTATATTATTGGAGAAGGATTAAAAGAATTAGTTGGACAGAAAAGAAAACGAATCAAGAGGTACTATGCCTAGTACAAGAACAAAGAACCATAAATATTAACAGACAACAGAAGAGGAATGATGGTAGGCCACCTTAAACTACCTTACAATTTCATTAAAAATATCATAGAAGAAAAGATAGAAGCCAGAAGAGGAAGACCTAGGAGGTCATTTTTAGACCAAATTAAGGAGAAGATGAAAGTAAAAGTAAAAACTACTTAAGTTGTATAGGGAGGTCAAGGATTTGGTCGAAGATAGAACTACCTGGAAAAAAGTCAAGGGCAAAAGCCCATCTCTTATTAAATATTGAGTGAATGAAATATAATAGTATTCTTCCTTTTGAGTTAATGGCAAGCTCCATTATACTGATGTGCCCATATCTGACTAGAAATGTCACTGTGTCGAAATGTTATTCGACTGGCCACATAATATCCTATACAATCCATCTATGCACTGATCACAAGATAATAGTTTTTTTTAGTTTTCTGCAACCAGCTATCAAACTGGTATTTTAATAGTAATATGGTACTTTGAAAATGAAATAGGTACCCATGATAAGGTCTGGTTTGACCATTTAGCTCAACGTGAGGATATGAATAATACTTTAAATTAAATACCAATGAAATTAATAGTAATTGTATACAAGAAATGTAGTGTACACACTACATGAAATCATATCTAGTAACTACATGTAAAGGTCCATTCATGATGATGATGGTATTTTAATTCCAGAGTATTTAGTATTCCAATAAAAATGTAGCGCTATAAGACAAGATATGCCTGTAATAATATTAGTAGAAGCAAAAGTATTTGAATATAAAATGTATGCTGTTTTTTTTACTTGAATAAAATATTATTATATTTCATTTCACACAGTTGGAAACAAAAGTAAATAAAAATCATAGACTAATCAATATAACGCTCAACTCTTGTTGAAAATCATTTGCAGCGCCATCTTAGTTTCATCGGTAATTATGGCAAAATTCCGCGCCACGCTTTATTGCATCAGCAACCTTCTCTAGTATTCTGATCTCTGATAAAAATACATGAATTTATTTAAAGCTTTTACCCTATTATTTGTATTTCAGTGGCAATATATGGAATCCTACGTTGTCCCCGACGGAGAAGAGTGAACAGTATCGTCTGGAGCATGTCATGCTACGGCTAATGGTCTACTTGATACAAAACCGGACTATCGATGATGATGATGACGGCAGCAAATATTTCTATGATATGATTGATTGCGCTAAAACACTTGTCTTGGATGAAGAGGTACCGATGGACACTAAGTCATTGGCTGCAATCTTAGTACTCATTATTGAAAGCACACAAACCAACTGGTGTGAAGCCTGTTCCAATGTAAGTGGTTCTAGCCTATTGACTTAAGTGCTAATATGCGATAATTCATTGTAGATGAAAGAAAATAAGAAATATTTAGTATCACATAAGTCCTTGAGCTAATTGGCTGAGCTCTAGTATTGAGAGTTTTCAGGTATACTGGTAAGAGGAATTGCACAATATTCTTCTTGGAAATTCTTCTTCCTTCTATGAGCTAAGTGGTTAAGCTCCGGTGTATTTTGAGTGGGCCTGACTTTGCTTAAAACCTTTTTGCACCAAGACTAACAGCCAGTAAAATTCCTATCAGCTATAAGGTTGAGGTAGGTGTTGGTGCTGCTCCGCACCCGCCGCATCAGGGAGGCTACCCGCTTGCGTATGATTGCGTGGAAGCCGCCTACGCGAGCCTCTGCAAACATACCTGACGCACTGCAATAGCGTGGCAGCCCCAACACCATCCTAAACGCATTATTGTTCCCTGCAGATGATGTCAGGCGAGGGTATGTTCCCCGGGAGCCGCGAGCTGCTAGCTACCCGGGCGGGCCGGCTGGTGCTGCTGTGTGCGATCGCCACGGCGGCGCCACCGTCTGAGCTCACTGCACCTTCCTCTCAGTCTCAGCGACGCTCCGACACGCCGCTCGTGCTGCAGCTGGTTGATGAACTTCTGCCCTTCGCCGACGGGTAATAGTATTTGTATTTTTTTTTTACACTTTCACACACGGCTGGTTAGCCCCATATTTAACCATTTCTAGCTCGTATTATGGTTGACACAACTGATAAACTACATGTACATACATACATATTATATATAAATACATATTTAACACCCAGACCCACAGCCAACAAATTTAGTTAAGCACAAAGATGTTGACCGGGCCGGGAATCGAACCCGGAACCTTTTGATTAGCAGACCGGCATGGTAACCTTTACGCCAACGAGGTCGTCGAGTAGGTTAACGGTTTTCGCATTCACAGCCCTTTCACTATTCCTCTTCTTCTTTTTCATAAAAGCTTAGCCGAGCTTTGATGTCGACAGTTTTCGAGCCGCCCAAAGGCCTCTGACTTAGCTTGACGACTGTTTTTACTGAGTCTAACAAAAAAATATGAAAAAAATATTTATTTGCTAACTTATTACTACATATATTACATTTTATCTTGTGACTACTTAACTAGACAAGACTTGAACTTACAATTTAATACTAACTACATCTCTCAACTTTTTATATAACAGTCTTGTGCATGGTCACCTATCCAAAGACTATCTGCCTCGACCGTTGCTTAACCTCGATGATCGCCTCAGATTACCTTAGTTTGTCAAGCAACAGGCGCTACACTATTCAATACCCTGAGTAATTTGTATGACAAACAACATCTGATAATAGAATAATAATAATAGCATTTTAGCCTTCTCACTTGGCCTAAAGCCCGTGAAAGTGTTGTATTCCTCGTTCGCGCGAGAGATTAATGAAATGATACTCATAAATAATAATAATAGAGATATAGAGGTAATAGAGAACTGCATACACAGGGCACATCGGATACCTGAACCCGTATAAACCAGAAAAAGTATCAACGGACTAAGACTAGTTTATCTGTCTGTCACCAGGCTGTATATCATGGACTCTCGTAGCTATAGTGTTGAAAGGACATTGTATAAAAGCGATACTTGAACTATTGCAACTATTTAAAGTGCTTCAAAATTATTTTTATCTGACTTCTTTAAAACCTATTGACTCAGGCGTTACTTTGCGGAAATCCATTGTAGATAGAACATTGTAGATAGTCCATTTTAGATAGCAGCTGACTTCTTTGTTATTCGCCAATTTCATAACAAAAGTATTTAAAAATTAATGGCGTAGATGCTATAATTGGCAATGGTAAAAAATATAAAAAAAGTTTACACATATCACTTCATATATCACTGTCGTTGCTGTATATGGATCCCATAGAGTAATTAAATAAACTCACACGGGGGCGAATTGTAAATATTTCGCTTGAAGAAACTGTACCAGTATTTCTGTGTGACTTGCTAGTTAGTTGGCCTTGGTTATTTTTAGTGCCGTTTAATGAAAAGTCCAAGTCCACAAGTAGTGTGGCTTGGCGGTAATAACGTCTGCTTTTCAATCAGACAGTGCCTGGTTCGATCCCGGCCCCACACCAATGGCTTGTTTTTCAAGTTATGTGTGGATTTGCACTCGCTTTACGGTGAAGGAAAACATCCTAAGAAAACCGGCATGTTTGAGAACAGAAGGTGTGTGTCATCTAACTCGCACTTCACTATCATCCGGGGGCCTTCAAAAGTAGAGTTAATAGGTATCTTCTAGGTAAGCGTGCCACACCGTAGACTGCAGTGCAGCTTAACATCAGGCTAGCTGTAGTCAAACGCTAAACTATCAAGGAAAAAAAAAAAGTTGGCCAGCGTGGTGCATTATGGAGTGGGAACGTATAGTGGGCTGCTTATGCTAATCGTAGTGTCTCATGATTGGGGGTTGTAGGGCGGCGGAGTCCGGCGTAGCGACGCTGTGCGTGGCGCGGGCGCTGGTGCAGCTGGTGCGGTCAGTGCCGGCGGCGCGCGGGTTGGGCGGGCGGCTGGCGGCGCGCGCGCTGCCCTTCGTGTGGCCGCACCTGGAGCACCCGCTCGATGCCGTCAGGCACCACGCCAGTACCCTGCTCGCCGCCTGCCTGCAGCTCTGCGCGCGACACAACAACACAGGTAGTGCTGGAACTTCACATGGCTGTTTGAGCTAGCTCATTTCTGCAAAAAATCCGGAATATATATATATATATATAATGTTTTCCGGATAAATATATATATACTAGCTGACCCGGCAAACGTTGTTTTGCCTTAAAAATTGATATGCAGTAGCCGATTCTCAGACCTACTGAATACGCATATAAAATTTGGTAAAAATCGGTCAAGCCGTTTCGGAGGAGTACGGTAACAAACACTGTGACACGGAAATTTTATATATAAGATATTTATACATTATGAGCAGGGAGGGAAACCAATGCACAGTGGCTTTATATCTTTTATCCCCAATGCAAGAACGACGAGGCGTTATTAGTATGACGTCTCTATCTATCTCTCTCTCCCTGTTTGTGTATGTGTGTGTGGCAACGTAGCTCCTGAACGTATTAACCAGTTTTGATTTAGTTTTTCTTTGTATGAAAGGTATTAGAGGTGTTCTTAGCTATGTTGGAATTGGGCAAAGATGGCGGCTGCTAGAAAATGACTGATCACTTACTTTTCGCAACTTCATTAATATGGGTATCAGATGAAAGAGTTTGACGAGTAGAATACACTATGGTACATTTGAAATAAGATGGTCATAATCACGTATTGTTAAGTCGGTGGCGTTATTAATTTTATCTACACTAATGTTGTAACATTCTACTTATGTTCCCAATACTTGACTTATAGTGACTACTGTTATAAGCGCAGACAACAAAACATTCAATTTAAGCAATTTCACATGATGGTATAATATCCACATCGATATCGTAAATCTCTTTATAAACATACAAATTAAAAGTTAAAAATGGATAGCGACGCTTGTACGCCTCTGGATATTCTAGAATTGGCAACAAAAGTAACTCGCAATCTTTTGCCAGAAAAATCTAGAAAATATATGAATAAGAATTATTATAAATAAACTATTGTCTGTATTATAATTATAAATAAGCTTTTACTCTTGCTGTTCGATTAATTGCATTAGTGAAAATAAAGTAGTGTATGCAACTGCATATAACACGGGTATTAAAACACTCGTAACTATTTAATTTCTACTTGTTATTTTCCCGTAGAAAACTGTCACACTTACTTATTATTAAGTTGGAATGAGTCCAACAGTTTCATTCCAACTTTTAATAATAAGTAAGTGTGACCGTTTTCTACGCGAAAATATTAAGATGCCTTACGTGAACAGTTTACAATGTTCTACTTGTTAGTAATAAATACTTGTCTATTCCGTACCGTGGTACCAGGCGAGCGGGTGGTAGAGCGCAGGACCGACGAGAGTGGGAGGTCGCAGCTGGTGGTGACTGTAGCCAACACTGAGGAGGAGGAGGAACCGTTGGAGTCGTTACTGTCGTCGCTGCGCGCGCTGGGCGAGACCCGCAGCCTGTACTGGGCGGTGGCCGGCGCGTGCCCCGTGCTGGGCGCGCGTCGCACGCTGAGCGCGCTCGGCCCGCCCGCGCGCCTGTTGCGAGCCGCCGCGCGCCCGCACCTGCGTGCCGCTGTGAGTCTTTTTTTTTATTTCACACACGGTTGCTTAACATATACATTCTACCGTAAAACTGCTGTACCGTAGAACGCCAATAGCTCGGCTAACTGAGGTTATCTAACGCGATCATCGAAGCTAAGAAATGGTCGATGCGTACGGTGTTTGGATGGGTGACCATGCACAAGACTGTCGTTTTAAAAGTGGCATTTTCAAAACGACATATCATCATTTTTTCTATCATATTCATCTGGGCGCACCGTGGGTCGGATGACACGGTGAATTGTAGGTTAGTATTATGGTTGCTAACACAACTACTACATATACATACATACATACATATTTTATATAGATACATATTTAACATCCAGACCCACAGACAACAAATTTAGTTAAGCACAAACATGTTGACTGGGCCGGTAATTGAACCCGGAACCTTCTGATTGGCAGTCCGGCATGGTAACCTTTACGCCAACGAGGTCGTTAAATTTATTGCTATTAATAATTTATTGTTAGCCTAATTAGCATTATTGTTTATCAATCACTTGTATTCCCATTTATTACTGTAATTCTTAATAAATTTGGTCTGTGACGTTCATTCGCTTGTTCAAATAGTCTATGCATTTTATTTTATTTAAATGACAACACCGTACGGTTCTTACGTCAAATGAACGTCAATAGATTTGACACATTTGAATGGTGGACGTTTTGAGTGGAGAACTGATACGAATAATAAATCAAAGAGAATCACATCAATCGAAGTTTAATTTCTGAGATTAGAATTAAATAATACACTATATACTAGTACAGATCGTGAAACGCGTGCCTTCGGTTCCTCACGATGTTATCCTTCACGAAAAGCTCGAGCTCATTGGCGGAGACCAACGAAATTTGAAATTTTATATTTAAGATTTTAATATGTAATAATCTTGTTTGCAATATTGTGAGAAGGAAGGAGTATGTGGAGTCTTCTATTAAGACTTGCTGACATGCATTGATGACTTGTTGAAATGCTTATTATCATTATATAATTTATTGCAATTTTTTACCTGACATTTCTTATTTCACTTTTATTGTGATTTTATTTTTATTGTGATATTGTGATGTTTCTTAATAATTTTGGACTTAGATATATGTTTTAAGTTTATTTATTATTGTAATTGGTGCTAACCGTAATCATTGATTGATAATAAATAAATGTTCCTGCAATATCTGTTTCAATGACTACTACAAGAATGAGCAACAAATAGGTAAACTAGGTTTGTCGTGTGCAGGCGAGCGCGGCGATATCGGCGGCGGTGCGCGGCGCGTGCGCTGGTCTGGACGCGCGCGCCGTGTTCGCCACGTGGGTGCTGCCCGCCCTGCGCGCGCCGCCCGCCCTACAAGCCGTGCTCCCGCCCGCCCTGCACACCTGCCCGCCCCTTGCTCAATACATGTCAGTCACTATTACTATAAAATATTTTTTTATTCAGAATGATTGTATAATATCTTAAGTAATTACTTCCTAAAGTACTTAAAGCATTTTTATTCAAACGAAATAAAATAAATAATTCCAAAGTATCAAATTAGTTTAGTCCAGGTATGTCTTATTAGTTTTGAGGTTGCTATACTCAGATTTTTTAAATTTGCCGCTCTTTTCCAGTATCATGTTTTGTTTGCCATCTTTTTTTAACCAGCCTTGTGGCCTGGTTAGCCCCATAGTTTATGTTATGGTAGTGAACACAACTTTTTTATAAATAAATAAATTATTTACGCACATAGATGTTGGCTGTGCCGGGAATCGAACCCGGAAGCTTGTCACTAGGCCAACAAGGTTGTCACTACTTTCTTACTTACTCCTCTGGCGCAGCGATTCAAAGTGTGTCTTGGCCTCCGACACAAAAGAATGCCACCTTTTTCTGTCCTGTGTCGCCTCTTGCCAGTCTGCAACCTGGACCTCTTGCAAGTCTAACTAATATTATAAAGAAGAAAAGTTTGATTGTTTGTTTGATGCGAATAGCCTCCGAAACTACTGGACCGATTTGAAAAAGTCCTTAACTAACAAATAATCAAACATTTCTTCTTTATAATATTGGTATAGATATAATATTATTGACGACCTCGTTAGCGTAAAGGTTACCATGCCGGTCTGCTAATCAGAAGGTTCCGGGTTCGATTCCCGGCCCGGTCAACATCTTTGTGCTTAACTAAATTTGTTGGCTGTGGGTCTGGGTGTTAAATATGTATTTATATATAATATATATGTAGTATATCAGTTGTGTTAGCAACCATAATACGAGCTAGAAATGGTTCAGTATGGGGCTAACCAGCCGTGTGTGAATGTGTAAAAAAAAAAAAAAAAAATTAAGACTAGCTGACCCGGCAAACGTTGTTTTGCCTCACTTACGGGTATGAAAAATAGATAGTGTAGCTTATATGACACGTTCGTAGATTTACCATAGCAGCGCCATCTACTGATTACTTACTCTACCCAGTCGAAAGGTATCGATATCTGTTAGAATCATTTGGAGTTAACAGATAATTGTGACTGTCAAATAATAACAGACAATAATTAGCAATAAATTAAAATTGCGACTATAATTTGAGATTTAAACTATCCTATCTGTCAAGTTGGATCGAACTGCACATGGTGTGCGAATTTTATTATAATCTGTTAAGTGGTTTAGGAGTTCATTGAGGACAAACATTGTGACACGAGATTTATATATATATTAAGACTAGCTGACCTGGCAAACGTTGTTTTGCCTTAATAAAAAAGAAATCGAAATATACAGTAGCCGATTCTCAGACCTACTGAATACGCATATAAAATTTGGAAAAAATCGGTCAAGCCGTTTCGGAGGAGTACGGTAACTAACACTGTGACACGGAAATTTTATATATAAGATATATAAATACATATTTTAACACCCAGACCCACAGCCAACAAATTTAGTTAAGCACAAAGATGTTGACCGGACCGGGAATCGAACCCGGAACCTTCTGATTAGCAGACCGGCATGGTAACCTTTATGCTAACGAGGTCGTCAAACATATTTAAACTATCCTATCTCTCAAGTTGGATCGAACTGCACATGGTGTGCGAATTTTGTTATAATCGGTTAAGTGGTTTAGGAGTCCATTGAGGACACACATTGTGACACGAGATTTATATATATTAAGACTAGCTGACCTGGCAAACGTTGTTTTGCCTTAATAAAAAAAAAATCTAAATATACAGTAGCCGATTCTCAGACCTACTGAATACGCATATAAAATTTGGAAAAAATCGGTCAAGCCGTTTCGGAGGAGTTCGGTAACAAACACTGTGACACGGAAATTTTATATATAAGATTATTTCCATGTGCAGCGGCCGCGTGGTGTCGGGGCGCGCGCTGCTGCAGTGCGCGCAGGCCGCCGGCTCGTGGCTCGCGCCGCTCGACCCCGCCGCGCTGCGGGCCGCCGCCATACACCACCAACCTGAGGTCTATATATAATCTCAAAGTCAAAGTCAAAGTCAAACAATTTATTGCAATACTATGTCACTTTACAGTTACATAATTACCCATAAGGCATTGCAATTATTTACTGGAGATGAGCAACCCTGTTAATTCATTAGATTTTTTAAGTGTTCCGTCAGTTAAAAAGTCTTCTATTTTATAATTGAAAAACTTTTTTTATAAAAAACTTTTTGTTATGAGTAAGTTTTTTAAGTTTGTTAGGAAAGTTTTAATATTATCGATACGCTTTAGGTCGTCTGGTAATTTGTTAAATATTTTAATAGCCATCTAATATTATTTATTATTAAAAGCCTCTTATGTCCCACTGCTGGGCAAAGGCCTCCTTTCTCTCCTTCCAGTCAGCCCGGTCTTCGGCTTTGGTAGCCCAGTCCTTATCAAATTTACATAAAAATAGATGACAAAATTAAATATTTAGTGTACTTCCGCTGTGATCCAAAATCCAAATTAAAACAAGTAAAGGAAAAATTAACTAAGATTAATTAACTCTCGACTTGTCGTTCGAAGAGTCAGGATCTCCTGATGATGCCTTGTGGTTAGGCGAAACACGTGTAGAGTTAAGAATTTCCGAATTGTGATAGGTAACGTTAATCTTGATTAATCTTAGTTAATTTATCTTAGTTAATTAATCTTAGTTATTTTTTCCTTTACTTGTCTTAATTTGGATTTTGGATCACAGCGGAAGTACACTAAATATTTAATTTTGTCATCTATTTACAATGGATTTCCGCAAAGTAACGCCTGAGTCAATAAGTTATTCAAATTTACATAGATCGTCGCGCCACCGTTTCCTGGGTCTTCCTCGAGGTCTAATAGTGTTTGGCACCCACGCTGTGGTGGCTTTTGCCCAGCAATCGTCCAGCATGCGACAAACGTGCCCCACCCAGTCCCATTTCAGTTGAGCTGTTTTTTTCGTAACGTCTATTATTTTGGTTTTGGAGCGCAGTGTGGTGTTGCGTATCTAATATTAAATATTAATAAAAAAATTGGTATTCAAACTTTCGTGGTAAACATTTATCGCCGCCAACTTAAATTCAACGGGTTGTACCACGATGTAATCTGCCATACAGTGGCAGCGGTAAATAACTAATGATAACTAATGCAACAAGTTTCACAATCACAAAATTATGCACAGGATATTCTAAATAATTTACACGAACAAGCGGTTACACTTATTAAATAAAACGTTGGATTTACGTCCAAGGGGCTTGGACGCATTACGAGCGTCATCATTGGGGACGAGCTTCACACGGACTTCTACCGACGAGATCCGCGCGAACATTGCGCGGCTGCGCCCGCGCCCCGCGCCCCGCGCCCGCCACTGTCCTCTGTTCCCGCGCAGATAAAAAAAGAAAGAAAGAACACATTTATTTCAGACACAGAAGACACGTACATATACATTATTTTAAATTACATTAAACAAACATGAAAAAAAAGAAGAAATACAAAATCAAATCAAAATCAAAAAAAAAAAGTTTATTTTGTCAAAGGTTACATAAAGATTAAAAGTAATAGGAATCCAAAGGCTCCCAAAGTAGTTTTAAAAACTGTGTTATGGGAGCCAATGGCTTCTCCCGAGCTTAATCTATGTTAACAATGAACTTATGCTAAAGTACTATACTATATAAGATAATTTACGCTATTTATACTAAAATAAAATAAAAAAAATAGACTAAAGCCACAATACTAATACTAAAATATATTACCCGTTAACATTGTGTGTGTGCGCGTGTGTGTATGTGTGTGTGTATATGTATGTGTGTGTGTGTGTATGTATGAGTGTGAGTGAATGTGTGTGTGTGTGTGTGTGTGTGTGTGGTTGAGTGTGTATGTATGTATGTCAGTGTGAGTTACTTAACTTTAAGATGGTCCAAATAACTCTTGTAGCATTTTTTCCAAACCTAAATAATTAAATTTCTTCAACCAGGTAAGTAAAACCTTTTTCAACTCGTTATTACTATACTTCTTAATTTTGCATTCTTCATTAATTTTATCATATAGCTTAGTCACAATGGAATCGAACTTCTTTTGGGCAAAGGTAGTTCTAGTAACAAGACATGTGCTACGATACGTACGACTAGCCGGAGGATCAGGTAAATAAGGTGCAGTTATTTTATGGTATCGTCTCATGCTTTCATAAATAAACAATTTTCTTACACTAAGAACATTAGCTATTGAGTATATATCGTCCGTGGGGTGTCTAAAGGGCAAATACAAGAGCACTTTTAATACAGCATAGTATGTGTGTGTCCCCTAGCGTCCGAAAAAGGTCAGCCCTCAGTATAAACGCTACAGATTTCTCGATAGAGATAACGCCGGCTGGCTTTGTTTGTTACTTCCTCATCACTGAGTGGAATTGGAGAGAGTATTCAGTCCGCACACACTACAAGCCGATTCGCTTCTACCTTTCTTGTGAGGACTGCAAAACTTTGGGATTCTCTTCCTGAGTCTCTGTTTCCTGAGAACTTTGTGTCCTGCGTTGGTTCTTACGATTACAGTTTACAAAGTTTATTGTACTGTGGTATTGTTTGAGGCTGTTTTTAAGGCCCACTTGGTGTGTGCAGAGCCGGGTGCTGGCGGTGTCGCTGGCGTGCGGCGGCGCGGGGCAGCTGCCCGCGGTGCTGTGGGCGCTCACATACAACCTGCCGGAGCCGCGGCCCGCGCACCGCACGCAGCTCATACACTACGTCGACAAGGTACGCAAAGGGCTTGTGGTTGTGCACCGAGACACACTCGCTTTCTCGTGAACCCGGCTGCAATAAAAAAGTTACAATGATTAAAATGATGAAAAATAAATGAAACAATCTTGGTTAAGGGTTAACAGTAAAGTCCAACGAAATGTTTATAAAAATATACAACGAAAACAAGTAGACGCGTATCGACAACGGAAGTGCTAACCGTACTGACGCGCCGTGGCGAGAGCGGGGAGCGGGACTTCGTTGGCGTAAAGGTTACCATGCCGAACTACTAATCAGAAGGTTCCGGGTTCGATTCCTGGCCCAGTCAACATCTTTGTGCTTAACCAAATTTGTTGGCTGTGGGTCTGGGTGTTAAATATGTATTTATATATAATATGTATATGTAGTATATCAGCTGTGTTAGCAACCATAATACGAGCTAGAAATGGTTCAGTGTGGGGCTAACCAGCCGTGTGTTAATGTGTCAAAAAAAAAAAAACCCTTATCATTTAGGTGTATGGAAAATAGATAGTATCCGATTCTCAGACCTACTGAATACGCATATAATTTACATTTGTATTTGTATGAATTGGTTGTAGTTAATGAAGCGGCTAGCAGACAGGTCCCGCGCGGCGCCGAGGGCGGACGGCGCGGCGCAGTGCGCGCAGTACGCGGGGTTCGTGTCGCGCGCGCGCCGCCTGGCGTTGCGGGGCGCGGGGCGGGGGGCGGCGCCCGCGCGTCGCGCCGCCAGCCTGCAGATACTCGCCTCGATACACGACACTACACACGGGTATGCTGCACACTCTCAACTGTTTTTTTGATTGAATGGGTTATATAAGTAAATTTTGACGTGACAACGTCTTAAATTAGGTTGCGGCTGGGAGTCACTTATGAAAAAGTGTAACGCCCGGTAACGTTACGATGAGTCACCGAACGAGAGAGAGGCCCGCCGAATGCCTTGCCTCTCTCTCCCACTCAACTATGATCGGTGCGGCGCGCGCAGCACGCGGCAGACGTTATCACGTAAAATCTTCGCCCGTAAAACCGACTTTACAGGCAACCATTTTTTTGATTGAATGGCTTATACAAGTAAATTTTGCTTACCATAATCCATCAGTACCTGGATGACCTGATGAGCTATACTTGTTTTTTTTTTAAATAAATATGACATGTTCTAAAAATAATTCCTAGCTAGATCGATTTATCGCCCCCGGAACACCCTATGTACTAAATTTCATGAAAATAGTTAGAACCGATTACGAGATTCCAATTATAAATATATAATCAAGAATTGCTCATTTAAAGATATAAGATAACTGAAGGACACGATGAGACTCCCGTCTCTGTTGAAATGGTACACGTGGAACTTTTAAATGTATTCATGTAAATCGCTTTAGTTTGTAATTCATATACAGTGTAAACTCTATATAACGACACTCAAGGGACTGTGCATTTTATGACGTTTTAGAGAGTGGTAGTTAAATGAAGAGAATGTATCACTGTACGGAATACAAGCTGAACCAACTAAAGCCAATTGATTGCGATGCTTTAAAGAGTTAGTCGTTAAATCGAGTGACATAGGAATTGTCGCACGTTATAGGGTCGAAGGTATATAACTGTTTGCATAAAGATATTACAAATGCATGTAGTGATAGCATTTTCATAAATAAGCTCAAGAACTGGGTCGTTCAGAGAACTTTTTATTCAATGGATGAATTTTTAATATCGGAAAAAAAATGTTATGTGAATCACGTTTGTCGTGACATGTAATTGTTGAATATTATTATTATTTTATTAGGTATTAATAACATTACTCCTTAATTTTAAGTTTTGACGTATAATTGAATCTTCTTCTCCTTTACCATTTCCCACTAGGTGGGGTCGGCACAGCCTGTTTTTCGCTTCCACGCCACTCTATCAGCCGTCATCTCCACATTCACTCCCTTCTCATTTATATCCTCCTTCACACAATTCATCCACGTCTTCTTTGGTCTACCTCTACTTCCGCTACTTCTTACAATCATATCCATACTTCTCCTAGTCACATGCATCTCCTCTCTATGTATTACATGACGTATAATTGAATAATTACACGGGTCAACATGAAATTTGACTTTGATTGCAAAGCATTAAATTTCGGTAGTTTAGGTCGTAATAAGACGGAAAAAAATATATGGCATGAAAAACTTTGCTTTTGTGCTTAGAAGACTGATTGAACGAAATTTTTAAAAATCTCGGATTTTAATTTTTGATTGAAAATAAAACTATTTAAATAAAAATGTTTATTATTTTTATTAAGTTTTACTATCAAATTAGCTTACAGAAAAGTGGAAAATAACTTAAAAGTGCAAACTTTTACTTTGTCTTTTATGTTCAGCTATATAGCTACTTTCTCTCAATAAACCCCAAATATAGTATTATTATTATAACTGTCACAAAAGCAAACTTTATACCGAAAAAAAGGTATTTTCTTTTCGTTTTTGTGCATATCTAACTGGAAAATAATAGTATAAACTTTAGGACAAAGAACGAACTTTTTTTTGTAGAATCGTGTTATCAATAAATGGTTTATAAATAAATAAATATTAGGACACTTTCACACACGGCTGGTTAGCCCCATACTGAACCATTTCTAGCTCGTATTATGGTTGCTAACACAACTGATATACTACATATACATACATACATATTATATATAAATACATATTTAACACCTAGACCCACAGCCAACAAATTTAGTTAAGCACAAAGATGTTGACCGGGCCGGGAATCGAACCCGGAACCTTCTGATTAGCAGACCGGCATGGTAACCTTTACGCCAACGAGGTCGTCAAACGAGGTTTATCTTGTTAACATAGAGTGTACACTGTGTTAGAGTGGGAGTCCCCCCCGGCGCCGCGTGGAGCGCGGAGTGCGCGGGCGCGCTGCTGCAGGTGCTGGACGACAGCTACGACGCCAACAAGGAGCTGGCGCTGCGGGTGCTCCGGCACTGCCCGCAACATGTGCTCGAGGTGAGTATACAGGGGTTACCATAATACGGTGAGCCAGCCCTTCCCACACTTATTGACACAGTCACTCCCTTGGATCTTTGCTGGTTTTTTACCACGCCCCTCAATCTAGTCCACAAATATACTATCGAGATTTTATAGGTATATACAAATTTATATCTTATTATAATATGTTATATCTTATTAGTTCTCTGTTATCTGATTAGTTTATGTAATAGTATTTTTCAATTTCTTCGTGTAATTGCGTGTTCTCTTTCTTTGTGTACCGTGCGTGACGTCACAGCCAGCCTCAACGGAAGACCAGCGTCGGTTGCTCCCCAGCAACCAGCATTATGCTGAGTTGAGGCTGTGTTGTGACTAATTAATGTTTATTATGTGTACTATTTTATATATTATATTTTGTCTTGTGTTAATTTGTCATAATAAATAATTTTCTTTCTTTCTTTCTTTCTTTCAAATACAAATTCATAAAATAGAAATAAATAGACTAGAATTTTTATAAATATTTAGACTAGAAATAGACTCACCTGTATTTTGTAACTGCTCGAATATCTGTAGCTTAGAAGAGAGCACGCATACTCCTATGGCACGAGACCACACGCGGTCTCAGTGTAGGAGTTGAGACCCATATACAAATAAATGTAATAAATGTAATATATAATAATAATAATAATAAATTTTTATTCAGGTATTCTTTTACACCCATTTTACATATAAAATTAAAAATTAAATAAAAATATTAATAAAACTTAATACCTATAAAAGTGACAAAAATATCAATATAGAGAACATTTGTTAAGTATAATAGATTTAGCAGTGTTAAAATATTGTATTGTAGATATATATGTTTTTATTAACCTGTAATATTTTTCTGAGCAAAATAAATGAATATGAATTTGAAATTTGAATTTGAATAAGTACTAGCCTAGTAACAGGTTATAAGGAAGACACGAATTTCACTTTTATATTTTTATTCAATAAGAATAAAGAGAAAAGAATGCAAATAAAATAAAAAAGACATATTTACTAACTGGATTGCTAATTAGATGGATGTGCTTGCTTTTCTGAGCATAGTTTCTGTAAATGGAACTCCAGTTTAGACATTGCCACTCTGATTTCTTTCTCTATGTCTAAGAGTGGTATAAAAGTTGTGCATTATTCACATTCCACACAAAATTATAAATATATTAGTTTAAATCTATTCTATATGGCGCTAGTGACATTTTTAAAGGGTGCTTGCTCTTTTTGATATTCGAAAATGAGATTTTCTGTTTTTAACAACAAATAAAATAGGTCTCTCAGAAAAGTAATAATAAAAAATCAATATAAAACGTTTATTTGGGCAAAGGTTACATAATATGAATAAAAGTAATAGGAATCCAAAGGCTCCCAAAGTAGTTTTAAAAACTGTGTTATGAGAGCCAATGGCATCTCCCAAGCTAAATAATAAATAAATAAATATTAAGACACATTCACACACGGCTGGTTAGCCCCATACTGAACCATTTCTAGCTCGTATTATGGTTGCTAACACAACTGATATACTACATATACATACATACAATATATAAATATATATTTAACACCCAGACCCACAGCCAACAAATTTGGTTAAGCACAAAGATGTTGACCGGGCCGGGAATCGAACCCGGAACCTTCTGATTAGCAGACCGGCATGGTTAACCTTTACGCCAACGAGGTCGTCAACGAGCTAAGTATACTTGTTTGAGTAAGATTATAAAGACAGTGTATGTGTCAGGAGAGCGGGTGCGCGCCGAGCCTGCCGGCTGTGCTGGAGCAGGCGGCGAGTCTGCGCGCGGCGCACAGCACGGCCGCGGCGCACAAGCTGCGTCTGCTGCTCACGCGCCTCCCGCACGCCGTGCCCCGCGCCCCGCACACCCCGCCTACTATGTCAGTACATCATCATTCTAAAACCTTTTTTTTCTTTTTTTTTTTTTTCTTTTTTTTTATAAGGACATATTTCACACACGGCTGGTTAGCCCCACACTGAACCATTTCTAGTTCGTATTATGGTTGCTAACACAACTGATATACTACATATACATACATATTATATATAAATACATACATATTTAACACCCAGACCCACAGCCAACAAATTTAGTTAAGCACAAAGATGTCGACCGGGCCGGGAATCGAACCCGGAACCTTCTGATTAGCAGACCGGCATGGTAACCTTAACGCTAACGAGGTCGTCATTATAAAACCTAGTTTGCCTCGGTGGAAATGACGTCTGTTTATCAAAGCGCAAGTTCGGTCGTGCATGGAGTATTGTTCGCATCTTTGGGATGGTTCCAAATATCAGCTAGAAGCACTTGAGTCCATTGAGAGACGAGCTAAGAAGCTCATCGGCAATTCTAGCGTTACGAAGGCGAAGCTTCAGAGCCTATAGGTTGCTAGTTTGGCGGTTTTTTATCGGATACATTTCGGGGAGTGTGCTCTGAAACTTCATAATTTGATTCCCCCATCTCCGTTCTACTACAGAACGAGCAGAGAGTCAGTGAAAAGACACCGATTGAAGTTCCAAACTTTCGTACTAAACGCTTTGCGTCGACTTTTATTGTTAGGACTGCGAAGCTTTGGAACTCACTACCTGAGTCTCTTTTTCCTGAGAGGTATCATCCGGGGGCCTTCAAAACTAGAGTTAATAGGTATCTTCTAGGTAAGCATGCCACACCGTAGACTGCAGTGCAGCTTAACATCAGGCTAGTTGTAGTCAAAAGCTAACCTATCAAGTATAAAAAAAAACAGTAGTACCGTTGTTCGATCCCAACTCTGCTGCACCTATGACTTAATAATGATATAAAAAGTTTTTTTATTGATCAAAAGCTTAAAAGTATTTAAATTTGACACCAAATATACTTATAATGTGTAGTGTAGTACCTATTTACTCTAGATTGGTACCCAAATCGTACTTCTCAGGAATAAAAGACTCAGGAAGAGAGTTCCAAAGCTTCGCAGTTCTCACAATGAAGGTCGAAGCAAAACGCTTTGTGCGAATCCTCGGTATTTCTACAGTGAATCAGTGCCTCTATGCTGTGCCCCTGCTCGTTCAGTAGTGGAATGGAGAAGCGAGAATTTGATTATACATCTCCTTTGCACACTCTCCAAAATGTATCCGATAAAATACAGGCAGACTGTCAACCTTGCGCCTTTGTTTAAGGCTTTGTAGCTCTGATTTAGATATGCAAGATTGAAAGTCAAAGTCAAAGTAATTTATGAATAACAATACAGTTACAAGACACACTTTAACATTAAATATAATTTAATTAATTCTAATGTTTTAGATCACAGCGGAAGTACACTAAATATTTCATCTTTTCTTCGATCTCCAATGTGATGCGGTACCCGAAGAGGGTTCCATGAGATACCTTCTTTTAAATTTGAATACCATTATCAGACAACCTCATTGGCGTAATGGTTACCATGCCGGACTGCCAATCAGAAGGTTCCGGGTTCGATTCCCGGCATGGCCAACATCTTTGTGCTCAACTAAATTTGTTGGCTGTCAGTCTGGGTGTGAAATATAAATCTGTATAAAATATGTATTTGTATACATATATGTAGTATATCAGTTGTGTTAGCAACCATGATACCAACTAGAAATGGTTCAGTATGGGGTTAACCAGCCATGTGTGATATTAAAAAAAAATTAAGCAATAAACGTATTTGACTTTGACCTTATTTGATATGTGTGTGTGTGTGTACAGGAGCGTGGAGGCAAGTGCGATGTACAGCGGCGCGTGCGCACTCCACGCGCAGCTCGCCCGCCAGGGGGAGTCCAACTTGCGCGTGGAGACGGCGCGCGGCGGCTGCGCCGGCTCCCTGCGGTGCCTCTACGACCTGCTGCAACTGGCCACCGACAGGTACAATAAATAAATAAATAAATATTAGGACTCATTTCACACACGGCTGGTTAACTCCATACTGAACCATTTTAAGTTCGTGTTATGGTAGCTAACACAACTGATATACTACATATACATACATTTATACTTTATCTTATATATAAAATTTCCGTGTCACAGTGTTTGTTACCGTACTCCTCCGAAACGGCTTGACCGATTTTTTCCAAATTTTATATGCGTATTCAGTAGGTCTGAGAATCGGCTACTGTATATTTAGTTTTTTTTTTATTTTTTTTTTATTGAGGCAAAACAACGTTTGCCGGGTCAGCTAGTAAATAAATAAATATTAGGACTCATTTCACACACGGCTGGTTAACTCCATACTGAACCATTTTAAGTTCGTGTTATGGTAGCTAACACAACTTATATACTACATATACATACATTTATACTTTATATAAATACATATTTAACACCCAGACCCACAACCGACAAATTTAGTTAAGCACAAAGATGTCAGCCGGGCCGGGAATCGAACCCGGAACCTTCTGGTTAGCAGTCCGGCATGGTAACCGTTGCGCCAACGAGGTCGTCAATAAAATATCTTCATCATAATATAAAATATTATTATCCATTGATTAATCTTAATTTTAACCCTTAAATGAACAATGTTGTTATTAAACAAAATACTAAAAATCACACATAAAATTGACCTTCATATAATTTTATTTTAAATTTTGCGAAATGTAGTTTATAAAAAACACTCACATTATTGCAAAAAAAGTACAGTAAATTAATGTCTAGATTTATTCACTCATTTTTCCTAGACAGTAATACATGTCTATTACACAAATATATTTTTTAAAACGTGAAACGAAAATCGACCATTTAAGGGTTAAGTTATTTACAATAAATTATATACAACATAAAATACAAATAATATTATGATGAAGTCGGTTAAGAAACCTAAAATGTAACGTGCCAAGATACCAGTGGTAGGGGCTACAGGGAGGAAAACCTCCAGACAATGCGCGCCGTGTCGAGTATGACTGCTTTCTGCTTTCTTTCTTTCTTTCATCATAATTATTATTAAATACAATGTTGTATGTATTAATGTTAGGGGCGTGGGAGTTTTCTGATGCCCTACGGCTCAAGCTCATAAGAGATGTACAGCAGGGCACAGCTCCCCTACAACGCGCAACAACAACAATAACTAGGTAATAAGCAAACTGGTCTGTGCGCAGATGTTAATGATTATTGCAAATAAATACAGATGGCCGTCAAGCCGGAACCCATGCCCCACTCGTCAAGTCGATGTGGCAAAATTCATTTACCCTCCTATTTTACCCTCTTGATAAAAATTACCCCCACTTTCGAAGGAAAATGTGGGATCTTAATTATTATGACAAAAGCAGATATTCTAAAGATTGTTAAGGTAAAAAGATTCTAAATTGTAAAATACAGCGAAGCAAGCATTTAATAGCTATAAAATAAATATATTATTATTATGAAAAAAATATCTTATCTTATCTTATATATAAAATTTCCGTGTCACAGTGTTTGTTACCGTACTCCTCCGAAAGGGCTTGACCGATTTTTTCCAAATTTTATATGCGTATTCAGTAGATCTGAGAATCGGCTACTGTATATTTAGTTTTTTTTTAATTTTATTTATTAAGGAAAAACAACGTTTTCCGGGTCAGCTAGTATAATTATAAGTTTATTCTGCGTGTTGTCAGAGGCATATCGCTGGACAGTACACCGTGGATGTCACTCCGTACCGAGCTGCTAGAGGGAACGTTGGCGGCGTGCGCGCGCGCAGAGCCCGCCGTCTGCAGCGCCGCGCCCGAGGGCTTCCTGCCGCCCAACTTGTATGTACACTTTCACTAACTTGTATGTACACTTTCACTAACTTGTATGTACACTCTCACTGACTTGTATGCACACGTTCACTAACTTGTATGTACACTTTCACTAACTTGTATGTACACTTTCACTAACTTGTATGTACACTTTCACTAACTTGTATGTTTTCTTTCACTAACTTGTATGTACACTTTCACTAACTTGTATGTACATTTTCACTAACTTGTATGTTTACTTTCACTAACTTTAATGTAGATAGACTTTCACTAACTTGCATGTACACATTCACTAAATGTATGTTTACTTTCACTAACTTGCATGTACACTTTCACTAACTTGTATGTTTTTGCTTCATCACAATCCACCTGATGGTAAGCGACATTACGATCTAAGTTGAAGCGCGCTTAAGGAACTTGACAAAGAATTCCACACCTTCGCGGTTCGCACAATGAAGGTGGAGGCAAACTGCTTAGTATGTGCCTTTGGAACCTCCACGGTATAACGATTCCGCCTTGGTGTTTCCCTGCTCGACCGATAGTGAAACTTGTAGGTATATTGTCAACTAATTTGTATGTCCACTTTCACTAACTTGTATGCCCACTTTCACTAACTTGTATGTCCACTTTCACTAACTTGTATGTTTTTGCTTCATCACAATCCACCTGATGGTAAGCGACATTACGATCTAAGTTGAAGCGCGCTTAAGGAACTTGACAAAGAATTCCACACCTTCGCGGTTCGCACAATGAAGGTGGAGGCAAACTGCTTAGTATGTGCCTTTGGAACCTCCACGGTATAACGATTCCGCCTTGGTGTTTCCCTGCTCGACCGATAGTGAAACTTGTAGGTATATTGTCAACTAATTTGTATGTCCACTTTCACTAACTTGTATGCCCACTTTCACTAACTTGTATGTCCACTTTCACTAACTTGTTTATCCACTTTCACTGTCTTTCCTGTAAAAAAATCCTTACATAATTGTTTTACAAACCAAAAAAAGCTTGTATTGCTCGCTTGGTGAAAAATATAACTTATGTTTTTATTATAAATCTATTTTTTGTCTATTGTGATGTAGAAATGGCGAGTATGACGAGGAAGAAGACAACGTAACCGCACAAATGGTTCTCGTCTGCGCCTGGAGGACTATCAAGGAGGTAAATGATCGTATGTAAAATGTTTCCCATAAAAAATGATACGTGATTCACATTCTCCCTCTTTTTCTCCGTTCTCCCCTATCCCTAACTCTCTCTCTCTCACACACACACACACACACACACAAACGCCCATAAACGAATATTCACTCAAATTATGATTTCAAAATATATAGAATACTAGCTGACCCGGCAAACGTTGTTTTGCCTCACTTAGGGGTAAGAAAAATAGATAGTGTAGCTTATATGACACGTTCGTAGATTTACCATAGCAGCGCCATCTATCGATTACTTACTCAACCCAGTCGAAAGGTATCGACGTATCATTTGGAGTTAACAGATAATTGTGACTGTCAAATAATAACAGACAATAATTAGCAATAAATTAAAATTGCGACTATAATTTGAGATTTAGCGTCGTACACTCCGGCTGCGTGCGCGCGCGTCGCTCGCTATTATTTACGCAATTATAAATATTTGGCGCTGCTATGGTAAATCTACGAACGTGTCACAAAAAAAAAAAAAAAACACTATCTTTCATACCCCTAAGTGAGGCAAAACAACGTTTGCCGGGTCAGCTAGTACATTATGAATGTTGAATGTGATGTGTGTAGGGCGCGGCGGTGCTGTCAGTGCTGGCCCCGCTGGGCGGGCCGTGCGCGCCCCCTACGTGCCACGAGGCGGGCCGCTACCTGACCGGCCTGCTCACCCGCGCGCTGCACCGGGGCGCGCTTGACCACGCCGCCGACGGCCTCTACGCGCTCGCACTCAAGTAAGAAAAAAAAATTAATATAGTCGCATACACAGTGTGTTTGCTTACACTGTGTGTGTATTACACACACTGTGTAAGCAAGGTAAAAAGTAGGGTTAATAGAAGACAAAATTAAATATTTAGTTTATGTACTTCCGCTGTGATCTGAAACCCAAATTAAGATAAGCAAAGGAAAAACTAAAATATTTTAAAAAATTTAGGTGTGTTCCTCCGACCGACCACCACACCTCCACTACAACTCACACCAGTAAACTAATCCCTAATCTACCCTCCTAACACAAGGAAGTTTCACTCCGCGTGGCTGGTCTCCTCACACACCGGAACAACCTGAAACATATAATTCTAATATTAACGTTGCCTATCTCAATTCGGAAATTCTTACTCAACACGTGTTTCGCCTTTCCACAAGGCATCATCAGGAAATGTTGACTGTTCGAACGACGGATCGACGGATCTTTCGATCCGTCGTTCGATTTATTTAATTTTGTCTTCTATTTACAATGGATTTCCGCAATGTAACGCCTGAGTCAATAGGTTAAATGGTGGGATGTTTTCTAATGCTAGCCCACACGTTAACCGATCACAATTTGATTTGCATTCAAAGAGTTTTCTAACTATAGATCTGTCTACCTACTACTTACAGATGCTGGTCTCACAGCATGCTGGCAGCGTTCCCGCGGCGCTGGCTGACCGAGTTGCTGGCTCTAGCGTCAGGCGGAGCGCCGCACGCAACGCGCCGCGGCGCCGGCTTGCCTGCCGCTATACAGGTACTTCTTTTCTTTTTCTTTTTGTTAATTTTCGTAGAATATTATATTTTTATGTGAAGACAGCTTAGTTAGGCATACATACGTCACGGAAAGCATTCGAACCATTTTCATAATAAATAAATAAATATTAGGACACATTTCACACACGGCTGGTTAACCCCATACTGAACCATTTCTAGTTCGTGTTATGGTAGCTAACACAACTGATATACTACATATACATATATACATACATATTTAATATAGATACATATTTAACACCCAGACGCACAGCCAACAAATTTAGTTAAGCATAAAGATGTTGACCGGGCCGAGAATCGAACCCGGAACCTACTGGATGGCAGTCTGGCATGGTAACCTTTACGCCAACGAGGTTGTCAATGTCATACTCTCGTCAATTCGGAACAAAACGTAGACTATGTCTTAATCCAAGGTATATTTTAAACCGTGGATTAAGACATAGCCATAACAAAATTCGACGAAATCGGTTCAGGTGTTCGTGAAGCGGTAACAAATATACACACAATTTCGCTATTGTAATCGTAATGTTTATTTAGTATCTAAAAAGATACAAGTCTAACACAGGTTATTTTTTTTATTATTTTTTTTAATGATATATAGGCTTACGTTTGATCGCAGCTAGCCTGATGTTAAGCTTGACTGTGGTCTAAGATGTATCACGCTTGCCTAGAAGGAACCTATTTACTCTAGATTTGAAGACCCCCAAATTGTATTATTTATTGTACATAAGTTATTAATGGAACATGTTACATAAACAAATGCGAGACGTATTCCTCGACAGCGTGTGGATATATAGCCATTTCTGTCAAAAATCTTTTTATGTATAGTAGTAAGAAAATAGAATAAGGTCCGTAATTTCTGATGTATTATAGTATCAGTAGTAGGAAAATAGAATAAGGTCCGTAATTTCTGATGTATTATAGTATCAGTAGTAAGAAAATAGAATAAGGTCCGTCATTTCTGATGTATTATAGTATCAGTAGTAAGAAAATAGAGTAAGGTCCGTAATTTCTGATGTAGTATCAGTAGTAAGAAGATAGAGTAAGGTCCGTAATTTGTGATGTATTATAGTATCAGTAGTAAGAAAATAGAGTAAGGTCCGTAATTTCTGATGTATTATAGTATCAGTAGTAAGAAAATAGAGTAAGGTCCGTAATTTCTGATGTATTATAGTATCAGTAGTAAGAAAATAGAATAAGGTCCGTCATTTCTGTTTCAGGCGCTGGTATCTTCCGAAGTGGCAGCGTCAGGCCGCACCGACTGCTTCGACGAGTGTATGAAAATGCTCCTTAAACTTGCCGCCCCTCCGAAATCAAATGAAAATGGCGAACTCAACAAAGAAAATGGCGGAAAAGACACACAAAATAGCGCCCCCGACTATGAAAATGGCGCCCCGAAGTCCACAAGTCACGGTCTGCCGGTTGACGTGGCTCGCCGCACTCTCGCCGCCAACATTCTGCGAGCTTTGTTCAGGTGAGTAGCGCCATGTGGGGTTCTATATTTAGCATTACATGTAACAGCATGTGTTTAATTTAATATAGAATGTAAAGTACGACACTTTATATTTACTTTTAATTATTGTACCTTTATATAAAACTTATCATTTTTAAAATACTTAGATTTGCAAATTTTGTAACGTATTTTTCACAAAAATAACCTTTTAATATTCTATTCCAAATTTATTATTCTATAAATATTTTTTTTGTAACTGTTATTTTAACATCATTTGTAAGTTAATATATGTATAACCAAGACTCGTAATAACTCTGTGGGAGAGGCCATTGGTGTTGAAACACAGTCTATGACTAAATCAACACCAATCCTTTCATTTTAATTGTGTACTTCTTATTTATGTCAATAAAGGAATATTTTATTTTAAAGTCTAATAAAACTGTATGAATACACTAGTAGTGTATTCATACAGTTTTATATCTATCCCTGGGGCGAGTGTGTGAGTGAGCCTGTATGGGTGTGTGTGTGTAAGTTGTGTGTCATGTGACACTGGTCTACAGTGGCTTTGTTGCCTTTTTTAACTGGTAATGGGTTTGCGCTAGCTCACAATTCGCCGGATGCCTTTGATATGATAATGATTTTGGGTCTATTTATAAAAACAATTCATGAAACCATTAATGATTTTGTAAGAATTGCTCGGATTTTTTTCAACAAATGACTGAAAAAGCAAATTTTAATGCTAAATTGTACAAAATTAAATTTGTAAAAACGAGCACATTTAGTACATGTACGGGTATATTCGTAATCTGGGCGCTTAAAAACGTAATAATTTGCGATGATATCCAGGGCAACAAAAAAAATTTTTTTTTTTGAGCTGTGTTAATCATTTGAATGCTTACAAGATATACCACTAAGTTATTTTCTTTTTCTTTATTGGTAGAGTTTGTTTTTGTTTTCAAAATTCTTTATTAAACATACACATGTTAACAAATTAAAAGATGGACACTGTTCACACTTAAATATATCTTAATTACTATTGCTACTTACAGACTACTTATCTTACTTAGGTCTTAAAAACAAAGTTTGAAAAATTACATGTAAATATGCTAAACTCTAAACACTAACCTACATTACGTGGTATCGACGCGAGTTGATTTGCTTACCTATTTATTTATGAGGCACTCAGACAGATTACATACATTCATTTTAAACATAACTAAACTACAAAGAACAAAAACAAGTCTGCAATCCAAAAAAGAGTACACAGCATGCTAGTGTAAACTTAATAATAAGGAAGGTTTAGATATACATTAAAAAAGGGGTAATCTTAAGTACTAAGCAATTTAACAATTTAACCTATAACTTATATTATTTCTAAATTGACTGAGACTGTTACTAAATACATCCAGTTCAGTTGTGAGTCTTACATTGGTTGTTATCTGAAGCGTCACAACATTTGAGTACCAGCTCGTTATATGAGCGACACATGCGCTGTATAGGACTATTACTGGAAACGTTGTTTTTATACAGTTTATTAGTGTGAAACAGTTTAGTTTTTTGCTTTTTGCTTCTAAGCCGAGGGCTGAAATTAAAGCTTATAGAACTAAGCAGACTCGGGCAGTCCACGTTCGAGTGAATAACCTTATGAAGATATAGCAGCTCACCAATCTGTCTCCTAGTGGAGAGCAGGCTTAACCTATTGTGCCAGGTTCACACTTACAAAAAAAAAGGTTCACACTTATATTGGTAGAGTGTATGTTGAAGACACTTGGTGTATTGCAGGCACTCTGCGCTGGAACGCGCATCGCAGGCGTATTTAACGGAGGGGTTGAAGCTAGCGGTCAACGGGTTCAGCGCCGTCTCCTGGCCGGTAAACATGGCATTTTGTTATTATCACTTCAACATATAATATGACCAGATCACTCATTGTCAGATGTCATAAATTGACGTTTATCTTTATTTTAATTTAGCATTTAATTTTGTACTTAACTTACTACTAATCTATATTTTTTTTTATATTATTAAAATACATTTATGGCTGTTACACCTTAATATATAAATAGAGTAACATTAACACAATATGGATATATTATTATTGTATACTTGATTTGCCCAGAACTCTTCCACAGCCACACCTGGTGGCGAAGCGGCGAGCAAGTATAGCAAAGCTTTTCTTGATACACTATTAAAATCAAATCATTTATTAACCTTATCTTATCTTTTATCTTTAAATGAGCAATTCTTTTTCATGAAATTTAGTATATAGAAGGTTTTGGGGGCGATAAATCGATCTAGCTAGGAATCTTTTTAGAAAATGTCATATAAAAAAAAATACAGGTACTGACTACTTATGTCATACACGGCACATAATTTTTAAGAGCTAAATCACAATTATAATTATAATATATTACTAATAGATTTGGTGTATATGTTGTCAGGAGCGCACGGCGATGTCTCTGCTGTTTAGCGCGCTGGTGGTGCGCGCGTTCGGCGTGCTGCGCGCGCGCACCGCGCTCCACGCGCGCAACACGCTGCCGGCCGGCGTGTTCTTCGCGCGCCATCCCGGCCTCTACGACCTCATGCTGGTAAATATAATTGTATGACAAGGCCCCTTTACAGCTAAGAAATATTGTATTTATTGTAATGACATCTTTTGACGATTCCAATTTCAAGTTTAGTATTATAAGTGAAATGTAATATCTTTGTGACTTATTGGCAAATAAATAACATTCATTCATTCATTCATTCTTCGCCCAGCGTCTCTCGTGCGTCTCAAGGCACACGAGGAGTTTCGTTTATTACGGGGTTATCAGGAAAGGGTATGGTAAGCTGAAAACACGCTAAAGTACACATCAGTCTGAACATCTTTTGTTCAAGCAGTTTCCCGAAAAGCCTCTTAGTTTTTGAAATAAAGCCTCCTAAAGTTTTCACGAAAAAACGTCATTTGCGCCCCTAATGTTCCGCAGGCTTATTACCTATCTCGAAGCAGTAGCGACAGCAACAGCAGAGCAATAGCAGAGCGACAGCGATCGGTTGCAAATTGTAGATAGAAACCGTATTACGGATGGCTATCGCTCGCCTGTTGCGCTGCTGTCGCTGCATGCACTTTGCCCACGAACACTAGCGCCACCAGCAACCGAGTAGCAATAAGCGGAAACTAAAAACTGCAGTTTTGACGTTATCTGTGGTAAATTTTATTATCTGTGGGCTCATTTGTTTACATCGTTCCTGTTGATATTGCTTCGATGTTTTAATTTTTTCTAATTTTCAAGTTGTTCTGTAAGCTTTGTAAATCTAAAAGTAAGTTATCAATCATTACAATTACCCATAATGGTTTAAGAAGTGTTGTTTTGTCTCTATACCTAGTGCTCTTGTGATTTGAGTGGAACATGGAGTTTTAGCCGAAGAGCTAGACGAGTTAATGCACCATCTAATGCCGCATTCCAGCCTCGCCAAAGGCGTGAAGCTTCTGGTACTGGTGGTGGACCCTTGACAAATTGTCGGAAACAGAAAGAATTCTGGCGATAATCGGTGAGGGTGCTGTGTATGGTGACAACCAGCACAGGGTGCCTGTATTTGTAAGCTTTACTTTCATTGTCCTGCTTTAATACTTCATTCCATTCCGACATTCTGTTATTTCACAATGAAATTAATTTATTTAATTACTGTTGGTTTGTGACTCAATGATTGGTATATGTGACTCAATGATTCCAAAAATGTTGTCTACTTCAGCCATCTCAAACTCTAATTACTCAAAGTACAAGTACTATGAGTACAAGTATTTCTGAAATGGAGAATAAACCCTATTGATTGCCATGGCTCCCATGTTAATATAATATATTCCATGTATAATTAAGCTAATTTTTTCAATTTGATATGGCAGGAATTACATAATATGCATAAAATGTTAAAAGTGCAACATACACTATTAATATTATTTTGTTGTTTCCAGAAAGCCCAGTTCCTCAACGAAGGCAAGGGTCCAGAAACCAGAACAGTAACCGTGTCCCTAGGACAACTGTTAGGAATGGTAATTTATTTCCATGTGTTTTCTCATAAAATTACTATATTTTGTCATCAACAACTGTCCTAATTTATTTGAACGTTTTACAGGCCCAAGAGTTGGTGAATCGTGGGTTGTTGAACTGGAGCAGAGACGAGTTGATGCAGAGAGCAAGCTAGCTAATGCCGCAGTAATAACAGCAGAGGTGGCGCGAACGCAAGCTGAAGCCCACCTGCAGACGGAGACATCTCTTTCTGTTGCACTGGCGCTCCATGAGCAAACTGGGATACTGAATAATTATTCAATATATTGTCAAAAAATAAAACATGTTTTTTACTTGCCTTAGGTATATAACATTTTAATTTTTACTTATACACAGTAGTAGCATGAGAGACATATTTATTAATTAAGAAACACACTGAAACTACTCACTAGGTATATATTTAAACTACTAACTTATTCAGTAATTATTATAAATATAAATGCCCCTCCTTCTTTATTAATATTTAAAACAAATTAATATTATGTACATATTTCTAGTCTAAAAATAGAACACAATAAAATAATTTTGATATAGAACACAGTTCTTTTAAAGTTTACACTACACTAGTTTGTCTTATTTATATATAGATATATGTACATATAAGTATGTATACCTAAGCACAATAGTAGCTTCTTTGAGAGTTCATTCACTGTGTAAGCCAAAAAGTTGTGGAATGTATTACCTGAGGATGTAAGAAAAGCTCGATCTTAGTACATTTTTTAAAACAAAGTCATGAAATTATATTTATCCTCTGCATCTTAATGTATAGACCTAGTTTTATTATATATTATAGTTTATTCATTATATTGTGTGTGTGTATATAATATATGTATTTGGTATATATTATTTTATATTTATTTGTCATAATATTTTATGTATTTTTGTAATTCACATATACAATTATTATTACACCTTGTCTTAAGTACTTTCCTAATTTTGTCTAATTTCTTAGTATTGGTTACCTGGAAGAGATCATTCTTAGCGATAAGGTCGCCAGTTAAGGCACTAGCTTGTAAGAATCTTTGTGTGTTCTCTGTAGTGTTATTTTATTGTGAGTGTTTTAATAAATTGTTTATCTATCTATGTATTCTACAACTTTTGAACAATAACATAAAGTTGTCAATGGCCATTTTGTAGCATCTGGGATTCATTGTGGTCTTCAACTTGATTCCAATGCAGTTCTCGCTGACTTCTTTCAGCTTGGGTGTGTGCAGGTGACAACTCAATTGACCATGTTATGTAGGACACAGTGTGCATTTATTATTTTTGTCACAGTATGGTGGTCATAATGCAGCACTCTATGAACCAACCAACAGTGCCAATGGGCTTTTAGTACTCCTATGCACCTTTCAACAGTGCTCCTGACCATGCAGTGGACATTTGTGTAATATTCCTCAGGATTGTCAGGGCTAGCATAAAGGGCTCTAATATCAGTGTCTCATAATGAAAATGGATTAGCATGATCTCTGAGATTTCGCCGCAAAACGAACTTCTCAGGAAGTTCATCTTTTCTCTCTTCGCCATACACAGCTTCTATGAGTGAGACAGCGTGTGCCATATCTTTGAAGCTACAAAAAACATACATTTATTTTAGTAAATTGCATATAAGCTAAATTTATATCAATATGTACTTTTGATTGCTTAATTATCCGTAATTTAATAAACGAATTGTAATAAATAGCTAGAAACTGCAACTTACCTATATTTTTATCGTTAAAAATCAGATATCAGAGTATTTTAGGGCTTTTATTCAAAAATCTAAATAACTTCTCTCAGTAAGCAATCGGTAAAAAAACAGGTGCTGGAGTTGTTGTTATTTGACATTTCAAATCGCGCTGCTATCGCTGTCGTATTGCTGTCGCGAGTGCTTACGTAATACAAAAATGCGACCAGACCAGCGACCGAATGCACTTTTTAGTTCACCGATTGTCCGGCAGAGGGAGACGTAGTGCTCGGTTGCTAGTGGCGCTGCTATTGCTACTAGCTAATACAAAATGGACGTTTGACAGCAATGATTGCGCGATTTACGCCTGTTGCAAACCTGTTGCGAGTTACATAATAAGCCTGCCGGTCAATCACCCGCGCACAGCTAATTGTGACAGTACAGAAATGAAAGTAGTAGCCTAACTTCTTGTCATACGTAACTAAGGTAACAAAACTAAATATGTTGTACTTCTGTATATACAGAAGAAGCCATCGGTCGTTTCATGTGAAGAGCCGTGCGACACCTCGTAAGGCCTTAAAAGTTTCCGGTAACCTTGACAATTTGACTTTCATAGGCGTGCTAATGAATTTAACGCCATCTAGTGAATAGCGTCTGTACTTCTTGAGTATTGGTCATTTTAGAGTTCCGAACTTAAATGGTAAAAACGGGACCCTATCACTGAAGCCTCCGATGTCTGCCCTCCTATCTTAGAAACCGTAATAGCTAGAAAGCTGAAATTTATTTCAGAGTAAGTTAGAGGAGTGGTGTGCGCGCGCGCAGCCGACCGCTGGGGCCGACGTGTTGCCAGTCCTGCTCATCCTGCGCCGGCTCTACCCCGCCGGGGAGGCTGCCTCCAGCCTCAAGGTAACACTAGGACCACCCGCTCGACTATTCATTACCTTATATCTAGTTATCAACTAACCCTCGCTAGTCTGATCTGTTAGTCTGGTGGGTACTTTTGCACAGGGAACTATTAGGAGTGGGTTATTTATTTAGAATTAAATTATTTATTATAAAATTAATTTAATTTTGACATTTTAATTGTATATTTATTTATTTATTTATTATGGTTCACAAAACAGAAAATAATCAAAACTATAACTAAAAAAGATCAATTAACCAGGATCAAAACTAGATTAATATATTGTGACATGTATGAATAAATTACTTACGATGTCCATGAAAACTTTAAAAATAAACAATAAAATATACTTTAAACAAGTAGGATGAATCATGATAAATATAATGTAGTTATTAACCCATTACTTCCCAAGCATCGAAAACGCTGGAATTTTTAGATCAATTCTTTTAATTAGGTACCTACATGAAGAAAAATGAATATGACAAAAAAAAGCTGCAGCCAGCCTGTCCTTTAAATATGACAATGGGGACATGTGATCAGAAATAATTCAAGTTTAAAAATAATAATAATATAATAATAATAAATCTTTATTGTTCATAGAGTAAATGCTTATGACCTAACTTACAACTATATTGGCGTTAATATAAATACAGATAACAAATAATATACATAAGAACATTTTTTTTATAATTTTTTTTTGTAACATATTATTACTAGCTTAATTTAGTAGGAAGTTAGGTTGGTAGAGTGTCTGCGCTTTGCACTAGGATAAGATATAGCCTGTATGGCAGAGCAACAGTTCCCTCTTTTACCAACTTGGTAGAATAGGTAAGGAGATAGACATTTATATAATATTTAACAGAGACAGTAGATATAATAGAACTTAAAATCACAATAAAGAGGGTATGTGATATATTTAGGAATGTAGTTGTTGATGTTAGTGTAGTGATTGTGTGTGTGTGTGTGTGAGTGTATGTAGTGTGTGCGGTGTGTGTGTGGGTTAACAATTAATAGGAAAATAAGGTTTTAAAAAGTTGTGAAAATAAAACACATGTACTTATTTAGTAGATAAGTTTATAAAACAATCACTTTTAAGTGTTTTTTTCACATTTAGCCCAAGTATGAGTTTGTTTAGTACGCTGTGTGCGCAGGTGTCCCGCTTCGTGCCGCTAGTGCAGCGCTGTGCGGGCGCGCGCGAGTTGCGCGTGCGCCGGCTGGCCGCGCGAGCTCTGCCTGCGCTGCTCACTACGCAACAGTCAGTATACCAACATTTATATTTGTGACACAAAGAAACCCCTGGTTGAGTCCCAGAGAAGGCCGCCGAGTGTTCCCGCTCGCCCGCTCTAGTGAGACTCCCGGGGTGCAGCACTTTCCCCAGGGTCAATGTGCCCTGGAGCCCCGCCTCCGTAAAGAGGAACCTCCTCGAGACGGATTCCCTACCTCCCGAGCAAATGAGGCGAGGAAGAACCAAAACTGACTGACACAAAGAAAAACAATACATAAAAAACATTAACGTGGTACAAAACCGGACCCAGCTCAGCGTGTGCTGATTGCAAGCATATGACGTTCTATAAGTTTCATATTTATCATTAACGTGATGGTGTTAAGTAGGCTCTGTACTTTACTTTTATATTGTTTTTATATTAATAAAGTTTGTTTGTCCTATCAAATAAAAAAATATATATTTTAGATTTTTGTATGCATTAAAATATATGTGCTTTTCGCTATAGTTCACATTTATGATTAGGGTGGTAGTGTTAAATAGACTCTGTAATTTAGTTTCATTATTTTTTAACTTTTACTTTTTTTTGTACATTGACAAAGTTTGTTTACGAAAGTCGAAAGTAAATGTGTATTAATTTATCAATTTCTATCCATATTTTTTTATAATGCAGCCCGGGCAAATCAATGCCTCTGTCAACAACTCTTTTAAATATTTGTTATTTATTGCTAGTATAAAATAAATAAACATAGAAAAAAACAGTATCTCTGCTACACTCTCCTCTAAAAAACGAGGATAAATGGAATTTTAAATGTCTTATTTTATTTTTTGCATGTTACTTTGACCTAAGTCTGCGTTGCTGAGATTTTGAAGCAAATACTTTTAATGTCGTTGTAGTGATCTTTTTGTTATCCACTTGTATGTTGAAACACCGGCTCCCGGTATAAACACATTTTCGCCGCAACTGTTGACATACCGGGAGCCTGTGTGGGTAAAACTAAAACTTGGAACTTGGACTTTTTTTTAACAGATAATACAAAATGGGCTAATGTCTTCAACATACGAACGGTTATGTGATTTCTCATTGAACGAGAACCAAAAAAAAACTGTATTTTTTATCAATGAAAGATAAATAAAAGAAAATTATTATAAAAAAGTTGTATATATCATTCCAGACACGGCCCATACATGGAAAGACTTCTAATCGCGGTATCCAAACCGGACCTACTCCGCAACCACTGGCACGGCGCGCTTTTAACCATCGCTGCTTTGCTAGAGAGAACACCACGACCCGATCACCAAGATAGCTTGGACACAACTGATGAACCTCTTAACGACGTATATGTCTCTTATGACACTATTTATGGGTCTTCTGACGCCGAAAATGGGTGTTCTGACTCCAAAGATGGGTCAATTGACACCCAAGATGGATCTTCTGACACTAATTTTGAGTCTCCTGACGATCTAATAGGGTCTTTTGACATTCCTGTGTCTTTCGATGCTAAGACAGATAAAAAGATGAATATTGAGACCAATAAAGAGGTAAATAAAGACTCTAAATCCAAGAAAGGGGTTAATAACAAGCCTCAGCAAATTAAGAAAGGGGTTAATAATGACCTTAATACCAATAAAGGGGTTTATAATGACCTGAAGAGCAATAATGGGTCTAACAGTACCCCCAACAAGTCGACCATCACGCTAGAACCGAGTAATGGAGGGCAAAGTTCGGTGGTATTGGATAGTTTATGCGCTCTGGTTCAAGCGACAAGCGATAAGCCGTGCTACGTCATAGCGCGGGAATATGCGAACGTGTTCAATCTGCTCGTTTGGAAGTGAGTATTCTCTATGCTTAGTTAATGTATTTACGTGTAAATGGCAGTTAGTGCAAGGAAGAGAAGAAGAAGAAGGCCAAAAGGCCGAAGAAGACATGGACGGTGTGTGAATGAGGACATGAGAGAGAATTCATATTCATTTATTCATATATTTAACTATAAACATAAACTTACAGCATTCTAACCAAAGCGTCTATGTTTATTATATCACTAACTTAAACTAGTATATGCACTTATTACAATTAACATAACAATAAAAAAATATTAAACAAAAACAAAACAATAGTAAATATGTAATATAAATCCCATTCATCCCTTCTTCATCCCACTCATTCTTCACCTTTCAACCACTTACAGATCGTTATTTTTTCTGCATACTTTAGGGTAATATTTTCTGAAAGGAGTGAGTGTAGATATTACGGCTTCTTCTTCTTAATATGAGCTAATTAGCCAAGCTCTGGCGTCGAGAGTTTTCAAGCTGCTCGAAGGTCTCTGACTTCAGTAGTCCAAAGTAGTCACACCTCAAAATGTGACAATATTAAACATTTCGGGTTAACGCACACGCACGAAGTTTCTCTACTTATCTGTCTATCTGATTAAGTTTCAGATTTTCAACGCCTTTGTTAAGCATATAATATATACATAGGTATCATAACTAAGTTTTATAAACCATAGATAATGTATAATGTTTTTATGTGTAACCGCCTATCACTTACTTTTATTTTGTTGATAAATATAGATAATGTACTTACTATGTTACTTACTATGATAATGTGTTAAATCCTACATAACTTTGCACACCCTAACGGGTATAGTATAGAGTACATTAAATTTTAATACCTGACTCCCGCTCCGGATCCTTCCTGGTGCAAAGGATAGCGATCGCCATTCAGCGCGGGATCGCTGCTAATCTGATGGTCACCTTTGTACCGGGAACTATTAGGGGAGAGTTATTTTCTGTGGAAGTTGCTCAAAGCAAACGCCAGGAGAGCTTCGGTGTGTTTCCACCGGAGAACCCGGAGCCCTCCATCAGGCATCGGGGCTGGCCACCGAGGGGGTAAGAATCCCACATAACCCGGTTGTACCCCATTGCAGCTGGGTAATTTATAGAAGATTTCCCCCTCGTAAAAAAGGGGCGGGTTATTTAGTTAGGCTTAAGTAATTTATAATAAATTAACATTGGACATTTTAATTGTATACTTACGCTTGTCAAATACAAATACAAATCATTTATTGATAACACCAAAGTTACAAGTCAAATAATATGATATCATTACAAAAGTATATGATATGTATCCATGTCAATTTTCAATTATATTCTAGTACTATAATATCATAACAATAGTATATGATATTAATCATAATGTCAATTTTCACTACTAATTCTAGTATCTAATATAATATCAATACAAAAGTATATGATATGAATCAATTGTCAATTTTCACATTTAGATAATCATTTATATTGTACAAAGTTTTATCTAATAACCAAACCCTGAGTGTAGTGTTAAAGCTGGCGGTGGAAGGTGCATCCCGGACAGTCGCGGGTACGCGGTTGTAGATCGCGGGCCCCAACACGTAAACGGACCTCTCCAATTTCACAAGTCGTATTTATATCGTGTCTATATTTATATTGTTTTCTATGTTTAGGATGCCAAGCCTGGTGGGAATGGAGGCAGCGAGCCAGGCGATGGCACACCTCGACAGGATAGTGTTCGCCGAGAAGACGCAGCTCGGGGCGGACAGGCCGCTGTGTCTGGCCGACTGTACGCTTCTCTACTTCATTCTCTTGCTAAGGTAATCCTTCACAACATAAAAGGAGTATTAAAAGTACAATAGAGTATGCATGTACGATGCTCTTTGCAAGGGAAATTTGCAGAGTCTTGAGCATCGCCGCCTGGTGGCCTGCCTTCCAGTTTTTTATAGGTTACATTTCGGTGAGTGTGCGACGGAATTGCATGAGTTGATTCCCCCCGCCCCATTTCACTACCGGACGAGCAGGGAAACTCCAAAGCGGCATCGTTATACCGTGGAGGTTCCAAAGGCGCGTACTAAGCGGTTTGCCTCCACCTTCATAGTGCGAACTGCGAAGGTGTGGAACTCTTTGCCTAGTTCCCTGTTCCCTGAGAGCTATAATCTGGCGGTTTTCAAAGCAAGAGTGAACCGGTTTTTTTTGGGTAAGCGCGTTCCACCTTAGATCATAATGTCGCTTGCCATTAGGAGAATTGTGATCAAGCGCAAGCCCATTTAATTTAAAAAAAAGAGCCAGTGAAAGGATACCTGTATGTATTTGACCAGACCTGGGCTTTTGTACATTGAGGCCCCTATACCTACTGTACGTGAGATGGGGACTCACGAAGCCCTAAGTGGCCCTAAAAAAATACTAAATTTCTTTATTTGACACAGTAAATAAATATGAACAAAATTGCATATATGGAATCCAAAGGCTACCTAAACTAAACTATTTATATAAACTGTGTATTGGAAGCCAATGTCTTCTTTAAAAAATAAACAATCCATTTACATATGTTAGCTTTACAAACTAAAATATAATTAATTAATTTACTAGTAGTTAGGAAATTAAATGCGAATTTTCCCCCCAACTCCGTATCAAATGAAAGAGCTTGACTAGAAGAATACATACTATATCTATATTTCAAATCCAAGATTTCTTTTTTTTGGCCTCAGTTCTCACACGGTTAGTGAGCCCCATACTAAACCCTTTCTAGTGCGTATTATGGTTGCTAACACAACTGATATATTACATATACATACATAAATTCATTATATACACTTATATACACATTTGACACCCACCACAAAGATGTTGGCTGTGCCTGGAATTGAACCCGAGACCCTTTGGATGGCAGTCCGACATAGCAATTACGCCAAGGTTGTCGTATTACATCATACACTATGATGAATTTTAAAAACAAGAGTCTGACATCACAAAATGTTTAGTCACGTGCTTACAATTTTTTTTATTACTCTTTTCTTTATTTTTTATGTTTTTGACGTGACAACGTCTTAAATTAGGTTGCGGCTGGGAGTCACTTATGAAAAAGTGTAACGCCCGGTAACGTTACGATGAGTCACCGAACGA
Source organism: Mellilla xanthometata (assembly GCA_035578125.1). Taxonomy (NCBI): domain Eukaryota; kingdom Metazoa; phylum Arthropoda; class Insecta; order Lepidoptera; family Geometridae; genus Mellilla; species Mellilla xanthometata. The sequence continues at coordinate 14,187,395 of JAPUBQ010000010.1, forward strand.
GAGAGAGGCCCGCCGAATGCCTTGCGTCTCTCTCCCACTCAACTATGATCGGTCTGCCGCGCGCGCAGCACGCGGCAGACGTTGTCACGTAAAATCTTCGCCCGTAAAACCGACTTTACAGGCAACCATTTTTTTTTTACAGAATGGGGCGTACGAGCGAAATCTTTCCTTTAGTACTTCGCGCCTTCAAACACGAAACCTACGAAGTTGTGATCGCCGCTTTAGATTTTCTCCTCATACAGCACAATAAAACAGAGCTGATCGACGATATAGACGAGACCCAATTGAAAATCCATCTGAACGCAATCCGCGACGGTGCTCTGATCGAAACTCTAAGACACAATGACCAATACAAAACATACATAAACATATTAAAAGATTGTCTACATAATACGAAACTTTACCAGGAATGTCGCGTGAAATCCCTAAGACTCATCACTCTGGAAGATAACACGCAAGATTACGTACTAAACGAAAAAATATCGTTCCCAATTAAAGGCGAGATTGAGAATCGTCTATGCACGGTTGGAAATCTTTTGAGAACAATCCGAGAAATTAATAAAATCACCAGACATATGTATTTGGAGAGTTTACTGAGATATGTGAGGGGGAGATTGGGAGAGTTAGGTCACTATGATGTGGAGGTTTTGGGATGTGTTTACGAGTGTAGTTCCAGTGTGAACTCGCTGGACTGTCGGGCGACTGTACTCGCGTATTTGGAAAGCGACGCGGAGGTTGTGTTTGGTTATATGGCTGACGTACCGCCGAGTAGAAACTGTGAGTTGCATTTAAACAATAATAATAATATTTCTATATTTAGACCTGTCGTATTGTATGGATCTGAGTGCTGGGCGATGAAAGTGGTGCATGAGAGAAGATTGCATGCGGCAGAGATGCGAATGTTAAGATGGATGTGTGGAGTGACAAGAATGGACAAGGTAAGAAATGAGTATATCAGAGGAAGTTTGAAAGTGGCACCTATGCCAGAGAAAGTTAAGAGCGGAAGGTTATCTTGGTATGGGCATGTCATGCGAAGAGAGGAGAGACTTGTGACTAGGAGTAGTATGAATATGTAGAAGGTAGTGGAAGTAGAGGTCGACCTAAGAAGATGTGGATGAATTGTGTTAAGAGGATATGAAAGAAAAGGAGTGAATGTAGATATGACGGCTGACAGAAGAGTGTGGAAGCAAAAAACGGGCTGTGCCGACCCCACATAGTGGGAAAAGGTGAAGGCAAAGAAGAATAATATTTCTTTATTTCAGACACACGATCCATATAACCTTTTTTGACGACCTCGTTGGCGTAATGGTTGCCATGCCGGACTGCCAATCAGAAGGTTCCGGGTTCGATTCCTGGCACTGCCAAAATCTTTCCACGTAACAACCGGTCACACTTGCATAAAAAAGTAAGTAAGTGTGACCGTTTGTTTCGTGCAAATCTTAATATATATAAATCTCTTGTCACAATGTTTGTCCTCAATGGACTCCTAAACCACTTAACCGATTATAATAAAATTCGCACACCATGTGCAGTTCGATCCAACTTGAGAGATAGGATAGTTTAAATCTCAAATTATAGTCGCAATTTTAATTTATTGCTAATTATTGTCTGTTATTATTTGACAGTCACAATTATCTGTTAACTCCAAATGATTCTAACAGATGTCGATACCTTTCGACTGGGTTGAGTAAGTAATCAATAGATGGCGCTGCAATGGTAAATCTACGAACGTGTCATATAAGCTACACTATCTATTTTTCATACCCCTAAGTGAGGCAAAACAACGTTTGCCGGGTCAGCTAGTAATATTACAAAAATAAGTCGGGTTTTCCTTCCTTACGCTATAACTCCAGAGCGCACGAACCGATTTCCGCGGTTTGGCATTCGTTGGAAAGGTTTCGTGCTCTGTGAGTTTCATAGCAAAAATTCAGGGAAAATTTCAACTTTGTGGCGAAACGGAGTTCGCCGGGTTTGCTAGTATATGAAATGAAATGAAATAATTTTATTTGCGTAGCCCTAGGTAATATAAAAACATGGAAAATAATATAAAATTTCCATTGCAGGCTACCGCATATGCGGTGTGCAAAAAGTCAATTAATTAGTTAATTGCACTCCACTATAATTTACAGCTAAGCAATAATATTTAAAAGAAATGTCAAAAGATTATAAGTATACAATATCAAAAAATGTCTAAACTAGCTAACTGGGTTGGCACGTCGACCCGAATCGGATCTTGGCCTCCGATACTGTATACTACTTCTTCTTCTTATTCGTGACGCTCTTGTCAGAGTGGTCTTGATCGTCACGGAGGGTCACTAGAGGGGGCATATATGATTTGCCTCACGACATCTCGCCATCTTTGCCTGCTGGATGTCATCCGACTACAGTCATTCAAGGAGCCTCCAACTGCTGCCTTGATTTGGTCAGTCCACCTCGTGGGTGACCTTCCGCGCGGTCTGGTGCCTTCTACTTTCCCTTGTACGACAAGGCGCTCAATGGACTTGTTATTTCGACGAGAAATGTGTCCAAAAAAGTTAAGGATACGCGACTGCACTGCAGAAAACAGTCGCTGCTTGATACTGAGTTCTTGAAGTATCGAGACGTTCGTGCGAAACTCAGTCCACGAAACTCCAAGCATCCTTCTCCAGCACCACCTTCTTGTATACTAGTGGCTGTATGTATTTCAGTCATGTTCCGGTCGCTGGCGGTGTCGACGCTGCTCACGCTGCTGGAGGATGATGATGATGATGTCCGCGCGCGCGCCGCGCACCTCGCCGCGCGCCTCGTGTGTCGCGGTGACGTCATCCCGTCCGCGCACGGTAATCTATACCTATATTATAAATACAAATACAAAAAGTTTTATTTGACAGAAATACAACGTTACAGTTCACGCTTACAATAATATAGAACAATATACTTGATTAATAAAGTGTAAATGTAGAGGCCCTGCCTGCTGCTTTAGCATGAGCTGTGTTGCAGCAGTCAGTCTTCCCCATTCTAATGATAGTTCATAGTTCATTTATTGATAATAAGGAATATTACATGTCAGGAATTAAAAATATAAATATAAAAATACGGTATCTTAAATACCTAATTCATTATATAATAACAAAATTATTAAATAATAAAAATGTCAATATGTGGTAAGAATACAATAAATTACTTAATATTAGGTACGAGTTCGTCAAAGGAATAAAACGCTCTACTAATGAGCCACCGTTTCAATTTCATTTTGTAAGTTTGATAGCTAGCGTACAAAAACGAAACTATTACATTATTATAATAAAGGTGACAAATATTTTTTTAAGTCTTTTAAATTAAATGTATGTATAATGTATATGTGTGTGTGTGTGAAAGAAGAAAAGTTTGTTTGTTTGACGCGAATAGGCTCCGAAACTCTTCTTCTTCTTTGCCTTATCCCACTATAGTATATAGGTGGGGTCGGCAGCAAATTTTCTCACTCTCCTCTGTCAGCCGTCGTCTCTACACTCACTCCTTTCACTCTCATGTCCATCCCATTCACACACTCCATCCATGTCTTCTTCGGTTGGCTTCTTGCCCTTCTTCCTTGCACATTATCACATTATTTATGTATGAATTGACTTGTAAAATATTTTTACCAGTAAATATGATTATGATTATCCTCTCTGCGCATCACATGCCCATACAACGCTAACCCCTTTTTTTAATTTCTCACTTACTAGCACTTTCAAACTTCCTTCTGCTCCGAAACTACTGGACTGATTTGAAAAATTCTTTCACTGTTGCGAAGCTACATTATCCCCGAGTAGCATAGGCTTTATTTTGTTTTTCTTTACTACTTGGATTATTTTATAGCCCGCGCGAAGCCGGGACTGGCTGCTAGTGGTCAGTATAGAGGCTAAACCAAACGCACGCGAAATCTGCAGCCTGGGTGAAAGAATAAGGCTGCTACCCTGCCTATCCTAAAAGGCGACTAAAATGGGCACCGTTTTTTTACGCGGTAATATGATCATAATAAAACATCGTGGGCAGGACATGGATGAGGGTGGCACAAGACCGAGACGAATGGCGTACACGAAGGGAGGCCTATGCTCAGCAGTGGGCGATAGAGGGCTGCAAATGATGATGATGAATATGATACGTGTTTCAGTGTCGGCGACGTCGGACCCTTACGCCGTCACAGAGTGTATATGGGAGCTGCAGCGCGCCGCACTCGATAACGAGTGTCGAGTGGTGGCGAGCGCGGCCGGCCGCTTGCTGCGCGAGTACGTGGCGCGCCAGCAGGATGGGTGTGCGCTGCTGCTGCTACTAGCTCTCCTAGACTTCCAAGTTGAAGTCTGCCGCACTGACCACCGGGATGAGGTCAGTACTACTCATTAGCTAATATAATATTTTAGTAGGTTATCACTTACGCTTAGAAGATCATATTTAGACCTAGAAGATCATATTTAGACCAAATTAAGAAGAAGGCGAAAGTCATGTCGTATAGGGATTGATGTCGTCAAGGATTTGGCGGAAAGTAGAACTACCTGGAAAAAACTCCACAGTCAAAAGCCCAGCTCTTAAATATTGAATGAATCATGCGTATTGTCGGTATTAGCCCGACATGTTTCAACAATCAGTGTGCCATTCTCAAGGGCAGGAACACAGCAAACGTGCGAAGTTTAGGTACAGTGCAGCACAAACCATATTAAGCTACCCACTTTACGTTTCCACTGCTAGGACTCGGGCCCTTCTCCACGAGGAAAGATATATAGGCCATAATGTCTTAAGTCCAGTGTTGGTTTATATGTTTTAACCTTAAATGTATAGATCAACTAGCTAACCCGTAAGTGAGGCAAAACGTTGTTTTGCCTCACTTAGGAGTATGAAAAATAGATAGTGTAGCTTATATGACACGTTCGTAGATTTACCATAGCAGCGCCATCTATTGATTTACTTGCTCAACCCAGTCGAAAGGTATCGACATCTATTAGAATCATTTGGAGTTAACAGATAATTGTGACTGTCAAATAATAACAGACAATAATTAGCAATAAATTTAAATTGCGACTATAATTTGAGATTTAAACTATCCTATCTCTCACGAGATTTATATGTATTAAGATAAATATAAAAAAAAAACATAATCCACCACACTGGCCAAGAGCAGATTGACAGATGACTCACGTCTTCGGCAGGCTTTTCCCACTAAGCCCTAATCAGTTTTTTACAGTGTAACATAATAGTTGTTTATTTTGTATTCCAGAGTCGAGTGTTCGATCAAAGCGAACGTTACAACGTGCTTCTAGAAGAAGGCGTGTGGACGGATGCCTGCGCTCAACTATTTATACCAATGTGCCCCGAGACAGATCTCATGCAGCACGCGCTTACCATCATACGCGACCACAAGTACGCGCACACTTTCCGGTTCTTGTGCAAACAGAATTTGATCATATTTGAGAAAATGGCCAAGGGAGAGCCAGTTGTAAGGGACGAGACTCTGAACCCGAAAATCGAGTTGTTAGTTAATACATTGCGTAGATAAAGAAGAAAAGTTGACTCAGGCGTTACTTTGCGGAAATCCATTGAAAATAGAAGACAAAATTAAATATTTAGTGAACTTCCGCTCAACTCGGAAATTCTTAACTCAACACGTGTTTCGCCTTTCCACAAGGCATCATCAGGGGATTTCGTCGTTAAGAGTCAGCATCTCCTGATGATGCCTTGTGGAAAGGCGAAACACGTGTTGAGTTAAGAATTTCCGGATTGTGATAGGTAACGTTAATCTTAATTAATATTAGTTAATTAATCTTAGTTAATTGATTTTAGTTAATTTTTCCTTTACTTGTCTTAATTTGGGTTTCGGATCACAGCGGAAGTACACTAAATATTTAATTTTGTCTTCTATCTAAGAAAAGTTAGATTTTTTGTTTGTTTGCCGCAAATAGGCTCCGAAACTACTAGACCGATTAGAAAACATTTTTCACCGTTGGGAAGCTTAATTATCCCTGAGTATGACACAGGCTTTATTTTGTTTCTCTTTGCAACTTAGAATATTTTATAGCCTGTGCGAAGCCGGGACGATCTACTAGTAATATACAAGTGTGCTGCTGACTTAATGACCCTACGTGATGTAATTTTTGTCTCTAATTTGAACCCTAATAGTTTAAATTCTTAATAATCTTAATGGCATTTACATGTTTTTTAAAAAAATATTTTTTACACCGGATACATTTTCTATGTTCGTGTTTTAAAATTATTAGTAGTATTTCAAATGTGTTACCTACATCTTTTTAATTTTTAAGCAAATGTTATATTTTTATAGCAAAAGTAAGAGTCTTAAGTTATAGTTAAGTGAATTAATAATAAATACATATTCTTTAATGTAACAATTATTTTATTTACAAATTTGTTTATGTATCGCAATAAACTATCTATGTATATATTTACAGTCAAAATCATTCGAAACAATTAACCTGGCACATTTTCACACTCAACTTAGCCCTAAGATTTCTCATGATAAGATACAACATTCACATCAATACAAATAATAGCATTTAACTAAATCAATCATAACTTTGGGATCCAACCTATAACTACAGATACCGTACACAAGACCGCACTTTTTACCGAACTGCAAAAAGTTATATTTTTTGCAATGTAGATTCCACTATACACATGTGAAAATAGACAAAAAAACAAGGTTTTGTTATTCGAAGCTTTAGCGTCATTGACTAACAAGTCAAAACAAAATGAATCATTGGTCTTGGCAACCTCTTTCGTAAGACTAGTGGTCTATTATTAGATAGTAAAATGTCTTTGTTAGAAAGTCACAAGTACAATCACTTTTTTTCTGGTTATGTAATTAATCTTTTTTCATCATACATTTGTACGGATAAATCCGCAGGGCATAAGAAAACATAGATATCATTTTTAAGTAAGGACTCATTACTCCCACTTTGAATTAGAATAAAGGTAAAGTCTGGACCAAATTTTTTTGATAAATTTCTTATCTCTGAGTGCCATACCGCTAAACACAAACGACTTCTTAGCTATTCGCACAACGCTTTACACCCTTTCAACACAATTTAATTCAAGTAACTAACAATCAAACTATCTTATCCCTCCTTATTCTATACACTTGATTCGCTACCTGACTATTTTTGAACTTGACCGGTCCCTTTTTATCCTTTTCAGTAACACTCTCAGTTAAATTTCCACTTTTCTCGTTGACATTCTCACTTATGTTCACACTTTCTTCTTTCTCACTCTCCGTTTGATTCAGTCTTTCTGTTTTGGTCTTTAAAGGTTGAGGTTCTTCTTCTGTAAACAGATCCTTGACAGATATGAGACGATGAGAGTTGCCAACCCGGAGTAGTTTCTTTAAGCTCCTGGTGGTCTTTCTCTCGATGAGACCGATGATGCCCCAGTCTTCTGTCTTCTGCTCGCTGATGCTCTCTAGCTGCCATGCTGCGTTCCGCACTTCTATCTGAAATTTGTAAAAAGTATGATTAGGTAAAAGTATACATACTACATACAGACTACTGGAAATTATAATAACAAGTGAAAAATTAAATATTTGATCGTTTGGGAAGTAAATGTATGTATGTAAATTTTATATTAAAAATATTTCCAAATAGGTTCATAAATTACAAAGTTATGATGATATGTATAACAATAAAAGTCGAATAAGTAATTTAAAAATGCAACAAAAGCTATGAGTTGGATAGATCCCACAAAAAATGAGGAAAGTTTGCTGCAGCACCATTTGTGGTTTAATTTTGATGAAATTTGCTATAGGGTTTAACATAGCATCTTTATTAGGTACAGAACCAAAAAAATATATTTTTGCTCTAAAAAAATTGGTCTCGTCATTTTTGAGATTTGAGTTGATATGATATAGCTATGAACCGTTGAGAAACCAAATTTGGATTATATTTCAAGAAATTACATTCACAATGTCTACTGTTTGGAAATACTCCTAATTCCTATCACACCTTCAACCTCTCGCACTCTTCATAACTGACATTCCTGCTGACATTCAAGGCCTGTTCCAACGGATTCTGTATATAGAGCGGCAGGTTATTCGGCTTCCTCACGCCATTCCCGTCCATGACCGACACAGCCTTATTCTGGAAGTCAAACTGCGCGTAGAACTCGAAGAACTGTAGTAACAGCGTCTGCAAATCCGCGTCGCTCTGGCCGTAACAGTCTGCCGGCAACTTGTTCATGTCGCGGACGAATGTGCAGTTTAGGTTGTCCTCAGCCACACGTATGTCTTCTTTGCCTGTACAAATAATGTCAGTAAATGCACTGCTGTAACTAAAACGTTAATTCGAAGGTACTACTAAGTTACGGAATACTGTAATGTTATGAATTTCTGGGAAATAAAGGCTATTTTTATTTTTATTTATTTTTTAATTATTTTAACTAAAACGTGCTTAAGTTAATGTAGTCGAAGAGTAAATTACTCACTTTTAAACAAACTTTAAACCTGCCAGTACAAACCGAGACTTAAAAGGAAAACAGTGCTGCCCACTACAGACTGAATCGCAACAAGTCCCAACTGGGAGCTAACACAACTGATATACTACATATACATACATACATATTTTATATAGATACATATTTAACAGCCAGACCCCACGGTCAACAAATTTTATTAAGCACAAAGATGTTGATGGTAGTGCCAGGAATCGAACCCGGAACCTTCTGTTTGGCAGTCCGGCATGGTAACCTTTACACTAACGAGGTCGTCGCATGTGTGATATACTAACTACAAATTAAATACTTTCTAAAGGAGTTAACTTATTGGTAACCACCTAAAGTGCATCATCCGAATGTCTCTGTTTAATTTGTTAGGTTAATATTCTATGTACACTAGCATATATTGAATGTAAGCTTTCATTAATAATAAATAAATTTTGAAACTGAACTGAAACTATAGAAATAATAAGACTGTGAGTTTGCTTGGCTTCTCTATGTCGGGTGACACATGAGAATATACAGCTATGACAACTCAGGCGTGCATCCGACTCATGTTCTGCAGATCGGGGGTTTCGATCCAATAAGCTCCAGCTTCCGATGTGTAGAGAGATCAGTTGTGTAGAGAATTACGTAGTCGTGTTCACATTTACGCGTCCTGATTGGTCAGTCACTAGGCACGCCACCGCGACAGAGCTGACCTAGACTTAAGGGCCCGGGAATGTTACAGCAGTGTAGAAGAAGTAGAAGTTAAGTGTTACCAGCGGCTTTAACAAGTCTGTTGAGCGGCGGCAGGATCCTGCCCCCGTCCCGCTTCTGCTGCAGGAAGAACAGGACCAACAGAGTGAGAGGGAAGTTGGTTATCCATCTGAAAACATACATCTTCTGTACAAGTTATATAAACTATATACGAAAAAAAAAGTATTCATAGACAAAGGATGTAAATAGAAGACAAAATTAAATATTTAGTGTACTTGCGCTGTGATCCGAAATCCAAATTAACATATTAAATATTTAATTTTGTCTTCTATTTACAATGGATTTCCGCAAAGTAACGCCTGAGTCAATAAGTTACAAAGGATGTAATTCAGTCTTCTATTTTATTTTAAATTCTATTATAATCTACATATTCAAGTGTCGGAATGGCTAATGGCGCTAACCCTATCACTGTCTATGTTGGAATAAAACACTGAAGCGAGCTTGACTTTGTTGTATTGAATAATAATATTTTTCATGTACACGAGTGTCGCGTGTGATCGCCGGAGTCGACTTCGGCGGAGGGGGCGCTGGCTCCACCCGCTCTACATGGTTATATCAAATTACAATACATGTCACTACACACAGGCAATTTTATTGTTTTAATTTATTTTAAATTTTATTAATAAAACTAGCTGACCCGGCAACAACGTTTGCCGGGTTGCCTTGCCTCACTTAGGGGTATGAAAAATAGATAGTGTAGCTTATATGATACGTTCGTAGATTTACCATAGCAGCGCCATCTATTGATTACTTACTCAACCCATTGGAAAGGTATCGACATCTGTTAGAATAATTTGGAGTTAACAGATAATTGTGACTGTCAAATAATAACAGACAATAATTAGCAATAAATTAAAATTGCGACTATAATTTGAGATTTAAACTATCCTATCTCTCAAGTTGGATCGAACTGCACATGGTGCGAATTTTATTATAATCGGTTAAGTGGTTTAGGAGTCCACTGAGGCAAACATTGTGACACGAGATTTATATATATTAAGATAATTATTTTGTGAACAGACCATCATGCTAAAGGGTAATATTTCCTGGTGAGTATGTGTGTGATATTGCGAGCTAGTTATGTGCTGACCTGCCGGGGTGAGGGTTGGTGAGTGCGGCGGCTTGTGCCCAGCGGCGCACGGCCACCGCCAGCGGGCGCGCGCGTGCATCCAGCGAGCTCACACACCACAGCAACTCCGACATGTACACGCCTGACCTGCCAACGTACATCAAACATAAATATATGTATATGGAAGCCGTGGCTTATTCAGCCATCACAGATAAATGTTACTTTAAAATTGGATGCTGCTATAATCATCTGACTAAGATGCACAAAGGTCCATGATGAATGATGATATATTATAATCATTGCATGGGAAGGGAAGGGACACAACCAGAGAATACAGCAAGATCCTGCCATCACAAATATAAGGCTTCAAACCCTCAGCAACTTAGGAGTTTACAACTGAAGCAGGTTGCTTCGGTTGGTGTCAAAAACCAGCATGACTAATTGGTTGCAGACAACTAAAAGATCGCTTGCTAAACTATGATTAGATTTAAAATAGGACCCTCATCTCTTTATTTTCATAATAAGTTTTTATGCTGCCGATGCGGCCTGCGACTTAGCTTAACAATTGTTTGTACTAACAGCTAAAACCTTCATAAATTTAAGATACCATAAAAACCACTGTAATGGCACATTTTTAATGACAGTGCTATCCAAAGATTATCATACTAAGTTACTCGTGCATAAAAGCACAAGCAGCCCACTATACGTTCGCACTGCTGGGACTCGAGGCCTTCTCTCACTAGGAGAGAGATAAAGGCCATAATCCACCACGCTGGCCAAGTGCGGGTTGGCGGATGACACACTTCTTCGAATATTGTGGTCCTCAAACATGCCGGTGTTCAAATCCACACATAACTTGAAAAACAAATCGTTGGTGTAGGGCCGGAATAGAACCAGGGGCCGTCTGATTGAAAAGCAGACATTGTTACCATCGAGCCACACCCGCTTTTTACTTTAAGTTACTCCTGACTAAAAGAATAAGTAATAGAGTAAGTACTGGACTTCACAGTTTGAGGCAAACTACACCACACTTACATGTTATTATAGCAGAGATCACAATCCAAACCAGCAAAGGTATGCCTGTATTTGACTATGGGCACCCGGGCGTGAAGAACCCGGGTCACCCTGCTTGCTCCTGCAGCTCGGAGCTCCAGGGTCTCAGCCACCAGCTCCATGTGCCTCTGCCATGGACTTCGACCACCTTCACACTTCTTCTCCTGATACACTAGGCGTTTTGACTGATCACACTGGAAGATTTTAGTTGTCTTGTTAAAAAGTAGTTTTCAAAGTCAGACAATTTATTCCAATATTATGTCATGTTTTAATACTTATATGTAGACTAAAGTGTAGGGTTTCACTAGGCAAGCTATAGCAAACTTAGTAACTTATAAAAGGAATCTAGTTCACCATAAAGCCAAAAAAGAAAAATAGATATTAGCTATTTATAGAAAAAGGCAATAAGTTTAGTGCATTACTAGCATAGCCCCTAGCTATTTTTATCATATCACAATAAATTACTAAAATATAAATATATGTTGTCTCATACCTTTGCTTATTCTACTTTGTCATTATTTTGTCATATTATATAAGCTGTTACCATGTTTTAATAAGGTAGAAAGATATCAACATTCAGTGTAAACTCTATGTAACCACACAGAAGGGACTGTCCATGTTATGGCGAATGTATCATTGTATGGAATACAAGCTAAACCAACTAAAGCCATCTGATTTTGATGCTTTAGAGAGTTTAAATCAATCGAGTGATGTTACATGGAGTTAATGCTGTACTTCAGAAGACTCCAATAGACTTAATGATGTCCAGTGGCATACTGGCAAATACTTACCATTTCATCAGTTAAAGCATTAGTGAGTACCAAGTCCAGATCACTGCCGAGCTTGCCAAACCCATTCACTGAGGATCCAAAAGGATAGACGGAAACATTTGCATACATACTTTTGAATATGCATTCTATCTGAAACAATATGAGAAATATTACTTGTGTATACTTAGCTATTTAATCAAAAGGGATAAGAACTCATATTAATAAATAAAACATTTTACAGTTGATGTTCTCACTTACATAACCTAATTGAGTGCAAGCAAGAGGAGGTGTTTTTAGGTGTTGATTACGCCAAAAGCCGAGAAATGTGGAAACAATTGGAAGAGGCTTTTACCACCACAGGCAGACCTTACACCGACTGTCATTTAATGTACCATATAGCAGGAAAATATATACATTAATGTAGCAGGGAATAACATATATGATTTGATGTGAATAAATGACTTGATATTAAAGCAGGTACCTATTTATTCTTTTGTGTTTAAAAATTTGTCTTTTCAATGAGAATTTAACTGAGATGTGATTTCACAAGCCCATATTGTTGAATTTTAATAAAAAAAGGTACATACATTATAGAAAAATAATATTTTTTTATAGCCTTACCTAAATAAAAAAATTATATATGTTTTAAGTAAGAAAGTAAGCACACACTAATTACATTTACAGACTCATTAGATCACTAAGCTTTGCCTATTTTGTGGCAGTAGGGTATTATGGCTAATTTACTTATGTCCCAGTAAACAGTCATACCTATTGTATAAAATATTATAAATGCAATACAATCTATCTCACCTGCCTTGCCACCATGTACCGTAGCCGCACTCCCAAATCATTTAATGTTGTCCGATCATACAGGAGTTGTATCTGATCTGACACAGATTTACATTGAGCCAGTTCTTCCAACAAAACATCATCATTCACATCCATTTCCGCATTTTGCACTACCAGTGACAACCCATCGGGGATTTTAAACTTTTCTTTTTTTCCACTAGCAGCTCGGAACCAGAGAAATGGAGATTCTAAGGCCATAACATCCAGGTCTTTTTGGTGGGTGGTGCAAGCTTTCATTACATCTTTGAGACATTCCTCTGTACTGAACTCGATTAGCATAAAATGCTGGAAAAATGCAGAAATAATTATTGCACATTTATTTTATTATGAATAGGCTTATGTTTGACCGCAGTTTGCCTGATTTTAAACATGAGACTGATTTGACTCATAAGCAGCTAAACATTACTTTTCAATAAGCTATTTTTAGAAATGGTATTTAATATCGGTATGCTGTACAGTGTTTAAGAAATTTGATTGTATTCAATTGACTTTATAAGTTATAGTTTCAGCCACTTAGCAAAAGGAAATTAAAATTAAAATTAAAATTTCTGTAGCCTCTGATTGATGAAAATCAAGAAGAGAATGATCTGTACCTCTCCTCCGGTGTTCTTATAATGATGAACTCCGTTGATAGAGGCGTATGTGGAACAGTATCCATACAGCTCGGAGAAAGATGCCTCCGAATTAACCTGCACCACAAGACTGCGCCGCGCCTCGGCTCTTCTCTGGGCTACCACCTCGTCAAACGTTACGAATTTCCTTACATCATCTAAAGAACACAGAAACTTTTAAGTCTTCTACGAAAATAACCTCAAAAGCACCTTCAAAAATTTCATAGTATAAAGTCTACGATACCTGACCGTTTTCGAGAAAAGAAACATTTACACGGTGAAGATGATAGGGTAACAGCTTTCCTTATAGATAACCGTTTTCCAGAGTTAAATAATGATTGAAATACGGTCATTTTTGTTTTTGTAACAGGTTAACTAATAATAATAATATCTAAGGGTTGACATTAGCTTGAGATTATGACATTGAAGATATCATTTTACTGACATTGGCATTGACAGCCATCAGAAAGTAGACAATCGCAAGTAAAACCGGGTAAAACGTAAAATAAATTAATAAACCATATAGAATTCTTATGAACTAAACCCAAAATTAACGAAAAGATACGTTAAAGATTACACAAAAAGAAAATAATAATTGTTTGAATAAAATATTATTTTTAATTATTGAGGTTACATATTTTTTTTGTTTCTATTATCTGTGAGATGATTGCAGATTGAGGTTATAATCAGCTGATTTCAAATGTTGTGTGTTATTTAAATCAATTTTCACTAATTTCAAGTTATTTTTAAATCAATGTCTTAAGTACCGATCAGACATGGGTTCTAGAATATTAAACCGATTACTGCCGCTTGTAACTAATTCACGAAATGCATTCTACTCAAGTTTATCTCGAAGCACTAGACCCGAAAGCTCAATTTGTGGGGTCGTGCTCAACAATATTCATTTAACTCCAATTAGAAGCTATGCGAAGAGTAAAGACAAAGGGAAGGATAAGAAAAACAAGGGTGCTAAAGTGAACATAAACATGGCAGAAATGTCTGAGTTAGTACCAGTGGATAAACTGCGGGAGAGATGCAAGTCAGCTATTGACAACATGAAAGAAGAATTCGCGAAAAACTTGTCGCTGCGGTCCACAACAGGGTCGATAGAGTCGCTGCCAGTAAAGTTTGAAGGGAAGCCTTATGAACTACAAGAACTAGCACAAATAGTGAGAAAAAATCCAAAAACTTTAGTCATCAACTTTTCTTCCTTCCCGCAAGCCATACCAGATGTGCTGAAAGCAATCCAAAATTCTGGACTCAATCTCAATCCTCAACAAGACGGAACTACATTGTATGTTCCCGTTCCCAAAGTCACAAAAGAGCACAGAGAAGCCTTGGCAAGGAATGCTAAAGCTTTATTCATTAAATGTAGAGACTCTATCAAGGATGTAAACACAGACTATACTAAGAAAATTAAGAAGCAAACTGGTGTATCTGAAGATTTGGTCTTCAGCATTCTAAAACAAATCAATGTAATGTGTGAAGATTACCATATGGAAGCAAAGCAGCTCTATGATGTCAAACATACTGAACTTATGGGAGGAAAATAACTTAGTACCCATAAATACAATTAATATGTAATGATATTATGTTTCATTTTATTTTTTGCATTAATAATTTTGTTAGTATTGCTGTATTAACAAAATATATAAATACTTACCCAAATGCATTTTGCAGACACAATGTTTTATTTTGTTAGTATGTTATTTGTGAATATATCCAATATAGTTAACTTTTTTTTTATTTTCCGTTATTCTTTAACATTTTACTTACCATGGATTTCATGTTTAATAGATTAGATGTGAACATGATCTCTTTTAACTTTAGGATGAATGCTATACTATAATATAAAAATTCTATATACTTAAAATAAGTGCTTATTGAATAATCTACACAAAGTAGAAGACTAAAATAGGATTCATGAATAAGTATTTCTAACGTATTATTTATGAGTGAATGATGAATATAAATTTATAAATATAGCATGCATTTCCCTAAATATCAAAATAATTATTATTGTTATTCATGCTAAATAGATTAACTCGTAAAGGCAAAAAAGGTTTTTTTTTATATGTTTGTTCTATGATTTTGTCATTTGTGTCAACTGTCACATTTTTACAACAAACCAGCCGTGTTGTTGTTGTTTGTGAACTCCGCAGTCCGCTTGTTTTGGTTTGTTCTGAATGTAATTGGAGGGTTGTTTATATTTTGCTACCTGCATTAACTCCAAAATAGTAAAGTTATCGTTATGAAAAAGTACGATAGAGTCATGCCTCGAGTGCACAGTCGCTCGAGGAGCAGTTTAAAATCAACATCTTTCGTTACGCGTCACCAAACATCGCCTTCTGGTGTTCTCGGCGCGAAACCGTCTGTTTCTAACGCGAATTCCGGAGTGTTTAGTGATCTGCCGGTAGTGTTGAATGACTATAAGGCCGAGGCTGAAAAGCCTGTGCGGCGACCGTTTGTAGTGAAACCGCGAAAGACTTTGAAGTCCTTGGACCCCGCGCTTTCTCCGCCTCGGTCGGTGCGACGCTCAGAGGAGCTCAGGCTGAAGCCTCGTATGATGAGGTGCAGAGGGTCTGCGCCCTGTGTTCTGCGGCCCGCGGACGAGCAGTGGCCTGAGACACACATGAGACAGTGTCTGTCTAGCAGGTCACATACGAGATTGAAAGATCTCAAAGTAAGTACTCACACATAATTACTTGCAAAAGAACTTTTATTATATACTTCAAAAGGTGGATTAATAGAACCTAGATTGATTAAAAAATAATGATAATTTGTGGGTATTTTTTCACTTGTTCACATTCTATTTTATTTATTACTTTCTAAAAATATAGCATATGTTTTCGTAAGGAATCCTTGCATATTTAATAGCTATTAACACTACACATTAATTAGACTATTTGTAACTTATCAAGTTATCATGTTTATATTTAGTCTGCATTCTGACTTAACTACAGAGTTAACTTCAGAGGAAGTGTGAAAGTAGCCCCAGTGAGGGAGAAAATAAGGAGTAGAAGGTTAGCGTGGTATGGACATGTGATGCGTAGAGAGGAGAAGCATGTCACTAGAAGATGTATGGAAATGGTAGTGCAAGGAAGAAGAGCAAGAGGCCGCCCGAAAAAGACATGGATGGAGTGTGTGAATGAAGACATGAGAGAGAAAGGATTGAGTGTGGAGATGACGTCTGATAGAGGAGAGTGGAAGAAGAAGATTTGCTGTGCTGACCCCACCTAAATGGGATAAGGTGAAGTAGAAGAAGATTCTGACTTAACTACAGTTACCTATTATGATTATAAATTCGAAACAAGTTTTCAACAACTTATCTGTAAATTTTGATCTAAAATGTGATACAAAAATTATTCCAGGATGAGATCAAATCTTATGAGGAACGGGAGAAGATGGTGAAGCTCCGCAGTGATCTGTTCCAGCGGTGTGGAGTGCTGCTGGATGACACGGGACAGCTAGCTACTGACAAGGCTGTTCAAGTGGAGGTGGAGACAGGTACCACTTCATTTTACTTGGTACTGCTAACAATAAGTCTAACTAGAAATAATCTGATTAAAATCTAGACTGTCTAAAAGTGGAATGTCAATGGTGGTGATTCTGCTGTACACACGACTAAACTAAATTTACAGTTGCCCTGTCTCTTTTCATCATAAGTGGCCAGAAAGAGATGGCACATTCTGCGCTATAGTCAAAACAACTAAAATCACGTTAAATCTAGAAATATAGGCGACTTTAGCACACACTCACTTGTATCAGCTCTAAAACTACCTACACTTTCTATCTATGTTTGACTTGATTTTTAGTGGTTTTGACTATGGTGCAGAACGTGCCGTCTCATTCATGCCACTTATGATGAAAAGAGACTGCAACTTTAAATTTAGTTTAGTGGTGTGTACAGCAAAATCGCCACCAATATCTGATTTTCTTTTTTAAATTTAAGGTATTCACCATGAACTGAAAATTGGGTAGTTCAAAGTACTTGTCTATCTAATTTAATTTGCAAAATATGTAGGTGTAGAATTTGTTTTTAATGATATCAAGAAATCAATACTGCAAAGATTTGGTTCCAAAGATCATTGAAGTTTCAGTTATTTTCAATTTTTCTGAAGATATCTGTTCTATGCCCATATTACAGTAAACAAAAGAATTTACCCTTTCTAGTTCAAAAATATCTCGCATTTAATCCATTGAAGAAGTACTAGTTACTGACCTACCATATTAAAAACCCATGCTTAGTAGCGCCATCTTTGAGATGGATATTAGTATAGCAATGCTCATGCAGATGGCGCTAAGTGTTCTGTTTTATGAGATACTGCATACTTTTTACAAAGTGATTATTATTATTAATAAATAAAGTAAAAGATAAAAAGTACCCTAATTATAACCGAATAAAAGTACTGTAAATAAAAAAAACTGCCATTAAAATTTCTAGTAAGTAATTAGTATTATGATTTTGCTTATAGTTGGTTTGGTTGTAATAATTGTTATCTCTTATAATGTAAGTCAACTAATAAAATAAGAATATTCATAAGGATAATAAGATGTAATTAATACATATTCTCAAGAGGCTGATCTTTATTTTTAGTATGGTAGTCATCGCCGAAATAGCTCAGTTGGGAGAGCGTTAGACTGAAGATCTAAAGGTCCCTGGTTCGATCCCGGGTTTCGGCAATCATTTTTGCTCTTTTGAATCAACTATACTGTATGAATTTTTGTCCTGGCCCATTACTGAGACAACACTTCTGTTTTTTGAACTTCTAGCAATGAAATCAGGAATATGTATAGTTTATTTAAAATTAAAGCATCTTTTTTTGCCGGGGGTGAATTAAGTTTAAGGTTTTTAATGGCGCTAAAAGTTTGTATGGAAAATTCTTTATTTTTCAAGTCTTGGAAGTTATAATGGCAGTATTTATTTATCGCAGGCGAATAATAAGGATAATAGCTAGTTCATAATAATCTGTTCTTACTTTTATCTTACTATCCACTTGATTCTTAATAAATTTTAAAGCTAACGCCATTTTATTTGTTTCAGATAAAATACAAAATACCCAAAGGTAAGTTTTAATTACATGTAATTCTTTAGCGTTCTAAAGAACACTAACGTTTAACGGGCTAAGAAAAAAAGTTTATACACATATACATTTATTTTCTACTATCATCCTACTAGACGGAATATTTTTTGCCGTATCGTTGCGAAACATCCCATAGACGGCGTTGGGTTATTTCGAGCGGCCTCGCATCGCCTCTTTAGCTCAGTGGTAGAGCACTGGTCTCGTAAACCAGGGGTCGTGAGTTCAATCCTCACAGGAGGCATCAGGAATGCCGTTTTTTGCTTTGGTATATTTTGAAGTAAAATATATCTATAGACTTAAATAGAATTTTACTATTGTCATAGTGATATATAGTTATTAAATTACGTTTACTTAATAATTGTTAACAATTATCGACAATTTGGACTAGTCAGTATTGATTGCATTTTAATAATATTATGATGAATTAAAAGAATATCAGCCGTATAGGGGCTTTGTCAAAAAGTAAATAATTTTAATTTAAGTAAAAATTAAACTATAGAAAAAATAAAAAGAAAAATTATATCTTATTTTTGAACGCATCATATGAGCAACAGATGCTCGTATAATGCGTTCAAAAATAATCATTACTGGAAATGGGCCGTAATCATAATATAAAGTATATTTTCTTCTAATCTATCTTTCTTCTTTTCTTCTTCTTATATATAAAATTTCCATGACACAATGTTAGTTACCATACTCCTCTGAAACGGCTTGACCGATTTTTACCAAATTTTATATGCGTATTCAGCAGCTCTGAGAAACAGCTACTATCTATTCATACCCCTAAGTGATAAGGGTTGTTCACCCTTAATTTTTTTTTGACGAATTTTTTGCTTTTATTTTTTTATAATGTGGCATTAAAAGATACATACAAACCAAAATTTTTACTTTTTTATCACCAGCTATTATATTATTTTTGTATGGCCATTTTAGTAATTTAATCATTTTTCATCCCGCTCGATAACTGATAAATTTTAGTGTTTTTTTACTGTACTTAAGGCAAAACAACGTTTGCCGGGGCAGCTAGTTTTTTTTTTTATAAATCCCTGTTAAGATATACTGTAAACAACTTGGAAAGATGATAACACGCACAGCCATCGTTATAAGGCCATTAAATGTGAGTCACACACATTATGCGGGCAACGTCTGTTGGACGCGACTTACATTTTGCCTTCGTTAATAAACTTATTTTATCATGCGAGCAAAGCTGCGGGTAACAGTTAGTAATAAATATGTTCGTATTGAAACGCACATACGTATACACACACACCCACGCAATATGTATACACACACACACACACACACACACACACACATGGCACACGTCTTCGGATATTGTGGTCTTCAAACAAGCCGGTTTCCTCACGATGTTTTCCTTCACCGTAAAGCGAGTGCTAATCCACACATAACTTGGAAAACAAGTCATTGGTGTAGGGCCGGGATCGAACAAAATATATTTATATATACGAGTATATTATCTAAAAAGATACTAGAATATAATTGAAAAATGACATTGATACATATCTACTATTGTAATGATATCATATTATTTGACTTGTAACTTAGGTGTTATCAATAAATTATTTATATTTGAATTTGAACCAGGGGCCGTTTGATGGAAAAGCAGATGTTTTTACCACCGAGCCACACTCGCGTTCGATAGAGAATAAGTGTAAATTCCGGTGACGTGACATCCTGTGCTGGGCAGCGGCCAGGTTATTCCAGAATTTTCACAAGTCGGTCGTGAAACCCCCCTTCGCACTCCCCCCTTTCGCGGCGTCTCTTGATTCACTTGCACTGCGGATGATGCAACAACATCCGGTGTGCTCGCCGAATTGACTTGTTTCCAACTCGTTGACGTAATTTTAATTAACCTTCGAAATTAAATCGTGCAGCTGTAATGTACTCGTAATGTAGTCAGTAGTAAAGTTTATTAGCGACCGTTGTTGTGTAGCGTCTGTAGCTCGGGAAAATAAGGTGATCGGACGCGATCGTCGAGGTTAAGCAACGGTAGATGAGGTTTTTCGATGTGCACATCTCACCTGGACGAGCCTGGGGCAAGACAGACGGCACTGGAGGCGCATGGAGGAGGCCTACTCCAAATTTTGGGATACCTAACAAAATTACTTTATGAAAAAATTAAAATATTTTAAGATAAGAGTATAATAGACGGCTATTTTATTTTATTTTAACCATGTATAGGACTGTCTTTTAAAAAGTTGGCATTCTTCTGGCGTTATCGTGGGTTGGATGACACGTTAAGTGGTAGATACCGGCCATTATTAGTGCAAGCAGTCTTTAAATAAATAAATAAATATTAGGACTCTATTCACACACGGCTAGTTAACCCTATACATACATATATATTTTATATAAATACACATTGAACACCCAGACCCACAGCCAACAAATTTAGTTAAAGCCAAGCCAGAGGCCTTCGGGTGGCTTGAAAAATCTCGACACCAGAGCTTGGTCACTTAGCTCATACGAAAGAAGATTAGAAAATTTGCCATCATGCTATGTTTGAAAGTATTGTTAGCAAAATTATGGTGTTTCTAAGAGAGCAGTCTCAACAGTTTTATCCTTATGGTACTAGATAAGGTCTAGAATTCTAGATCTACCTTATGGTTTATTCATATAGAGTCAGGTTCCGTAGATGGCGACCGGTTTCGCCAGACATGCTACTTAGTAAATACACATAGGTACAGGTTAGCAGTATCGCTAGATACTAGCGACTGATTGGTTTAAAAACTGCAGGTTTTTGTTACGAGTACACAGTACAGCTAGTCGTTTAACCAGCAGGGCGTCAGGGAGTCACCGATACTCTGGTGGAACATGCCTAGTTTGGAATAACTGGCTCGCAAGCAGGCTACCTATGAAATAAAATAAAAAAGCCATTTATTCAATTACACAGATGTGTAATTTTAAATTTTTCAATGATCAACACTGTACCATTAATTAAATATTTGTTACGACAAAAATACTAAAGGAAGAAGGCTATATTAATTTAAATGTTCTAGAACATATTTTATGAGTCGGTTTAGTAAAAAAAAACTTATAAAACATAAATATTATAAAGAGGAAAAGTTTGAGTCTCCGAAACTACTGGACCGATTTGAAAAATTCTTTAACCGCTGGGAAGTAATAATTATCACTGATGAACATAGCCTATATTTTGTTTCTCTTTACAACTTGGATTATTTTATAGCCCGTGCAAAGCCGACTGGCTGCTAGTAAAAAAATATTGATTGTAGCTTAGTGGTAAATAGATCAATTCTGGTTGCTAACATCTGGTCATCTGGTAAGCAAACATTCTCAAGTGAAAAACCTGTGGCCAAGCACCTAATGCGCTGTGATCTGATTAAAATAAACGCTCGTAAATAACTTATTGACTCAGGCGTTACTTTGCGGAAATCCATTGTAAATAGAAGATAAAATTAAATATTTAGTGTACTTCCGCTGTGATCCGAAATCCAAATTAAGACAAGTAAAGGAAAAATTAACTAAGATTAATTAAGTAAGATAAATTAACTAAGGTTAATTAAGATTAACGTTACCTATCACAATTCGGAAATTCTTAACTCTACACGTGTTTCATCTAACCACAAGGCATCATCAGGAGATGCTGAAGCTCTTTGCTTTATTCCAATTTAGTTTCGGATCACAGCCGAAGTATCTAATATTTCAGATTTTCTTCCATTGGCCCTTGTCCCTTCTTTAAGTAACATTAATACACAAGCCTTCTCAAATCTGTTTACCGTGTCCGTGACCTGACCGTGACCGGAGGAACTTTCTTCCGGGTTGGGGTGAAGGGCCGGCGCCGGGTCACCGACCGTGTCACTGCCCTGCGCCGGCGCCGGCTGCCGGGCTCGGCTTGTACCATCTTGAGGCTATACTCCCGACCTACCTCCACAGTATGCAGTGCCTGTAGCTCGGCTAGCTAAGGTGATCTGACGCTATCATCGAAGTTAAGCAACGGTCGATGTGGACAGTGTTTGGATGGGTGACCATGCCCAAGACTGTCGTTTTTCAAGTGACTTTTTCATCTGGGCGCTACCATGGGTCGGATGACACGTTTACTGTAGCTGCCGTCTTTGTACAAGCAGTCGTTAAGCCAAGTCAGAGGCCTGAGGGCGACTTGAAAACTCGACTGCAGAACTAGGCCACTTAGCTCAAACGAAGAAGAAGATGCTGGAAAGAACTAGTGGAAACTGACTAAGAACGGTTCTGTGTGCCGTGTCGAAGAGAAGGCCTATACCCAGCATTGGAACGAAAAATTAACATGACCCATGTTAATTAGTTTTTATTAGCGCCTGTAGCTCGGTTAGCTAAGGTGATCTGACGCGATCATCGAAGCTAAGCAACGGTCGATGCGGACTGTGTTTGGACGGGTGACCATGCACAAGACTGTCAAGTGACTTTTTCATCTGGGCGCTATTGTGGGTCGGATGACACGTTAAATTGTAGGTCCCGGCTGTTAGTCTAAGTACAAACAGTCGTTAAACCAAGTCAGAGGCCTGAGAGCAGCTTGAAAACTCTCGACTCCAGAGCTTGACACAACTGATATACTAACATATACATGCATAAATACTTTATCGATACAAATTTTACCTACATATCTAGTAGATATGTAGGTGAAATTTGTGGCAGGAGAAGGCACAGGACCGAGAACTGTGGCGTCTCTTAGTATCGGAGGCCAAGATCCGATTCGGGTCGACGCGCCAACCCAGTTAGTTAGTTTAGTTTTTTTATCTACTTGATATCGTTTTAATGGTTTTAAACTCAACACTCGTGTCGTGAAGAAGAAGAGAAGAAGAAGTAGTTTTTTACATGGTTTTTTTTTTTTACTGATGAATAGGCTTACGTTTGACCGCAGCTTGCCTGATGTTAAGCTTAACTGTGGTCTAGGATGTAACACGCTTCCCTAGAAGGAACCTATTTACTCTATATTTGAAGACCCCCAAATTGTACTTCTCGGGAAAAAGAGACTCAGGAAGAGAGTTCCAGAGCTTCGCAGTTCTCACAATAAAGGTTTCCAAACATTTGTCTTCTCAGAAACAGAAACTTCAGCCGATGTATTTTTACATCTCTCGAAGGGGTTGTACCACTTTGTCGGATTCATAAAAACTGATGTTGAAGTTTTGTTGAGTTTGACCGAGTCACGCGCGTTGGGCACGTGGCTCCGGGCCGTGGGCTGGATCAAGGGAAGTTTCCGAAGTCCTTGCAGTCTACAACGTGAGCTGAGCTTCGACTGGTTAGCGAAATGGAGATGTGTTATAAGTTTGAGGATTATTGCGACGACTAAAAGACTACTCCTGGTTACCTGGTTTAAAATCTAGCAAAGAATATTAAAAACGGAAATGTTGAACCTTCCTTGTACGAACTGCCAATGTGTAGAACACTTTGCCAAATGTCCTGTTCCCCGAAAACTAATTCTTAGTCTAATTTGAAGTGTGCGTGATGAGACCTGCACTGACATCCCGCTAGGGGCGTATTGTGCATCGCTAGGGGCGTATTGTGCATGGCCCGAAAACTATCCTCCTCCTCTCCTCCTCTAGTCGGTAGCTGAGTGCTGAGCATCGTGATGACCCCGACCCGCCACCTTATGGACAATGTGTTGCCAGTTATGTCGGTCCGCGGCTTCATGGATGGCTACACTTGCTTTCGAGCCAGTGTGTTCAGCCACCTGATCGGACCATCATGTTGGGCTTCGACCTCTGGATCTTGTTCCCACCATTTTGCCAGTGACAATGAGCTTCTCCAGTCCGCTGGTTTCCGTGCGATATGCAAACTATAATCTAGCCGTTTTAAGGCACGAGTGAACCGGTTTTTTCTGGGTAATAGCTTCTGGGCTCTTAGATTGCAATGTCGCTTACCATCGGGTGAATTGTGATCAAGCGCAACGAACCTACTCCTGAGGTTCTTAATGATTTCATTATTAATTCGTTGCTGTTTTGCTGAAGCCAAAATTTACGCCAAGAGGATAAGACTAGATAACTGAATGAACTCTTTGTATTTTTATTTAACCCGTTAGTTAATAAAAAATTGGCCAAGTGTGAGTTGGGCTCGCGTGAGGGTTCCGTACTATTGCTGTATGGGAACCACCTTTAAATATATAATTTTACTAAATTTTATAATTTAATTTGATAGGTAATATACATTTATATATTTTATGAAAATGTTAAGTGTCTAGCAGCTACCGTTATTGACATATAGCAAAAAAATACGAAAAAACAACACGTTAATTGTATGGGGATCCCATTAATATTTTTATTTTTAGTATTTGTTGTTTTAGCGACACGGAAAATACATATTTTGTAAAAGTTTCAGCTTTCTAAGTATTATGGTTTCTGAGATACAGCCTGGAGACAGACAGACAGCGGAGGCTTAGTAATAGGATCCTGTTTTTACCTTTTGGGTACGGAACCCTAAAATTAAAACGCTCTATAGCAGTCGGGTAGTACAAACAACAGGTCACGTGCACCCAACTTTCTGGAACTTTCTGGAACCTTCGAAGTTGCGGAGGATTTTTTAATGTTTTCAAGACTTCTTTTCGTGTTGTTGGCAAGTCTATTTGTGACCATACTTTGTTGCGCTTCTTGACCTTTTCAGAATAAAGAAGCACGTTTTTTATATTTGAAATATTTATAAACGTGTGTTCCTGGGTGCGTCAGTACAACGCTGACTCGTGTAGTTACGTGCCCTGCTAGTTGAATGCTGTTTTTTCGTGAGGAAATGCATTTACGCATCTCCCGCCACAAGCCTGGGGAAGGCGGGCGGGGTATGTCGGGCTCGAGGGCCAGAGGGGTCGGTACTACCGACTACAACCTCACGGTGTCCCATCTTGAAACGGCACGGGAAATGCACATTTTGTTAAAGTTTCAGCTTTCTAGCTATCACGGTTTCTGAGATACAGCCTGGAGACAAACAGACAGACGACGGAGGTTTAGTAATAGGATCCCATTTTACCTTTTAGGTACGGAACCCTAAAAAGCATTTTCGTATCAAAAATAGTGTAAAACGAAGCAAAGAAATAAGTAAATAACTCTAAAACGTATAAATATTGAACGAACTGTAGGTAGGTAGGTATAGGTATTTATTTATAGTTCTGACTTTGAACTTGAAGTCTTTACTTCCTTATCGGTGTTTCTGTTCGCATTACGACCAGAGAGAAATGCTCGATAACGTCGGAATGTGTTTACAAGGTGATGAAGTTGGTGAATATCATTACTGTTTCAATTCGCTCGCCGACCTTCACTAGTGCAATTAGGTATTGGCTTTAAACTTCAAATAAAAATACAAATCATTTATTGATAACACCAAAGTTACAAGTCAAATAATATGATGTCATTACAAAAGTATATGATATGTATAAATGACAATTTTCAATTCTAATCTTATCTTAATATATATAAATCTCGTGTCACAATGTTTGTCCTCAATGGACTCCTAAACCACTTAACCGATTATAATAAAATTCGCACACCATGTGCAGTTCGATCCAACTTGAGAGATAGGATAGTTTAAATCTCAAATTATAGTCGCAATTTTAATTTATTGCTAATTATTATCTGTTATTATTTGTCAGTCACAATTATCTGTTAACTCCAAATGATTCTAACAGATGTCGATACCTTTCGACTGGGTTGAGTAAGTAATCAATAGATGGCGCTGCTATGGTAAATCTACGAACGTGTCATATAAGCTACACTATCTATTTTTCATACCCCTAAGTGAGGCAAAACAACGTTTGCCGGGTCAGCTAGTAGTATATGATATTAATCAAATGTCAATTATCATATCTAATTCTAGTAATATAATATTATTACAATAGTCAACTTCAAGACCGTGTTAGCATTTACTTCATGTTTTTACTACATTATTCCAAACTAGCTAAGCCCCGCGGTGGTACTCGCGCTAATCCGGGACAAAAGAAGTTAATCCGGGTGAAAAAGTAGCTTATGTGTTAATCCAAATCCTGTCTGTCTCCAGGCTGTATCTTAGAAACCGTAATAGTTAGAAAGCTGAAACTTTCACAAGATATGTATTTCCCGTGCCGCTAATATCAATAACGGCAATGATAAACACTTAAAATTTTCACAACATATGGAAATGTATATTAGCTATCAAATTGAATTATAAATATTCGAGGGAGGGATTTAAATGAAATGAATATTTTAGTCGATCTTTATAACAATATTTGGTAGACTCTCTATACATTCGCAGAATTAAAATTATGTATAAAATAAAAACTATATTTATATAAGTGGGCTCCCATATAAGGGTAGCCTCAGAATTCAGAACTTTCTGTATTCTGAGTCCGTACCATTGCACTCGCTTTACGGTGAAGGAACGTCGTGAGGAAACCGGCACGATTGAGAACCACAATATCCGAGGACGTGTGTCATCCGCCAACCCGCACTTGGCCAGTGTGGTGGGTTATGGTCTATATCTCTCTCCCCATGATAGAAGGCCCCGAGTCCCAGCAGTGGAAACGTATAGTGGGCTGTTTACTTTTATTTTAATCAACAATCATCCGTAGCAGAAGAAATCTTAAAATATTTTATTTTTTTGAGGTAACAATATTTATTGAAATTAATAAGTAACAATAATTATAAAATTTAAATAAAATAAATATTTTAGGGAGGGATTTACATAAAATAATTATTTTAGTCGATCTTTATAACAATATTTGGTAGACCCTCTATATATTCACAGAATTAAAATTATGTATAAAATTAAAAATAAATTATAAAATAATTAATTGATTGATTTGGCAATAATTGTATCAATGTGGCTTGTCACATTCCTGTACGCTTTGATTTAGCGAGACGTCCTTGGATAATGATTAATGATGTTGCGATATCACTGTCAGCTCGTATTGATATCAATTCAATAATAAAAAGCTACCGCGATTGATTTTGATCTGACTTACCTACATTATACTCCCGTAGATAGCTGATAGGTAAGTATAGTCTGTACACAGGCTCGAATATCGAACGAATACTAATATATCTTATAAAAACTTATCATTCATTACATTTTTCTAATGATTCCTTAATTGGTTAATTTAGGATCACTAGCTCCTAACTATTTTATTTAAGTTGTGTAGAACCTTTAATATAAGAAGTATATTCAAAACACATTGATAAAAATAATTACATAACATTTTCACACAAATGGCTGAGAAATCGGTGAACATACATAAAAAAAAAATACATAAAGTCGAATATATAACCTCCTCCTTTTTTGAAGTCGGTTAAAAATTTAAATAAAATACATATTTGAGGAGGGCTCCCATACAACACACATACGAGGGTGGATTAGAAAACTTCGCAGCCTAAAACATAAATACACTATTTTAATGTAACAATGAAAACCATGTCACAACTCTGGTTGTCAAATTGTTAATTTCTATCACAATTGACTGTATTTAAATTAGGCTGAATTTTGTACAACAATGGTACGAAACCCTTCATGCGCGAGTCCAACTTGCACTTGGCTAATTATTGTATCAGTGCAAAGCTACATCATCATCATCATCCACCGCCCTTTTTATCCTACTGCTGGGTATAAGCCTCCCTCTGCATGTGCCACCTGCGTCGATCTTGAGCAGTCCTCATCCAGGTACAAGTGTGCAAACCCACACATAACTAAATACAATATCGTCATTGGCTTAGCACTGGGATTGAAATAGGGCGTCACATTGAAAAACAGATGCTTTTAACCGAATCTAGGCTAATAGCAACTATACCCATCTAACATTACATATTCTCCCCAACATCTATACACGTCTGTCTATATGTAGTAGGTACACACTACACGTTCTTCTCAATATCTACGAGTATAAGTGTAGTTGAATAAGCACATACTGGCAGCCCTAGACTATCGGAGCTGTGTCCGGCGAGAATATCAATGTACTGTTAGTAATACCGTCACGTAGAGTAACAGCGACTGTACCGTCACTGACTATCAATGACTTTGCTTTTAGGGTTGCTACTACGTTTATTATTGTTTGCTTATCTCTCTCTGCCTTTTTTTTCTTTGGCATAACTATATTTTTGTTCAGTTTTTGAGCTTGAACTTGGTTACTATTGTTATTAATGTAGTTAGGGGAGGAATAAATTCACGACCTTTTGGTCTCTCTCTCTGCCTTTTTTTTCTTTGGCATAACTATATTTTTATTCAGTTTTTGAGCTTGAACTTGGTTACTATTGTTATTAATGTAGTTAGGGGAGGAATACATTCACGACCTTTTGGTCACAGAAAGGTGGGTCTTGCTAGATTAGTGTTTAGGGTTCTAGCCTGTGGATTAGTACTTAAATGAAAGTAGATTCTGATGTGCGCTATTTTATCGCTCTTTGTTTTAAATGTCTGCTGATAAGGGACAGTTAATTATTCAACTTCAAATCAAAATCTTTTAATTTTGTAAATTCATCTTCTCCGGTGGTTTTACAGGAACTATAATGCTAGATTGTGTTAAGTCTTAGTTGCTTAAATGTCTATATTTAAAATACTCACATACACAAACATCAATAAATCTCAATACACGATGCAATAATGATGTAGTTTTTTTTCACTCGCACCCTGAACCAAAAGATCTTCTTTGGAAGCCCCAATCAGTATGCTTGAAACCCTCATCGTCCCAGGAGCATCCTGAACGAAGAATCGGTATCGAATGCAAACGACGCCTCATCTCTTAATTATCGATTCAGTCTCCGATCGCAGAAGGTTGCGTAAAGTTTCTATTGCTAGTCACACCCGGCTGACGCCACTTCCACAATGAGTTCTGACTTCCGAGGCGACGC
The DNA here is from genome assembly GCA_035578125.1 of Mellilla xanthometata. Classification (NCBI taxonomy): domain Eukaryota; kingdom Metazoa; phylum Arthropoda; class Insecta; order Lepidoptera; family Geometridae; genus Mellilla; species Mellilla xanthometata. Next base: position 14,216,846 of record JAPUBQ010000010.1, read on the forward strand.
TGCTTAGCATCTCGTCAGCACCCCGCTCACGAGCCTGGTGCGATCATAAAGCAGCCAGCGCGCGTGACCCTCGATTTCAATTTCAATTGTCATTTCTGATGAGCTATTCGTATTCAGCATTGTATCTCGCTTGTGGCCACTGACACGTTTTTGCGTGTAAGCAGTTACTGCTGCGTCCATTTGCCGAAACTTTTCCTTGTACGTGGCTTTCCTTTTTAATAGCTTCTTGTTTTTCGTATGAGCCAAAGCCAGGCTCTGGTGTTGTGATTTTTCAAGGCGCTCGAGGATTTTGACTTGGCTTAATGACTGCTTGTACTAATATTAACAGTCGCGTTAATTCAGCGTGTCATCTGCCATGGTAGCGCCCAGATAAAACTAAAACCACCACATATTTCATGTAAATTTTGCATGGTCACCCGTCCAAAGCCAGTCCGCGCTGACCCTTGTTTAACTACGATGATCGCGTCAGATCACCTTAGTTAACCGAGCTACAGACGCTACTTACTTGGATAATTTCTAAACACTGAGCCAAGAAATGCATTCGTGAACGCCTAAGTCACAAAGTTTGCCTGTGAATCACGCGTAAGATACATACATATGTAGGTAGTTTCGTAATAGCAGTTGTACCGAGTTGTTATCAAGGTGCGGAGTAAGGAATGGCTCGCTCGCCGCGTTATCGCGGTGTTGTGGATTCCTTTACTAACTATTTAACTTGCCTCGCATAAAGCGTCGACTTACGAGTACACGTTTTAAGCTTAGTTTTCTTCCACTTCCGCTACGGCTACTAACTCTTTGAATATAATATGTTAGCTCTAATAGTTTATGTGTAAAAAATGGTTGCCTGTAAAGTCGGTTTTACGGGCGAAGATTTTACGTGACAACGTCATAGTTGTGTGGGAGAGAGACGCAAGGCATTCGGCGGGCCTCTCTCTCGTTCGGTGACTCATCGTAACGTTACCGGGCGTTACACTTTTTCATAAGTGACTCCCAGCCGCAACCTAATTTAAGACGTTGTCACGTCAAAATATGTGTGTAGGAAATTGATTTTATTCTGTAGACATATTACGCGGATTTAGGATTGCTAGTTTATCATCATCTATAGCGGATTCTCTCCCATTGCTGGGAATTGTGTTAGCGGTATCCTATTCTACTGTATGTTGTATGGTATGTACGTCCTCCCTTTTGAGCTTAAACCTCTTAGCAGTCTTCATTATGAACCGCTATGCCATCTGCTGTGATATTTCTGCACCTGTCACGTTTTTCTGCAAGGTCTTAGAAATAGTCGATGCTAAAGGAGGTCAAATCGTTTTGTCTATTCCCCTAATCACGTATCTTTCCCAGCTCAATTTATGATTATTTAGTGCAGCTCCAACATCATTTATTGATAACTAGCTGCCAGACTGGGCTTTGCACGGGCTATAAATAATCCAAGTTGTGAAGAGAAACAAAATAAAGCCTATCACTCGGGGATAATGTAGCTTCCCAACAGTGAAAAAGTTTTTCAAATCGGTCCAGTAGTTTCAGAGCCTATTCGCGTCAAACATACAAACCAACAAAAATCTAACTTTTTGTCTTTGTAATATTAGTAGATATGTATGGCGAGGTCAAAATGTAAAAAGGTACAAACATTAAGTTTTAAAATCCAATCCCATTTGCAAGATAAGTTCTTGCGTCTCACTAATCGAATCGTCGGCCTTAAATACCGATATCCGTTTGTTCACCTGTCCCGAACAGGTGAAACAATATACATACGTTTATATACATATGTATATACAGGTGACGTGACCTCATCGAGAAACCAGGTCACTCAAATGACATTGAAAGTATCGCTACATAAATACACAGGCCGACAGGTTTATTCAACACAAATACTTATCTAGCTCACGTAAAACTCTAAATGGTAAAGGTATTCTAGATTAAAAAGCGAGTGTGGCTCGGTGGTAAAAACGTCTGCTTTTACATCAGACGGCCCCTGATTCGATCCCGGCCCTACACCAATGACTTGTTTTTCAAGTTATGTTAGATTTGCACTCGCTTTACGGTAAAGGAAAATATCGTGAGGGTACCGGCATGTTTGAAGACCACAATATCCGAAGATGTGCGTCATCCGCCAACCCCCACATAGCCAGCGTGGTGGATTATGGCCTTATATCTCTCTCCTCGTGAGGGAAGGCCCCGAGTCCCAGCAGTGGGAATGTATAGTGGGCTGCTTATGCTTATGTTTTATGCTATTCTAGATTCGCCAAATACAATCTTATTGATGTTTAACGCGAAAGCTGCTTTTGTGTACGAAAAGTTACTTTAGTTTCTAGGAAAAAAAATGTAATGCAGGAAAATTTTATGAGAAGTAGGCATATTTTTAATAGTTATAACTCGAGTTAAGAAAACACTATAAAGTTCATATCTAACCTATTGACTCAGGTGTTAAAGTTCATATCCTCTTACTTGCCATACATATTCCATGTTGAATTGCCAATTAGAAGGTTCCGGGTTTGATTTCTGGCACGGCCAACATTTTTGTGCTTAACTAAATTTGTTGGCTGTGGGTCTGGGTGTTAAATATGTGTGTCACGTTCATGGTGGCCCTAGTGTGGACGGTGACCACTTTAGTAAAATTAAAATGATGGTAGAAATGAGGAACTTCCGGGGTGGTTGAAGAGTACATACATATATGTACCAGTCCCCCGCGTCTTTAACGCGCAGAGAAGGAACACCGTGGAGGTTTTAGTCGGTAGTGGTCGTCACTCTGGCACCGAGCCCGACATACCCCGCCGCCTCCCTCGAGGATTGGCGGGCATGCATAAATGCACTTCCTCTATGTAAAAAAGGTAGAAATGAGAAAAATATTCTTGCAATCTCATGACGAACAACAGCGGCAAGTAATGAGTCCTACGGGGCGGGCGGGGCGGGGGCGGGGTCACGTGGCGGTGATGCAACTGGTCCCGCGATAGCGCTGGAATGCAATTATACGTGGTGCCGTGACCAACGGCTTATCGCAGACCTTGGCATTGACATTGCACGAGCGCGGAGCGGACCTAATGCTGCCGACATGGTGCCGCCGCCGAGCCATCAACCATTATAATACTAGTTCCATTATATTCTATACATTCTTATACAATAATTTAACAAGTTTAAATTAGAAATGGAGAAAATCTCCAACGTTTTGTGATAGCGGCCATCTTGGATTTGAAATTTATTGTAATGAATATTGTCAAGCCCTATTCATTTGATACCCATATTGAGGTAGTTGTGAAAATATATCTTATCTGCCTTTTCGGAGGTCTTTGATCAATTTTCACCAAACAGCTAAAACACTCTCGTTTAACTCGCCTTTCAAAGAAAAAAACTTAATCAAAATGTTGTTGTCATAAGTTGTGTTTGACCACACCATCTAGCCTAGTGGAAAGTTATGACGTCAATAAAGTCCGCCTAGGAAGATACATGCATTAAGAATTCTACCTTCCCCAATATGTGCAGACTTGCATAACAAAGCGTTTTGAAGTGAAGACAGCTCAGTCGTGTGGTAGCCTTACATGCCTTATCTTGGGTTCGATCCTCACCAATGAATTTGAGCTTTCGTTGAATGAAAACATTGTGAGAGCACCATAGCGCGGTGGTAGAGCATTTTCTAATGCTTGCCTTACTAGTAACCGCCCTCAAGATGAAAAACCTGTCGCTTAATTGCCTAACGGTGTTCCGGCAGTCTTCTTGTGAGTCTGTTATAATATATACAAGCAGCCTCGCAGTGTTAATCCGGGATAAAAAGTAGCCTATGTGTTAATCCGGGGTCTTACCTATCTCCATACCAAATTTCATCGAAATCAGTTTAGCCGTTTGAGCGTGAAGAAGTACCAAACAAACGCACTTACTTACACAAACCAAGATATAGTAGTAAACTGTTATAACCCATATTCTAGGACTTAGGATAAAGGTTATAAAAATTATGACAGACCAGTCTTTCGCCAGTATTTTTGAGAGCCAGTTACTCCAGACCAGGCATTTTCCAGCTTAAGTCAGAGTATCGCTGACTCGCGTGGTTACGCGTACACTTTAGTATGTATTCAAAACACACGTTCAGTAAACTGTTTACTCAGTCTGCTGTAGGTATTTGTTATATTCATGCTGTAAGAATTTCCTCGTGAGTACTGCAGTCATGGTTTATCCCTTTGTTTTAAACATGGAGCTGTGTTTGCAATTAGGAAGTAATTACGAAGAACACTGCATGTTTATTAATGCAGGAACACAGACCACCAGCGCTTGTTTAGACACTTGGAATTCTTATGTTAAAATGATGTATTTTAGTAACGATGGTTACTTTAAATTCAGTTGCAGAGCGAAGAGATTTTGCTGCTAAATCTTGTGTATATTTTTTTTGTACTTAATTTAATAGTTCATGACTAAAATGTAATCATCACGCCATATCCTAGACCTCCTGTCATCATTTCGAAACGTATAATAACTATAGTTATAATAATGATGCATGCGGTACCAAATAGGACAGTGCAAAATAATGACTACATTCTAGGCTGAACTGTTTAATTACAAATAAAAAATATACACAACATTTTGCAGCAAAATCTCTTCGCCCTGCCATTGCTTTCTATCGTATGCTATATTCGCCTCTTGGCATCGCTTCGAAACTTACCATCCTTGTATGATTACTCGTATCCCTGTATCTCTATATGTACTTTTTTTTCTTCAATCTTCTCCCAATAGGTGGGTTCGGCACAGCAAGTTTTCCTCTTCCACACTTTTGTCACCTGTCATATCTACATTCACACCTTTTTTGTAGCCCTGTATACGTACGTGTGTATATAATCGTCATAGTCTTGACTACGTGACAAAAAGTCCAACAAAACAATCTTGCAAGTAGAGCGTGGTTACAATTCCTCCGTATCTATATGTGTTGCATCACGCCGCCTCCGCAAGCTGTGTTGTATCTATGTGTTCTCTCTGTATTGTAATCCTAGTTAATTACACGTTGTAAACTACTCGCTGTATTTACCTACTCCAAGTCTTACGTAACCGCAATTGACACCAGACGATCGCGTGATTTTCCTTCTTGGACCTACTCGGTCGTACTTCGCTACCATAATAAACTTGTCGGTTTCCGAACGGTAGACACGGCTAACTAAATTTATTGCAACATTCTTTGTAATTACCGAAGCCGTGTCACTAAATGTCTCAACTAATATTTGACATTATTAATATTCCCTAAGACTTTTCAGTATATCTTAATATATTATAAATCTCGTGTCACAATGTTTGTCCTCAATGGACTCTCCTAAACCACTTAACCGATTATAATAAAATTCGCACACCATGTGCAGTTCGATCCAACTTGAGAGATAGGATAGTTTAAATCTCAAATTATAGTCGCAATTTTAATTTATTGCTATTATTGTCTGTTATTATTTGACAGTCACAATTATCTGTTAACTCCAAATGATTCTAACTGATGTCGATACCTTTCGACTGGGTTGGGTAAGTAATCAATAGATGGCGCTGCTATGGTAAATCTACGAACGTGTCATATAAGCTACACTATCTATTTTTCATACCCCTAAGTGAGGCAAAACAACGTTTGCCGGGTCAGCTATTGGTATTATAATTATATATCAGCGTGGAAACGCGACCAGCGTTATGCGCACCTTTGCGCCGAGTACGGTTTGACTTGTAACTTTGGTGTTATCAATAAATATTTGATTTGTACGTATATTTTATTATTCGTTGTATTTGATGGCGGGCTGTCCTGACTTTTTGTTGTTTGTGACATTTTAATTTGACTATTATTTTTATTTAGGGAATTGACATGATTATGGTATTTAATCGCTCTGCCAGATGAGGTATTTAATAATTAAATCTTTTCGCGTTTTAATGATTACGACAATAGGTGCTGCAACAAATTTCCCCCTTTTTTGAAAACATTTCCCGGAATTGCCGACGGCTGAAAAGTTCTATTGAGTACTCTTTTACAAGTTTCCTTGAGACTGGTTTAAAACTCATTCATAGTACATACAGACAAAAGAAAGTAAAATTGGTCAGTTAATGCAGAAACATCGCTCGCTTCGCTTGCTCGGTCAGTTGTATTATCATTTAATTACTTTTCCTTCTTCCAAATATGAGACATTTGACCGTAATGGTCTGTTTATTTTCTGTCCCTTCTAGAATAAACACGCGTTTTGCACGATCATTTTCTATTATGAGCCAAGGCCAAGGTTAAGTTTTATGATTATTTCGTCTTATATAACAACGTGCCGTTATTCAACTGCGCCTTTTATGGATGTGTTGCTTACATTCTGATGATGTAACATTGAAATAACAACGTTCACAATGAATACGTTTAGCTCGATTCCAATTCAATTCTACAGATTAAACATAAATTTTTCCTGCTCTATCAATTTATTTATTCAGTCTTAGTTATCATCATTACATATACTTGTACCTCCATCCGTCATTAATTCGCGAATACTCGTGTAAGTGTTTGTTGTTGTGTGTTCATTTGGTATTCAAGGCACACCAGTTGTCCGTTTTGGAACACTTTTATCGCCTTCGTACTGTTCACCGAGTATGACAATAGTGTTCTTTGTCTTTGCCAAGGTCGCGACTGACTCATTATCAGCCATGCCGAACGCTTTGGCGCCTTCGGTTGGAGTAAACAAAAGCTACAACTATAAAGTATGCTCTCTGAGAAAAAATGAGCAAACGAACCCGCCTGGTTAGATACCACACTATAGTTTTTAAATTAATGTTTTTACAGCCTCGTTGAGAGCTAGTAATAACACTAGTATAGTCCTTAGAGCTAGGCATTTGACCAGCAGAACGCGAAACCTCACGAGCGATACCTTTGTCCAGAGGGACAAGAATCAGCGGAGCGGAAAGCTGCTGATCAAACGTCTGTCTGTAATCTGTGAAAAACCACCGATCTATATAGTCTCTTTGTATAGTCTCTCTTATTTGATAATAATTTATTTCATTCAATTTTGATAGAAATGAAACACACATAGTAAATATTCTTTATCATTGACATTAAAAAAGAATCGTTTTTTTTTACACATTTCAACTAGGTCAACGAGATTGCCGAAGGTGGAGCCTAGTCTTGAAAAACTGGAACTCAAAGAACTGCGGAACCTACCGTTAGGTGCTTAGCGACAAGTTTTCAGCTAGAGGGCGGTATCATATCATCCAGGGTCTAAACTATCTCCATACCGATTTCATCGATTTAACCGTTTGAGCGTAAAGAAGTAATAAACATACACACTTACGCACAAATTTCGCATTTATGATAATCTAAGTAGAATTTTTATCTATCCACGTGTTACGATAATACATAACTGTATCTACAGTGCTAACATAATTTGTGTAACATACATATATTTAATTGTAAATAGTTTTCAAGGTTGCATCGATATTATGCGCACGAGTATGTTTATCGGAAAGCAATTAGCGCGACAGGTTTTACTATTTATTTAAAACACTCGAAGGTCGCGCATGCCATGTAATGTGTCATTCTTTAAACTCATGGCGATTCTAGTGAGTTGCAGTATAATCTTTAAGCTAAACAAAAAAATACTTTCTGTTTTTACTAAAAAAATACTTTCTGGTTGCGTGGTTTGATTTTATATTTTTTCTTTGTTTTTAATGTGTTACTGTATAGTAGTATACTAGCAAAAATCTGTAATCAGCGCTTGAATCACGCCCGGTAAAGTTTTCATCTTGCGTGCTTCACAAAGATTTAGCCTCACTTCAATTATCATGAATTTCTTTGTGCGAAACCTGCAGTCTATGCAAGTTTACGGCGCACATCAGCGTTGGTTAGCACCAGCTTCTTGTGAGCTCCGACGTGGCACAGATTACCCAAGAGTGCTTCGGCTTAGTTGTGTAATGCGTTGTGCTCATCGGTTGTGCAACACTCGCCTCCGAGAAACCAGTCGTCATCGCCGCCGGCGCCGCCACTTCTCAAACACGTTTCCCTTCGTCTATGGTCAGTTATCTGCCATCTTCCCAACTCGATTCTTCGTTTACTTTGACACAGAAAATTATTACGCTAACTGTACCTTGTATACGTTGGGTGTTTTCTTCTTATCCTTTAAAGGACAATAAGCAATTAATTATGATAAGAGTCGTTCTGTAAGAACACATCTTTGAATTAACATAACGCCGTATCTGCTCGAATTCAAGGTTCCTCCGTTGAGTAACAACAGTTTACGTGTCGATTGACTCGCCTCGCTCACGATACCAATGTAAAGCAACACGAACCGCGTGCCGTATCTTCCGGCCGTCTATTAATGTATCTATGCATACATAAATATACAAACGCTCATGTTGTGTGTGACCCTATTTCATTGAACCGTGAGCATTTTGAGCGTTCAGAATGTACTCGAGCGGTTGGCATTTAGCGGGGAGCGTTTGAACCCCTTCACGTCACTCAAGTAGGCTAAGGCCGGCCGTCGAACTGTCATACAACACCGCGCTAGCCGCGCTAGACCTCCTCATGTTTCCACGTCGCCAGAGACAGGTGGGGGCGCCGGGGGTCGCGCTACTCTGGTCGATTAGGATAGCAACTGGTATTTTTAAGTGCGTGAAAGGAACTGTGCACTGGCAAAAGAGAAAGGTAAGGCGGTTGTCACGAGCGCCTGCCTCGTGGAGCCTGTTTTAGAATCGAGTTTGCAGGCTGCGCCGCCGCCCGGCCGCCCGGGTGGTTGGCGGGCGTGCATTCCACAACCTGCTATATCTTGATTTGGAAGGTATTTCGTGTCGGCGTCGAGTGCCACTTGCAGCTTTACGCTCACTCGTTTCACAACGATGCCGTCAGATATTTATAGCAGAGCTTAATTATTTGCTCTACACAAACACTACTGCCGAGCTGTATTGAAATTATTTATCGCTATAGGGCCCTGAACGTAGAATCAACAAGTAAAATCAACAGTTGAGACATGATGTTAATATTTAGAATGTAAAGTTCAAGCGGTAGTAAACGCATCGTCATCGATTAGGAAATACCGAATGATGAGATGGTGGCTAATATCGGTGACCTTATCAGGTTCATTGACCATTCCTCTCACTTGCACCTCGCGCCAAGATCCGGTTGCCGTTGCTCGCCACCCGTCGCCGACCAAATCGGTCACCAGCTATTTGTGCTTCCACTTCTGATAGTGTTACAGTTTCATCGGAGATGTTATCATATTCATGTCGTGCGTCGTTCGTGAAATCAGGTCAAGTGCTATCTATCAGGCTTCATTTCCTTTGTATAATTTGGGCACAATGCATTTGAATTGTGAATTAAGTGTCGTTATTTAGTTGGTTAAACTAAAGCCTGTTAGCTTACCTAAAATAAAGTTATATCATGATCTTATTTAAAATATTAACGATTTAAATAATATTTAATCATGCCAATGGTGATCTTATTGTGTTGATAGACTGTCATTCGAATCCCTTGGCATGATGTAACTGTCTTCAGACCACTCACAATCTTGAATAGTGCCGCCGACCTCATCATACCTAAAGTTTAGTGCTAAATACCTTCTTTTATCCACAGAAAGGATGCAAATTTTTGCATTGTCACTTTCCAATATTAGTTTATCTATACTAACTATAACTGTATCCATAATTTACCCGAAGCAAAGTCAAAGTCGAGTTCAGAAGTTCAATAGTTTGAAGCAAATTCATTTGCCGCCTTGCTTCTGTGTTAGAATTTGAAAGTTCGTTGCAGATTATACAGGTCAAATCAACCTACTCTAAATGGTCTACATCTTCTGATCTGAACGAGAATTCCAAACTTCTCTCTCATCGACCACTACCTTGAAATTGTTAATTTAGATTTATTAAACTGTTTTGAAAGAATACTATCAGGTTCTCATCTGACGTCTATTATACGTATTTCTTCTAGTATGTTAGTTAGAAGCATCAGGTTTCAACACGATGTTAGTGGCCTTCTCTCTATGTAAATTAAATACCGAAGCGTATTGCGAGATACATATTATAACAGTGGCTCCCAGTGTATGGGTACCGGCGAGTGAAGGCTGGTGCGCGGGCGCAGGCGTGTCGTCGCGCCCGGTTACGTTACGTTCTACGCCAGCGTCTGTGCTCACAGGGTTGCCACTATCATGCCCTTATTTTACATCCTTTTATAATATACTAGCTGCGCTCCGCGGTGTTATTTGCGTTAATTTGGGATACACATCAGCATAAGTGTTATTCTGGGGCTATCTCATAAACTATCCAAATTTAATCGAAATCGGTACAGTCGTTTTAGCGAGAAGTACCTTACAAACATTCAAACACATTTATACATACAAACTTTCGCCTTTATTAGTGGGATAGTGCAATGGGATAGATAAGATTACACAATAAATAAAAAAAAATAAAAACCGACTAACCTGAAAATTTTACTAATACATAGATAGACCAACAATTTATATTTATGAAAATCATTAAACCGATAAGCTAAATCACGCCATGTCTACTATAGGTGGCAAATATTTTGAACTTTTTATTTTCAAAAGATACCACTATCTATGATTGATGGTGTGTCAGGTCTGTAATAATATAACGGATGTCGGATAGGAATGTCTCTATTTCTATTTGTTAAGGAACATGTAATAGTATCCACAATAACGGGTCTATTATTATAAGTGATTAATTAATTTTATTGATTGATCTGATAATTTAGTAATATTGGGGTAAACCTATTAACTATATTTATACAAGTTCTTTGTTTGTTTAGTTACATTGTTCGTCATCTGTTTCTTCTCACCACTGGATAATGATAATACTAAGACATTTTATTAGTCCGTGTATTAGATTAACCAAGACTAGTGACTTTTAGAAAAAATATTAGAAGTAACTTAGATATAATACATTCAAGTTTGAGAGTGAGGGGCCTCTGACGACACACCTTAGTAAAATTTGTACTGAGAAGTGATGTCACACTAAATGCGTTGTATCTTCTTTGTTACTGGTTTGAGAAATTAATAATAAATAATTTAGTTTTGATCCAAATTTGGTTTGGACATTCCTTGTTAATGTGATATACTAGTTATATAACATTTTTAGTTATCTAGCCTGTTATAATTTAATCTATAGTGGCCAAGATGGTTATATTATTAAACCGGGGTTCTCTTCTCCTTCTTCTTCTTATGAACTAAGTGGCCAAGTTCTGGTGTCAAGTTTTCAAGCCGTCTGAAGGCCTCTGACTTGGCTTGGCGAGTTAGTCTTACCCAAGAGGGTTAAGACTAACACCGAGGTACTGGCTGTTAGTCTTAACCCTCTTAACAGCCGGTACCTACAATTTAACGTGTATCGGATCCGCGGGAGCGCTCAGATAAAAATGATACTTTTTGTAAAAATGACAGTCTTGTGTATACGTTACCCATCCAAAGACTATCCGCATTGAACGTTGCTTAACATCGATGATCTCGTTAGCCACCTTAGCAGCTACAGGCGCTACAATGCTAGTGGGCTATGGAGTGGTGGGAAAGAGGTGGCAGCCCTGGTTGCATGCAGGTCGTCGACCCCGATGCGTGGTGACGCAAGCCCAACTTTCTAACCGCTGGCGCGACGTCAGCGCCGCAATCTGGTTAAGGCCGCACGTACACCTTCACTCCGCTCCCCACGCACCGTGTGTAAGGTGCCTTCACAAACACGGCCAATGATCCCCGCCACGCCGCTCCCTAGTCTTTTCCTACCTATAAATAACATACACTCCATCTAGGCCGGCTCGAGTGGCACGAACCGAAATATCTCCTTTTTATGGTTCAGAGAGAACTCATTTGGTTCTATTATATTACGTCTTGAAAATAACATGAAATATGGTCGAGAGAAACCGTCTCGTGACATTTATTTCAAGTCGAGAGATGTTGGTATTCGTATTGGAAGCGAGGGCCGCCTCCACGGAGAATGTTCTATCCGCAATCACGACTTGGAGTCACGAATCCAAACCCTAGAGCTGGAGCTAAATAGACTCTATTTGTACCTGTCAGACTGAACCGTACAGCCATGCAGTAACAATCAATGGGCACCGCAAGCCGCTTTTGGTTTGTTTTGTTCTTTTGTGAATTGTTAGAGGCCAATGTCCTTTGAATATCACGGACTTTAACATGCCTCGGTATTCCGCATTGTTTTCTTGCTAGACGGTACACGGGGCCAGTTGGCATTTATTTAAAACCAGTGCTTGTTTAAAATTTGAAAACTATTTTAAGTATAGAATGCCAGTACGAATTGTGTTCTTTTGGATCAAACATGGATCCAAATCAATAGATAAAAGCGAGACATGAAATAGATTGTAAATCACTTCAACTCCAACCGATCTGCTAAAATTTTAATCATGTTAGGTGTTATTTTTGTGTGATTTAACACCAACATTGCGTGCCGAAATGCTAAGAGTGAAGCGGAATGAGGGACTTTGAAATGTGATCATTGATATCTGTAAAACACATATTCTGCAATAAATGATTAAATATGAAAATAAAGAGCGCTTTTAAGTATTAAACTGCCTAGTTTAATACTTAAAAGCACCTTGTTTCTTGAAATATTCGGGTTTTCTTTAGTGGCAGATATAAAAGCTCCACATTTTCAACGCGGGTTGCTTTTTTATCATGGCGATGTTTTGTATTCCGTCGCCAGTAGCTGGTTGGTGTAAGAAAGAGGCTATGTATTATGCACACGTTCTAGAGGGGCCGGCTCGAGTCGACAATCGCGTAGTTTTCCCTCTAGTCACGTCTCGTTTAGCGGCGGACTGGCACGCCCGGAGCATGTGGGTCTAACAACGGTAAACTCGACTTTCTTTTTTATTTCATCCTCGCTATGAGCATCGGCTCGCTGACGTATTCAAGCTTCGAACTTGACATGCTTTCTTGGTGTTTGTAAAGCGTTAGCATACAAATCTTGTTTGCGTCATAGCCTTTCTCCTCTTTTGTCGTGTGCTTTTGGAGTAACCGGCTCGAAACGAGTTTTTTGTTTGTTACAAATTCATCATCAGTTAGTTTAGTGCTTGGTTAGTTTCGCCCCGCGATGTTACTCGCTGCAATTAAACTATATTTAATCGAAAGTCTATTCTAATTTTGTACCAAATTCCAACGAAATTGGTGTAGCGTGAAGAAGTAACAAATGTACACGTTAAGTTTTGCCTTGATATTATTAGTAGGTTCCTCTGATTGCCAAAAATCTTCACTCGACAAATGTAATTTCTTACTGGAAGTGAATTAGCGAAGTTTCTCGAACGTTTTTTGTCATAACAATTAACATCACACTGCTTCTAGTTTATTATTTATGTTATTAACTATCAAAATTGTTTGATTATTGAAAAACTCCGATTATCATAAGATAATATGAGCTTTTAAAATAAACACACAATTTTCATTGGAATATACATGTAAATATACGGGAATAATAAATAGATCATATGATCTATTATTCTCGATGAGTACTATCTATTTCGATTATTATGTGTATGTAACAACGTCTTATCTCCTTGTATGTGAGTGGTTATGTATGATAGTAACGGTTTAGTAACTCTATCCGTGCGTGAATCCGTAATCTGTTATGTTATCAGGCTTAAATTGAGTATTTGCCCTTATACAACTCCAGTTATATTTAAAGTATAATTAATTTATCTATCGCTCTCTATATTTAATACTATCTGTCAGGATTCGTTTAACAACGAACAAGTGTAAATTAAATATTTAGATAACTCGCGACTCAATGTTTTGTTGCGGTCGCCATCTTTCATTGTTTTTTATCGATTATTGCTTAGAAAAATCTCGACTAAAACATTTTACATTTTTTTTAGCCTATACTGCGTCGACCTTGAGGAATCCGGCCCAGCGTTCGGAATGCATACGAGCCACATTACAAATTTTGATTACAAATAAAATAACGAAATCAAAATCAGTCCTGCAGTTTCGAAGCCTATTCGCGTCAAACAAACCATCAAACTTTTCCTCTTTATAATATTGGTATGTATTTTATTTATGTTATGAGTACCTTTGGACCTCCACAATATCTCGTTATCGGTAGGTTTTAATTTCCAAATATCAGAAGTTACGCAAATCATTATCATCGTCGGTTTGTGACAGTAATCCTCTGCTGACGCATTGTCATGTGACATATACTATTTATTGCATCCGTTATCACGCCGCGCTGTTATCACCTTAGCCGTTATCAGCCGTCTTATCACCGGCCTCGGGTTTGTTGAGAAATATTTGTTGAACGAATTCCTCGACTCTTTTGTTGCTTTTGTGCATTGTTGTCGCGTGACGTGAATATTGCTCTAGTGATGATGATTTATTATAATCTGAACGTCGGGAGAATGTCGGATTGCTTTCCGCAATACTCCGGATCGAATCCAGCTTTACACCAATGACTGTGGAATTTGCACTCGATAATAATAAGGAATAGGAATAACCTATTGACTCAGGTGTTACTTTGCGGAAATCCATTGTAAATAGAAGACAATATTAAATATTTAGTGTATTTCCGATGTGATCTAAAATTCAAATTAAGATAATCGTCTATTTGGTGGGCTCCATTCGGTGGTGGTTTTTGCCCAAAATGTATCCGGCATGCGGGCGACGTGCCCGGCCCAGCCCCACTTCAGCGTTCCGACTTTCCGAGCCACGTCTACTATCTTAGCTTACCCAAGCGAAGAAGCCGCCAATCAAAAATCGTCTTATGCAAATGTTAGGGTGCGTTCACACAGAGCGGCGGGCGGCGGTGCGTGACGCGAGCCGCGAGCCGCAAGGCCCGTGACGCGGCGCCGGCGCACCGAGCGTGACGGTTCCGTTCACCGACACGATGACTCGCATTCTGTTACCACTTTATTTATTGATCGCAGCTTTTTGTGTAGCGGTCGGAAACTCGCTTTTTAAACGGTAAGCTTCGGGATTATGGATGATATGGACGCTCGTTTGCACACAGCAATGCAGCGAGAAAGTACTGACCCAGTGAGCGACGGTATTTATTTTAGTTCATAGTTATTTTTTGATAACAGAAGTTACACGTTATCAAATTTTCAATTAATCATTACTTACCTAAATAAAATTAGAAATAAATAATTAATAAAAGAAAATGACTAGAAAATTGCCCGGTGTTTTTACTTTTAATGACCTCGCTTCTAGTGACGAAACAAAAGAACTAATAACAAAACATACGTTAAACAAATGTTTCGTTATTTATTCACATATTGTAAGCGTTCTCAACCTTGATTGTTATATCAGTTTCACGATTAAAGGTATCTTATCAAATGAAGTTTAAAGTATCATCAAATAATTACTCCACATAACTTGGAATCAATACTTATTAAAACAGTATTTTAAATATATTTGGTCCAAATTGCTATTGTATATTTCTATAAATAAATATTAGGACACATTTACACACGGCTGGTTAACCCCATACTAAACCATTTCTGTTTCGTGTTATGGTAGCTAACACAACTGATATACTACATATACATACATACATATTTTATAGAGATACATATTTAACACCCAGACCCACAGCCGGGAAATCCGGGAATCGAATCCGGAACCTTCTGATTGGCAGTCCGGCATGGTAACCTTTACGCCAACGAGGTCGTCAAAACTATGTACAGATACCTAAATAGTGCTCAAGTTGATGCAGTAAATATACGGCAGGAATAATGCTGTCGTAAGTTTTTTGTTATGAGACGTTCACATGCACGGCCAATATCGTGTTTAGAAAGCGCGTCGCCTCTCGGCTGGCTCGCGGAGCGTGGCGCGGCGAGCCGGGAGCGGCACGCCACTGACCGAGAGGCAACTGCGCGTGACACTCAGTGTGAACGCAGCCTTATCATTATATCCGCGCATTCCGGGAATTAGCCGTCATTTCGCGCTGCAATTATAACGCGATGTGTGCCGGCATTAACACCGGTGTGACTGCTAAAATAACACTGCATTAACCCTCATTTAATTTGTAAGCTAAGAAGAGACTTGTATTGTTTTTAAGCTAAACAAAGCTAAAGCTGCTTTTGAAATAGTACATTTCTAATCTCATTATACGCATCTTTTCTTGCCTTTATTGAGAGTTTAACAGCTTGCATGTTGCTTGTTGTTTTTAATATAGTGAGCTCTGAAGAGACATGCAATCTGCATTTGAAAAAGAAGTACATTCTCAATCTCATTATACGCAGCTTTTCTCGCCTTAATTGAAAGTTTAACCGCTTGCTATCATATATCAATATGTTCATAATATATAACGTGACAGTAAAAATCGAGTGTCTATCTCACATTAGTTGTCTCACATTAAATATTTTTCGAAAAAACTACTACTAAGAGAGAGATTAAAAAAGAGTAAACAGAAACAAACAAAACAATTCATTAATTTTTTGTCTGTCTGGTAGGTTATCACTTCGAAACTAAACATCGGATTTGAATGCGGTTTTCACGAGTGGATTAATAATTAGGAACGTTTTCAAAACTTTGTTTCGTAAAAATTTGTTTTGGGGATAATGAAGTTATGGTCAGTTGAAAATTTACTTCAAGGACTGTTTCAAACCTTTTATATATAGTTGAATGCGGTTTTTATTTTAACCGCATTTCAAATATATTTAAAGGTGAATAAACTATATTATACACTAGCTGCGCCCCGCGGTCATACCCGCCTTAATCCGAGATAATAGCACAGAATAATAACTTGTACTATAATAGTAGCTTGTATGTGTTAATCCAAAGTCTGAACTATGTTTGTAACTCGTAGTTCTTCACACTCAAACGAGTGAACAGATTTCGATGAAATTTGTTACGGACATAGTTTATTTGTTGACTGTAGATTATCGCATAGGCTACTTTTAACCTAGGAAAAACGCGGGTGTTGCTGCGGAGCGCAGCTAGCTTTATAAATATGCGATCCTAGAAATATTGTTTAAAATTTCTTACCAGTTCTTCTTTCTGGCCATTGACTCCCAACACCCCATCGTACTCTATTCATCGTTGGAAACGTAACAGGCTCCGCTCATCAACTATTCCGCCCGGGTTTGTTCGCCGCAATTCCAACTCGATAAATTTTCATAGAACACTCTCTCATTGACATTCAGGAGTTGGGCTCGCTCCTCTTTACCATGTGTTACCATTAGTGCTGACAGAATGATCGGAAGTCGTAGTGGAATACTGAATAGGGTTGCAAGAAGTTGCTTGAAAAGTAATAATGAAGAATTGTTTATAAATGTTTAATTTGTGTTTTTTACATACTTCTTTGGATTACAAAGACTTAACATATAGGAATGATATAAAGAATGATAGTAGCCCTGGTCTACTTAATAACTAACTAGTATATAAGTTCCAATCACGGCGAAAGACGAAGAATGAAACATACTTATATTTATAACCTATTGACTCAGGCGTTACTTTGCGGAGATCCATCAGAAATATGCTTCGATGATCGCATCTGATTAGTCACAAAATTATTAACATAATTTGTTTATTACCATAAGAAAAAACATGTAGTAAATAATTAGTGTAAATTAAATAAGTCAGTTTTTATTGATGAGGGAGGAATTGGAACATAATTAAAGTAACAATTACTTAAATCTTCTACAAACAATCATAATATGATTATTTCTTGTAACCTGAGTGTCAAATAGTTACTTTAAAGCGAACAAATTATATTATAGGATTATGCAACTTTGACAACCTCGTTGGCGTAATGGTTACCATGCGGGACTGCTAATCAGTAGGTTCCGGGTTCGATTCCCGGCACAACATCTTAGTGCTTAACTAAATTTGTTGGCTGTGACCATAACACAAACTAGAAATGGTCCAGGGGTTAACCAGCCGTGTGTGAAATGCAAAAAAAAAACGTTAAGTTTTAGATAATGTTATATATATATTAAAATTGTTTTAGAAAGGGCTAGCTAGCAATGGGTCTATATTATTATAGAGTTGCTGTGCACTATAGGAGCTGGAGATAAGGGGATGTACCCACTACCCCCTCGAGTTGAGATTTCGTATCACGCGTCGCCCGCAGCGCTGTCTGTCCGCGCGGTGCCCAAGCGTCCTTCGATCGCACGCGGTGTGAATATGACATTACTATACGGACAGGGACGGATTTGGCCATAATACGGTGTATCTAATCTTTTTACTCCTCACACCTAGGCATCTGATCAGCAGGGTACGTAAACGCATGAGTTAGCGATACTCTGATCTAAGGTGGAGCAGTCTAGTCTGGAATAACTGGCTCTCAAGGAGGCAGCAGGAACGTAGAGTGCGTAAAAATAAATCTAATGATTTAGATTTATGCAATCAAGGTCGAATTGCCTGAATAAGAGCATTGAGGCAAGTTTTTTTAAGCCAAAATTTGACGACCTCGTTGGCGTAAAGGTTACCATGCCTGTCTGCTAATCAGAAGGTTCCAGGTTCGATTCCCGACCCGGTCAACGTCTCTGTGCTTAACTAAATTTGTTGGCTGTGGGTCTGGGTGTTAAATACGTATTTATATATGTATAATATGTATGTATGTATATGCAGTATATCAGTTGTGTTAGCAACCATAATACAAGCTAGAAATGGTTCAGTATGGGGCTAACCAGCCGTGTGTGAATAAAAAAAATAAAAATAATTGAATTCCTTAGGAGCATTATAAAATGCGCAGTGATTACACAGTTAAAAATTGTTTTTACTTCGTAGTTTCGATTTATTGTAAATCGAAACTACGAAACAAAGAACTTCAAAATTTAACTTTAATAAGTATTCCTCCACACAAACGTCATATAATGTGCCTATAAACCCACGCAAAGTTTGACAATTGGCTATTTTTATCGAGTCAATAGACGCACTCTGTAACCAGTCAATAGGCCATCAAAATAGAGCACATTATTACCAAGCGACATTGTTAACTATAATAGTTTCAAGGATGTTTCTAACAATCGAACTGAACTTTCACGACGTCAGAAGTCCTACTTTAAATCTCACAGTCATCAATCAATCAAGTTTATATTTAGCTGCCTGTTTAGTTTACGTAATCGTTTCGTGTATGTATATGTAGGTACTTCATTACAAGTTTCGGAAGGTCGGGAAATATTGATCGTTCAAGTTCTTGATTTGATACAATTTTTTTTGAAGCATCGTCACCCGCAGTCATGTTTATCCCACTACTAGGTGGAGGTGCCTAAGTCGCGTACTAAGCGGTTTGCCTCCACCTTCATTGTGCGAACCGCCAAGGTATGGAATTCTTTGCCATATTCCCTGTTCCTCGATAACAATATCTATCGGTTTTCAAGGCAAGAATGAACCGGTTTCTTCTGGGCAAGCGCACTCCACCTTAGATCACAATATCGCTTACCATCAGGTGAATTGCAAACAAACGCAAGCCCATTAAAAGTAAAAAAGGCTTCCATCTATATGTGCCATCTGTGTCGATTATGTGCTGTCCTCTTCCAGATTGGATCTGCTTGATGATCTGATTGATGTCATTAACGTTATTGACGACGTCGTTTTTAAAGTTTATTTTTTATATTCGTCTTCAGCAGAAGCTTTAAGCTGGTTCTATCTAAAAGACGTTCATATCTCGTTTATAGATTTAACGTATCGCTTCTATATAGTAGCTGTGGTTTATATTTGCTCAAGTACTTAACATTTAATTAACTGCCTCTGCTTCTTGGTAGATTTTAGTTTACGCGTAGT
This sequence comes from Mellilla xanthometata, assembly GCA_035578125.1. Classification (NCBI taxonomy): domain Eukaryota; kingdom Metazoa; phylum Arthropoda; class Insecta; order Lepidoptera; family Geometridae; genus Mellilla; species Mellilla xanthometata. The sequence continues at coordinate 14,236,483 of JAPUBQ010000010.1, forward strand.
TCCTATTTCTATTACACCATCCGTTGTTTTCATAGTCTGGCGAATTTTCTTAATAGCTTTCTGCTTACGCACTTCCGCCGATCGATCCGTGAATAATTAATACCTACCAATAACCTCTTTAATTAGTTTTTCTACCGGTGTTTAACTTTACGTTCAGTGCTGTTTCCGTCCAGTTTTGATTAGATTTGTTCGAATCAGAAAATATCTTAAATGTTGATTTTCCTATTTCATTTACATCTATGTTATTGATATGAAGAGTTAACAATGTTTTGTTCTTTTTTATATTGTTTCTCTAGCTCGTTGTGTGTCTCAATTTTCAGGTGCAAAACAGGTTTCGATTGTAAAACCAATTTTATAGATGTACGAGTATTTCCTGGTAACGGATCGCCTCTTACGCATCATCGCTTCCTACATCGCAAAAACCTAGCTCGTTTACCTCAAAGTGATGTAATATAACCAATATGAATGGTTTGACTGTTTGTTTACCTCCGTAATATCTAATTCGACCAAAACCTGGAATTTCTTTACGGTGTTTATGTTCGTATTCGTATTTTTAATTACTGTTGTTTATAGTTCTTGTTTTGAACTTGTTTTCATACACGTCAATATCATTGCCATTGATATAAGAGATTTATATCAGTTTTGTTATTTCTGGATGTTTTTTTTCGGAAATATCTTGAGTAGCACAAATAGGGTGTATTCTTTGTCTTTACCTTTTCTCACAAGGTGGGGTCGGCACAGCCGGTTCTTTGCTTTGACACCACTCTCTTCATAACCTCTTTCACACAATTCATCCACGTCTTCTTATCGACCTTTACTGCCGCTATTTCTTATAATCATACCATATTACAGTATATATGCTTCTGCTAGTCACGCTATCCAAATATCTGATTCGTCGTTATCAATATCGTTACTGCTAATTACAGTGGCGCGCAAACTGGTAAACAAGAGAATAGTAACGGATCTAGAAGTTGTAACAAGGTGTGATTCTCGAATTAGTGGTGTTATCACACGCAGGGTAAGGACCGAGCTAGCGTGATGCCATGAGAGCATTGCCAACAACAACCGCTTGCGTCAGCGCATGTGTGTACAAACATTAGCGGCGTTACGCGAACCAGCCTGCCGTTTAACGCGAACGAATTCTTTGCGTCAATCGAGTTAATATGGTTAAATTGGTTAACGTCCGTCTTCGTGCAAATATCGCGGGATCACGAATTTTCCTCTTTCGGTTGTACATTCATGTGCATATTTGTAAGCTGACTTACTTCAACGGTGATCGTTGAATTATAAGCTGGATTGGATCATGGACATCGGTTTGTGCCATATTTTTCCTGTTGACTAAATTAATTTCCTTCATTTGAATGGTAAATCATAATAAAGAATGGCATATCAGGTAAATGTTGTATATTTGTCAGCCACGATATCTTTTCTTCGTCAACTATGTTCTTATGTCACGTAGTTTATTTATTTATTATTTATATTATATCAACAAGTAAAAATCGTGCTATTTGTCAGACACGATATCTTTTCATCAACAATGCTCTTATGTTCTTTTCGTTTCACGAAGTTTATTTATTTATTATTTATATTATATCATCAAGTAAAAATATTTCTAGTAAATCCTTACTGCCTCCCTGCAGAACACATCTACACACCTCGACTAAAGCATGACGTAGTGTCTCTACGTTTTGCGAATGCCAAATCTGAGCGCGCCTCTCGCATACTGATGTGCTTGTCGTTCCGTGCTGAATGCCGAGCAGGGTCGTGGAACAGCAACTAACTGCCTACTGGCTGCCTGAAGGGGTCCTCGGGACTCCGTGACCAGCCTGCCAAAGCCCACAACCCCTCCCGCATTGGTCCTTGGCACGCCGTGTTCAGAATGCCAAAAGTCCGTGCACCTAGTAAAGCGATGTCGATGGATTTATTGCCGCACGCTCTTTGTGCGGATTGAATTTTCCCTCGTCCTAATCTAAGCGTGCGGTGGAGCCTGATTGGGGATTAGGAGCGCACCATTAAAGCTTTACGCCTTTATGACTATAGCGGAGGAAAATTGCACGTTTACTGAATTTTTTGCATGCTTGGGTGGACTGCAAAATCATAACGTCTCGCGCCAGTTTTATCAGGTACCTTACTGTACTAGAATCTCCTGGTAATTGCGATAAGAAGTATTTATAATATATCAGCAGTATTCATAGATATCGCAATCAATGAAGAATCCATCAAAGTTTTAGATAAAAATAACTGCTGCCAATTGGATGTGACGTCATCACGCGACCTCTTATCAAATGGGAGTAATCGAGCTTTATTCAGTGTAATTCCTTCGCCGGAGACCTGGACTTTGGCTCGCGATGCTCCAATCAGTGCGCCAGACAGAGTCGCACCATGTGCCGCGCTCGTGATCATTGACGTCTCTAGGGTTTATTCGTTTACAAGGTTACTAATAAGTAAGCTGAAACCTTTTAAGGGCGATTTTAATACATCTACACCAGTAGTATCAATAGTGGTTGGACTCCCAAAAGTGTACGGGAGTTTGCGTTGGAGTGATGAGAAAATGAGCTTGCACAATTTGTATGGGGGTTGACCACGATTATTTAATTTTAATTTAGAATTTATCTACTTTCGATAGTGAAGAATTAAATGCTGGCTTGATTTTCCCTATACGCCAAAAGCCATACCTTATAGGTGCCAACTTTAACTTAAATGTTAGTAGTAAATGCTATGGGGTCCAACGGCTCCAGCTATAATTACTAAATTGTATACAAAGAAATGAAAAAGTTTTAGAACCTATGATCTACATTAACAATTTTTGTTTAATGACTTTCGGAAATTTCCATATAAAGATTTACATGTAGGTACATTACACCGCGCGTCAGTGATTTTTTGGTGACTATAAAAGTTACTCGTTGTAAAAAACAACAAATTTTTGTGTCAATTTTTCAATAGGCATAAAATAAAAGTAGTTTTTCTAGATAAACTGAAGCTGACTTGAAAAGGGTTTGCTTTAGTTGCGGATAACCCTGTATGATATGTGACTTATATAAAGTGAGGGGAATGTGGAATATATTCGTAGAAGTGATGAAACGTTCATTGATTCACCGTGATCGCTTGATGCGAGATGACGACAGTTTTTATGAATATTGTTTGCCGATGTTTACTTTGTTGCACTGATGAACAGTGTTGTTAATGTATTTACTTATTTAGCATTACTTCTTGTTATATTACGTAAGCACTGTCCTGAACCGCTTGTAGTTCGGCTAAGGTGATCTGAGGCGATCATCGAGATTAAGCAACGGTCGATGCGGACAGTGTTTGGATGGGTGTGCACAACTGTCGTTTAAAAAGTGACATTTTATCTTACCGCTGCCCTATCACATGTTAAATTGTAGATCCCGGCTATTAGTCTTAGTGCAAGCAGTCGTTAAGCCAAGTCAGAGGCCTTCGGGCGGCTTGTAAACACTCGATACCCTAACTTGGCCACTTAGCTTGGAAGAAGAATGTAACATATGTCCAACCTTCGTAGATTGACTGATCGTGTGTCTAATCTGGTTAACGATGGCGCTTAAGGGACCGCTATAGTTTTGTCGCTATACCCGGATATCGTTACAAGCGAAGATAAACTTATTAAAAAGTTAACTTAAAAACAGTTGCGGCTTAGAAAAACACCTTGTAACTGAACCATTATTTCCGAAACTTACTCGAACAAGCAGCTTTTTTCATATTGATAAAACTGATTAGTACCAAAATTGGTATAAATATTCTCAGGGTTATTCTTTAGACTGTCTATAATCTATCTATTGAATAAATTTAGCCGTTTATGTCTTATAACGAAAACTGTAAATCCAAGATTTTGCCTTGGTATTTCATCGTTACAATAAAATCAACAGGCTGGAAGAGATTATGGCACACTTATTTGTAAACTCTTTCTTTTTCTTTTTTTTTTTAATTTCATGTATGTATGTGTCAAATAAAGAATTTTCTATCTATTTATTCCTATCAACATAAATATTCAAATGTTTTACCAAATATGGTGTAAGGAGTTCTGAATGAGTTTGGAACTAAACAATTAACCCTTCCGCCAAAAAAGTCTCACGAAGCTGAGACCTTGGCGCCATCTGCCGCCAGCTGGCCTTCACCTTCGACAGCTTTAAGGACAAGCAAGGGCGCCCGGCTACTTCACTACATATCAGGTTTATCATCACCAGGAAATTTAAATTATACTATCATATGCATAAGGTCATATATGTAGAAAGAAGAATGAAAAATGGACGAAAAAGATCATAAAATGGATTCCCAGAGCTGACACGAGAAGTAGAGGCAGATCATTTATAGAAGTGGGAAGATATGTTTTAAGAAGGAAGATTCGACTTTGATTAAATTTGACATTAAACTATTTGAAACTTTTTCCTTGAAATTATTCAATGAATATCATTTATACAAAATTCAATTAATTTAATTGAAATCGGTTCAGTTCATTTTAACGTGAAGAAGCAACAAACATGTGTTATGTGTATAAACTTTCGCATTTATAGAATAGTATAATATATAAGTAATAAGTAAAACTATAATAGTAATAAGGATATTTTTATTCATTTTAAACACTAGGTCTTCTTCTTTGAATGAGCGAAGTGGCCAAGCTCTGGCGTCGAGAGTTTTCAAACCGCCCGAAGACCTCTGACTTGGGGTAACGTCTGCTACTAACTACTTAGACTATCAGCCAGGACCTACAATTTAACGTGTCATTCGACCCACGGTAGCCCCCAGATAAAAATACTACTTGTCTTGTGTATGGTCACCCATCCAAAGACTATCCGCTTAATTTCAATGATCGCGTTGGATCACCTTAGCCGAGCTACTGGCTAGAAGTAAATACGAAAATAGTCTCACTAAACAATTATTTGTTTAACTTCTTCTTATGTGCTCGAAGACGTATTTCCCAATGAATTAATGATGTATTTTTGCTAATGAATATGTATGGGTTTATCTTTTTATAGATATAACTTATTTCAATAGTAATATTGCTCAGTGATACACAATCCGAAATTACGTCATTGTATACGTAATACTGAGCTAGAGGTATCTGCTGTCCTTTAAAATTCCGTTGTGTACGTGTATACAGTCACAAAACAAATTAAATTCAAACCAAGGTGATACCACCAATTCCGTTATAATTAAAACTATTTTTAATTAAGCAACGGCCTCCATATCTCGAGTAGGAAAAAATATAATCGACTTGTTAGCATTGTGCGTTTATTAAAACGAATTAATAATACTGTACATGGAAATAAAATTTTATTTTAATGTCCAGCTAAATGGGAAATCTTTACATTCTCTCTCTTGAGACTCCATTAACTGGTCGAATCCGCTTTCGTAAGTTAGTTTGGATGTTGGTTCTTGCTTCTGTAGCTCGGCTAGCTAAGGCTATCTGACGCGATCATCGAAGCTAAGCTACGCTCTTGTGCGTGATACCGCAAGTCCCAGAGGAAGACCAGCGCTGGTGGCTCGCAAACAGCATTATGCTTAGTTGGGGCTGCTTCCTACCAATTTAACCTCTTTAGATTGGTGTGTTTTGAGTGTTACGCAATAAACAAATTTTCTTTTTCGCTTTTTTCTACGGTCGATGCGGATGGCGTTCGTGGGACGGGTCCTTTTAAAAATGCCATTTTTTTCTGAGCGCCACCGAGGCTCGGATGATACGTTAAATTGTAGGATGTTAGTTATAGTAAGTTGTTACGCCAAGTCAGAGGCCTACGGGCGGCTAGAAAACTCTCGACACCATAGCTTGGCCACTTAGTTCATAGGAAGAAGTAGAAGGTTCTTGCGTAGAGGTTGTAATTTTGCACTGAAATGAAACATGGTATAACAGTTATAAAAGTGTGTATAAAAAAATTGAGAAATTGCTTGCAACGCTAAGAACCGGTCGGTTTTAATGATATTTGGCAGCGTGATTAAATAACATATTCTAAATAGATAATGTAGTTACGAATAAAATTGGTCAAGTAGTTGCTGACATTGCACAGTCTGGTAACAAACAGACAGACATAGCAGCGAAGACTTAGTAATAGGGCACCGTTTTTACCTTAAAGGTAAAAAACGGAAGCCTAAAATAAAAAAAATAAAAAATTTAAAGATCACGGTTATATAAAACCTGTTTTACACACAAAGAGATCTGGATCCGTGTCCTTCTTGAAGATCAAGTTAGCTTCATTTCATATTAAACAGAACGCAGAGACGATCTAAAATTCCAATGAGCTTCTGTAGTTTGTAATTCTATTAGGCTGGCCGAGTTGTTCTCGCATGGTAACACTGATCCATTTGTGGACTCTGGAGAGTTGAAGGATGCTCGCTTGTTGTGGCAGCTGACTTCTTTCAGTGACATTCTAAACTAAGACGAAACGTCTCTAAAAAGATAAAAATAAAGCGAGAAAATTTTTATGACAAACCATAATGAAACCAGCTGGAAAGTGTGGTGGTAGTATTTATATTTATATTTGTTTTGTTTAATTTAAAAGTTGTAAAACTTCACAACTTAAATTAAAGCGAGTGCGGCTTGTCGGAAAAGTGGTCGACACGAATTGGTGACACCCAGGATTGAATCCCGCACTGCATCAGTTACTTTTTCTTCAAGTTGTGTTCGAAATTTTGTACTCGCTCATACGCTAAAGGAAAACATCGAAAGAAAACCCACACGAAAATCACAAAATCCAAAGACATGTGTCACCCGCCAATCCGCCGCTTGGCCAGAGCGTGGTGCTATGCAGTTTTCTGCCAAAGAAAAGGCCTCGAGCCCCGTATTTATTAAGTTCATAAATAACAATACCCACAAGTTTTTTTTTATATACACGGTACAGCTAGGCATTTGAACAACGGGGACAAACACAAGCCACCGACACTTTGACCCAAGATAGAGCATGACTAGACTGGAATACGGGCTCTTAAGGAGGCTGCCGGAAATCGATGCTAGGTATTTGGGGACAGATTTTTCTTAAAAGTTTACTAACCAGACTCTGGTCTGGTTAGTAAGAGCATTTTCTAGGACTGCCTAGAAAATACTCTTCCACCTTGTTCTTGTTGAGTTCGTTGTCAGGGATCAAACCTACAAATTACGGGTTGTAAAGCGGCTGCACGCCCAGCTGAGCTGATACCACTTCAAAAACGGTTTTCGACGTTTGTGGAATCTCTTCACTGTAACACACTCTCTTGGGTAAAGGTTCAGCAACACTTGCACGAGGTAGCTGGTAGATCCAGTGCGGTGGCTCGCTGGTTGCGCAAACAAGGATGTTAGCTCAGGTGCGGGGTTACGCAACGATACTCCACTCACGGCACCGTTGCCGTGAGGTGACTCACACGATTAAACTCTCCGATTGCTACAGGATGTGTCATCACAATGTTTACGGTACTCAGCTTTCAGATGTCGCATCCACCGAAACCCATGCGAGAAAATCAGTGATCGTGCAAATATATTAAGTGGCATTTACATCTGGGCGGTTGCGTCAGTCAATAGATTTTAGGTTCCTCTTTTTCTCGTCCTTTCAATTCCTTTCCATGCAAAAGTTGCCTGGAAGATAACGCTCTTTTATATTGATTTGTACCTATTATATGCCCAATAAAGAGTTAATCTTCCTATCTAATATCATTATGTATTTAGTCAATAAAAAATATTAGAACAGTGATTATACCGAAGCGGTAACTATTTGAAATTTAAAGACTAAAAGCGCAAATGCGCTCACAATGTTAGTGATAGCACTACAGAAGACATCGTTATCTTGGATTTTGGATATACTGGAGTTAAAATAAGTAATAGCTCGTCGCGAAGTAAATTTGACAGCAGTTGCTATTTCATATAATAGGCCCTGAGAACCGAGACTTGAATATTCCAACACCACAACTTGGCACTTGGTGCATAGGTACGAAAAGTAATTTATGTTTCTACTAGATCTTCCTTTAGACCCTGTTCCTGGAAATCTCTGATTGAAATGTACCAGCTTTGGTTTCACGCAGCTGTTTGTTATACCTTTCAACCCTATAATCAAAGCTATTGTAATCAATTCACAGTTTGAATTGTAAAAGAATCCGTTAGTCGACACCTTTTATGTCGGCGGTATATTGCATTCTACCCTTTCAGGAATAATAGAGTGCCATTGTCCAAAACTAGACCGTTTTCTGGCCCGTCTGTACTCGGAGACCAAAACCATTAAACTTTCACTATTCTCTAAATGACACAATGTGGGCTTGTAAATATTTTGCTTCCTCTGTTCATCCTTGCGATCCTTGCATCTATTCCGAATCCATTGAGGAAGAGGGAAAGTATTTTTTAATTGTTTCGTTGAAATGTGTATTGTGCGAAGTAACTGTAGCGAATTCTTTGTGTATTTACAACAAATAAATCTTTTATTTGAGCTCATAAACTTCTTTGCTTTGGGTTAGTAAGTATATCGCTTTATTTGTCCATCTTTGCAATCCTTGCATCTATTCCGGATCTAAGAGGGAAAGTACATCTTTTTTTGTCGGAAACCGTATCACGAGAAATTACCGTAGCGAATTTTATTGTTCAAAACAAAAGGTTTTTTTGTAAATATATTATACAAGAAGCTTTTGTTTGACCCCATAAAATTCTTTCGTTTTTCTTTTAGAGCAATCTTTCGCTTTTATTGTAACTGTAAACTTTATTAGCTCTCTACTCTAGGTAATTTTGGTTTTTGTTAGGATAGTAATAAAAGCTCCAGGAAACGAGTAGTGCAATTGCCGGATCTAAATACTAAATATTTATTAATAATTTCGAAAATAAGTGCACCAATGATTAATTATATAGTGCGAGTAACAAGTTGTTGCTAACAACTTTTTCAGTTTTCATTTTTTTTTATTATTTAAAGGAAAAAATATATTTGCACGTTAAAATCGTATTTTTCATTAAATTACTTTATTATTCGGCATATTTGCATGAGGTTAGAGCATTTTCTTGTGCTCCTAATCCTAAAAACCTAATGGTCTGTTCTGGTAGCCTCCTTAAGAGCCAGAGCTTATTTTGAACATGGCTGCCTCACATTAGGTCAGTATCATCGTTTGGTTACCCGCCATGCTGGTCAAATCCCTATTTGTATTTAGATATTTAGTACTGACAAAAATGTACGTATGCAGTTCGCCTGACTGTTTGCGTTCTTCTTTATTTACTCTAGATCATCGATCAGTTCCAGGTAAAGATACGTTCTGCAAACATAGATATCGTAAACTGTATGTACATATTATTATAGTATACAGTATCCGTTATCGTGTATCCGTTGTATGTATGATGTATATATGTATAGTTATTTGTGTGTGTGTTGGTAAACGTAAGCAGCCGAGGTGGTATAGCAGTGGGCAAGATAGTTTTATCTAGACGTAAAAAAAAACATGATTTTACCTATTGACTGAGGCGCTACTTTACGGAAAACTATTTTGTATGAAAGAAAATTTGTAATGTTTAGTGTACTTCCGTTCTGATATCAGCATTAAATATTTCAGTCTTCCTACTAAGATATAAATGAATGAATGAATGAATGTTATTTATTTTCCAATAAGTCACAAAGATATTACATTTCACTTATATATTACAATACTAAACTTCAAATTGGAATCGTCAAAAGATGTCATTACAATAAATACAATTTTCTTAGCTGTAAAGGGGCCTTGGTACTTCCGTACAAGTCATATTTTTTATGACAAGGCAATGACATGTTACATTTTAGTTCCCGGCTGTTAGTCTTAGTACAAGCAGTCGATAAGCGAAGCCAAAGGTCTTCGAGCGGCTCGAAAAAAAAAATTGACACCAGAGCTTGGCCACTTAGTTCATACGAAGAAGTATAAGAAGACTTGTGACATGTGTACTGTACTGGTAAGTTACTCGTACAACGGCCCGTTGGTTTAAACAGGGATATTTAATCTTTCCCATTCCTATGGTACAATTTTCTGGGGGGCTGGAGTGATCGAACGCTGTTTACGTTGCTGGGGGAACCTTGGCACTGGACGAGGGCGTGACGTCATCGCCACTAATATCGTAACTTGTTTAAAATGTGTGTTCAGAAATACGATCGGCAGGATATTGGGCGTCGGTTATCAAACCGCCGTATGTTTTAAATCTGTAAATATTCTTTATATTTTTTTGAAAGACATTCATGAGGCGAATTTGTTTCGGGCGCTTGTCTTAGAGAAGCAATCGTTCAAACCAAGGTTCGCAATGTCAGAGGCCCTCGGAAACCTTTTTTGGTGGAATATACATATGTTGTGCTAGTCTATCCGCCCTACCTAACAATTGAACGTGTTATCCGACTAAAGGTAGAGCTCAGAATATATTTTAAATAACAGTCTTTTCCCTTCCAAAGAAAAAAAAAGAATGCGGACATTGACCGTTACTTAACCTCGATGATCGTGTCAGATCACCTTACTTATAAGCGCATAGCTAGCTATAGGCGCTACTTTGTTTTCATTATAAAAACCTATACTATATATACTATACTATGTTTTCATTATAAGAATAGACTTAGTCCATAGCTGTATAGATTTACGAGAGTTTTTTTATACATGTATAGATTCTCGGTTTTAGTTCTTTGGGAAGAAGAATTTCGGAATGGAGCTCCAAAGTTTAACCGACTGCATTATAAATGTAGCTGCGAATTGTATAGTGTGTTTTTTTTAACTTTAACTGTACGAGTATAAAGCGAATCAATGAAGAAAACATTTGAAAGATTCACTTGCATAATTATAGTAGTGTAAGCAAATGAAAACGACCTTTCAAAAGTTTTCTTTCTTGATTCGAGTTAACGGTGCCTCCTAGCCGTCATTATAAGCCTTTTTATAAATCTACCAAAATACGTACCAATTCAAATGTTTGATAATAAAGTCAGTGACGTAAGAGGCCTTGGCATCTGATGGGAATAATGTCTGAATGTATAATAACAGTAATAAAGCCAAAATCAGCCCGAATCTTGAATTAATGATATCACCTACGTCAAACGAATGGTAAATATTGGAATCGTTTTGGAATGTTATCCGAACACAAATAGATTCTATACGCCAATGGCGGCGAAGGGTAACGAATATGAAAATGAATTGAGATTAGTTTAGTTTCTTTTTTTCGATTTGAAACTGGTTATGAAAAATCCAGTTTCGTTGTCCCAAGAAAAAGAATGTGATACAGTGCGTGCTTGATATATGTCTATCTTACCATAATTATAGCCCATGGTTTTTCCTGACGTATCTTATCCTCTTTTTAGAGTAGTGTACCTAAAAGATAAAATTAGCTATAAAATAAAATTACCTATTACTAAGCCTTCACTGTCTGTCTGTCACCAGGCTGTATCTCAGAAACCGTGATAGCTAGAACTTAAATTTTCACAAATTGTGTATTTACCGTGCCACTATAACCATAAATACTAAAAATAAAAATAAAGTCTTTCTGTTATCAGTGGCGGAGACAGACAAGTAAGAAGAGATAAGACAAGTAGTAATAATAACAATTAATTAAACAAATATAACAGTAAATCACATCTTATAGTTTTTATACTTACTCTTCAGAATTTTCATTTTATTTGAGCCGCCTTCTTCGTATGAGCTAAAGTTTCGTTCTGGTTTCAAAGTAGTGCCTGTAGGTCGGCTAAGGTGATCTGACACGATTATCAAGGTTAAGCAACGGTTTATACGGCCATTCTTTGGATGGGACAGGACTGTCTTTTAACACGTTCCATGCGAAACCAGGTCGAAAACTCCTGGTCCATATCTCGCTTGTGGTGCGGCTACGTAAAGTATAGACTTCTCTGTCGTGCGAAGAGCGTAACTTCAGATTGGTTCGGTGTAGGAAAGAGATAAATACATATATGAGATGGGCTATTAAAATAGAATCCAGTGGTGTACCTATCTTAATACCGGATATTTTATACCTGGTACCGCACTGAACAAATAAAATTTCATCACAGTGCGGGTGCAGGTTGAATACACCTGGTATCTCCGCTCACCTGGTACAGCACCCCGCGCTAGCTTCGCACGGTCAGTGTTGTGATCGTAATCGAGTGAGCGCATGCGTCGACAATGACTTCAACACCAGCGAAACGGTGTCGTAAAAGAATAAAACTCCACCACATTGAAGACAGTGATAATAATATTGAAGACAATGATGATAATAATAAATCAAAGTATAGATTACTATACGGGTACTATTTATAGTACTTAAAGACCGTAAATTATGTAATAATACAAATAATTTTTATAGTACTTACATATTATTATCTAAAGAATGTGTACTCGCAATTATCACCTACTTATTTATTAACAAATTCAATAAATAGTAATGACGACTTACCCGATGTTACTATTTATTGAATTTGCTAGTACTCGTATGTCAAGCTTTTTAGGTAACAGAGTCGATTTTTGGCCTACAAGCAAATGTAGAAGAGAAACTGTGTTGGATGCTACGAAAAGCTTCGAACAATTTTAACAAGTTGTCAAGCTGACAAAAAAGTTAAAAAAAATTACTGAATGTAACGCATGCAAAAGAAACTTCTGTTTGGATTGTTTCAATGAAAAACATTAATGAATATTATTTTTTCTTTTATTTCTTCAATAAAACTTAGGCCCATCGATATCTGTTTTTCCCATCCCTAAAATATGCAGAAACATCCTCTTGTTCAGTGCGGCACAGGGTACATAAAACCCTGTATTTTATTTAAGCTATAGATTCTAAACCAAAGAAGCTGTCCACGTACGTCGTCAGGATCTTTTCAATCAATTCATTAATACTAATACTCAAAGCAAAAAAATATGTTTTTTCTTTTCATGAAGCCAAAAAAAGGATTTAAGTTTTTTTAACGTTACAAGGTATTATAAGCCCTGTACCGCCGCAATGGTAGTTTTAGGTCCAGGTGTAATACGCCCGGTACCGCAGGAATAGAAAGAATAGAAAATTTTGTGCCGCTTGGAACGTGTAAAAGATACATTTTCTAACTACGCTGCCGTTAGTCGGATAATACGTTCAACTGTAGGTAGACCGGCTAGACTAACAAGTCTTAATACAAATACAAGTCAGAGGCGCTTAGGCGGCTAACTCTCGACACTAGAACTTGACCACTTAGCTCATACGAAAAAGAAGGTGTCAAAAGATTTCAAGTCAACAACTTCTACTGTAGTTATACTCCTGCTCTATCTATACTTTTTATAGACATAGACATTTTAATTTAATTTTTTACTTGTTTTTATTTTATTTACTAATTCCATATACATAATATATTCATCAATAATGATTATCTACTTTTTGATTTATTTCAGACTATTACAGAAATTATCAATTAAAATATTATATACAAACTTAAGCAATACAATTTAAATTAGAGTAAGCTCACCATCCAGGCTGTCGCTGCGGGGCAGAGTTCCCAAGATGCTGGCAGCATTACCCCGTTGAACAGCTAAACTTAGTCTTTGTAAGAAATAGCTGCCAGCTCTTGGATCTCCAGAAGCGAGGACCAACCGCTTCCCGATGTCTTTACAAAAAGTTTTTGTGTCGGACGACCACGGGCCTAAAGTCTCCACGGACAGCGCCACAAACTCATAGTTTGCGCTAATCCGTGAATACTTACGATGTTTGATAATTTGAGCCTGCTGAGCAGCGGCCCCCGCGCTGCGAGCGGTGGCGGTGACGTGAGATGATGCCAATGTATCCACGCACGTGGCATCCCAAACCAGGGTACGGCCGAGACACCACGGAACTAGAGTGGCTCCGTCGGGCCTCTTGCCATCGTCTCGTGACAGTCCGCTTGGCTCCAGCATCGAGGGCACACCTGCTGTGGAGAGTGCCCGCCTGACTAAATCGTTCAACACCCAATGACGATAAAGTCGGCCAGCACTCCTCACACAAGCCAGCCCGTGACGTCCGAGTTGGTCCACGTCCTGACCGCATTGACAGCGGTGAGGCTCGCACAATTTAGTACCTAGTCGTAATCCTACAGCTACGCGCAAACTTTCAGGGTCTAGGACAGTAGCCAAATGCTCTGAAGGCAGGGCATTTAGCCAATGCCCTGACTCACTTTCCGACACAGCAAGGAGACGCGCTCGGTCAGCATCGTCTGTGGATTGGTCAAGTAAGGCTGAGTATGTTAAATTTAGAACTGGACGATCCCAAGACCGCTGACTTGTCAATTCTAAAGGGATATCTTCACCTGGACAAGACGCCCTCCATGCAGTCAAAGCCTCTGCCTGGCACGCTACTCGAACATCGGTTAGGGGTAAATTTAATATTTTTCCGATGAGAGTTTGCGTACCATGGCTGGAAGCTAAAAAAGCAGGGAGAGCTACACTTGCAGAGGTGCGAATACCCAGTCCGCCCAAATAGATTGGGAGAGTGGCCTGTGCCCAAGAGCGATCATCCAGTTCCAAATTTAAAATTTTAATTACAGTTTTTCGCAAAACTGTATCTACCAAATCCAGTAGAGAATTATAAAACCAAACCGGACAACATCTTAATAAGTATGTAAACACATTTGACGGGATTGCATCCAAAAATATCGGTGCTCCTAACAAAATCAATGAAGATTTTGTTTGCAATGAAATGCCAGGACACAATGAATTGAACTCATCTAAAAGCGATTGACGAGTTTGATCTGTTATGTGGTCGGCGAAGAAAATTTCACATTTTTTAAAATTTAAAGAAAGACCTATTGATTTGAATTTTTCAATGACTATTTTGAGGTCTGACAATACTTCAGACGCACTCCCGCCCAATGACCCGTCATCTAAATACCAAACATTAAATTTTGAATTTAGCTCTGATATAATATCATTTATTCCTAAACTGAAAATGGCAGGTCCAAGTGGGTCTCCTTGCTGACAGCCCGTACATGAATAAATTTCGCGGCTACCAAACATCAATTTCGTGGGGGCACCATAGCATTGCCACAAATAGCTATATATTTCGGGGGTTACTGTTTGAGCTTCACTAAGAAGAGCTCCTCTATCTATGCTATTAAAAGCATTGCATACGTCAATTTTGATAAAAGTGTCATACGTGCCGGAATTCAAAAATGTGCGCGCAGCGTGCACAGCAGCCTCGCACCCAGCTCTTACACCAAACCCGAGTTGTTGTGGCTGAAAAATGTTTTTTAATTTTTGAAGAATTATCTGACTGCATAATTTAGAGGTTAGGCGGCGTAATGTACTTCCAACGGCTATAGGGCGAACTCCACCATCTTTTTTGTTCAGTGCTACTAAGTTCGCCCCATAGAGAATAGTGACAACTTGGTCCGGTACTAATTCCATTGTTTATGATATCTTATTTAGTTGTGGTCGTTGTTACTCGTAATAAACAGCTTTAATTTGAATTTATACTTATATCTTAACTAGCTGACCCGGCAAACGTTGTTTTGCCTCACTTAGAGGTACAGCGCCATCAATTGATTACTTACTCAACCCAGTCGAAAGGTATCGACATCTGTTAGAATCATTTGGAGTTAACAGATAATAATCGTGACTGTTAAATAATAACAGACAATAATTAGCAATAAATTAAAATTGCGACTATAATTTGAGATTTAAACTATCCTATCTCTCAAGTTGGAGCGAACTGCACATGGTGTGCGAATTTTATTATAATCGGTTAAGTGGTTTAGGAGTCCATTGAGGACAAACATTGTGACACGAGATTTATATATATTAAGATAAGATGTGTCATCCTCATTATCTCAAGGTATAATTGTAATAAAATTATAAATACCGTGTTTATGTTATCATCACTGCGCTCGGTGCCGGCTGCTCGTGCGCTGGTTGCTGTGGACGTGCGGCGTCCTTGACAGTGGCAACACTGTGACGTCAAACGCCAGCTATTTCTGCTCACGACTCAGCAACACTCGTACTTCCTCCTCGTGCATATACGTTTATACTCATATCGTGTTTATCGGAGTGTACTTCACGGACTATACGAGTATTATTTGGAGTCACGCTAATACCAAGACTAGAAGGTGAGGGATTGTGTGTATGAATCCTATCTATCTATTTATCTAAGCCTATCAGCCCACTGCAAGGCAAAGGCCTCCTTACCGTCCCTCTACTTTTGTCTGTCCTGGGCAATCGTCTTCCAGTCTGGGTTTTGTGTGTCGAGGCAGTACAGCCATCTCAACTTGGTGCGACCGGGACGCCATCTAGATTACCGAATGGAGCCTATCATTCGATGGGCTCCATTCGGTAGTGCTTTTTGCTCAAAACGTATCCGGCATGCAGGTGACTTGTCTAGCCCAGAAGAAATGTAAGAATCCTACTAACATAATAAATGCGAAAGTTTGTGTGAGTGTGTGTTTGTTATTTCTTCACGCTGAAACAGGTTAGACGCAGGATTAATGCAAAGAATACTTTTTATCCCTAAAACATTAGTCGTTCCCGTGGGATGCGCAAATAACTTCAAAATCTTTGACCGATTATATTAAAAGATTTCGATGAAATTCGGAATGCAGATAGCTGGCTGGATGAACATTAATGCATTTTTATCCCTGATAAACTCTGGTAACACCGCTGTGCGCAACTAGTTATATAAAACATACAAAATAACTTTACTTAAACAAGGATATTACAATCTAATAATAAGTAGGTACGTTGTAATTAGGTAGACTTAATATTCCAATATACAGAACGTTCAATAGGTAAGTATAATAATCGTTGCAAATGTGGTATGGACATGTAATGCGTAGAGAGGAGATGCATGTGACTAGGAGAAGTATGCATATGATGGCAAGAAGTAGCGAAAGTAGAGGTCGACCAAAGAAGACACGGATGAATTGTGTGATAGAGGAAATGAATGGGAAGGGAGTGAATGTGGAGATGACGCCTGATAGAGTGGCGTGGAAGCGAAACAAAACTGCCGAACCCAGCTAGTGGAAAAAAGTAAAGATAAAGAAAAAGAAGAACCGTTGCAAATCATCTGAATCAGTTGTTAGAAGGAAACAGCGTTAAATGAAGCTAACGTGACATATATGGCATCAAGCGGAGACCTCGACGGACCGGTTCTGTGGCAAGCAGCGAGTCAACAAGAAACTTGGCGGGTTATGTGACCACTGGTGACCGCATACAACCGCTGCTTAGGTATGCACTAGTATCCCGTCCCGGCTTCGCACGGTTTCTAAAATAATCTAAGTTGCAAAGAGAAACAAACAATAGCCTATGTTACTCGGGGATAATATAGCTTCCTACGGGTGAAAGAATTTTTCAAATCGGACCAGCAGTTTCGGAGCCTAGTCGCTTCAAACAAACAAACAAAAAATCATACTTTTCCTCTTTATAATATTGGTATAGATATGATTTACCCAACCTGTCTGTTTTTATTTTTCTACTTTTCTGTAGAAGTCTATTTAGCCAACCTTACGACAATGTTACGAATATTATGTTTTGCACTCGCAGAAGTTCTTAATTACCAGATATTAAAGTTGAAATTTGCATAGCATTAATTTGTTGAACAAGCTATTTCTAATGTTCAAAACTAGATGTCGTTTGAGATATACACATTGATAGGTCTTTATTTCAGGTATGTAAAAGTCGAAATTGGCGTAATACAGCGAGCGTTATGATTGTTGTATTTCGCATGTGCCAATGTGGCATAACTATTGTTTCCTAACTTACCGTATCCTTTTTGTCTGTTGGATGGAAGAGGAAAGTTGGAAATCGAATCCTGCTTGGCAAGCTAACGTGGTGGGAAAACCTTGCCAGTTAACTTTGCCAATTGTCAACCTTAGTGAATGATAATTGGTTGTTAGGAAAACGTGTGCTGTTTAATCTGACGCGCCCCGGTTCGATACCGGCCTTATACCAATGAATTGTTTTTCAAGTTACGTATGGATTTGCACTCGCTTTACGGTGAAGGAAAGCGTCGTGAGGTAACCGACTTGTTTGAAGACCACAATATCTGAGGAAATAATAGTCATTGTGAAGAGGGACCATTATTCTGATGAATCTAACAATGTGCTTGCCAAATTTTTTTAATAAGAACCGTAACAAAAGTTTCAATTCACAAAAGTCTCTTCATTCTAAGAATCCAAAATAATCTGGCGACAACATAATTTTACTCACTCGCACAGATTTAAAACAATTTGATGTTTGATGAAGTAATGGGCAAATAAGTGGTCTCACCGCTAATGATGTTTACATTAAAAAAACCGGCCAAGTGTGAGTCGGACTTAAGCACGAAGGGTTCTGTACCATAAACGGCAATAAGTCACTTTTGTTATATTTGATAAAAAGGGCTCTTTATTTATCTATTTTATTGTAATTTAAGTTTTTATTTTTATCATCATCATTAGGCCATCTGTGTCCACTGTTGAACATAGACCTATTCTAAGGCACGCCACGTGACCCTATTCTGAGCATATTTTTATAGTGGATATATATTATGACTAAATAAATATTCTGTGAATATTTCAAACTACCAATTGTCGTTAAGATATCGTGTTTGTTGTATAGCAGGAAAAGAAATACATACGTCATCTGTGAAAATTTCAATCTGTTACGTATTACGGCTTATAAGATACAAAACAGCTTACTTATTACATACAGACTGATAAGAGACGGACAGCGAAATAGAAGACAAAATTAAATATTTAGTGTACTTTCGCTGTTATCTGAAACCAAATTAAGATAAGCAAAAGGAAAAGGAAAAGGAGGGTAGGATTCATTTTACTTGTGAGTTGTAGTGGATGTGTAGGAACACACCAATTTTTTTACAATATTTTTATTTTTCTTTGCTTATATTAATTTGGTTTCAGATCACAGCGGAAGTAAATTTAATATTTAATTTTGTCTTCTATCTACAACTGAGGTCAATGTCTATCTACAACGGATTACCGCAAACACCTGAGTCAATAAGTTATGGACAGCGAAATCTTGGTAATAGGATCCCGGTAGCACCCTTTGGGTACGGAACTCTCATTCATTCAATATTTAAGAGCTCATAGTCAAAGTCAAACCATTTATTGCAATATTATGTCACTTTACAGTTACATATACCCATAAGGCATTGCAATTATTTACTGGAGATGAGCAACCCTGTTAATTCATTAGATTTTTAAGTGTTCCGTCAGTTTAAAAGTCTTCTATTTTATAATAACTTTTTGTTATGAGTAAGTTTTTTAAGTTTGTTAGGAAAGTTTTAATATAATCGATACGCTTTAGGTCGTCTGGTAATTTGTTAAATATTTGAATAGCCATAGAATGTAGGCCTGAGCTCTGCATTTGTAATCTACACCTTGGTACTTGCAAATTGTATTTATGTCTTAGTACGTGTTTGCGCGGTATATCTGCTAGTTTTTGGAACAGATACGGATATTTTTTTACAAAATAGCAAATTTCATAAATATAAATACATGCCACTGTCAGTATTTTAAATTTAATAAAATATTGTTTATGAAATTGGGATTTTGTGATATCGGGGGCTTTTATTTGGGCAAGTATACGTATGAGCTGGGCTCTTGTCAGTGGAGGTTTTTCCAGGTAGGACGGAACCCTAAGAAGTTGTAATTTCCACGTGACGATAATCAACTTGGAGCTCGGTAACGTATGCCAAATGACGTCAAGCGGTGGATTTGCAAGTTGTTGGATGTGTTTCCAGGTTCGCGTGTGTCGTCAAACGTTGAATTATACTAAACATTTGTTTTCCACGCTGGCGGTGAGCCATAACGCTACAATCTGCTGGTTATAGAGTTTCACGGAAACGCCGGCGGCTCCATGTGTCTTGTTTTATAGAAAATGACTGTTGAAATTGTCTATCTAAAAATATTAAAATTAAAGATATGATGTTGGAAATACCTGTTAGATAATATTTTTATTTAAAAACTAGCTGTTGCCCGCTTCTCCACCCGCGTGTGTTGATAATTTTAAGAGGAATAATTCTTTCGTACATATTTTATTGATATCTTGAACCGTTTTTGCAGCGCACGCAACGGAAGCCCTCAAAAATGAATAACTTTCCCTGTTTTTTTTTTCACATTTTCCTTTATTTCTTCGCTCCTATTAGTTGCTGCGTGATGTAATATAGCCTAAAGCCTTCCTCGATAAATGGTCTATTCAACACAAAAATATTTTTTCAATTCGCACCAGTAGTTCCTGAGATTAGCGCGTTCAAACAAACAATCTCTTCAGCTTTATATAATATTAGTATACTCGTAGATAAGCATTATGCACTTAAGTCATTATTTACCGATATTCAAGCGCACCATACAAATTTTATGTACAGCTCAGCTCAGCTTTTGCTCAGAGTACTGCAGATTTATTATTAAAGTTTTTTATTCATTGTTTGTTGTTCTTCTTCTTCGTATGAGCTAAGTGGCCGAGTTCTAGTGTGGAGAGCTTTCTAGCCGCCCAAAGGCCCCTGACTTGGCTTAACGACTGCTTGTACTGAAACTAACAGCCGGAACCTACAATTTAATGTCTTACCCAACCCACGATATGAAAATGCCACTTTTTAAAAGACAAACTTGAGTATGGTGACCCATCGAAATACTGTCCGTATCGACCGTTGCTTAACCTTGATGATCGCGTCAGATCACCTTAGTTAGCCGAGCTACAGGCGCAACAATCAATTGTTTGTTTATATGTCAGATTACATCAATTCGAAACAACTCAAATAAACATAAAAAAAACATTTACACAGTTCTATATCTGGTCCTGGTCTTCGCTTAACTATAGTTATACGAGAACAGAAACAACATAAGTACTGGCGATGATTTAGTTTTAGTTTACTGGCAGTATGACGTTACTATAAGTGATATAAAAGCGTTAGATTTCAATCATACGACTTCCTTCAGAAACATATCACAACGAGCTTATTCAGCTTGAGGCTCGGACGTAAGGAACATGTGAATGAATCACCAATATAAATAACAAGAAACAGATGTTGCCTACAATAAGAATGACGCCTTTCATACCGTAATAAACGAACCAAATATTGAATACAAACAAAAGGTGGAAGTTGAATAACGTTCTGTTCAGTTTGAGATATGGATACGAATGTTACGTCGTTATAAACTTATTAACAGTTTGACAATCTAATATATAATAATAGTACTTTAAAAGAACTAAAAAACACGCCTATCTGGCCGTTTAAAGTGGGTCAAAATCGCACCCTAAGAAGTCAGTTACAAACAAACAAACATACAGGTGAAGCTAATATAAAGCGTGTAATAATTGGGGTTTTCCTTCCTGACGCTATAACTCCAGAACGCACGAACCGATTTCCACGGTTTTGCATTCGTTAGAAATGTCTTGGGTTCCGTGAGGTTTGTATAAAACAAAATTCAAAGAAAACTTTAAACTGAAAAAAACATTTTTCACTTTCAGCGCCATCTCTGATACATAGCATGTACTACAAACCAATATGGTTTTGCATGGTGGTGGAGCAGACGCGAAAAACGAGCTACACGCGGGCGGAGCTGCGGGCAATTGCTAGTACATTATATATATTACATTATACATTATATTGGTTAAGACTAGGGGAGGCCTACGACAAGAAGGCGACATTTACACAAGGAATGGAAAAATAACTAAGAAAGACACGACAACACATACACTACAAAATAGAATAATCAACTAAATTATATTTTACACGGTTTAATTTATGTAGTTATCTAATGCGACTTGACATATGATATTATGAACCTATTTAATACATTTCGTTTTGTTTTAGTAATAATGAAATGAATTGTACAGTGTTGATCTTTGTAAAATGTATCTGCGTAATTGAATAAATGGCTTTTTTATTTTATTTAATATATATTATGTACTATTATGATTTATACTACACATATCATATATATTCAAACTTCTAGCGGTACAGATAGGACTCATAACACAAGTGAACAAGGTTATATATTTTCTATATCCGAGAAAAACAAACTAACACTATAACGCACTAAGTAACTTTTTTATTATCTTTATTGTACGCCTCACCTTATTTATTGTATATTCTAATTGATCTCCGTACATTGGTTGCTTGGAATAGACCGCTTTTAGTGATGAGGTCGCCATTTGTAGCACTATTTACAAGTATTTTTCTCTGTTATTGTAGTGTCTTTTATCTATGTTGCAATAAGAGTTTATCTAACATAAGATCAACTAAGAGTGAACCGGTTTCTTCTGGGCAAGCGTGCCCCACCTTAGATCGCAATATCGCTTACCATCAGGTGAATTGCGATCAAGCGCAAGCCCATTAAAAGTAAAAAAAAAAACACTGAAATAGTAGTATGTATGTGCATAATGAAAGAAACTGGTAAATTCATCGCTTGTTTGCCAATCAGCATGTGCTAATGTATAAGACTAAACATGTCACGAGTATTGCGATTTTCCATTGTCCTGTAACAGGTGCTAATTAAATTACAACACATAGTAAAAACAATACTTTTAAATGGTGAGACCCATCATCTTCTCTAAACTTTTTATAATAAAAGATATTCTCTGTTATTTATTTCATGGTACTGGCAGCAAATAAGCGGATTACCCGCCTTCTGTAAAGTATTTAACGTCGCTTATGAACATTTGTTACGACTGGAGTATTACGCGTAAGTTGCTGACCCATTAAATTTCCCGTGGTAATTATTGCCGGGAAAACCACAGGTGAAGATCGTTCCAGTCAAGATCATACAGTTTGCAGGTGCAGGGTCAGAAAAGACCTTGTAAAGCGTGAAGAATAAGACCTCTATGGTCCAGTGATATGCGCATGTCCACTCTTTTGTAAAACAGAAGTATCTGATAAAAGTATCCCAATAGAAGAAGAGAGAATTTAAGTTTCTGGAAATTTTGATAAACAGTAAGTTTACTTTCTTACCGTTTACCTCCTAGGTGGGATCGGCTTAGCAATATTCGTCTTCCACACTATTCTGTCAGCTATCATCTCCACATTCACTCCCTTTTCTTTACACTCCCCTAGGTCTATCATATCCATACTTCTCCTAGTCACATGCATCTCCTTTCTACTCAATAAGTGACTTAACCCTCTGCTATTAAACTAAGACGAAATAAAGAACAGTTGAGTCAAAATACTTTACAAAGTCCCTGTAGTTTTTTCCCCGTTCATGTAAGGTGATTCCACTATTCCCATTTCGTAACCATCTGCAGGTCACGTGGTCAATCTCGCTCGCTTGTCCATCAGATATAAATAGACTTGCAGCAATTACTTTGACAGTGAGGTCACGTACTTAATTAGCAGTTATTGTGGCTTTTTGCTTAACCACCTCGATCGCGTCATCGGACGTACGTCATCGAAGGTCTACAGGTCATGCCGCACAGAACTGTAGACCTGATATCTGTAGATTAATGACTCATACACGCATCTCAATGTGTATCACGAATCGATTAGTTTATTGGCACAAAACAATTTGGTACAAAAATATAAACTTAATTAGTATGACAGTAGTATATGTATTTTATTTTTATTAGTTAAATAAAAATATTATTATATATTGCTAATTTGGTAAATTAACACCATAGTTATTTTTTTTTCATTATTATTATTAGCCTGTTGTGTCCCACTGCTGAGCAAGGGCCTCCCTTCTCTCCTTCCAGTCAGCCCGGTCTTCGGCTTTGGTGGCCCAGTCCTTATCAAATTTACATAGATCGTCACGCCACCTTTTCCTGGGTCAGTAACCATAGTTATATATTAAGTATTATATCTATAGTAAAGTAAAGCACGTCTGCTATAAACTATGTTGTATACTAAGAGGAGCACTGCCCTCCGCACAAGGTCTCGACAGGAACTTCACGGGCCAACAATAGGATAACTCCCGCTCCTTGTCATTTTCACTATTATCTTCTATTAGTATTTCAGTGAACCAAATTAGGACAAATTACTCGTATATTATATTCGTGACGATATTTAGTCTAGGTTATTATGGTTTTCCAAGTTTCTCTTGAACTAAATAAAACTTGTAATTTGTCCAAATGGCAGCGCTTTATATAAAACTTTGAACAGAGGAGTGTTTCCCTCACGCCACCGTTAGAAGTTCATGTCAGGATTGCTCACGAAATGTCACGGTTTAATGCCAACAGTCATGACAGAGTTACGTATAAAGTTCTAACGGGTTGATGTTGATAGATATCGAATCTAAGTTGAAAATCTGGTGTCAATGTAGTAAATGTTAAAGAATCTCATTGCACTGGAAGTAATTTTTAATTATAAATAAGGATATTTTAGATTATGTAAAGGATAATAAAGGTATGGATAAGATATTAATGACTTTGCTTCCTAAACAAATGAATGCAGATAAAGTTGAGCTTTCGGTAAAGGAAAACATTGTGAGAGAACCATGGAATGGTGTTTGGATTTTCTAGTGCTCGCCTGGTTAGCATTAACAGCCCGCTACCTACAACTAACAACCCTGAAGTTGAAAAATTTGTCGCCAAGCACCTAACAATGTGTTCCGTCAGCCTTCTTGAGAGACACTTTTATTCCAAACTTGAAATCCACCTTAGGCCAGAGCGTCGCTAACTCGTGTCATTACTCGCACTGCTGATTTAATGTCGAGCTGTAAAGAGTAAAAACAAAATTGACATGAAATCCAGCTTTCCCTCTAAAGCTCTTTAATATAGCCAGGCACGCAACTAGGACCTGACATATAGATGTCTTCAAAATCAGACTTATCTTTGCTGTAGTTTTCAATTCTTAACCAATAAAGCGTTAATTCAGCTGCAGTACACCCGAATGGCGTGAGATCCGCATCGCATGCTTGTCTTACATTTGGGGGTACTTCGAAGACGGGTCGAGTCACGTAACTATTTACAAAATTATCTGTGCGAGCGGCAAACTAACAGTAACTAAGATTTTCTTCTAGTTTTGTTCAGAAAATGCGTCTGTGGCTCCTTCAGCCAGCTACCGAATATGTTGGTATATCTTTGTAGTTTTAGAAGCATCACGTAACGTAAGCGATCGGTGCACGAAATATCGTGCTGATAGGTAGAAATATAGGCTTCATTAAAGTTTCAAAATAAAGTTAGTGGTCGCCTATCAGTCTATTTTTAACGTCATGATGAAGTAATGAAATTAACGTGATAGAAAAGATTATCCCCGAGTAACATAGGCTTTATTTTGTTTCTCTTTACAACTTGGATTATTTTATAGCCCGTGCGAAACAGGGACTGGCTGCTAGTAATAAATAAAAGAAATCCGTGTGAAAGTTTGAATTTCTTTCTACAGTTCATCTTAATTTTTATATATATTGCTTATCCGGAAACACAGATTCTGTGACGACCTAGCAACAATCAAAACACCGACATCCCGTTGAACTCTTGAGTACGTCCCACTCTACCGTACGGACACATTCTAGCACTGCCCTTTATTAGCACCCCGTCTCGCGACCGCAGAGGAGAACAGCGCTAATATGAGGCATTTCTTACATCGGCCATCAAGTGGTATATTATCATTGGCTAGCAATTACCAAAGCACGATGATTACCTTCCATTACGCACCGCGGATGGACATTAGCCCAAATGCACGTCCGCTCCACGTCTCTCATCCCACGACTCGAATCGGAAGAGTGCATCGCTTGTCTTGAAGAACTGGTGCAGATTGCGTTTGTTTCGAAGAATATGTTATTAAAGCTGTATGTAGTACCAACTGTAGCACTAGTATATACATAAGTTTTATAATTTATTAGCAGCTGGCGCCCCAGCTTCGCACGGGCAATATTAATTATTATATAGCCCGTGTTACATTACTGGATTTTAAGCAAAGATTTTGTATATTTTTTTAAATAATATAGCCTATATTACTCGGTGATTATATAGCTTCCCAATGGTGAAGAATTTTTCAAATCGTTCCAGTAGTTTCGGAGTCTATTCGCGTTAAATAAACAATCAAACTTTTCCTCTTAATTATATTAGTATAGATAAATTACATTAGTGTCCGTCACTGTTTTTTTTTCCGTCTATATTTCTTCAGACTATTATAGTTAGATGGCATTTTCATTTGGGTCGGATGACACGTTAAGTTGTAGTTCCTGGCTATCAAACTTAGAATCAGCAAGCCTTGATGAATCGGCTTGAAAGCTCTCGACACCAGAGCTTGGACAGAAATACAGAACTTTATTAGCTCTAAATAACATACGTTAAAGGCAAGTCATCCTACTACTATTATAAAGGCGAAAGTTTGTAAGTATGGATGTATGGATGTATGGATGTATGTTTGTTACTCTTTCACGTAAAAACTACTGAATGGATTTGAATGAAACTTTACCACAATATAGCTTATACATCAGAATAACACATAGGCTTATAGCTTATACATCAGAATAACACATAGGCTACAATTTTTGAGGTTTTTAATGTGAGGTCGTAAAAAAAAACACATTTTTTGCGCTTACATTGCAAACGCTGACTGAATCCTACAAGATAGATCAAAACAATTCACTACAACTTAAAAAGGTCTACAAAAAAGTCCGTGATGGTATATGTTTATCTCTTAGGAATAACCCACAATAACCATTTTTTATCCTTTACTTTGTACGAGTAATAATGGCTTATTTACGAAGCGATTTTAAGCAATACACTATTAATCCTTATCAAAATAAATTATTTCATCAATAAGTACAGTTTGTGTTGATAATATTTGGTCTTTGAATGATTAAAATTGGACGTTTGGTTTTGAAGTTATGGTGAAATTAAAATATTACGATTTCTGCTGCACGGCCCGTTGAGAAGAGGGCGTGTGCGGGGGAGGGGTGTTTAGATCTATGAGTAAGGTCGAAGTACAAGTTATTATTCTGTGGTAAGGTATAAACGCGCGGCTCAGTCGCGAGGTTGGCTCCCATCGCAGCGGCCGTGCGCGAAGTCTAATAATTTGCGGGTTTTTTTTTTTTTTATTTTGTTCTTTTAACTACACATACGCAAAAGTTCTTCTCAGAGCTAAACTGTTGTCTAATATATAATACTAGCTGACCCGGCAAACTAGGTTTTGCCTCACTTAAGGGTATGAAAAATAGATAGTGTAGCTTATACCTATGACACGTTCGTAGATTTACCATAGCAGTGCCATCTATTGATTACTTACTCAACCCAGTCGAAAGGTATCAACATCTGTTAGAATCATTTGGAGTTAACAGATAATTGTGACTGTCTAATAATAACAGACAATAATTAGCAGTAAATTAAAATTGCGACTATAATTTGAGATTTATACAATCCTATCTCTCAAGTTGGATCGAACTGCACATGGTGTGCGAATTTTATTATAATCGGTTAAGTGGTTTAGGAGTCCATTGAGGACAAACATTGTGACACGAGATTTATATAAATTAAGATAAGATTATTAATGTTATATGTATGTTTTTTATTATTCTTTATTGTACACTACGTCCTTCTTTAGTCGTTTATAAATTCCTTTCCATCCAAAGGTTGCCTGGATGAGATCGCTTTAAGCGATAAGGCCGCCAATTGTGGCACAATTGGCGGTTTTTTTTAAGTTAATTGTTTTTTACTGTGCCTTTTTTATTTATGTGTCCAATAAAGAATTATAAAATTTCCATGACACAATGTTAGTTACCGTACTCCTCCGAAACGGCTTGACCGATTTTTACCAAATTTCATATGCGTATTTAGTAGGTCTGAGAATCAGCTACTATATATTTTTAAGGCAAAACAACGTTTGCCGGGTCAGCTAGTACTACAATAATTACTTAATATTTAAAAACATTAGTTAGATAAAATTAAATAAACTTACAAATTTCATTAAATAAATATTCTACCCCATTAGATACTACACACATTAACACTTGTTTTTCATGTCTATTAAATTTAAAGTACTACTGTTTACACATGAATAACGATTCTGCAAGCTCCATATTCATATATTCGCTTAAATTTTAAAAGGAATTACTTTCACAAAAACTCTTTATTTTCTGTTTAAACATACTACTATTAAGATTTGTTATTATCTCTGGCAACTTGTTGTACATTAATATTTTGGTATAACATCCCTGTTTCTGTACTTTAGCTAGTCTATTTGCTGGTAGAACTTCACCTATATTCCTACGTAAACAATAAGGAATAGCATCTTTTTTATTCTGTTACTTAGCTCATACGATGAAGAAGAAGATACACGACGACGAGACGACCTCGTTAGCGTAAAGGTTACCATGCCGGTCTGCTAATCAGAAGGTTCCGGGTTCGATTCCCGGCCCGGTCAACATCTTTGTGCTTAACTAAATTTGTTGGCTGTGGGTCTGGGTGTTAAATATAATACTATTATATATTATATGTATGTATGTATATGTAGTATATCAGTTGTGTTAGCAACCATAATACGAGCTAGAAATGGTTCAGTATGGGGCTAACCAGCCGTGTGTGAATGTGTCCTAATATTATTATTATACTAGCTGACCCGGCAAACGTTATTTTGCGTTAATAAAAACAAAATCTAAATATACAGTAGCCGATTCTCAGACCTACTGAATACGCATATAAAATTTGGAAAAAATCGGTCAAGCCGTTTCGGAGGAGTACGGTAACAAACACTGTGACACGGAAATTTTATATATAAGATTAAGATCTGCTGTGCGACTACCTTGGCGGTACCACGTCATCTCTGCGCCGAGAGTGGCGTGAGCGCGCTTTCTAGCGCCCCCTCGCGTGTCCGACATTATTAGTGGTAGTGCGTTGCGTGCACTCCGCACACCGGTGAGCAATCTCGCGCTCTAAAGCGACCGGGAGACCGTCAAACGCCTTGTGTCAAACCTGACAAATGTTTGACACATTTGCAGGTTTTAACCCGACTGTAAAGAGCTATTGTACTATTGTAGTTGTTCCCCAAGTGTGTATGAGGGGGGACAATAAATGACAGTTTTCTATATTCTCTATTGTAGATGGTAGGACGTACTGTTAAGCATCCGACGGTCCATTTACTTCATCATAAGCATCTTCAGGCGGTTCTTTCCCACCGCTGGGAATAAGCCTCTTTTCTAACATTCACCATCCTATGCCGACCCTGTCCAGGTTGTATGTATGTTCCTACCTACCATACTTTTGCAAGCCACAAAATAAAATAATATGTACATATCGCCTTTATAATCTTTCACCGTGTTTACTACCTTAAATATTGCTATTAAACCAATTCTACGTCAATACTGTTTTCTCGGTTATATTTAAAGTACTTATATAGCATGGTTTGACCCCACGCTGCGAGCTTGACGGAGTATCGTCCGGCTTGACAGTGTGTGTAGTGCAGTAGCCTCGCCGGCTGATGGCGGCCTGGCACGGCAGCCCTCGTGCCGGCTAATGATGCTCCGGCAGATGCTTATCGCCGTGTTGATGGACTTGTAACTTTCTGAACTAATGGCTTTTGGTATCAAACACTGGGCAGGTGATGGGGAATTCTTGTAGGGAAGTACTGGTTTGATAATGTGAGTTGAAGGTGATCAGGTCTACCTGCATTGAATATTCAAACTCACGTAATGTTTTTAAACTTTAAGGTTAGGTTAAAGTTCAAAATACTCTTGAACTTTGTGGAGTTCATTAAAATTAAAGCTAAATTGTTTTGAACTACTTTATAAACAACTAAAACTAAACAACTTTTTAATACATAAGTAAGACAGCCATAAGTTGCCTTATTTTGTAGAAACACAGAATTAAAGATTAATGTGACTTTGATGACTTTTGGCTGAAAATTAGAGCATTTCATATTCAGGATTACTGGTAACTAACTCTAAACCTTTTATTTTGTCGATATTGTGTTCCTGCCCTTGAGAATGGCACACTGATTGTGCTGAAACATGTCGGGATAATACCGATAAAATAAACTTAAGTGATAACCGGTTCTATACAAATTATTCAAATATGCCTAACGAAAGTTTTAATACAGTGTTATCTTTGAGTTTACATCGTCATTCCATTGAATGGTGAATTCCAATGTGACGTGATGCTAATTATGCAATTGAAAAATGACCTTATAGAGTCACCGAATTAACTGGAGTCATTAATATATTAATAAATCTGATCAAATGAGTACAAGTACAGCGTCAATGGGAATACCCATTCCCTATATGAAAAAAGACTTTATATTTTCCTCTTGCACATTCTATTTCAATACCTATTGTTGACAACAAATTACAAATGTTCGTATTCCTGTTGTGGTTAAAGTTTGTGGAACAAATCTAAGTAGTCATACTCTGTATGCGCTAATTCTCATTTACAGAATAAACTAACACTCTAAAACAACATATTTTCATCAAACAGGTATGGTTGTATGTCGGAGGAAAACTACCAAAAACAAATGTATTATTTTCCTATCTCACTTTAGTTTCACATCACAGCGGATACACGACAAGTATTTCAAATTTACTTCCATGTACAATAGATCCTGATTATAGATGATTTAAGTCAATGGATTAATATCATTAGCTCGGAGCAGGAGACTGATCTCTAGGGTCATTGCAAAGAATATAACCTAAATTATGTACCTGCACATGATTATTGTAGCATAATATATAAGTACTAGCTGACCCGGCAAACGTTGTTTCGACATACAAAAATACATAGTAGCCGATAATCAGACCTACTGAATACGCATATGAAATTTGGTAAAAATCGGCCTAGCCGTTTCGGAGGAGTACGGTAACAAACACTGTGACATGGAATTTTTATATATAAGATATAAACATTTTGATTTGAAATTATTTGCATCAGATAGAAATACGCTATCAACGAATCAGCTCCAATGTATTAAAACAGTCTTCGATAATGACAAAGGCGACGGAAATCCCACACTTGTTCGTATTCCCCTAAAGGGACAGTATCGGAGGCAATATTCAGATTAACTAGGTAAATGCAAATGTATTCCGTGGTGCGGATCCCCTCGGTCTGTGGCAGTGTCGTGCTGCACGCTACTCCGACAGACTCGCGTGAGACTCCGCACGAACTATCGCGTGCTCCACTAACAGCGGCGTCTATATCATGCAGATATACAGCTCCTGCGATTGTGAATTTAGAGAAGTGGGACTAAGATATAGGGCCCTCAAAGCTTTCAAGCTAAGTTTCGTTATAACGGCACAGGTTTATCAGTTACACGCTGTTTTTGGTTGGCAACTTGCCTTTATTTTTTGTACTGATGGACTCATAAATAACATGAAAGATTGTTTTATTGGTACTCCCCAGGCTATGTTTAAGGTATAAGATATAATACTATGCTGTTATGAAGTTAACAAATCGAACTACATAAAGGTTACAATTTCAAACACAAGCGTTGAAATCAAAGGCTTCAAGAACGTAATATTGATCTGGTTTATGAATCAGTGTATGTTTTAAAATAGCATGTTCATAATAACTAGTATCTATAAACATTTGGATTTCAATGAAACAGGGTTGGATTATTCTCTAAAGCTTATCATTACCGAGAAAGGAGGTGAACTTGCTTTCATGTCTTATCTCGAATGTTAAGATAAGTAACAAGTAACTAATAAAAGCTTAACAAAAAGTGTTTGCTCTTCACACCTTCCATATTATCAGTATCGCAACAATGACTTTCTTTATGTTTTTTGTACCTGATCTCAGCTGCTAAACTTTACGGTATATTACCGTTACTACTTGTTGCTTAACTGTTAAGACCACCCAGGATTAAGGCTTTAGATATTCACTTTTTGCAACTTCTCTCATCTTTTTAGGATAGTACTTTAAGTAATTACTTCTTATTGTGCTAGGAATTTCAAAAAATACATACAATTGTCGAGTCATATAATCTGATGGTTCTTTGAGTATTCTATAATGTTATGAAATACTCTATGGTCTGTGCCTTTATTCATTTCCCTTTGTAATTCAAGTACATGCCTACATAATTCTTGGCTTCCACTCCTTGATTCCCTAATGGCGCACCCTCATGCGAACAACACCGTTATAATAATACCCTCTCCTTTGTTGCAGGTAAGGAGGAGGAAATCACCATCTTTGTTTCGTCCCTCGACCCCGTGTTTTTTTATAGACACCTCTACTTATAGGTATATTTATGTTGTATTTTTACCATTTAAACACGACTTTGCAAAGAATTACGAAGTGCGCGATAAAAAACTGAACGCTTTTATTTCTTTTGGTCGATACCAGATTCTTGTCCGATTCGTTTTTTTTTCTTATTAATTTATTGATAAATGTGTTCGTGTCTAGATTTAAAAATGAGACTTAAAAAACTTTATCTTTATTATAAAGTAGTTTAAGATCTCAAAATCCGTTAAATTTATATTTCATCCCTGATTAGGAGCGGTACGTTTTTATTATTATTATGAAGATGTTACTCAGCAGGTGCAATGTTAGCGACCATATTTTATGTTATTGCTTTTCCTACTTCGATTTTCATGATTTTATCTTCTGATATTTTGTGCTATATATTTTCTTCATTCATATTCATGATTTTGTTTAAGTAGTGGGAGTTAATGCTTATTCTATAGAAATACCTAAGTCGGATTGTTGTTTTGTTTATTTAGTAACATATATCTATCTATATACCACGTTATCGATTCTAAATAGACCTACGTAGTCATAAAACTACCGGTTGTGTTGAACGATAAAAAAGACAAACTACCAAAAAACCGAAGCCGAGGTTCGGTTCGTCATCCCATACCATAACAAGCGAGTACATAATCATGACAAACCGCCCAATGTTTTTTGTACTGCGGCCATAGATCAAATAGCCGCGTTCCGGGTCGGTCACGTTCTTTTTGCTAAGCCGAATAAGATACGTTTTGTGTGTCCAAAACCGGCTGCTTCAAGGCCGGTCGGCTCGCCGATTGAATACTTGATGTGGGAATCGTGGCGTTACTCAGACCTCGTTTAGCTGCTCGCTTGCTTATAAATATTCTGCGTTGAATCTCAAGTAGGACCTGCATTCATCAATGTGAGACTTTTTGTTTGGCATCTGCCCTCGGAGCTTTTTGGTCGAATACGTTATGTATTCAGTGGCATTGTGAATTTTTCTTTAAGCGCAAGTAGCCAAGCTCAGGTGTCAGAACTATACTGACCGTGCGGAAATCCTGAAAAAAAAATATACATGGCGTGTCTCCAAACACCAACGTTGTGTTCCGACAGGTTGAATGAGAGCTAGTTATTCAAGACTAGGCATGCTTCGGCTTCGACCAGAGTGTCGTTGACTCGCCCTGCCTGTCGAATGCGTAGCTACATGGTGTAGAATATTTATATAGCCGAGACCTTCAACTTATCGAGTACAAACCGGTTTATTGTAATGTTGTTTTGTATAATTCTGTAAATGAAGTGTTCAATGCACATTGATTTAGTCCAGACCTTGGATAATATACATATTGCATTGCTTGTTTGAATATAGTATGTACATACTTATCTAATAATAATGATAATGTGATCTATATATTTACTTTTGTAAATACTCTTATACATATTCTTTATAATGTAATTTAGATGTTGACTTTTTACAAGTGTCTTATAACTGTTGTTATACATTCCTATGTGAAAATAAAATGAATTGAATTGAATTGAATAAGAAATTGAATAGCACAAATCTACGTAAACGAAAACGTTCTGGGGCTAGGTCGTCCATCACATGACACAGTCTCTGCCAAATCTCGCGTCATTTGGGCAAATGAGTATCCAAGGGAATCCATATCTATTAGCACCCTGTCGGCGGCCTCAGTGTCACCTGCTTTGATCGTGGAATAAAGCTCAGCTTCTCGTTGTCGAATATAATACGTTTGTTTGGGTCTTAAATCTTCTTTCTATTCTTATTTTGTTATTTTTCCAGCAGCAAACTATAACATACCTACTTTGTTTCTATAATATGCAAATCTCATAGTGTATCTCTTTCGTTCGAATCAAAGTTGAATGCGTTTTCAAACTTTAACAACATTCTTAGTTAAATCATATACAAGTATCAGTTATAAGTATCAAGTGAATATAAAGAAAGAAAAAACGCGCTTATTTCAGACACAGAAAACACTAACATATACATTATTACAAATGACAGAAAACAAACATGAAAAAAAAAGGAAGACAGCAGAGTATTTTAATGGGTGACCAAACACAAGACTGTCATTTTAAAATTGCATTTTTATCTGGGTGGTACCGTCAAATGACACGTTAAATTGTAGGTCCCGGTTGTTAGTCTTAGTACAAGCCGTTAAGCTAAATCAGAGGCCTTCGGGCGGCTTGAAAACTCTAGACACCAGCGCTTGGCCACTTA
This sequence comes from Mellilla xanthometata, assembly GCA_035578125.1. Lineage (NCBI taxonomy): Eukaryota > Metazoa > Arthropoda > Insecta > Lepidoptera > Geometridae > Mellilla > Mellilla xanthometata. Next base: position 14,270,645 of record JAPUBQ010000010.1, read on the forward strand.
GTTCACACGAATCAGAAGAAGCAGAGTATATGTCTCCTAGCGCCCGAAAAAAGTCATCTACAGATTTCTCTGCAGCACTGATTTTAAGAACCAAGCTTTAAAGCAGTGTAGTGTGTAATATAAGGTGTTTCTTCCGACCTCTGGCTCCCTCAGACCGGTTGTGTCGCTCCACTGCGCTGTGGGAACCTTCCCACGAGCCGATACCAACTTACCCCACTTCTGACGCGGCCTAAGAAAGTATACTGAATACGGCTCGGTGAATGAAGATTGATTAACAGTAAAAGTTTATTGCGTCTATTTCATTGCTGTAACTTGTGCGTTCTGCTTTTCAAGGATGGGGTCATGGATTTCTAAGAAGCTAAAGTTTGGGATGCTAAAGCCCAAAATGTACATCTTGTACTGGTAACTAATGCAAAACTCTTGATTTACGTCTTTAAGAAATTAGCTCAAGAGAAACTCGCTTCTCCATATAAGCAAAGTAAGTATAATAAGTATGTATTTTTCTGCGCTTCCACGATCTTTGTGCGACTATTTTATCGGAATTTTTCAAAAATCTGAAAAAAATAATCTTCCAAACGTACTAAAAAGTTTTGAGTTAGTACTGGCGCACTCTGTATACTTTTACTAATGAAAATGTTGTTTTAACAAAAACAAAATTGACATTATTTATTATTTCGAATATTTTAAAATATCAGAGCTTTTAATAAGGAGTCAATTCTTAGACTCTAGACTTCACGTGCTAAATTGCAAATGCAAATGTAATAGGAAGTATAATATAATTGCCAGACAATTATGTAGAAAAAAAACTCGATGATGCAAGCTGGCACGCCTAATAAACCTGAGAACCATTGTCAATGTGTCGGAATTCCTAAGTAGTTAGCGCAACATTCAGTCCGACAAAACAATGCTCCTGTCTGAGTCTAGGGAACCTTTTTTAACCCAGCTAAAACGATTAGCTGTTAAAAACTTTGACGTCTGTGTATGAAATTTGATTCTTCTTCTTCTTCGTTTGAGCTAAGTGGCCAAGCTCTGGTGTCGAGAGTTTTCAAGCCGCCCAAAGGCCTCTGATTTGGTTCAGCGACTGCTTATACTAAGACTTACCAGGAATTTTGATTTGATTTAGTTCTTTTGTTTGTTTGAAAAATAACTTCGTCGGGAGTATTCTTAGCTGTTTGATGAAAGGCGATTCAAGATGGCTGCCTTTAAAAAATGGCGGATACATATATAGTTACTATTCAAGTCTTTACTAGTAGTAGTAGTCAAGGACTTGACTAGTAACAAGTATTTAAACAAGTAAGGCAATCTAGATTTGTTTATCATAAGGCATACCCTTTCCTGCCCATACCCATTATTTTGTCGCAATAAACAATATTTTGTCGAGGGTTTTTATTTTTTTTATTTTTTACTAGCTGCTGCCCGCGGCTCCACACACGTGTAGATCTTTATGAGAATCGAATTTTCCCTGTTTGCTACAAACCACGGAGCCTTTCCAACGAATGCACAACCGTGGAAATCAGTTCGTGCTTTCTATAGTTATAGCGCCAGGAACGAAAACCTGACTTATTTTTATATCATAGATCATTGTATTATTCCTCATGAATCAGAGAAGGGAGTATATCTCATGAGTGTCGTGTGGAAATCACGTCGTTTCTACTAGCACTCAAGAAACGCAACACCGCATCACGCAAGCGTCGCGTCGCACGCAACACGTGAGAATGCTTGCAGTTGCGCACGAGTTGATTGCCGTGGAGATCAACAAATGAAAATAAAAAAAAGGGATTTTGTATTGTGCAGAAAATTTCATTAGGTACTTTGTACATTGGTTTATGACAAATGCAAGAACTATGGATCTAAGTTAAGAGTAATCATTAAAATAAGTTTTATGAATCAAGTTTTATCTGAAAGAAGTATAAGGTTAAACAAATTAATATGTTTGGAAAAAGGTATATGGCTAAGGGAACTAAAATTGGCCAATAAGTTTTGTCTGTTTTAGTGAATTGACTTGTGTTTAAAATGTTCAGTTCCTAAGTTTAGTAGAAAAAATCCAGGACAGCTTTTTTATTCTAAATGCTATCAACAATTATGTTATCTTATTTTTTGTCAGTTTATTTTTGAATGATATTACTAACGCAGTAATTTATATACGTTTATCTATCTCTGTTCTAACTGCGCCCCGCGAAACCCGTATCCGGGACTAGAAGTATCGTATATGTTAATCCAGGGTCTAAACTGTCTCCATCATTGACATCGGTTTAGCTGTTCGAGCTTGAAGAAGTAACAAACATACACACGAGTTTGTAAGTTTGAATGTTTTCGCATATATTACAATACTAGCTGACCCGGCAAACGTTGTTTTGCCTTAAAAATATATAGTAGAAGATTCTCAGACCTACTGAATACGCATATGAAATTTGGTAAAAATCGGTCAAGCCGTTTCGGAGGAGTACGGTAACTAACATTGTGTCATGGAAATTTTATAATTCTTTATTGGACACATAGATAAAAAAGGCATAGTAAAAGACAATTAACTTAAAATTTGTGTACCACAATTGGCGGCCTTATCGCTTAAAGCGATCTCTTCCAGGCAACCTTTGGATGGAAAGGAATTTATAAACGACTAAAGAAGGACGTAGTGTACAATAAAGAATAATAAAAAACATACATATAATATTAATAATCTTATCTTAATTTATATAAATCTCGTGTCACAATGTTTGTCCTCAATGGACTCCTAAACCACTTAACCGATTATAATAAAATTCGCACACCATGTGCAGTTCGATCCAACTTGAGAGATAGGATAGTATAAATCTCAAATTATAGTCGCAATTTTAATTTACTGCTAATTATTGTCTGTTATTATTTGACAGTCACAATTATCTGTTAACTCCAAATGATTCTAACTGATGTCGATACCTTTCGACTGGGTTGAGTAAGTAATCAATAGATGGCACTGCTATGGTAAATCTACGAACGTGTCATATAAGCTACACTATCTATTTTTCATACCCTTAAGTGAGGCAAAACCTAGTTTGCCGGGTCAGCTAGTATTATATATTAGACAACAGTTTAGCTCTGAGAAGAACTTTTGCGTATGTGTAGTTAAAAGAACAAAATCAAAAAAAAAACCCGAAAATTATTAGACTTTGCGCACGACCGCTGCGATGGGAGCCAACCTCGCGACTGAGCCGCGGGTACCTTACTCCTCAGAATACAGAAAGAACCAGAAACCGTGAGCGCGCCTAAAACTGAGGCTACTAAAACTACTCCAAAATGGAGTAGTTTGACGCGCGACCGATCAGTCACTCTGTGACCGTCGGGACGTACGACGCTGTACCAATTTAATTAAATTATGCCGTCTTATGTCGTTCCTACCTATAAAATGCAGTGGGTCTATAAAAGAAACAGGATGGGATCACATTTCACGTGTAAGTATCGTATTTAGGTATCAACTTTGAATAAATTTCTATGTTTTCAATTGTCATAGATAATGAGGCATCCATCTTGTTAGTGTTGCCAGTATAAGAGTTTTGATTTACCCTTCTTTTTATTACCTCTTGAGGGCTTTTATTCATTGTAGAATATTAATAATTAATTTAATATAAAATAACCGACTTGAAAAAGAAAGTATAAAACATCAGAGCAGCCTGCGTGTACATAACCAAATAGTCCTATTAAATAGTATGTTAGTATCTATGAAAAATACCTAGACATAAGATTTCATCATTTATCTAAATTTAAATTTTTGTTACTAAGTTCAAATTCTAAGAGACAATATTATAAAAAGCTTACTAAGCAAAAAGGAAATTAAATGTATTTTTTTCTAAAGCGTTTTATTAAATTCAATAAATCTATCAATTTCTTGAGACAATTAGGTAGGTACATAATTATAATAAAGATTAGGACAATTTTTATTCTATTAGTATCTCACCTCCTGGACTCCCAAATATTACCCTAAAAACGGGCACATAATGCCTGAGCTAGAACATTACGCGGGTGGGAAGTGACGCGGGCGGGGGGCATTGTTTTGATTTTTGGACACAGCGTTTAGCTCGTGCAGCGTGTACTTTCTGTATTCTGAGCCTTACTCATAGATCTAAACACCCCTCCCCCGCACACGCCCTCTTCGCAACGGGCCGTGCAGCAGAAATCGTAATATTTTAATTTCACCATAACTTCAAAACCAAACGTCCAATTTTAATCATTCAAAGACCAAATATTATCAACACAAACTGTTCTTATTGATGAAATAATTTATTTTGATAAGGATTAATAGTGTATTGCTTAAAATCACTTCGTAAATAAGCCATTATTTCTCGTACAAAGTAAAGGATAAAAAATGGTTATTGTGGGTTATTCCTAAGAGATAAACATATACCATCACGGACTTTTTTGTAGACCTTTTTAAGTTGTACAATACTGTAGTAAATTGTTTTGATCTATCTTGTAGGATTCAGTCAGCGTTTGCAATGTAAGCGCAAAAAAAGGTTTTTTTTTACGACCTCACATTAAAAACCTCAAAAATTGTAGCCTATGTGTTATTCTGATGTATAAGCTATAGCCTATGTGTTATTCTGATGTATAAGCTATATTGTGGTAAAGTTTCATTCAAATCCATTCAGTAGTTTTTACGTGAAAGAGTAACAAACATACATCCATACATCCACACATTCATACATCCATACATACAAACTTTCGCCTTTATAATATTAGTAGGATTAGTAGGAATTAGGATAGGATAAAAAGTAAGACTTATTTGAACTCTGTAGTCTAGCGAAGATTAAGGTTTGATGCTGTCAACTTCATCAATTGACTACCTACCGTTCAATCAATGGAACGCGATCTTTAACCTTCTGTGAAATTGTGCTCTGCGAAGTTATCCGTGCGTCACTTTATTACCCAAGATAATAAGTACTTACCTAGAATTTGAATTGGAGTATTGAATCGATTGTTTTCATCGTAATTGTTCCATTCGGCCTCGCACCGCCGCGCCGCCTTCAGGTTCCTGACCGGTTCAATGACAAATTGAACGTATTTAATGTAAACCACCGCGCCGATTATATTTAGATTCCAAATCAATGATTGTCTAGTGATCTAAATAGAACTAAGGCCGGGTGTGCACGAGCGCACCGCTCATGTCACCGGCGTCGAGGCAAGATGGCCGCCGCGTGACGTCACACAGCGTTTCCTTTCGCGTCGCCTTCATTCTTCACCTTGACATTTGAATTTGATTTTGGAACGTGTCGCCGCGCCTCACTCATCCGAGGCGCGTGCCGCATAATTATATTGCAATTACAACTATTGGCGGAATGATACAAGCTGCTTACTGACTTTTTCTGTTATTTGGTGTGTACAGAGGCTTTAATGGATTTACCCAAGTATGGAGCGATAGTTTTGCAGCCAGTGAGCTGCCATTAGAATTGCTCATATTATGTTTAGTGCAAACTTCATATTTATTGAAGTTTACGTGTCTCCATCATAATTCAGCTGTTAATGACAAATGTTTATATACATAATTTTTCAAACCATAAGTAATTACAAAACTGACGTGGATGAATTGTGTGAAAGAGGATATGAATGAGAAGGGAGTGAATGTGGAGATGACGGCTGACAGAGTGGCGTGGAAGCGAAAAATAGGCTGTGCCGACCCCACCTTTTTTTTTTTTTTAATAATAAAGTGTAAAAGGGGAAGAGGGGGAAAAGGGGAAGATCAAAAAGAAGAAGTAATTACAAAGCTCTTCAATTTCGCGATCTTGTCACAATTAGTCATTATTGTTTGTATCTACATACCTAATCGTATGTGCGCGTAGTGATTTTAACTATTACTGGCCAAAGGTGCTAAGAACAGTTTTCTCTGAGTTAGTGTATGTTCTTTCGGGTTAACTTCTTTCCTACTCGAAAACCATCAAACCATTGGACCTATTTGAATGTTAGTTTGACAGAGTTTACTTTACTTACGTTTACTTCTCTATTGTTTCTACTTGTATCCCAGAAAATCGAGGGTAATTGGAAACCGTTTGATGAAACTAGTTAATTACGTACAGTTTGTAGTGGACGACGCAATAACCGATGACCCCACAATCGGTTTGCTCCCCGAGGCTACATACGTGAGGGTATACTAGTTACGTGACTGCGACAGATAGCGGCTGGAAGGCTATCGCCGCCACGTCGATGTTTCGTAAACAATGATAAATACGTTATCAACTTTATACTAGACTACCTAATTAAATATACAAATACTAGGACACATTTCACAAGCGGCTCGTTAGCCCCATACTAAACCATTTCTAGTTTGTATTATGGTTGCTAACGCAACTGATATACTACATACATATACATAAATATTTATATCGATACATATTGAACACCCAGACCGAAAGCCAACATTTGATTCATCACAAAGATGTTGGTCGTGCCGGGAATGAACCCGAGGCACTCTGGTTGGCAGTCCGGCATGCTCCACCTTAGGGCAGTGTGTCGCTAACTTACATAATTATGATTACGCGCGTCCTGCTGGTCAAATGACTAGTTTTCGCGTTTCTTATATCGATTGTAATAACAGTCAAATAACCCTGCCCAGGCGAGTTGTCAACGTAATTTCTTATTAAAACACAACTTGTTGAAAAACTATGAGGATAAATAACGAGTGCTAAATGTACTCAGATCGTAAATCTTCATCCCGAGTGATTTAGAAGTTGAAAAATTTACGAACGACGGAACTGTCGTGAGGAGTATATAAGATTCAAATGAAAACTCGTAAATCATAGAAGAATATATCTTGGAGAATAGCTTACAGCGTTAAATTCTTACATAACTTTTATTGCTGTGTTTACTTTTAATTCGGTAACGTGTGTAGTTTATTTTTAAATAAAAATTGTATTTTTACTCTGACCAGCCTGCCTTTCAAAGCTGATCGTGTAAAAAAAGAAGAAGTTTTCTTTTACCATAAGTTCAAGGTCATTGACTGCCATCGAACCGACGTCCTATGAGACGTCGGACGCTTATCACTGGGCTGTCGTCGCATCAAAATGTTTAGTCGTTTTGCTTTTTTGTCAAATAAACAGTTACATAAATGTTCATATCTAAACAATGTAGATATCTATAAAAAGTACCCAGTAAATAAGTAAGTAACACCTATGTTACGTAAGTGGAAATAATAAAGTTTCCACTATATATTAGCAAGTCACCAGTTTCTATATATTCGTGTGTTTATTTTCGATAACGTTTTCCTTATCAACAGAAGCAATTTTTGTTGTGGCTCTAAAAATATGCGCGCACCCACCGCGGGTTATCGAAGCGCTAAACTGTATATACATTACTAGTACATGCGCTAATTCAATTTTACACACACTAAATAAACTATGTACATATAAAGCAATAAACTATAAAGATACAACTTAAAATTTGCCGAACAAAAATCAAGGTTTCTTTACTAAAATTTCTACTTTTTCACATTGATTGGTTTTGCACTTGATCAAAATTCTTGTGACGGTAAGCGCAAATATGGTCGCGCGCTTGCCCAAAAGGAACCAGTTAACTATACGTTCCCACTGCTGCGACTCGGGGCCTTCTCTTCCGGAGAGAGAGATATAGGCCATAATACAACGTTGGATGGATGATACACGTTCACGTACACGTGGTTCTCAAATATATGAACAAAGCGTTTGACAAAGAATTCTACACTTTGGCTGTTTGCACAATGAAGGTGGAGGCATAATCATAATCATATTTATTAGTAAAAAAAAATTTACAAGTCAATTCATACATAATTTTTATAAAATATAACAAAAAGAATATAAATATACTTCTGTACATTTGAGAGTTAAATACGATTATGTCCTCAATCTAAAATTAAAACAATGTCAAAAAACTAGTTCTAATATCTTATATTGTAATTTTTACAAAGTCATCTATATCATAGAGAGTTTCCTCGATAAGCCAGCGTTTAAGTCGAGATTATCTACCTAAGCTTGTTGCCTCGGTCACATTTTCAGGTAATTTATTGTAAATGGTTGGGCAATCCACTTATGTGAGTACACACAATATATGAGTCTTTGGCACCTCCACGGTATAGCGATGCTTGAGCTTTCCTGCTCGTCCGATGGGTATAGCTGATGATGATAGACATATATGTAGAGCGCTATCTCAACAGATATCGAACCATCAGTATCAGCATAATATCGAACCATCTATTTATAAAGGTGTGACTTCACCCGAAAGATAAGGGGCGTGATAAGGGCTCGGTTGACGCAACCACCATCACCTATCTAATCAGGGAAGGTCTGAACACATCTCCTATTTTCATATACTACCCGATTCAAATGCTAAGCGACCCAGATTGGCGGTATATCTATCTTTTTGTTACTGGCGGAATCGCGAAGTTTTTTTTTTACTTGTACAGCTAGGCATTTGACCAACAGGGCATGTAACCAGTTAGTGACACTCTGAGCTAAGGTGGTGCATGCCTAGTCTGGAATAACAGGCTCTCAAGGAGGTGCTTGACGACAGAACCAATAAACAATAGTTGAAGTTGACCCAGGCCTTGACGTCACTGTGGCGTTTGGAACATATTTTGGTATTACCAAAATATGCTCTGAAAAATAATATTTTTCATAGTAGGTACGTTATAATTATTAAATAGTTTATTTCAGAACATAATTACATTCCATATGACACATTATAAATTAAGCAAATCACTAATACACATAAATCTAAACAAAATAATAAGAAGCAATAAAAAAAAATATTATAATTATAATGCATATTTTATATCATAAAATATTATGCATAAGCAGCCCACTATACCTTCCCACTGCTGGGACTCGGGACCTTCTCTTACGAGGAGAGAAATATAAGGTACATAATATCCACCACTGGTCAAGTGTGGGTTGGAAAATGACACATGTCTTCGGATATTGTGATCCACAAACAAGTCGGTTTCCTCATTCCTCATGTTCTCTTTCATCGTAAAGCGAGCCCTTGGGTCAGTGATTGATTGATTTGTAACATTGATGGTACAAGTGACACAATTATGTATCAGGTACAAATCCACACATAATTTGAAAAACAATCATTGTTGTAGGGCTGGGATCGAACCAGGGCCCGTCTGATTGAAAAGTTGCCACACTCGTTTTAAAAAATATAAAAATATTATTAGTTTCCAAATTGTATGGCCAAAGCTTAGCATTTGAGCCGGATATTACTGTAAATGGTATTTATCCTCCAACATTCAATTCTATGTAATAAATAAGGTTAACATATGAGCTGATAAGTCCACTCTCACTGCCGATATGTCTGTTATCAGGATATACCTACCACCTTATCAGCTGGCATGTTTTCCAATGATAAAAACTCTTTTGATAAAAGGTCCGCAGTGTAATCGAAAACATCGATCTATTTTCATATATAGTGTTATTTGTTTGTTATCACTTGGAATGGTTATTTTTAATTCGTTACCTAATTCTTACATTAAATGCTGAAACACATATATAATAGTTTTCCGAAGAGTAGACCTCGTAAAACTTCACTGTATTCATACTTTCGTAAGGCATTTTTGAATAATGTTTATAGGTATAACCTATTTATAATACTTATCTATGTAAAATGTGTATCTCGATGGTATATCAGTTGTGTTAGCTACCATGACACAAACTAGAAATGGTTCATTATGGGGTTAACCAGCCGTGTGTGTAATGTGTCCTAATATTTAAAAAAATATATTTCTCTTCAGGAAATCTTCTAAAATATGGTATTTAATCGCTCTTACAAATATTTTTTTTATAAAAATTGGCCTGATATCGCTGCAACAAACCCCCTTTTAGTGGAAACTATCCATGCAGTAAAACTCGACGACGACAAAAGAAATATACTAAGTACCTAGGTAGGTAGTAATCATTGTATACCTACTAAGTTCCGTAGTACTATAGGTATAGTAACTACTGAACCATTTCTAGTTCGTACCTATTATGGTTGCTAACACAACTGATATACTACATATACATATGTACTTATTTATATATATATATATACATATTTAACATCTAGAAATACCTATTAAGTACGTCGGAAACGATTATATGGAACAAGAGAAACATTCCAATAAGTAGATGCATTCCGTTTAGCTATCTCTCTGTGCCTTCTTGTTTTGATTATGAATCGCACGACGCGACGCGGGAAACGACGTGACGCGTCGGAGCGCCAGAAAGAGACTTCCGTGCCATCGGGCGGCTGTCTCGCTCGCGCGTACTTCTAGTTACGTGGTAACTCTTTAGCCATCTGTGCCTTTAGTCAATTTTGTTAGCGTGGAGCGCCTGCGTCGCGCTGCTTTCATTACTTGGGAGTGTTTCAGACGTAAACGAAATTATTTGTTGGATTCAAATAGTTTATTTCTGATGTATAGCGACCATAAATATAAATTTTTAATTTTTGTATAACCATAAATATTTATTAGTAAATTTTGTATAACCATAAATATTAATTTTTAATTTGTAATATACTTTTAATTTTTGTAAGGTAATTCTGCCTAGGTATGTATTTATTTTATCGAAGTCTCACTATTCAGATAAATAATAATAAAATAATACCTAGTCGTTTTTAAGAGGTTTTTCAAATATCAAAATACTTTTAAGACATTTAAATACCCACGAAAAAACTATTGCAAAGTTACATTATTAGTCAAAACTGATACAAATTCTAATAAAAATTGTGTAGTTTGTTTTGAATTCGCTGACAGTATGCACGCAGCTGCTTCACGTGAACAAAAGCCACGAGCCGGTAGGAAGCGGATACAATACGAACGACTCAAACCCGACGCGTCTATTTGCGTCTCGCTCGCCGAACTACATTTTACATACAAATTTTATATTTCTGTCTCAAGTTAACGAGTCTCACGACGCTCGCGCCGCGCCTAGCTAGTCGCTAGGCGTCGCTGTCACGACCCCACGCTTCGCCCGATAATCTTAAAATTAAATATAATTAAAGTCACATATTTGACTCGTTATCGTTCAGTTAATTTATCTCAACAATAACAAAAGAAGTTCGATAGTTCCAAGTACGTTAACAGTCAACCTAGCTTACTTAACCTATATCGAACATGTCGAAGTTCCCGCGAACATTGAACAATGATCTAGAGTCGCGGCTGATTGAGGCGGTGAAGGCGCGGCGCCCGCTCTGGGACCCCAAGACTCCCCTACACAAGAGTGTCAAGGTCCTCATATATCTGTGGTCTGAAGTCGCCAGGGAAATGAATATGGACGGTGAGCTCTTTCTCCCTATATAATGATAGTGTATTATATTTATAACTTCATCTACTTCTACTATACTATAAGATTCTTTGTCCTTACTCATTCATTCACTCATTCATTTATCTATAGGCAATGACGAGTCCAAACGGCTGGTTCTAGGGGTTTAAAATTTGGGAGATGTATTAGTTTTAGTATGTAGACGCGTACTAAGAATGGATTTTTGGAAATTCCATCCCTACGGGGGTGAAAAGTGGTAAAAATGTTTGTATGAAACTTCTTTGTTTTGTACTTCTATTGTTAATATAAAAATAATGGTATTATTATGTTTTTTTTTTGTCAGGGGTTCACTCCTGGCTAAATAAAACACGGTCACGGTTTCTGAGATACAGCCTGGTGACAGACAGACAGCGGAGGCCTAGTATTAAGGTTCCGTATTAACCTTTTAGGTACGGAACCCTTAAAAGTAAAAGCAAGTTTGTATCGTACGTACCTAAGTGATAATATTAGTAATTGTCCTCGATAAAGAAGCGTTACTGTATTGACTTGTAAATATCTTTCCGAGCATATTCGTACCTGCGAGTATGTGTGTATTAACCTATGTTTGAAATAGTTTCTTCTACTATTCTTTCATCTACAGTAGCTCTCAGTATCAAATATGTAAATCTATTTATAAGATACATTTGCTACAAATACATAATACAAATACGAATTTTGGCTCGGCCGAACAAACCTTGCCATTTTTTTTACCAAACCGTAACGTAAAAAAATATGGGGTGTTATAAGTTTGACGTGTCTCTGTTTGTGGCATCGTAGCTTCCAAACGGAAGAACCTATTTTGAATTTTATCTTCGAAAGGCGTATTAAGTGTTCTTAGCCATGTTTCATGATAATCGGTCTAAGATGACCGACGTCATAAGATGACGGAATGCATATTTTTTCACATCTTCTTCAATATGAGTATCAAATGAAAAAGCTTGACTATACACACACTATGATCAATATTAAATCCGAGATGCCATCACATCGATATGTGGAGAGAAAACAACTTTTTTAAATTACTTGTATATTTTTTTATTTATTTATTATTTATTTTATTTATTTATTATTTCCTGGTCTGATTAACAAAGACTACTACTTCATAATATACATACATTTGTTTGTGAAACAATGTAAATAGGTAACACTGGTCTAGATGTACAGTGTATTAGTACGAGTAAGTTTAGAGTATCTATACTCAATACAATACAATACAGTCTAGGCATCAACAAGCCAAGCTTACTTTCGTCGGTTTGTCTGTATGTATGTTAGTTTGTTATCTCTTGTGGAAACGCCATATTAACGAAACTTGCAATGCAGGTTATCGTCAGTATGTTTCTTTATTGAGGAGGTGCTTCCCGTACAAAGGAGATATTTGGTTGCAGATCGATTAAATACCTTGATTTCCTTTAAATTAATAAAATTAATCAAGTAATTGTTGAGATATGAAGTGATAAATTTCGGTAATTACAATGTTTCAAGTAATATGGTTTGGGATGCTAATTGTTTGAAGAACTTTTAGTAATAAATTAAATAAAATTTAATGACCTGTTTATATTTACAGAGTTGACTGTTAAAAGAAAATGGAAGAACTTAAGAGACTATTTCTCCAAACAGACAAAAGAAATAGAAGAATCGAAAGCTAAAAAGAAAAGGAATGCAACAGAAGTCGCCATCCTCTCGTATCGGCACTGCGTGTGGCCGCTGTACGAGAAACTCAAGTTTCTCACGGAAAATAATACTATAGAACGACGACGACGATTGAAACTCACTGATGATGATTTTAGAATACTGGAAGAAATGAATCGCAATAAATCAAGCAAAAGCAGTAAGGTACTGGAAACGATAATTTACCATATCCCTACCAATGAATCGTCTAAGCTGAGCGACGGCGAGTCAGACGATTGTGAAATAGTTAATGAAGAATCCTCAACCCTGGATTCTGCCTTTCCAGACCTAAACGCATCGACCTTTACGGCTACTATGTTGCAATATCTGCCGCCACCGTTGCAAAAAATCAAGCCGGCGCCGAATATGCGCGTTAAAAGTATAAATGATAAATCTGAGTCTCAAATAAATTCTATAGCTAACTCACAAACCCAGCCACAGAAAACAGCTGAAGCCAATACACTACAAACAAAACAAGCAAAACCACTAATTGTAAACCCTATAGTTAAATTGATCAAACTTACGCCGGAACAAATAGCACAAAGGCAAAAAATCTACAAAATAATCAATAGGTCACACCCAAGCCAACGAACACAAAAACAAGTCGAAAATCAGACGATGCTTCCAATTATCAATCCACCACTACCCAAGAAAGAAACACAAAATTACGAAAACGAGACGGTCCAAGTAATCATCAATCCATCACAAGTGAATCAACAAACACAAATTGAAGTCGAAATTCAGACGACGTTCCCTATTATCAATCCAGAACTACCCAATGAACAAACACAAAATTCGGAGATCCAAACGGTCCAAGTAATCAATCCATCACAAGTGAATCAACAAACACAAATTCAAGTCGAAAATCAGATGACGTTACCTCCTGTTATCAATCCGTCACTACCCATAAAGCAAACACAAAATTTCGAGAACCAGACGTTACAAGTAATCAATCCATCACAAGTAAACCAACAAACACAAAAACAAATTGGAAATAAGTGCTTCGAAATAATCAATACGTCCCAACGAAACCCTCAAACACAAACACAATTCGGGAATCAGGCATTCCAAATGATGTCACAAATAAACCAACAAAAACAAATTGGGAATCAATCCTTTCAAGGAATCACTGCGTCTCAACCGATACAAATGATTGATTCATCACAATTTAAAATATATCAAAATCCTTCTTTGACATCACTACTTAATTCCAATCCGCCGCCACTATGCAAAATCCCGCCTCTCAAACGAGCAAAGCAGATGCCGACCGTCGATGCGAAGAAAAACTCATCAGCACCGGGTCCCAGTAGGATAAAAGAGAAAGATGATGCTGATTACCAATTTTTCAAAAGTCTAATGCCGTTCATGAAGGATTTGCCTATGAAGAACAGACTTAAGGTGAGAAACTCAATTCAACAGATGATATTGAAAGAACTGGAAGCTGTTGAGAAGGCTAAGAATATACAATTTTTGTCAAATAAGAAATCAGCTTATATACCCGAGGAACAGATAATAATGGCCATAGACGATTCGTCTTGTGAAGAAACAGAGCAACAGCCAGTTTCTGTACTCAAAGATGAAGTGATCGAAGCCTTGGAATTTAGTGATGATTTCAAAGAAATTAAAACTGAATCTGAATAATTTTGTAAGGACTTACTTTTAACATTTTTATCAACTTATTCATATGCAACTCTTTGTAAAAGCTTCGAGATATTTTTAATTTATCTTTTTTTAAATTGAACTAGCCATCTTCGTTTCGCCACAAAGTTTAGATTTTTCCCTAAATTTTGTTTGCTACAAACATCACGGAGCCCGAGACCTTTCAAACAAATGCAAAATCGGTTCGTGCATTCTGAAGTTATATAGGAAAGCCCGACTTATTTTCATATTATAGATTACATACACTGCGATTAATAAAGTACTACTACTGTACTTCCTATATAGAGGAAATATATTTTTTGTAAAGAAATAGTTACTTGTTTTGATTAAGTATGTTGAACAAACCCCTAGTTTTAGGTAAAGAGTGTTAGTTGTTGATATAACTGTGATCATAAAGCTACCTCCATATTAAATATCTAACAAATCAGTTCAGCAGTTTGAGCGTGAAGAAGTAAGAAACATACACGAGGGTGTGTGTTTCTCACTTCTTCAAGCTAGAGAGGTCTAGCTTTCTCACCTTTATTGAGAGAACGACACGTCTCTGCAGGTTATGAAAGAGAAGGGAGTGAATGTGGAGATGAAGGCTTATAGAATTCAGTGGAAGAAAAAGATTGGATGTGCCGCTCTCTAGTGGAAATGGATTAAAGAAGAAGTATTGAGTCAATAATTTATCGAGATTTTAAATCGGCGAAGTGTCCATATCGGTAAAAGAGTTTAGTAAAAGCGTAACGTTCGCAAAACTTACAACGGTTGTTTAACCACGATGGTTTTGTTTAACACATGATAGCCACATTAGTCAGTGACACTCTGGACTAGGGTGGACCATGCTTAGTCCGGAAACCCTGGTTTTTAAGGAGACTGCCGGAACACAACATTACCGAGGCTAGCTCTAGATAATGCTTAACCATGCTGTGGTTTCCTCACGATGTTTTCCTTCACCAAAATCTCAAGCTGGGGATTGAACCCACGATCTGCGATAACTACTTATCGTTAGTTAAAGTTAAATTAGTTAGTCAACCGGGTTAACCTAAACCCGACAGAAACCATATAGAGAAAAGAGACTAGAAATGTTAAGGTTTTATAACTATAACTAAGCAGATCTTCCCGACTTCGCACGGACTATAAAATAATCTAAGTTGCAAAGAGAAACAAAATATACACTATGTTACTCAGGGATAATGTAGTAAAAGAATTTTTCAAATCGGTCCAATAGCTTCGGAGCCTATATGCGACAAACAAAAAATTAAAGTTTTCCTCTTTATAATATTGGTATAGATACGAGTATAAAGAAAATAGAGACTAGAAATGTTTACGTATAACTTTGTTTTCTAGTCACACCCTGATTGCTGTTCGTCATAATTACCCCATGGGTCTTGATTGATGCGATGACGTGGCACGAATGATGAGTTTAAAAATAATCCTCACATGACTACTGGTACGTGTGTACGTATGTTTGTGATTAACGGTTGTTTGTTTGTCTTCATTGTGTGAAATAGCTCTTTAACATTTTAAAAATATGGTTTTGTTTAGGGAAAGCTGAAAAGCTCCGCAGAAGGCGAAGTTTTTTATAGTTGTCATTTCTCTTATGCAAGAAAGGTGAGAGTTTGTACATGTGTTTGTTTGTTAAAATGCTATAATTATTATATTTTTTTTTAAAGCGAGTGTGGTTCGGTGGGAAAAACGTCTGCTTTTCAATCCGACGGCCCCTGGTTTCGATCCCAGCCCTAGACTTGTTATGTGTGGATTTGCACTCGCTTTACGGTAAAGGAACACATCATGAAGAAACAAACATTCAAATTCGTTTATTTACATAAATGACGCTTACAGATAAACCCAAACGTATCACTTAGACTAGTAGAAATTTAAACTTAAATAAATTACAATACTAAGAACTATTATTATTATGACTAGGCTTAAATGCTACAAAGATTAAACGAACTATTTACAATTATAAAAATAAAACAATGAACAAATTCAGTGAATACAAAAAACCTATATATTATCATGTTTGACATGTTTGAGGACCACAATATTCAAAGTCATGTGTCATTCGCACTTGGCAGGCGTGTTGAATTATGGTCTAAATTTCTTCTCTTTGCGAGAGAAAGACCCGATTTCCAGCAGTGGTAATTTTGTATTTGTACTCGTATTTGTATGATTATGATAAATTGTATCAAACGTCACGGATCCGGTCGCATAGCATTTGAACGGCATTGTAGAGCATTTTACTCTCACCCCGTGGCGACCAGTTGTGATAAATGTGGCGATAAATGGAGCAGTAGCGTTAGGAATTCTGTGATAAAGCTGGAGTGTAGGCATCGCGAGTGGAGCCCTATCGGGTGACCTCGTCGGGCCGATAGCGGGGGTTGCGGCCAGCTTGCGAGCTCTACAGCCTCGGCTACACCGACGCAAGGTGGTAGCGCATTTTCTGGTGCTCGCTTACCTCGCTACCTCCATCAAGTTGAAAACTTCGCCACCTCGATGTTGAAAAAAGTTCAGCCGCACCATTTATTTAAATTTAAGCGTGTCTTAAGTCGTGAGCACGAATTACACTAAAAAAATATAACTATAGTTAGACTTTTGATTTGTGCGTTACTGGAGCATTGCGCCTCGCTGTAGGTTTCATGAGATCCTGTGTCGCTAGGCAGCAATCAGTTCCCGAATAATTAACAATAATTATATGAAATTATAAAATCTAAGGTTTTAGTATCAAAGTTCATCACTTTTGGTTACACATACATCTAAGCAGGAATATATATAGGATTTTAAAAAATAATTTTTAATTTGAGCCCATAGCACATTAAACTCATATGCGCGGTCACCGACCAATCAGACATCAGAATAAAGACGTATAGATTGAACTCGTCACTAAAAGAGTGAAACGGTTTTTTCTGAGTAAGCGCGCTCCACAAGCGCGTTCATAATGTCGCTTACCACCAAGTGTGAACAAGCGCAAGCACATTTATTAAAAAAATAAAAACAAAATCGTACTCAAAATGTGACCGCCACCGCGGACGCAAACCAAACGCATTGGTTTGTTCGAGGCTTTAATACGAGCCACGTCCGCTCGTCCACTGATAACACGTAATGTGTTCATTCTAGACTCTTACTTATTCTGTGGTAGTCGGGAACTGATAGATATTCTGTGGAGCTACGTAGTTGTTGATAAAATTCTGACTTGTTTGTGTAGGTAATTGAAATGTATGAGTATTGAGGAAAATACGAAGATGGACTAACTATAGCTATAATATATAACTGGTGCACAATAATGACATGAGCAACACAAATATAAATATAGCAATAATAATTTCGTTTTGGTTCAATGGCCAAGCTCTACTGTCTAGCTGCTAGACAGTAGAGCTTGGCCATTGAACAGAGACCCTTAAGCGGCTTGAAATGCTAGAGTCTAGCATTTCAAGCCGCTTAAGGGTCTCTGTATTGGCTTTCCTACTGTTTGTAAGATATCAGATCGAACCCACGATCCGTGGGATGTGAGGCGGCCCACTGAGCTGTCATCGCTGGGCAGGGACAGGGATGCAAGACCGATTCGCAAAATGCCTGCTCTCACCGCCCAGGCCGCTGTCCAGCGGCTTCCCCTCTACGGCGTGAGCGATGCCCTGGGATAACCAAAGACACCATTCTCTGGGGAGGCCCTTATCCCTGGTGTGAGGCACCGGACATCCTCGTGTCTAATTTCTCAGGGCCTCCAAGTGGGGATGGAGTCCGAGCCCTAACGGCTCGCTTCTACGAAGCGGGTGAAAGTGAGGGTCTGACTGCGCGCTCCTCGGCCTCTCTTCTGGACATTACTGCCTTACAGAATGAGGCCATCGTGTCCTGTGACCTCACCTAGTGGGAAAGAGCAAGAAAACAACGAAAAATTAATTCAAAAGACGAGTTGGCACATGGTAACACAGGTTCACATTTAGCATTCAAATAATAACACATTTAGCACAATTCCGTCGCCCGTTTAGATAAATTATCTGCTCGCCTTATTGTAGCTATCTCATGTCAACAAACATCCGGCTACAATGCGAAAACATACATACGTCGATATTGCGATAGGACTGGTTTACACTGACCACATCGCATACGTTGTGTTTTCTTAAATCGAATCGATCCACACTGACGACTTACTAAATTGCACAACTGAGTTGAGTCTCTTGTATAAATTTACCGCGTTAATACAGGATAAAAAGCAATCTATTATATTATTATTTATTTATTTAATCTATTATCGAAAGAGGTTCAGCCATTCTATCGTGTAGAAGTAAAACAATCGGGACCTCCGAACTACGGTAGCGACCAGTTGACCAGAGGGTTGTGAATAAATATCTAATCCTCCATCTTGTAGTTAAGAACAATACCAACTAACACACATTTTGAATAATCCCACTAATATTATTAAGTCTATTGATTGTATTGTGCGTATGTTTGTTACTTCTCTAAGCTCAAACGGTACGATTTTGAGTAAATTTGGTTAGACCCTGGATACCGGACTGGGTGCCTAAAATGCTTATAACATAATGTATAGGTTTTTAGGCAAGTAACACTAATAGAATATAGTAGCGCCTGTCCGAATTCGATTTACTTTTTACTAGCTGGGCCCCGCGCTTTTAAAAAGCCTATAATGTTATAGCTTTTTAGGCAAGTAACACTACACTAGGACAATCCAGGGTCACTCAGGGTCAGCTCGTACAAGGATGGAACAGGTAAGAAGTTAATCGAATTCGTTTGGGAGCTACGATGCCACAGACACACACACAGAGACACGTCAAGTACCACTAGGGAATCTTCAAATCAAGAGTTAATAGGTATTTTCTAGGTAAGCGTGTAACACTGCAGACCATAACATTGTTTACCACCATGTAATGGTCAAACTAAACTATGGTATGGTCAAACGTAAGCCTTAAGTTGTAAAAAAAAAAATGGTTGCCTGTAAAGTCGGTTTTACGGGCGAAGATTTTACGTGACAACGTCTGCCGCGTGCTGCGCGCGCGGCAGACCGATCATAGTTGAGTGGGAGAGAGACGCAAGGCATTCGGCGGGCCTCTCTCTCGTTCGGTGACTCATCGTAACGTTACCGGGCGTTACACTTTTTCATAAGTGACTCCCAGCCGCAACCTAATTTAAGACGTTGTCACGTCAAAAAAACTTATTACCCCGTCCTTTTTGCGTGGGGGGTTTAAAAAATGAATACATCACCAATATGAAGCGAGCTCTAGTGTGGATACGGAGTGGAAAGTTCCTCGGAGTTGTCTGATAGCGGTTATCTGGCGGCGCACGCTGGAGTGACGTGCTCGATAACGTTACACTTCATTCTACACTACTCGAATGACCGCCGGCTGGATAACTGCTCGATGCTTCGCTGTTTCTCGGTTCGGCGAAAACAAGTCTGATTGCTTCATGTATGTATAACCAACTTGACATAAATATATTAGTGGCGATGCTAGTGTACACAAACTAAATTTAAAATAGCCCTATCATTTTTTAACAACAGTGACCAGAAAGAGACGGCACGATCTGAACCTGTCGAAATGAAATCTGTCTGCAGAGTCGCGATCTCGACTCTAGAACTCGTCTATTATCGGTTCTTTGGTAGATATGTCTAGTTGTATAGTATTTAAGTGATCAATTTCCATTTAGTATGGTTGGGTTATTCGGTTATTCCCTATGTGAGTCTTTGTCTCAAATTTTCAAGTGTCAGTATTTCCTTTGTCAGTTCTTTGATACAGTACTACAGATATCATAAAATCATGTCAAATACTCTTTGAATAAGTTCTTTGGTATAATAATGACGTTTATAAATGCCTTGAAATCCTGTATTTACATTTTAAAAATGTTGGAATACACAATGTACACTATTATTTTGTGTATCAAACTTCAGGAATTATTTGGAAGCTTCGACACCCGCTTCATCGAGTCCGGGGTGGACGATGGCGGCAACAAAAAAAAAGGTAAATCCGTTCGCAACAAGTCTAGATTACTGTGAAATAAATACACGTTGATGAGACAGACGGCTGATAGGTATAAACAGTGCTGGCAGCCCACATGGCGACCGCGAATACAATCCACGTGATATGTGCCTCATGATAATGCCGACCAGGTTTCTGGGAAAGAGGCGTGTGCTCACAACATTACGTATAAACACGCCGGTTATAAGTTAGCATGGTGGTAGAACATTGTCTAGTGATGCCTGACAAACTAACATTCGAGTATCAAGTCGAGATCTATCGCAAGTGTGTTTTTGCTGTCTCCTATAACCCTGAACAGGGAACAATAAAGAAGTGAGCGAATGAAACATGTTTGCAATCGCAGATGGTTTAGCGTGATGCTCTTGAAAACATTGCTGATGTCACTTTAAGGTTGTTTGACAAATGTGCGGGTCTGACGTGCATACTTCCTCTTTATCGCCTTCTGACAAGGATATACAACGCTCTTTTATTTATTTACTAGCCACTCAAACAAATTACAAACATTCATGTTAACGTTGCAATTACAAAGTCTACAATCCAATACAGAGTACACAGCATGATAGTTTAACTAAGTAGGATTATACATTAAACAATTTAACTTAAAACTTATATTATATCTTAATTGACTGAGGATGAATGTCTAAATTTCTAGCATTTTTCTGCGCATCACCTGGGATCGTCCAGCGTTGGACGAAGGCCTCCTCCAACTCTTCCACGTGCTTCTCCATTGGGCAGTTCTCGTCCACAGTTTTCCTGCTATAGACTCTATGTCGTCTCTCCACCTTCTAATAGGTAGGTCTTTTGCGTTCCCTTTTTTTCTCTAGGATCCCAGTGTACTCTACTCTCTACTACAGTGACTCTCTCATTCCATCTGTTATCCTTTAGTCTTTTCTCAGCTACCTTTAGAACATCAACTATTTTTTCGCGTAGATTGATTCCTAACATGCTTCTCTCTGCTGCTTTCTGAAATGTTCTGATTTTCTTAAAAAAAATCTTTGTTCGGGACCCAGGTCTGACAGCCATTTACTCTTATCTTTGCCATACCCTTGAATCCGTGAAGCAAAACTTGGACAATCAAGCCTCGACCAGTGCGTGTTATCGGAGCTTCAATATAGGTGCAGTTATGTAACAACACCTATATCTTTTATTATTTGCGTTAGATATAGCATAGATAAGCTGTTAAGTGAAGTATATGCCCTCGAAGCTTCGATAACATTGGTGTGTTCTGGAAAATGGCGACTTTGTATTGCAAATTGAATCTATCATGATCCGTGTACATGTTTTCGCGTGGTACCACGAGTATCACTGTTATTGCAATCAGTACCAAATGTTTTAACTGATAAACCTTATCGTGTGATAGGAAGGAAGATTCGCAAACAGATAGAACGAATGTCCCGCGTAATATATGCATACTCGTAACTTTTCTTGAATATCCTCATTTTGTATTTTCGTTAAAATAATAAGATAAGTGATAACTTGTCTAGATAAATAATTCTTAGATTTGTATGATTGATTCTTATACTGGTGGCGTATACATATACATATATTTGTAAATTTATTTTTCATTTAATACATTTAGAAATGACATCTTTACACCGAATGACAGGATGCGGCCTAGTTTGGGATCCGCAGGAAAATCACTTCCTAGATTAAAATTTTTAGAATTTGTTATTTTACACATTCTATATTGTTTTGTCAATGTGTTGCCTGTAAATAAATACATACATTTTAATTTAATTTTATTTAGAAATGTTACGTTTTGGTCTACGGAAGACGCTCTCATGTTTCTCTAGATCTTCTAAACTTTATAGTTAACTGTGTGTCTGTGTGTGACTATCTGTGGCATCGTAGATCCCAAAGAGATGAAGAACAATCTATAATTTTGGGATCTACAATTTTTCATATTTTTGTTTGAAAGGTATATCAAAGATGGTCGCTGGCATGAAACGGAGGATTAATTTTTTTTTACAATTGTCTTAATTTGGGTATCAAATGAAAGGGCTTCACTTAGCACACTGTGCGGCAAGAGTGAGTGAATCATCTACTTGTTTCGGAAAACGGTTAAAGATTTGTACCATCAAGTGGGATATTATCATTGGTTGAAACACATAATGCACTCATCAGTCAGTAATGCTTTGTTTACTCGGTTCGTTGACGCCGGTTTCTTTATCAGGGGAAGCTGGTAAACCATGAGCTCTCCACGTGTACCTACTCTACGATAACTTCCTGGAATGTTCCTTATAATGTTGTAAACATTGCGGTCTGGGTTCGCTTGACACAGTTTTAAATAGTATCATTGTTTTATTGTGCTTCAATACTTATGCTGTTTAGTTCCAAGTATTGCACAAAGTCTTATGAACTCAGAGACTCGGGGCTGTAATGATTCATTTATTTAATAAAATAGTCACTACATATTTTTATTTACACCTGTAAGTGTATAAACTGAAAGCGCGAATACGCCCTCAATAATAGTCATGGCACTAACAAAAGAGTTTTATTCACGAAAAAAGCTCTATTCCTTTAAGTGTCAAAAAAATATGAGAAGTTGATAACAACAATATCAGATTGCAGTGAGTCATAATCAGACAGATTAAAACATTAGTCGTTTAGAAGCGAGAAGCCTTTCATTGCAGTGCTGCAGGTTATTTCTGTCACAGTGTCTGCGCAGAAATTCAGAATAATATGACTGAAGGGGGTATTATACCGAGATCAGCTGCGCCATACTCGTACATATTTGAGCGAAGCGCCTTACGTCCGGCGGTAGATTTTACACGAAATAAATTCTTATAAAATCAACAATGAACAATATTGCTTTAACGATTCTAGATAATAAATATCATTGCCTACAAAAAAGTAAGATTTGTTGTAATATTTTTATTACTTTTTAAAGCACAATATTTTTAATTTTTTAAACGACTATTTTTCAAAAAATGAATCGACTATCGATTTCTACGTAATCGTGTTTGGATCTCTAAAAATTATTAACACTAAATCAAAGCTAATGAAAGATGATGATGAGGTGATATGGGGTAATCTTGAATTTACAGGTTTATTAAAAAAATGGCCAGTCAACAATAAATGGGCTTGCGCTTGATTACAATCCACCTAATGGTAAGCGATATTATGATCTAAGATGGAGCGCGATTACCTAGAATAAACCGGTTCAGTTCACTCTTGCTTTGAAACCGCTAGAATAGAATAGAATTGCCTGTAAGTTATTATGTTGATATGTATACACATAGGTAGGTATCATAAAACAATGGCATAAGAACCCAGGGTCTACTGCCTTATGTCTGCATTTCCGCATACCTCCCTCATAACAACCTCTGGCAAGTTTGAAGTGAATGTGAAAGGTCAAAATTCGCACGACCGTGTTTGGGTTCTGACCTTTTGTTTGAAGCCTTCGCAATGCTAAAAATAATGACGTTCTTTTTTAACTTCTTCGAAACAATGGCCGTTTACACATGGGAAACAGCTTCACAGCTAAATTAAGAAAATTATAAAATAACCGGCCAAGTGCAAGTTGGATTTGCGTACGACTGGTTCTGTACCATTATCTATAAAAAACAAAAACTCTGAAATTACTTACGTATGTTGTATAGGAGCCCCCTACAATATTTATTTAATTCTACTTTTAAGGTTATTTTTTAATGTAATATAAGAGAAAGAAATATGTCATCCCTGTCAAAATCTTAATAAACACACAGCTATCAAGGTTCATGAGATACAATCAAGTGACAGACAGACGGACAGCGGAGACTTAGTAGATACCTAATAGCACTAATAGTGTCGTCTATTTGTTACCTTTGGTTCGGAACAATAGAGAGAACAATATCATACCATGAAGCATGGTTTATGTGATAGCTCGATTCAATATAGAAAATAGTTGTAAGTTCGTAGCCTCTCGCTCGCATTCATAAAGTTAAAATAAAACAAATATATACCAAGACACATTTCACACACGGCTGCTTAGCCCGATACTAAACCATTTCCCATACTAAAACTAGTTTGTGTTATTAACAAGCGTTTTAAATGATTTCTTTATCGACGTGGTTATAACCCACGTATTGGAATCATCATTATTTTGTTTTAAATAATTTATTGTTGTAAATTGCTTATCAAGACCTACTAAGGTACATATGTATATAGAGACAGTAGATATACATACATATATTGCTTATCGCCACCGCAAATTAGCATAACGTTTGCAACGTTGACACAACTTTATTATAAAGCAAATGTAATGGTAGACGTTGCATATCTTAGATGCAGGGCCTCTAAAACGGCCGTGTTAGATCTTGTAGCATTAAAACATGAATTACGAACAAAACACATACCTACATTATAATTTAATATTATTTATTTACATAATTAAAAAAAAGAAAGCCCATGACAATATTGTCGTGACGGTAATATGAGTATCAAATGAAAGGGCTTGATTAGTAGAAAACATACATTCACAAAATGTCGAGTCTTGGGTTTTTTAAAATTTTTACTTACATTTGTTATAAAGCCAATAACTATCTTTTATTTACTCTAAATAGGTCAGCGCTTTACACAATTCATCTGATGGTAAGTGACATTGAGGCCTACGGTGTGGTGGAGCGCGCTTACAAAGAAGGATCCTTTAAACCTTC
The DNA here is from genome assembly GCA_035578125.1 of Mellilla xanthometata. Classification (NCBI taxonomy): domain Eukaryota; kingdom Metazoa; phylum Arthropoda; class Insecta; order Lepidoptera; family Geometridae; genus Mellilla; species Mellilla xanthometata. Next base: position 14,295,860 of record JAPUBQ010000010.1, read on the forward strand.
AAAAATATTGGACATTTATATTTTAATTATATTGGATATTTATATTGATTTAATATTTAATGTGTGACTTGAAACTGTATTGTCTTAACCGATATTATAAAAAGGAAAAGTTTGATTTTTTATTTGTTTGTTTGACGCGAATAGACTCCGAAACTACTGGACCGATTTGAAAAATTCCTCCGCTGGTGGAAAGTTATATTATCCCCGAGTAAGATAGACTATAGTTTGTTTCTCTTTGCAACTTAGATTATTTTAGAGACCGTGCGAAGTCGGGACGGTATGCTAGTCATCAATAAATGACTTCGACTCACTTAATGCAGTATTAAGCGAAAGCGACGTTTTGCACCCCCAGATGTTTGCATTCCCGTCAGATTAGCATGCAGTGTTGACTCCGCGTGTGTCACCATCAGTGCTTTGTCTCCTCCTTGGCCTTGCTTTTACTATCACGCTTCGTTTGCTTAGTTAGGACTCACTGTCACTTATTCTAGAGGCTTATTGTTTTCATTCTAGGAAATACTTAAGCACATAGTCTTGTTTAGTTTAACTTACCTATGATTATCATCTCCATCATCATAGTAGTTATGTCGTGCGAAAACTATAGCATGGTGGTAGATCGTTTTTGTGAAATCTCCTTGTGAGTCAGTTATTCCATACTCTAGACTAGGCAAGCTCTGCCTTTGTCAAAAGTGCCGATGACTCGTAAAAAAACAGACTAAAAACTTGATTGAGATTTCCTACTTATCTTTAAAAAAATACGAATACAATCGATCAAAGCTGATTTTACAACAATTTCGATAAGAGTCACTGTGGCCACTTGAATGACCTTGAACGTAAGTCGACAAAAAGTCTCGACATCAGAGCTTGGCCACTTAGCTCATACGAAAAAGAAGAAGAAGACTCAACATCTTTAAACGGACATTCAAGTATATAAAAGATATATAGAAAATCCATGATAATTGCAAGGCTAAGCTGTTGTAAGCGGATGTCACACGGCCCCGCAGTGTCTATCGTAAGCCTGTTGCTACACATTATATCTACTAGTATGTACAATAGGAACGGTTTTGGCGTTATCGCAGTTGCTAACTGTATGCTCACGATATCTGATATCCACGAGTCTTGGAATTGTACCGAGATCTTTGTCATGGTTGTTTGCTGAGAGCTGGTTGGTACGAATACGAATATATTATTATAATTGATAAGGTTGATAAGTACATTTTTTTAGGTTTTGAAGGGTTTCGATTGGTATAATAAATGTGACAACTGATTTCTGTAAGTAAAGTCCATCGTTCCAAGGTTGGCAACTACACGCGTTTGATGATGATTACCAGGTCATCAGGGCGTGTAACCGTTGGAGCTAACGACACTCAGGTTATAATGAGACATGCCTAATCTGGAACAATTGGTCCTCAAGGAGGCTGCAGGAACACAACGCTAAGTGCTAGGCATATTTATCAACTTGAGAGTGATTGATAGACAGGCGAGAACTAGAATGCTCTTCCACCGTGCTATGGTTTCCTCACGATAAGTTCCTTTATCAAAAGCTCAAGCTCATTAGCGGAGATCGAATTCACGACATGCGGGACGTTAGGCGGCCGCGCGTCCGTCTGAGTTTTTCTCTCTTAAATTTGTTCGCCTGCTGATTGAAAAACACCAGCACAACCATGTCATGAGTCAGGAACTCTTTAGTAGCGTCAACCGCTAAACAACAGAGTTATTACCGTTAGGTTTGCACCATGCTGAACAGTAAATGTCATATGATGATGATTAACACCTATTGCGTGTTTTTGTAATATTTATTCCCTGAAGTCACGTACCTACAACACGACCTGTTGATTGCGCAGCCTCATTAAAACTGTTATTTATTTTCCTCAAAGTCCCACTCATTTAGCTATCGTTTCAGGATAATGGCAAAGTTTTCCTCCGCATAGAACAAAACAGGCAAACCGCAGAACCTATCGCTCGGTAAAGGAATGACTTCATTATTATTATATTGTTTTATAGTTGCATTATAGCCACTATTTAAACAATTGGTCAAACATTACCTTATGATGCATTTGGTACACATGTATTGTATGTACTGTTTTTCTACCAATATGTGGTTTGATTTGACTCTTACTAACCAATTTCAAACCGACAGGAAAGAATTGAAATTAAAACATGTACTTTACTAATGCTTTCCAGTGTTTTTTTAGAAAAGTCGAAAAAAATGTAATGACAAATTAAAGTTTATTATGTGTACTATTTTAAATATTATATTTTGTCTTGTGTAGATTAATTTGTCACAATAATTAATTTTCTTTCTTTCCAAAAACTTAACTTTCTTAAACTAAAAAGCAAGTCTGCTAGTTATAAAATAAAATTAAAATTAACTATAGAGTACCTATAGAACATAGATAGTTTTCCTGCAAAGCTCCCTTAAATTCGTATTTTCAAATCTACTATCGTTGTTTTGATAAACATAGCAAAAGAGACAGATCGTGGTCTCGTTCCCAAGACCCGGTTACACCCAGCCCAGCCAGTTCCCAAAGCAGGCCAAGGATCCGCCGGCTGGCCCGGCCGGGTATTGATCCCGCCCGTCCCACCTCCATCTGCCGACTATTGATCTACGGATGCTGCAACATGAGACTGATTGCAGCTTACAACCTTGCTGTTTGCAGCCTGTGGATACACGACCACCGGATTGCTAGCTTTATGAACATCTTACCCAAGATATATACAAAAGCTAGATCTAAGAGAGAACTTACTGTGAAGAATAAATAGGTGACATACCCAAAATGCCATACTCAAGTGGTGTTGTCTATTGTCGTAAATAATGTCATCGGTAGATTCTCACAGGTATAAGCTTTTCAAACTAATTATACTGTTAATGTGTGTGCCCTGCGGTATTTATTGTTTAAGGTGAGATAAAAGTAGCCTATGTTAATTCAGGGTTTAACTATCTCCACACCAAATTTCAAATCGATTCAGCGTGAAGAAGTTATACAGATACGTACTCACGGAACTCACGACTTTCGCATTTATAATATTAACAGGAAGCCGGATTTCGTGCCATAATTTTGATAGCCTTGACCTATTTCCGTTTCAATATAGGGAGCATCAGTTGATCTAAAATACGCGCCCCTATATCGCACCGAATGATATTTACCCGACAATTTCCCACAAAGTACAACTGTGACCCACATAGATAGACCTTCGCATCTGCGTGAACTTCTCACGTGTATTTTTTCTGTTTCCCATCAACCCGGAGCAAGGCAGGTGTGTCAACTGAAATTGGAGCAACAGGTAAAGGCCTTCGCGAATTAGGACGGGGCCAAGGATGCTGGTGCTGCTTCCCACCCGGCCTACGAATAGCCTCGCTTTAACTTTATCGGTAACTCGATTAAAGCCATAGAATGTATTGTAGAACAAGTCCCTCTAGAAACCTCGGAGTCCTTAAGTTTAAAACAAATGAAGGACTAACATTTCTTAATACATACATGAATCACGTTGTCTCAAGGTCTTTTCACTTAAGCTTGATTGCTTTTGAGAATGAATCAGGATGCAGTTATCATTGTTGTCTGGCTTTCCATCAATTCATTGTTGTGGTCATGGTCATAAGCTGTAAACGTTATTGATTCTCAATTGTCTGCCTTCTAGTGTTTCCATGAATATTTTATACGTTTTCGAGGAATGTGAAAGCAATTTCTAAAATGTTAGAAACGTGTCAAATACTCGGATCTGCCTGTCTGGTGTGATTGATGAAAATCAGGGATTTAATTTCTTAGCCTTTGTGGCTTAGGTACTTAATAAAATATGTCATTTACAATTATTTTACTTTCCTATCATAAAGTATTAGTAAAACTGTAGTCAATAAAGAAAACGTTTCAAGGTTCATGTCCTCTTACTTGCATTACCAAATGAGTGCGAGCAAGAGGGCGCGAACTTTCACATGTTTTTTTTTATTAACTCGAGTTTTATATAATGGTACTCTTTTTATTGTTCGCATTATCCCATTAGGTGGGGTCGGAACTGACAGTCTTATAAGTTATAACTGAATATAATGATGTTATTTAACTTTAACGCGGCACTTGAATTATTTGTATATTTGTGGAATAACATGTGTTATTCATAAGTAATATTTACACATAATTCTCTAACAATGAATTTGCGGTTGATGCGGTCATATATTTCCATTACGAATGATATCATTTAGACTTCATTCCTTAAATGACTAAACTCATATAATTAATGGCAACCGTTAAATGTATCAATGAATTAATTTGTCAATAATATCTTGATGAATCACTCTAACCTCCGACATAAAAATGTCGGATGTGTGTGTTTATGGCATCGTAGTTCCCAAACTAATGAGCTGTTTAATTATTATTTTTGTTTGAAAAATATGTGTGTTAGGTGTATTCTAAGCTACGTTTGATAAAAATCTGTCAAAGATGGCCGCCGCCAAAAATTTTGTACCGGGGGTTTTGAAACCGTTTTCATTTACTGTAATTTCAACACTAACTTCTAGACAGCATCTGTACTATTTTTATACTTATTCGTATGAGCTAAGTGGCCAAACTCTGGTGTCGAGAGATTTCATGCCGTCAGTAGGCCTCTGACTTGGCTTAACGACTGCTTGTACTAAGACTAAAGCCGGGACCTAAAATTTAACGTGTCATCTGACCCACGGTAGTGCCCGTACGAAAATGCCACTAATACCTAAAACGACACTTTTGTGCATGGTCACCCATCCAAATACCGTCCGCATCGACCGTTGCTAAGCTTCGATGATCGCGTCAGATCACATTAGCTAGCCGAGCTACATGCGCTACATTTGTACTATGTATGTATAATAATTGATGAATCAAAATTCGGTCAATATGTCGATCGCCGGTTGCCAGAAGTTGCCAAAATATTTATTATGAATAAAATCTAGCCTTATTCTAGATCTAGATAAATATGTCCAAACCGTAGCGGCAGATATCGAAATAGTTGTAAATAACGCGTGAGGTCGCGAGGGCAGAGTCCGGCTCGCGGCCGAAGCAGGCCAAGGATCCCGAGAGATGCAGCTATTGATCCACATGCCGGGTGGTGCTATGGACATTATGCTGCAAGGAGAGAGAATTTTCGCGAATCTTCGTCTAAGATAGCTGGATAATGGAGGCGCAGCGAGGATTTCTTCCCACTCGAAACCTCTGTGCCTTTCGGTGGGTTCTTCCGAAAACACGCCAGAAACCTTCTCACACTACGACTCAGCCGCTCATGCGCTGACCCACCTATTGTTTGCCGGTGTCGGTCTCAAGGTACTGTCGTCGACCCCGGACTCGATATCGGGTGTTAAAACCCCATCTCCAAAAACCATCGAGTTTGATGCCTCTTTTAGTAACATCGCAGTGGTGTCTATAAGTGGAATATGTAAAGGTTGATAAATAAACAAAGGTTTATTTGGCTTAATCAAATGGTTTACAATAATATAACAGACTATTTTGTCACAAAATTAACCTAAATTATATATTTACTTACTATGATCGCTGTCTTCACGCTGAAACGACAAAACCGAGTTTTACTTTTATTGATGGCTTAAACCAAATCACACCCATAAAATTAAGATTTAATTTGCCCTCAATTTTAAATTAATTTGATTACCTAAGAATTTCTACAACGGTCAATACACTTTTGACCACGGCTATGGTTTACCAACTGCAATATATTTTTTTTTATAGTTCAGCTCGTCTCAAACCATTTCTATTCTGAACTGTATGAGACGTTGGCACGGCTGAACCCCGGCTTCATTATATATTACATCATAACCACTTAATAATGTAGATCCTACACCGTTGCACCAGAATGGCGAGACGTTAAAACACTGTCCACAGTAGATTTTTAAATAATGCAGCGTATGCCTCCCCTGCCCCCGCTTGGGTGGGGGAGCACGGCATATTGATCGCTTGCACGGATGCGCCACCCACTCCCTGCCGCGCCTCTATACGTAATCGTCTACTCAGCTTCTTTAATTTGTTGGCGACAGACGAGTAAGATTCCTGTCTGTTGTATCTTCTAGGTTCGGTTTCAGTCATAAGATATATTATGTCTGTGGTATCATCTAGGTTCAGTTTCAGTTATAATATACATGTCTGTGGTATCTTCTAGGTTCGGTTTACTACCATCGATTTCAGCTTGCCGAATAGAAACATAACCATGTCAGAAATCAGATGCTCTCCAGTAGTTCTATGCATCAGTTGTTGCCAACTAGTTTGCATGCACATGAACATAATATAAACTCATTGGCTCGTTGGCTTTGTTCGGGGTACTTCTGCTGGCTACGAAGCAAAGATATAAGTAGCTTAAAATACGGCAGGGTCGAGATATAACAAAATAAATAATCATTATCTCAGTATTATGGAACATTATTTTACTTTGGATTAGCATTAAATATATCAATGGTATGAAAATGCGACATAAAACAAATATAATTAAAAAATATCAAAAAATAATTCTACGTACTGATGTATAGTATCAGTTTCCTGTCACTAATTGGTTCCGAGAACCAACTGAAATTGTTACAAAAATACTCGCGTTTGTAAATGCTTACATTCTGGGAAAATATCAATCTTTTTCCACTCAGTTGCTTCTTTAGAAACGTTAGGTACGGTTACGCTTGGTATATTTCTAGATTTGCTTCTTCTCAAATAATTAGATGCAATCGACTCAGTGGTCTCGCTTCTTACCTAATATTTTTTCGGAGTAACACATCATGAAAATGCTCTGAAACAAACCAATTAGGTTGATATGTTACCTTTTATTTAATTTTATTTATTGGTCAGCGTTGTCTGAGGTTGCTGAAACAAGCTGACTGGTTTCGCAGTGTAATTCATTATCGTCCGGCCATTGGAGCTGGAGTGGCAGAGGACGGGCGCGTCGACCCTCGCCGCGCCACCATCCAGATCGATGGTCCGGCGCATGCGTACAGGATCCCGGCGGCTCCACACCCCGGTCGATAGCCTGGGGTACACGTCACCCCCCAAACGCCCGGGGTAAACGACACTACCACGTTATCATAGGTCTAGATGTCAATAAAACCAAACCGTAACTCGATGACGAAACGCGATATACCAAGACATTACTCGGCAACGATTGGTATGATTATCTTCTTCATGAGAATTAAATTGCCAGACAAGACAGATTAACCGCCTACGTTAGGATAGGATTGGGTTCATTTTGTGAATTATGAGAATAAGTATAATAAAGTAACAAATGAGTTATGGAAAATGAAACCCTAATCTTATCAACTCAAGGATAAAGCGTGGGTGTATGTATGTATAATCAGATAATAAGGGCTGTCGTATGGAAAATTTCCAATCACAAGCTATTTAAGTCACAGATGAGTACAGATTACGATAAGTTAGAGATACATGCTGATTAAATGGACAATAACGAGTGTTTGACGTCACCAGATAACGCCGTTATTGAAACTCGAGTAACGGCTCGCGAACCAGACAAGGTCGAGAGGAGACGTTGTATCAATCCTTTACGTAGCCATTTTAAACATCTTTACGTAAGATCCGGCCTTGGAAACAACATTAATCAGTTCTCTAAACAAGAATGCAAGAGTATTTAATTAGCCTCGATGGCGAACGTGACAGTTCAAATTTAAATTGTCTGTGCATTCCTACGAGTTAATTAAACAGAAACATGTAAAACTGAGAAAAATACCAAGAATGCTTGAAAAGTATACACGAGACCTCAAGTAGAGTTTGATATAACGTTTTTTAGGTTACCTTTGATATGGCCACCTTATCGTATTCATCGAGCCCCATAAATAACCCGGCACGAGCGTGCAAATGCCCAAAATGAATGGCATACACGTAACGATTTCGTCTATTAACATTCCTGGGGATAGCGGTAATTAAAATTGTAATGAAATTACGTTCCCTTTAGTGGATGTAAATGATGTAATCAATAGTGGCGGGCATGGCGGGTCACCCCGGGGTAGGTGCGTGACGTCATCGATCGATGGCGCGACCCTCCACCCCGGCTCGTGCTTGTGGCTGATGTAACAGCATTCTCGCGGGGTTGTTGTATCCATGACTCATGTAACGGGGCTTTTCAAGGGTGCTTACCGTTACACAGTTATGCATTATGAAATTGCTTTAGTTTTTTTATGCATCTGATCGATAACTTTAATGCCTTGAAAATTTTCTTTCTCTAATTTTACAAATACATTGTTTTAATGAGATAGTAAGATTAATTGCGGTGTGAGATTTTCCTGTTTTTCCACGTCTACCAATTTATCGAACATGAGTATGACGATTTCATATATTTGTTTATGTGATCACACCGATCATGGTATGCATATTAATATAAACTTCTAACGGAAGGCCGGTTAGACCAGTATTCTCAACAAACAAATCCACTTAGGTATATCTAAATGTTATTAATACCACTAATATGTTCATATTCAAAAACTTGTTTATTATTTTTTTTTCGACAGGTTTATATCTGGTAATGGTGTTATTTTCCTCTATTTCTTGAAATTTAATATATATTTATTTGGTTTTAAATATTCATTAGATGCTGTCGTCTGGTTATCGCTAGTTCTCCTACGAGTACCTATATCGACTCTGAATATTTTAAATATTGTTTTATTTCTTACAAGGTCAACAATATTACATTTTAATTACTTTGCTTTGTTGAATATACATTTTTTAAACCTTACAGCTTCTCTGAATCTCTAAAATTTTCATTTCAGTGAGAAGTGTTCAATTGCCTTGATATATTTTATTATTGTATCTAACTACTCTATGTAAATATCTATCAATATTATATCACTAGTAAATCGCTCGTTACGGTTATAATGTAAAATTTCATGACATAATCGATTTCAGCGAGTTCTTTTCAAGTCTGTACGTGAATGTATGAATAGAAAAGACATGTAACTGTCATAGAGCATGAGCATATATTTAGGCACGAACACTGAGCGGTAATGGAACGTCAAAGTTAAAGAGTAGGTAATGCCCATCGCGGCGCTACGTGCTCGGAACGTAAATAAACAGAGACACGTGGTGTGGGTGCGGAGACGCGCGTGCGCCCTCGGGCTCCGCTGCCGCCGCCATCGATCCGCCGGCGCCGCTCCCGCCTCCCGGCACAATATACGTGACAACTATGCGCACATAGCTCGCAACTGTCTCTATTCTATACCTTCGCATAGCTAGCTATGATCTCAAGCTCCTGATCAAGCGAAATGTTGTAAAGTCGTTTAATCCCAAATAGACCCTTTTCGTGTGATGTGAAAACTACACTTTATTCCGTGTATATTCGTAAGCTAGAAAAGGCTACTAACGTGATGTCACACACTACTCATAATGAGATATACTCTTTCACACGTTTTTCTTCTTTAGATTCTCTTAGATAAAATCTCGTGATCGCCCTAAAAAATAAAATTAAGTAAATAGTAATAAACTTATAATGTATAGTTAGAAAACTTTTGAGCATGAAAGTAATCGATTTCATGACACAGTTCTAATGGATTTATCGAATGACATAAATTGCTGTTTAGTTACACTTACAGAACTAACAGTCTCGCAGGCATTGTAGATTAAAAGACCAGGAAGCCGACCAGCCTATCATAATATGTATTTTCATTGCGATTGTTGCTGATATGGCAAGAATTTCTTCACCCCTACAACGGCTTGAAATACCGGACTGGGATTTCCAGAACATGCAAGCCGTGCCCGCACCGCATAGTCAAGTCAAGGCTAGAAAATCAATATCACAAAACTGTCGGCAGCTGTAATGTTACCTCTACGAAGCGCAGTGTGCGTCCGTTTGTTTCGGCACCTGTGCTCTTTAATTAATGGAATGGAAAGTTTGGTTGTGATCCCGCGCGTCCGCCGCCACAGCTCAATGTAAATAAACATTCGTAAACACGTGTCTTGTAGTTTTAAATACGATAGCCGGCGAGTGCGCAGGCGTGCTCGTGCCGACGCTCCTATTACCGATATTGTAGCCATCGTCTTTGTCATCGTTACGTCAACTCTCCTTACATGCTTGCACCTCGGTTATTTCATCGCCCTCCTTGTCATTCCGTTTGACGATGCCTTTGCCAACTATTTAATTAGTATTTAATTGCGGACCTAATTAAGGATCGATAAAATTTTCAACAACAGGCCTATCGACAGTGACGTGGTTGTTATGTTGACCTAAAAGACTCAAAACAAATATAATATCGTAAAGTTCGTGATAAGCGTAGTGAACACAGTCATACTTAATGTAGTTTGATTCTTATTCTGTGAAAAACAACTTCATAAGTAGTAAAATGATAAGATATAGATTGTTGTTTATGTCTCTAGTAGTTTTTTACCCGTCAGAGGAAGGTTAAAGTTCACTTTAACAGGAAACTTTAATTTTATTTTTCTTTACCTTAACTTTAATGTATAAAAAGCATTTAAAACAATTAAAATTACTTGGATAAATATTAGATGTATTTTATTTCTAGTCATTGAATTTTTGTTTTTGGTTTGCCATATTAACTTAATTATTATTATCCTCTATTTATTTTGTATTCAAATGATATAAAAGAATGTGAATTGTGAATTTTTCATAAAAACACTCTGAACACCTGTGCCCGGTTGATCTATCTCTACAAGGTATAATAGATATAGGTACTACATACCTATTGTTATGCGCCGGCGCATTCTTCCAAGAATCTTTACTACGTCCATCAGCATTATCTCTTTCCTTTGGTAATCTACATTCAGCGGTTCGTCATAATTTAACATCTACCTGGCCGCCGCCGCATAACTGTTCATACTCCGCCGATCCTCAAATGCTCACAAAAAGCATTGCGCCTTCATTATTATTATTGAAACACAAAAGCGATGAGTAGCAGCGGCAACATGGCGGCAATGCGACGTTGCCGGGCCGCACGCTTGGCTGACTCGTCACGTGACGTCACGTCTCAAGATGGCCGCCACACCGGTCGTGCGCCCCGGCCCCCGCTCCCGTCTCCCAGCCGGATCCGAAACGAGTAATAATAATAATTTAGAATGCAGCCGTCATGTCAGAAAGGAAACCGACCGAGAATAGATTGTAATTTAATGCATGAAACGCCTCGACTGTACGCGTTAATGTTAATTGTTATTCTACAGCAGATACTGTTTACTTTCGTTGAATAACATACCTAGATAGTTAGTTAGCGGAATCGAGGGCTTCGACAGCATGCGTAGCGCACACCCGAGCCACTGCGTGATTCATTTCGTTAATGCTCTAGTGAAGGATTTTTTTCGTAATTACTGCTTTTGTTATCCAAACTGGCAGATTTTTAGTTAACTGTGTTTCATTTACGTATAATAATTTTGATATAAGGTACGGGGTCAGATTCACCAATTTATTCTTCACTTTCTTGCATGGAAACGGTTTCTACAATGAGCTTTCAGCGTTTACAGTTTCTTCATCTTTTGATTCACCACATTCTGACGTATCAATTACGAGCACTGCAATAACTAATCACAGTCATCTATTCAGCATAATATCTACATCTAATTTCATTGCATCTGCTGAGTGTTGCATGAGTTAGAGCGAGCGTAGGCACGGCGGGATCGGGTTAGTAATCGCGCGATAAGCATGTTGTCGGGGTCGCGCGGCGCATCCGCGTCGCGGCTAACGGCGCGGCGCGGTCGTGGTGCGCGCGCTGACGTCACCGCTCGATAATGGCCGCCGCCGCGCCGCCCGGCCCCCCGCGGCTCACTCCGCGCGCCGAGCTCAGTCTCTCCTCGACCTGCTTACGAAGCGAGTGCCTCACACGTCGCGCACCTAGGCTTGCAGCGTTCGCGGAGCCGAATGTGAAACGTACTATCGGTGTTCTTGTGTAACATGGTGACGGTGTTTTTCTTATCCGGTAAAACATATCAGTGAAAATTTTCAAGAGAAACGAAGAAAGCCGATCTCTCGCTCTCCGAACTACACCCGGCGGCGAGATGTCGGTGATGCAAAAGCGGCAGCACTGCTACTTGTGCGACTTGCCCCGCATGCCGTGGGCAATGTTGCACGAGTTCTCCGAGGCGGTGTGCCGAGGCTGCGTCAACTACGAGGGCGCCGACCGCATCGAAGTGGTGCTGGACACGGCCCGCCAGCTAAAGCGCGCCCACGGCTTCCAGGAAGGCCGCGGACCTTCGCACGCCAAGGGAGCTCATAGAGCGCCGCTAGAAGCTCATCAGAATGGAGCAGAAACGGCAACCAGAGGACAACCGGCTCCGCCGGCACATCACGTTCACACTCCCACGTCTGGATTTACTTTACATCATCAGCGCACTACGGTCGCGGCGGGTCTCTTGGCAGAATACGGAGGGCGACGAGACGATCATGACGGGAGGCGATTGACACATCTACCCGCACACCACCTGCCGACGCACGGTGCTGCAAGACTGGCACCCGGTCTCACTCTGAAAAGACCTTTGGATGAGGACGATCATCAGAATCACCACGAGCCAGCAAAAAGGCTTTTAGATGATCACGCCCGTCCTCCCCTAACCCGCGGAGACTCGTTACCAGCTGTATCGCTGGCTACGTCTTTCGCGCCCGACCGGTTCGTCAAGCAGGAGAAACACCCAATCCGCACGCCGTCTTTTGACGCATCTTCTTTCAAATCAAACGGTGAGTACTCGCTTTTCATTTCTTACATATTTGTTCCTTTAATTGGACTCTATTTTTTTAATTGCTCCTATTTCAATTATTATGGTGGCGTCAAAAGCTGTTCGGTTTTAAATACTGCTTGTTTTTTGTGTCTATGTATGTTTTATTTTACACGTTTCATTATTTTTATAAAAAAGAACATAAATAGACTACCGTTCACCAATTTTGTTTAATACTCTTATTATTTTGTTATTTCTCTTAATTAATTGAGAAAGACATGAATAGGTACTTTGTATAGTTGTAAAGTTAGTGTTGTACCTAACTAGATTACTTTTAGATTGAGATTGCTTCTTTTTAATGAAATCATCAATTTAGTAATTTTCAACGAATGATTACAGATTTTAGTTTTCTTACATGCAATGATTGATAGTCAGAAATCTTTGAATGGCTTGAAAACTCACGTCATCCAAGTTTGGCCACACTTAAAGGTACGAAAGAAAATGAATTTATATCAGTAAAAAGCCAAACATAGGCTCCGTACCTATAGCAAAAATTCTAAATTTCCAGCACACTACATAGTTTTGTTATTTTCGAAAAAATCATTTAACTGACGTCATTCTTAGAAGAATGATTTATATCTATCCTTTTTAAAACTTGTACTAATAAAAGTATAAGTTTATAAATTAGGTATTTCAAATAGGCAAATGTACCTTTAAAAATCTCTTTCTATCATTGTTCTGAAGTAATAAAAAGAATAAATATACTCTCTATGGTGTCAAACTTAGTTAAAACTATTCAAAAAACACAAATACAGACAGTTCTTAAAAAACTTTAATAACTTTTTAAAACTTTAAGCTAAAATCTTAACTTAGGAACAAACACGATAACTCTGCGTGGTCAAGACGAATAAAGAGGTAGTTTTGCGCAAGCGTCCAACATGGGATTCATAATACAAGAGTACAAGTAGATGCATTAACTCGGTCCATAAATACGAGACCGGTCGGACTGGTTGGTTGAGCGTTCTCGAAAGCGAGCTTGTGGCCGCGGCCTCTCGCACACAAGCTCGCCACGACAAACACCCACACGTAATGTAACCGCGGCTCGCGCGCCGTGAATGCATGCACGACACGCGGTGTGGCAACGTCGCGTGACGACATTTTCGCTCGCGTACGTATGTAGGTAGGCCGTCGGGCGAAAAAATATAGCGCCTGCCTACGCTTGGCAGAGTCGCTCGACCACATTCCGCTGGCGTGTGTACCGGGGAGCGCGGCCGCGGCACCGCCGCAAGCCGCCGGCCAAAAAGGTCACCGGGCGTGACGTCATCACCGCCATATGGGCCGAGCCTTCGCGCCAACAACAGAGCCACCCGACCGTAACTTATGAACTTTGCACGCAATTATGACAATGAGCAGATAATGATAAACGAATCAAATCCAAAATTCTTCGCGCGTGTGTCCAATTTATATATCATCATTATCCACGAAATGTAGAACATCAAATTAAAATTATATGACAATAAAAGGCTGCCAATTATATTGGTTATATTTTGACCATTCCTACTAAACACATATGTATTAGGTAAGATAGTTGGTAAATTTATATGTTTGTAAGACTAGGTATTTTATTGTGTGATTGTGGTTACATATGTTGCAAAGAAATTTCATAACATAGCAACATGTGAGTAAGCACCCGATACGGGACCCACATCGGGTGCGGTCTGGCAACGTCGCCCACTCAGCTCGTTCGATAAACGAATACGACTGTTACGACTGCATGTGTGGAGCTTGTATCACTTCATTATGTAGGTACCTACCTAGCCGTCTACTGTCGCCTTGGCGGCCGAGCGCCACGTTCTGTGACCAAACAGTGACACATCGCGCACTACGTAGCACGTATTAGCGCGCTATATATAAACAACATATGCATGTGTGGACGTGTGTTTACTATCTGCCGGTCCACCGCAAACGATGTGTCATCCAACATTCAATGTTCGGGCAAATTGAAACCATGTCGCGAGAATGGCGGCGCAGGCGCATCGCTTCGCCTCGAACGCGACGACGGCGACGAGGAAAGTCAGCTCGCGCGCTGCAAATCACGTTTCGTGCCAGAACCTATTTCTATCGATGACATTCACAACTCATTTTACTTTTTAACAGTACTTGACAGACACATATTCACTGCACCGCTGTAACTCAATAAAACTACGTATGTAGGAACTTAACTCTAGTCTGTCTCATGTCATACCTAGTCATTATTCTTAATATTGTCTTTATGATTATCGTTTACTGAAATATGTTCTTTGTTCCTGTCGATATATAATACAACCATGCCAGCTTTTGACGCTTTGCTTTAGTTCCATTTTTGTGATAGGTCTAATAGAAATATCGATATATCGATCTAATAGAATGTTTTTGACGACGTGGCAACTCAAGAGTTCCATCTTTGACAGAGGCATAGATGTTATTAAATAATAATAACCAATGCCGGCTTGCAAACAAGTAATCAGATGTAATAGATGATAGGATTGCATTACGATGTATGCTTGGTTGCAGGGTACGGCACCGCAGCTCCGCTGACGAACGGGTCGGCGGGGTCCCCGCTGGGCCGCGCGGCGGGCTCGCCACCAGTGTCGGTCGCGAGCGGCGCCGGGCCCAGCCCCATGGCGGCTCTCATGTCCGTGGCTGACACACTGCCGCCAGGCTCCCCTCGCTCCGCCGGCGGCTCGCCCCCGCAGCCTCCGCAGCAGCGCTCCGCTAGCCGCTCCAGCCAACACTCGCCCAACTCCTCAGGTATGCATTGTCCCACTCGGAACCATTTACTCGATACCTCTCAATATCTATCACGTTTCTAGTCGAACCGTGTGTTACACGTATTGTTTTCGGTAGTACTATAAATTGTCAAACGAATAATAGCAGTTTGGTGCCAATGATGAATAGCTTAGCTTGACGGTATGCTATTCGAAGTGTATCAGTGTAACGTGTGAAAGAAAGTCAGTTATTAGAGCGTCACTTTTTGCAACAACAACCGGTGCAGTAACGGTAGATATGTCGCGTTCGTGGCCTGTGCGATATCGTATGACGAGTCGGAGTCGGGCGGCGACCCGACGACCGCTTGCGCCCACACCGTCCAGCTACAGTCTGCCATACCGTGTATTAGAGTCCGCGTAAAGTCGCATCTGTTGATGCGACGACCGTTCGTAACGGGAACCGCTCAGCAGACGGTAGCTAACAATTGGTCTCCGGTCCGACAGGGTCGAACGGCGGGCGGCGGTCGTCGGGCTCCCGGCACGTGTCGTCGACGACATCGGTGTCGTCAAGCGAGGTGGGCGAGGGTGCGGAGTGCGGAGCGCCGGCGCCCGCGCCGTTGCTCAAGTGCACGCTGTGCCAGGAGCGCCTCGAGGACACGCACTTCGTGCAGTGCCCCAGCCAGCCGCACCACAAGTTCTGCTTCCCCTGCTCCCGGGACTCCATCAAGCGACAGCAAGGATCAGAGGTGAGCGTCTTTACCGTTATATTTGTGCGATCGCTATCTATTCGCCGTCACGGACAGAGTGATCATAGTCTCTCTTCTTTTTCAGGTATACTGTCCGAGTGGAGAAAAATGTCCTTTGGCCAATTCGACGGTTCCATGGGCTTTCATGCAGGGTGAGATCGCTACGATCCTCGGCGAGGAGTTCAAGCCGAAGAAAGAGCGCGAGACCTAGAGCCCCAGCGTGAAGACTCGACTGTTCCTCTTGTCCCTCTCGCCGGGCGGCGGGAGGAGGCCGCGGCTCGAGGCCGCAGGCGCCCAGCGCGCGGCTCCGCGGCACGATGGCGCGCATTTTCGCGCGTCTTAATCGAAGATTACTTGTATATAATACCTTGTAAATAGTACGATTACTTTAGTTGGCTCGTCGAGACAGAGCGACGTTCTGGTCCGATTCTATACCCTCTCGAGGGACTCGTGACGTGACACGACGTGATATTGTTTCTCCGACGATACCGATGTTGCGCGTTCGATCGCTCCGGTATATACAGTACATATCTACTTTGGAAATGTTCCGATCTTTAACTGTGACCGGATACCCGCGCTGTGAGCGGAGAGATCTGAAGCAGTTCTCGGATTGAGGATGGAGATATCTTCGGATGCCATTTTCTTAGTTACCTTTAGGTCCCGAACCATAGTGAACTTGGCATTTATTTATGTGATTCTTATACTGTACAAGTATTATGCGATATAAATTATCATGACATATTATTGTAGTCGAAAGTACTGATTGTAAAAACGTAGTTTTTGGATATTGGAAGCGCGCGTCGTGTACAGGCGGTTTAAGTATATTTATATGTTATGAGGCGCGCGTGTCTTGCGTTACTGTGAAGCGATTTGTTCAGAGTGGATCGAGTTCCGTTACTGTACTACGTTTTGACGAAACATTCGGCCCGGTGATGATTCTATTATCTTCGCGTTCTTCTTAAAGCTTTGTTTTCGGATTGGAAATTCTAAATTGTGGTTTGTCGCGTACATCTCGCATGTACAGATTGTTTGTGTTGATTATTTAGTAAGGACGGTAGGGGCGGCAGGCGCGTGCGCTGCCGACCGGAGGTGGCGAGATCGCTTGCATACGAGGGGGGCGTACCTAGTCATTTTGTGAAATGTCAAATTGTCAGAACCGCGACCACGCGGCCGTTATAGGAACTCTTAAAACTCGCTGCTATATTTGTATAAATTGAAGTAATCATTATAATTATCATTATATATGGCGTAATGTTAATCGATTCGTAGTGTGCGACAATTTCGAAAGCTATCAGTCTACGACGGTTTACATTCAATGTTGATACGATCTGATCGATTATTGATGATAGATTGTGTTCTTAACTCGAGTTGCGTTAGTGCGCAGTCGGGTATCTACTTCGGGTGTAGTTTAATGTTGTAAGTCTCATCTATTATGATTGTATGCGTTTATATATTAACAGAATCTACTGAAATCACATTAGTGTATATCTGTGTATCGAGACGAATGATTTTGTCTTTAAACATTTTCAAATTAGTACATTCAATGAAATTGAAATGTCCATTATTTATTTTAGATGTATTTATGTGTAAATATCTACCTTGTATATACTTTTATCTTGTAAATAATTATAATTCGACGTTTTAACGTCGGCATGGAACTAATGGCTTTTACTCAAGTATGTATTAGTGGGTGGTTTATGTTCGAGCATCATGGTGTTGCACGGGAGATAATATATTAAAAATGTTTTCGGAACTATCTTCTTTTGATAAACCTTAAGATTGTCTTCTTGATTGTTGAATGAATGTATTGTAACTTGTTCCGACTCTGTTTTTTCTGTACCTAATACTTTTCAATGCTTCGTTTGGATTATTTCATATAAGAGTCGAACCCTCTTCGCAGTTTCATCTACTTACTGTCGTTATTCTGATAGATTCGAAATTGATACTTAGTATTATCAATGGGAGTCACCCGCTTCAGGGTTTGTCATAATGTTATAATTAGTTGTCGCCAAAAGTGGCAAAGGTAATATTGTAAGCACAAAAAGTGCTAATAACTTTTTTATGGTTTTGATGTGTTAAATGTACGTGTTATTAATTTGTCTAAGAATAACATTCAACTTTTTGGATAAAAAATAATCTTTTAAAGGAGCATTTCAAGCTATTGCTATTTGTTTTGTTCGCGTCTTAATCGCGAAGTTTTGTAAATCATATTTTTGGTATAATGTCAAAATTCATTCGGGCATCAATCAAATAATTTCATCAAGGTGTGCCGCAGGGCTCGATCCTGAGACCGTTGTTGTACAGTATACAGGTACAAGACGTCATGTTACTACAGCGTACATTTAACATATCAAACGGTTTTAGTCCGCCTTTACCCTTAGGCTTGTGTGTAGAGTCGACGACCACGACAAAACTGTATAATTTTTCTTACTGTAAGCAGCAAGTGAAATGCTTCGTTTAAGACGTTAATGTACATGTTGGTGAAATACAATTGATGTGATTTTATACTCAAGTACTTTTACTTACCCATCCCTATTCCCTTAGAAAATGTGCAACGTGAAAATCTTATAATTGACTAGCTGACCCGGCAAACGTTGCTTTGCCTTAAGTACAGTTACCCTTAACACTTAAGGGTATGGAAAATAGATAGTAGCCGATTCTCAGACCTATTAAATACGCATATAAAATTTGGTAATAATAGGTCAAGCCGTTTAGGAGATACGGTAACTAACATTGTGACGTGGAAATTTTATATATAAGAAGAAGAAGATTGCAGCATGGTATGAAAGACACCAAAGAAGTAGAAAATAGTGAAATAGTATAAGTAAATTGTTTACAGAAACTTATGTAATGTCAGAAATAAGACATAATATTATCACTTTCTTCCACTTGAATACTTTATATCTATTTTGGTGTTAAAAACTCGAAGAAAACATATATTTTAACCTCGAGAGAAGTGAATCAGTAAATATATTTTATAAAATACACATACATATAGTTTTAAAATTAGCGGGATCGTTTCGATACTGGTCTTTAATATAATAGTGCAATTTTGACAAAATAACATTACCTACGTATATTGAAGTCGAAAACAGATTAACCAGGGCCTATTAGCTGCTAGATGTAATCAAGGGAAGAAAAACCATATATGTATCAGCTTTACTCACATATGACTGAACAAATGCGAATATAAAAACCATGCAATTTCGTATTTGCATTTAGTGTACTTCCGTTGTGAACTGAAACCAAATAGAGATAAATAAAACATATATGGTGTGGTGGTCGATCTCAGGAAAAAGAAGCCTAAAATGTTCTTTGCTTATCTCCGGATTCTTTTGGTTTTCAGACTTACTTGTATATGGTATTTGGAAGTACACCATATACAAGTTAGTTCTAATTTAAAGATATTCACTATTAGCGCAAAAGCTATAACATACACGATTTTTAATCTCTGTTTTAGGACTTATTGGTGATGCCCGAAAATAAATCAGCTGATTAATACTAACAGTTCGTTGACTCCGCTCAACAAAAGTTGGGACCTACTTGTATTACTTACAAGTATGATTGTACTTCAGTTGGGCGGATGAAATTACATATAACATTTTGCCTTTTGTAGCCAATAAACACACATTATGAATATATTGCAATTTATTATATACCGGTCACAAAATGATTGGTTTCCGAAAACTTTTGTCTGAGGACCTGATAAGTTTAAAGTTGAGGACCTTTTAAAACTTACAGATGTAGTTATAAAAAACAGATAAGAAATAAGAACTGTTCTCATTTGGAAATGCTATATTTATTAAGACATTCTTTCTCCCCTTGTCGCAGATCGCAGCAGCGGCCCCAACGAGAGGATGCCGGAACCTCTGTGTCTGACGAACAGATGAGACCGGCCCTTCCTCGGTATCCAGTCGATCGATATTTGGTTAGTTCTTTGTTTGCTTTCTGTGGTACTCCTATTCGCAAGTTTACCATTCACATACCACTCTTACGAAATTTCAAAATTAGAAAAGAATCGAATACTTACTTTAAAAATCCATGTTTTAGAGTTCTATGACATTTACGTTGTGTTATGATAATAATAGTAATTTTATACCATTCCAGGTTGAGAGCAGCAATAAATTCGAAATGGTCAACATCATAGACGACGACATCTGGAACCCTGAGCCGGCGCTTAGGCCGGAAGATGAATTAATGCTAAAGAAACTGCACGACATGCTGCAATCGACCGCCGATGACCTCAGGCTGCTCTCCGGAGAGTTGTCCAAGTTTCACGAGCCAGGCATCCAGGTGAAGTCGGCGCCCACTCCGCTCGATCACGAGTTCAACGAACAAGTTCACGTCGAGGAAGTCGTCAACGCTAAATTCCACGGTTACAAAATAATCGAAAAGCCGCTTCACGTACCCCAAGCTAAGTTGCGAGTAGACACGATTGATGGAGCTAAAGTTACCCGGACTTCGAAAGTCTTAAACACTGATGTTAAACTTAAACCGACACCGACTAAGAGGCCAGTTATTAATAAAAACTTAGGAATAACTCGAACTAAGATTTTAGAAATCGTTAATAACAAACATGAAAATGTTAAGAATGAAAAACTTAACAATGGTAAAATTGTAAATAGTGCACCTGCAGTAGCGTATAATGAAATATCTTTCAAATATGTTGAACCTAAAAGAAAAGGAATCCCACAAAAAGTTTTGCAAATTCAAGATATGCCAAGCATTAATATAAGAAGTGAATTGAAAGAACAAAAAGTGTTACAGTTAGATATTGTGCCTGAAAGCAAAGAAGCGAAAGACTTAAATACAGTTAAAAGTAATGTTTCAGTAATTTCAATTAGGCATGATATGGAACCGAATCCTTTAGTTACTAAGTCATATGAATCAGATATGAATAATTTTAAACAAACTTCTAATCTGACGGTCCAATCGAAGAGAAAAATTTCTAAGATGTCGACATGCGAGAGTAGTGGTTCTACTAATAATATTGATTCGGACGCACGAGCTATGCAAAGTACTCAGAAGCGTATAATTTCCACTATAAGAAATTCGCCGAAGTCGTCAGCAAGAGAACGGGCAAAAAAATCTTCGACAATAAGAAAAGAAAGTGAGAAACGCCTACGATATAATTTAGATGAATGGAAGAAAAAATTAAATATTGTGTACGCATCAACTAGTTCAAAAAAACCTAAAACACGCTCTTTTAAATCTTCCCCAAAAAAGTTAAATAACTCTAAAAAACCTGGCGTTTTAAATAATGCTGAATACATACCGTACTCGCAGTTAACGTTGGGCGGAGTAAGAGTTAGCGATATAGAGAGGGAAATTTCGGATTTACCAAATAAGACTGACATACCATTAAGCCCTATATTGGATAAAATTTTGACCAGCAGAGAAAATTCATTTCATACAGACAGTCCCAATAAACATACGCGAAAAGATAGTAATAACGCTGTACTAACGACATCAGATGAAAACTTGCTTCAAGAAATCATCGACATAGAGCGTAGCGTTAGCCAAACACTATCCAATAAATTAAAGAAAAAAGTAAATGAGCCGGTTATTAAATCCCAAAATAGTTCCAGTGAAAGCAATAATGGAGTTGAGGAAAATGATAGCTACGCTGATGATTTTGAGGATGATAAATCAGAACATAGTAAAAAATCGGACAAATCAATCACTGATGAAGGAGTAAAGTCTGTTAAAATAAAATATGTGGAAAAAGATGACAATTCTTCTGATATTGCTGACAACTTATCAAATGATGAACCTCAACCAGGAACATCTAATATTAAAAATACCACGCATACAAAAGTATCTAGTCTTTCATTTAAAGATTCAGTTGACATATTTGAATTTGTGCATCTTGTAGACACTCATGATACGGCTACTCAAAGTAGCGGCGAAAACAAAATTAATCCCAAGGGAACTCAAACGTCTCCTCGCGATAATAGGCCAAATATTCAACCTATTCATAATGAATTATGGCCATCAATCGATCCTAGACGAGAAGTGGAAAAAATGTTTAAACTGGAAAAAGATTTCATAAAAAAATTGATAATCGACGAATACGGAGACCTGCTTGAGAAAAATATAAACAAACCTTCAACATCAAAGGACAATTCACACGTTACGAAAAAAAATGTGACCGCTTTACAGAAAAACACGCAAACATCACCCGCCCATGTGAAAAGCGTAATGACGTCGCCAAGGAAAACTAAAACGAGAACGACGTCGCCTTTTCTTTTGTCAGTTCCTATCCATCGGCAAACAAGCCCTATGGTGGTAGTAAGTAACGAGGAAGAACAGAGAATCGACGACGTTGGCGAGGCTGACAATATATCAGTTAACTTGTCGTCCCCTCGGTTCAGCCTGCGACTGCCGCAGACATCTCGCGAGGTACTCTCTAACCTAGGAGATCCAACACCGCCACAATCCAGAACGAGCGTGAAAAAAGAACGACTAAACAATAAGACATTCACAAAAACATCACTCAGCAGTTCGAGCTCACTCGATCCCGACAACTCGTCGTCCGAAATTAGCAGCGTAGGAGAGATAAGATTACGAAAAAAGCCCAAGAAAAGGGTCATGTCATCCGAATACAGTTCTTCGTCGTCTGCGTCTAAACATAGCTACGAGATGCAATCTGCCGGTATGTTACCTTTGAAAAGCGAAGGAGAGATTACATATAGTTTGGGTCAGACTGTGAAGAAAACGGTGCAGAAACTTACCAAGAGCGACGGTGAAACCAGCTTGGTATAATATTAAGTAGTTTTATCACCACTCGGTTGGCCTTCATTATTCCTTTAGTGCCTTAACATTGTTGAAATTAATCTGGCTAATTAATGATTGTTAAGTATGTCTAATTACTTATGTGATTGTTATTTACACACCGTAAGTACAAAATGTTAAATTATAAGATTCGCTTGTTTACCTTTATGACAATTACTTTATTATATATCATGTATTTTACTGTAGTAAAGTTAGGTTGTTTCATTTAAATAGCATGTAAATAAGTAGGTAAGCGTATAGAATACAGTTTATACTAATGTGATTAAGTATTCTTTTAATTTTTTTTTTATTCGTCGGAGTAAACGTTAATACCGAAATAAAAATGAATATATGATTCAATGTCTGTTGTTTTCTTTCTACACCTTATTTATATGTCACTGTTAATGATTGTAGTGTGACTTGCCTTTAACGTAGGTATGTTATTTATGGCCAATAAAGTTCGGTGTTTCTGCAACTTGTCACGGCTATCTACCAACCATAACGGTTGTTCTGAAACGCGCAAACGAGGTTTTCAATGCGCTTACGACGGTTCCAAGCTAAAATATACCTATAGCTGTAGGACGGTCGTCGGTCACAACATCTGTCCGAAGCTGCTGTGGTCCGGAGGCATATATTCCTTTGCTCAAAAATGTGAATGTACTCTTTGCTAAGTAGAGGCAGATCGTCGTTTATTAAGGTGATATTTGAAAAATTACTTGACCAGCTTCCACACCATAATCACAAGATAATTGTTTTAATATAGTGTCTCAAAAATTACCCAAAATGGCACCCAAACAAATTCCATTTTCGGGAAAGAACTTTCATCTTAATTTTAAAAACATTTAAAATCCAAGAATTTCACAAGAAATAGGTATAATGACATTTAGGAATAATATATAACCTGTGTTAAGCCATAAAAATATATTGACATTTTACAAACATCAAATGTCAACGTTAATATCAATGTTGCCATGTATATTTTGTAAGTGGTACGTTTTGAAACTTTTTCTGTTTGACAGTACTGCAAGTACATATAGTATTGCAATATTGGTCGTTTTGTGTTATTTGAATTAAACCCTGCATATTAAATTACACGTGAAAATGATGAAGTATTCCTGGCACAACGTATCAGCATTGCGAGTCAACTTGGTAACGCTGCCAGCATGTGGAGCACACAGCTCTCTGGTAGGCTAGAGCTATTGGGCTTGCTTTAGTTATTGATCCATTCCTAATCCAAATTGCTTGCTTTGTGGTTTTTGCCACTGCCTCTCGTAACCACCGCGTCGGCTACTTAAATACAAATTCAAAATGCCTTTATTAGCAATACAAATATACAAACAATGTGCACCATGTGCTTCGTTATTAGGGCATGGCTAAGACTACTTAAAATTATTTATTACTAAATTATTAAGATCTAATTATTTACATATAAATTATTATTCATTTCTTTTAAAATTACTGACATGTTGGTAATATTAATTATGTTATAAGGAATACTTACTTATCTAAGCGCTAGCGCAATAAATAAGTTCTGATAATATTTTAATGTTTAAACAAACTCTATTAAATACTACAAGAAACTATGGAGCGATGATATTCTTACGTGCCGCCATTTAATATAGGGATAACCTTCCAGACATATGTTCGGAAACGGCCGTCCAACGGTTATGAATTGATTGGACGTGCGCGCGTTGTTAACATCGTTTGAGTGATTCAAAAACTTTCTTATTTTAAATAAAAAATAGTACGTGCGAGTAAATATGATGAGTACTTAATTACTTCCATGTACGCCTTTCAAGTATAAATCTAGTCCTGGCAACACTGAATATCTGTTTTGAAAACAAAGCATCGGTTATTGATAACAAAGAACGAAGTGTTCTAAATCATCAATATTTTACAAGTTATTGTAGCTAGCGCAATCCGCCCGTCGCGCGAAACCAACCATTCTACTCTTTTATCGCATTTACAATTATTATTTTAAACGGCGGATTACAATAATTATCTCATACATCCGTTGTTCGATCGCGGAGTTCTGTAGTGTCGATCGTAGCTGAACATATTGGGTCGAAACTAGAGAATTAATAATGAAGCTATTAATTATATTGCTTATGATAGGGCTTTCTTCAGCCAGGTTTAGAAATTCCGGAGCCGTAAGAAACCCTCGTCCGCATTACGACTGTGCTTACTGTCAACCCGAACAGGTTCACATTGCTTTTGGGGGTAAGTAGAGTACAACTATTGTATTTTCTGATGCTGTTAATAATAAAACAATATAGAAATTAATTTAGTTTGGTTTTACAGATACAGATACAGATACAGATTTTTATTGGGGAATTCATAGATTACACAAGTCAACTTAAATAAAAAGGATAAAATATCATTAGTTACCGTCATCGGTAAATTTATCATTTAAATATTCGTCTGTTTCGTAATATGCTTTTCGTGCTAAAAACAATTTCAATTTAATTTTAAATATATTATCGGAAGTTGCATTTTTTACATATTCTGGCAGGTGGTTATAGAACTTTGCTCCACCTACATACACCGATTTAGATGATTTGACGAGGCTGTGAGCAGGGGTTGCGAGCCTATCTCTCGCCCTTGTTCCGTACGCATGTAGTGCGCCGAGGGTGGAAAATTTATCCCTGTTCGAGCGTACGAAAGTGCACACTTGTAGTATGTATATAGCCGGAGTAGTGAGTATTCCCAGTTTTACATTTATTGTTTGTGGTATTCTGCTGTAGAGATGTACAAAACTTAATGATAACAATTTATTAAAGCACATAAAGGCATGGATAAATTATATTTACTTACAATACAAGAAACTTCACTGTGCTAGTGTTCCCCTTTGGTTTTTTTTAATCTAGAGAAAAGACTATACTAAAATTATACTATCTAATCTTATATTCTATCTATTAATCTATACAGTGTTCTGGCAGAATCCGAGTTGCCAGAACACTGTTACAATATCCCACCTCTAGGTTAGGTCTTTCTTTTAAGTTTGCGTTCCGGGCACATTCCATGAGCAACTGTTGCACGGGGGGGCACTTTTTTAATTATGTGGTAAAACTTGTTCCCCCTGTGGTTGTAGAACAGTTGCAAAAACATATAGAAAATCTAATTAACTTAACCAAGTATTAGTCGTGTAATTATTATTCTATGTTATTTTCTGTTTCTATTCTTTCTACATATTATAGCTACACCACTTCCTGGTAAACACAGATAACATGTTTGGTATTGATCTGTAGGTACTCATTATTTAAATAACTATTTACACAACTAATTTTCCATAAATAACCTTAAGCATAAGCAGCCCACTATACGTTCCCACTGCTGAGGCTCGGGGCCTTCTGTCGCTAGGGGAGAGATATAGGCCATAATCCACCACTCTAGCCAAGTGCGGGTTGGCAGATGACACATCTTTGGATTGTGGTCCTCAAACATGCCAGTTTTCTCACAATGTTTTCCTTCACCGTAAAGTGAGTGCAAATCATGTGGCAAAATCAATGCATAAAATGCACAGTCCCTTCAGTGTCATTATATAGAGTTTACACTGTAGAAAAAAACTGTTCAGTCATTTGTGCCAAGCATTTAGTTTAGTTAGTAAGTTATATTAGATTATAACACATTATCATTAATATATGTAATGTAAAGTAGATTGCAGTTGCAACCAGCCCTGCCCTTGTCTCTTGCTGTGCCCTTTGACAGGCACATATAAATCTTATCTTCTTCTTATCTTATAGTATACTAGCTGTTACCCGCGGCTTCGCCTGCAATAAGTATCTACTATAAGAAGTATAGTATTATCTATTAAAATATTGATTGTTTTTCAAGTTATGTGTGCAATTGCACTTGTTTAAGGGTAAAAAAAAATATTGTGAGCTAAACTGACATGTTCGAGGACTACAATATCCGAGGATGTGTGTCATCCTCTAACCTGCACTTGGCCAGCGTGATGTGTTATGGTTTATATAACTCTCCTCGTGAGAGAAAGCCCCGAGTCCTAGCAGTGGGCTGCTTATGCGGGAAACTTCGATAGATCAGCGGTGTACACTTTGCCTGTCTCGATCCGCGCGCGGCAGTGAGCATCGCTTTGCTCACCGCCACATATTACAAAAAAACCTTAAATTTTTTTTTGTGAGGACACATTCCACACACGGCTGGTTAACCCCATACTGAACCATTTCTAGTTCGTGTTATGGTAGCTAACTCAGCTGATATACTACATATACATACATATTATTACTCCTACCATTAAGTGAACTACTTAAATATCAATTCTGAGTTATTTAGTTTAAAAAACACACAACTTTCATTTTGAACTTCCAACCCCAATCGGGTTGCACTAAGGGGCATCCCCCCTGGCAGTATTTGCAGTATTTGGTTTATATATTTTTTAAGACTTTAACTTGATAAATAAAGAATTTTCATACAAATTTTTACCCTCATTACAAACCATGGTGTCAAGGTTTTTGCCAGGGGACACTCGCCCCTGAAGATGATGCTCGGAAAGCACCAAAACTGTTGGACTCATTCCAACTTATTAATAAGTAAGTGTGACCGTTTTCTACGCGAAAATATTTTAGTCACTAGGTTTATTTTTAGTCAGAAAGTACTTTTAAGATTTTCATATTATTATGTATTTATTACTCAATATTTAAGATCTTACATAAAACTGTATTTATTACCAACGGTGATAATAATATGTTAACTAACTCACGATCTTTCTCTTAAATATTTCTTAAATTTAACTTCTTTGTTGTAAGAGGTTCATTAAAATTACAATATTTTCTTTGAATAACAATTGAATGGGTAGATAATAAGTTACAAGTGAAAATGAACTCTGTTGCTGTACAGTAAGGTGTCAATTGAATGATAAAGAAAATTCTGTAACTTGTTTGCCATTTTACAATAGATAATAATTTACATACATAAAATGTGTGTGTCAAATGTTTGCATTTATTTGCAAAATAATTTGTTTTAATATAACTGCATCACATTATAAAATGCTATAACCCAGCTATATAGATGTCTTCTGTTTCTAAGATCTATCTATCTCTAACTTAAATTTATTTGTCTTTTTAAAAATACTGTAAATATTATACCAGCCATTTGGGCTCTGCATTGCCTATAGATGAATGAATGTGTCAATCTGGACAAAGATTCTAATAGTATATTTATTTATAGTAGAAATTTATAGATAAAATTCTTCCTATTCAATCTATAAAGTTTCGCCTTTTTTACTGTTACTTATTTCACACTGAAACAATTGGACTAGTTTTGAATAAATTTGTCATTATGATAGTATATTTTAGCTGACACCCTGGTTATCACAACCTACTTTTAAATCATGGATTAACACGAGTAACATAACAGACACAAAGTCACATATACATATATAACTAATATTTCATACATATTAAATGCTTATTAAAGATAACAACTGAGTATCTGTCCTAGTTAACTTGTTTTTGAATAACTTTGCAATAACTGGAGCTAAGCCGTTATCAACTTTTTATAATGATGTTGATATTATTATGCTCACATTAATGCTGTTTTGCGGTTGAACTAAAGTTAACTAAACTAGGCAGTTTATTGAACCACATTTATTATTTGCTATCAAAATGTCAACTGGACTGTTGACATTTTGATAGCAAATAATAAAATTTAATATATTTTTGTAATAGACTCAGTGTTTTCAGATGAAAGAGAAATTTTAGTAGGGGTCAAAAATAAACCTCAAATTATTAATTAAAATAAAACTAACTTTGGCTTCCGCAACACAGTCACACTGTTATGACAGTTTTACTGTATTTTAATGTAGTTATATATAATAGTTTTAGAATATTATTGCATATTTCAAAATTCCCCCTAATTATTTGTTTTAAGTTAACATGTAAGTTATTCAATATTCTGAAATCAATATTTAAATCAATATTGTGTGTGTATTGATAAAAATTTGCAAAACAGACATGTTTCTTGTATTGGAGCCTATCTTAAATATTCTTTATATTCTGTATTTAGTATTAAAAAAAGTTGTTATAGCGGCAACAGAAAAATTATCTTTGTACATTTCAATTCTAGCTATCATGGCTCATAAGGTTACAGCCTGGTGAAAGGTGGACATACAGTAAAGGCTTGGTAAAAAAGTCATGTTCCTGTAGGGTACAGATCCCTAAAAATAATGTCACTTAAAGCATACTGACATTATTCAGTACCCTAGGGTACAGATCCTTTAAAAGAATGTTTCTAAGAGCATATTGTCATTTTCCAGAGAAGACCACAGACATAGTAGTGACATGGTCCACGTTCAACGACTCCCTGACATCCCGCGTGCAGTACGGGGTATCCGTGATGGACAGGGAGGCTGTCGGCTCTGCACAACTGTTCGTGGACGGAGGAAATCAGAGGCGCGCGCAGTACATACACAATGTGGTGCTCAGGGACCTGCAACCTGATACTAGATATGGTGAGTTCCAACAACTTATACTGTAGATAAGATCCCGTTAAGAATGACCTTCACCAAGCTGGTTAATGGACCAAACATTATATGTAATTTAATGTATAAAAAAAATAATGCATGGGTTGCCAAGCACATTGCAGTCCAGGATATTCTTTTTTTATATTATACCGGTTTAGTTAATGGATAAATTCTACGCCAATCGAGAGTATACAAACTTATAGAATCTTGATTAGAATTATAGCAAAACAGAAGCTATAGTGTTGCGCTTTTTTTTTTACTCTGAATAGGCCAGCGCTTGACCACAATTCACCTGATGGTAAGCGCCGGTCTTGCGCATTTGTGAAAACTTATACGTCTTGTCCAAATACCAAAAAAGGCAAATACCTGTAGTATTTGCCCTACAGAAAATTGCTGGACTTCATGTATTGATATAGGATTAGAATTGTCTTCAATAATTATACAAACTTTTATATGGTACTTCGAATGTTTTTCATCTTGGCGTTCAGACTTGCAGATCGATTAAAGAATCCTCATGTAATGAAATATTATTGCAACAAACGAAACAATCGTTCCTTCGCTTCATAAAAAGAGCAATTTGGTCCATATTCCAATAGTTCAAGGTTTATTTTGCAGTGTACCACGCGGGCTCGGAGTATGGCTGGTCGGATCTCTTCTCGTTCAAGACGCCCCCAGCAGGACAGCAGTGGGTGGTGCGGGCTGCTATCTACGGGGACATGGGCAGCGAGAATGCACACGTAAGCTTATACATATAAGCGTTATTTTTGTTTGCAAAGATTGTTTTTTACA
Organism: Mellilla xanthometata; assembly: GCA_035578125.1. Lineage (NCBI taxonomy): Eukaryota > Metazoa > Arthropoda > Insecta > Lepidoptera > Geometridae > Mellilla > Mellilla xanthometata. The sequence goes on from JAPUBQ010000010.1 coordinate 14,326,005, forward strand.
CCATACAGCATTTGACCAGCTGAGCGCATAATCACATGAGTTAGCGACACTCTAGGGTAAAGTGGAGCATGTCTAGGCTGAAATAACTAGGCTCTCAAGCTGGTTGCCGGAACACACTGTTACGTGCTTTGCTAAGTCAATATTTCGTCAGAATTTTGTATTCTTTTGTACATTAACACTATCAACCCCACAAGAACAGCTTACGTCATTAAGTGGACCCCATTTGGAGCATAAAGACTGCCCGGGATGCACATTCCACCGCCAGCTTTAAGACTAGACTCAGGGTTTGGCTATTAGATAAAACTTTTTATAATACTAATGATTATATAGAATTGAATATTGACATTTGATTAATTGTGGCGATTCTGCTGCACACACGACTAAACTAAATTTAAAGAAGCCCCGTCTCTTTTTATTATAGGTGGCCAGAAAGTGACGGCACGTTCTGCACCATAGTCAAAACAACTAAAATCACGTCAAACGTAGAAAATATTACAATATACAAAACATATATATAAATTCCATATTTGTCGTGATTTTAGTTGTTTTGTCTGTGGTTCAGAACGTGCCGTCTCCTCTTAAAGAAGCCCCGTCTCTTTTCATAGAGACGGGGCTTCTTTAAATTTAGTGTGTGTACCGCTGAATCGCCACCAATATCATATACTATTGTAATGATATTATATTACTAGAATATCATTGAAAATTGTCATTGAAACATATCGTATACTTTTGTAATGATATCATATTATTTGACTTGTAACTTTGGTGTTATCAATAAATGATTTGTATTTGTGAAAACACTGGAGAACTAAGGCAAACAATAGAATAACTGGGAATAAGCTAGAGGAGGCCTATCCAGAGTGGGGTTCCAATAACAGAAGATAAAAATTTAATTTAACATAAAATACTTAATAAAACAGATATAAATAGTCAAATAAGTTTAAGCAGTTCTAATGATATTTAAGGTTGTTGGAAATTAATTGGGCTTTATTATTATTATTTGATTCATTCATTCAATATTTAAGAGCTGGGCTCTTGTCTGTGGAGTTTTTTCCAGGTAGTTCTATCTTCGGCCAAATCCTTGACCTCCCTATACGACATGACTTTCGCCTTCTTCTTAATTTGGTCTAAATATGATCTTCTAAGTCTTCCTCTTCCTCTCTTGGCTTCTATCTTTCCTTCTACGATATTTTTTATGAAATTGTCATGTCGTATAAGGTGGCCAAACATCTTTCCTCTTCTGTTGTCTATTGTATTTATTATGGTTCTTGGTTCTTGTACTAGGCAGAGTACCTCTTCATTAGTTTTCTTTTCTTTCCAACTTATTCTTTCTTATTTGTAATTGTACAATAATTGAATATTGTATATTTAATTCCAGTCAATGTCATTCCTGCAAGACGAGGCCGAGCGCGGCCACTTCGACGTGATCCTCCACGTGGGAGACTTCGCCTACGACATGGACACCGACAACGCTCGCGTGGGCGACGAGTTCATGCGCCAGATACAGCCGCTCGCCGCCACCGTGCCCTACATGACGTGCCCCGGGAACCATGAGGAGAAATAGTACGTTTATTGTGCCTTACAGAGTGTAGGGGGAATAATAAGTGGTAGGTGTGTTGTGCCTAGGTTGAAGAGTACGTACATGTACCAGCCCCCCCCCCCCCCGGCTTTAAAGCGCAGCGAGGGAACACCGTAGAGGTTTTAGTCGGTAGTGGTCGCCACACTGGCACCGAGCCCGACATACCCCGCCGCCTCTCCCGGGGATCGGCAGGCATGCGTAAATGCATTTCCTCTATGACAAAAAAAAAAGTATGTTGTGCCTTGCAGACTCGAATTCAAAATATGTATTTGCATAAATATACCAGTAGGTACATTTTAGCTGTTAAAGATTAGTATTTTAAGTTTTTCTCTTTATTTGGTCATAGTAGTCGAACAAATGAGTCCACGACAATATCACTGCAATGTCAAAGATTTAACTAATTCTGGGGGGAACACTCAAGGGTCATAACTACTTAGGGATTGCTTGATTTCATTTTATTTATGACAGCACAATTAAGAATCCAAGGTTTCATAAGTATGCCATACCTCATGCAATATCAGAGTTATACAAAACTAGCATCCCCTCCCGGCTTTGCACGGGCTCTAAAATGATCTGAGTAGCAAAGAGAAACAAAATATAGCCTTATGTTACTCGGAGATTATGTAGCTTCCCAACGGTGAAAGAATTTTTCAAATCATAATCATATTCGCGTCAAATAAACTTTTCTTCTTTATAGTATTGGTATAGATATACGAGTACATATATAAAAAATAATAGATAAATAAGTATATAATGTCTACACATATTGTATAACATAATGTCGCCTGTGTGTTGCAGTAACTTCAGTAACTACGCCGCCAGGTTCTCGATGCCGGGCCCTCACTCGAGCCTCTTCTACAGCTTCGACCTCGGCCCAGTGCATTTCATATCTATTTCCACAGAGGTAAGGTTATCAGGTATAAAGAGGATCCAATAGATACCTTAAAAAATGAATTTTGCATCACAATCTTGCTGACAAGAAATCCTAGTGATACGAAAGAAACCGGTAGTTGCAGTTCATATATTGCAGCTCTGTATTGATGTCTTGGTTGCAGCCGCCCCTGTCGTTAAAGCATATATAACCATCAGAATAAGTTCTGTACCATAAAGTACTTCTATAAATCATGTGAAACAGAGGTTCAGGACACTGATAAAGTTTAAAAACCTGGAGCATTTATACAGTTTATCAGTGTTCTATATCTGGGGGATACTTTGGAGGGAGTTTGTGTTCTTCTCCTTCTTCTTCATATGAGATAAGTGACCAAGCTTTGGTCTCGAGAGTTTTTCAAGCCGCCCGAAGGACACTGACTTGGCTTAAAGAGTGCTTGTACTAAGACTAACAGCCGCAACCTACAACCTGTGCATGGTCACCCATCCATCCTGCTTTTCCGAAAACCAAGAAAAATATTTGTAGAAAACAAAAAATGTGGTCTACCATAGGTATAGAAACAAGTAAGAATAAATTAAGTGAATTACAAATGTTACAGCAAATTGAACCCAGTATGGATAGGAAACAAAAAATTAAACAATATAGGAAAGTATTAAAAAAAGTCATGACTGCAGCTAAAAAACTACAATATAAAAATAGAATCATGAAATCTAAAAATAAAATTAAAGAATCTTGGAAGATTATTAATGAGCAGGTAGGCTCAAATAAAAACAGTAAAAGTAGCTCTAAAATTAATGTAGTCAAAAATGATAGTGGCCAAGCCATCTCAGATCCAGAAGAAATTGCAAATCTATTCAATGAATTTTTCCGTAGTATTGCAAATAATATAACTGGCAACTTAAATATTGAAGTAAATAAGTGCTTGAAGTATTTAGGTAATGGAAAAAGTACACAAGTCATCATTTTCAAATCAGTAGATCATAAAGAGCTCAATAGTATAATTATAAATATGAAACAGAAGTCCTCTTTAGATATCTATGATATGAGTACTAGGACAGTTAGGAATCTTATTTTAAAAAATGTTTATTTGTTTGAATTGGTATTTTTAGTAATTAATTCATGTTTATCAGAAGGTGTATTCCCAGATGTTTTTAAATCAGAATAATACCACTTTTTAAAAAAGGTGATTGCACTGATCTAAGTAACTATAGGCCAGTATGCATATTGCCCACTTTATCTAAGATCTTAGAAGCAGTAATAAAAAATAGAATCGTCAAATACTTTGAAGAAAATAATTTATTTACTATGTCACAGTTTGGCTTTAGGAAGGGTAAATCAACGGAAATGGCTATTAGAGATGTAGTATATTTTATTTTAGAATCATTAGACAAGTCAAATAGATGTGCTAGCATATTCTGCGATTTATCTAAAGCATTTGATTGTTTACGGCATGATATTTTAATGATGAAGTTACAACATTATGGTTTTCAAGGTTCTGAACTAAGCATTATGAGATCATATTTAAGTAATCGTACCCAAATTGTTACAGTAGGAGAAAAATCGTCAACCATAGGAAGCTTATCAATCGGAGTACCACAGGGATCAATTTTGGGGCCAGTTTTGTTCTTAATCTACATTAACGATCTTGTAAATGTTATGCCCAACTGGTCCCATATAAGCTTATTTGCCGATGATACTCATGTAGGAATAAGAGATAAAAGTAAAATCAAGTTAGATGAAAAAGTAAATGAAGTAATGACATTGCTTGAAGATTGGTTTAAATCAAATGGTATTATATTAAATTCAAGTAAAAGCATTGTGATGGAATACCAGTCCAGATTAGGTATCTATGGTAACTCATTAAAAAAAGAAAATGTATTCTTAGGCTATACAATAGATAACACTATTCAACATAGTGCACATATAAAAAAGCTTTGTAAAAAATTAGCTAGTGCCAATTATGCATTGTTTAAACTTAGACCTTTATTAGATAAAAAATCACTTGTATCTGTTTATTATGCTTATATACATTCAAATATTAGGTATGCCATTACTGTATGGGGAAATGCAACTGATATATTCAAAGTTTTGAAATGTCAAAAGAGGTCAATCAGAATAATAAATGGTTTAAAGAAGCGTAGCTCAGCTCGGAAATATTTTGAAAAGGATAGGATAATGACAGTAATTTCAATGTACATATATAATAGCCTGCTAGAAATTCATGAAAATGAAATGTACCAGAATAAAAAAGCTGTTATTCCTTATTGTTTACGTAGGAATATAGGTAAAGTTCTACCAGCAAATAGACTAGCTAAAGTACAGAAACAGGGATGTTATACAAAAATATTAATGTACAACAAGTTGCCAGAGAAAATAACAAATCTTAATAGTAGTATGTTTAAACAGAAAATAAAGAGTTTTTGTGAAAGTAATTCCTTTTATAATTTAAGCGAATATATGAATATGGAGCTTGCAGAATCGTTATTCATGTGTAAACAGTAGTATTTTAAATTTAATAAACATGGAAAACAAGTGCTAATGTGGTATTTAATGGGGTAGAATATTTATTTAATGAAATTTGTAAGTTTATTTAATTTTATCTAACTAATGTTTTTAAGTATTAAGTAATTATTGTAGTATGACTTGCCTTTAACGTATGTTATTTATGGCTAATAAAGTTCTGTATTTCTGTATTTCCAAACACTCTCCGCATCGACCATTGGTCAGCTTCGATCGATCGTCAGATCACCTTAGCTAGCCGCGCTACAGGCGCTATGTTTGTGTGGGAATTGGTATTGCATAATCAGATTCCCCCTCCTCTCCCCTCCACGACAAAACGAGTCTTAGGTGTACATTCCACTTATCCTAATGTTTGGTACGTTGTGTATATTTCAGGTATACTACTATCTGAACTACGGAGTCAAACTCCTCGTGAACCAGTACACGTGGCTCGAAGAAGATCTGGAGAAGGCTAACTTGCCGGAGAATAGGTAATGTTATCTACTACATTGCTTAATGTAAGTGATAAGATGGATGCTGATGATGATGGATATGTCCTGTTGTTATAATATCTTTGGATGTTCGTGTTTAAGTATTGATTAATTATTGTAGTATGACTTGCCTTTAACATATGTTATTTCTGGTTAATAAAGTTCTGTATTTATTAAAAGGTAAAATCTGAAATTTACAGTTTGAAAGTTATCCTTTCCAAACTGTCAAACTTATAGAAGAAATTGTTTCTTTAACGTCAAAAGAACTACCATACAAATATGAATAACAATTTTAGTGGGTCTGAAAATTCTTCGGGTCAGAAAAAAAAGTATTAGTTTTTTTTTAATTCTGATTAAATAAGAAGTGAACTTCTCTGTGTGTAAGACCCTCTCTCTATGTAAATGTAAGCTATATTCAGGAACATTATGAGGTTATTATTATTATGAAAGCTGTACTTAACATGAAACTTTCAGAGCGATTCGTCCGTGGATAGTAATGTTCGGCCACCGCCCGATGTACTGTTTAGACGAGCACAAATATAGAAACTGTGACAGCGAGCGGACGCGCTTCGGCCTGTTCGGGGCCTTCAGTGAGTGGGTCCCACAGGGTGGTGCTTTAGGGGACATACTCTTTATTATCATCGCAAAAGATCCCATAGGGATAGTTAAAATATTTAACCATCTCGGGAGGTATATTTGGGTCAGTTTTGGTGTAATAATAGCAGACTTAAAAATATATGAAAATCGTTTGGGTGTCGCCTTACAGAGCTTTTGAGGGACATTGTTTTATTTTTAACAGATAAAAGTGAATATGATTGAAGTGATTTTTTTATAGTTATCTGTCTAAAATTTTATTAAATAAGCTGATCTATACCGATTTACCTGTGCGTTCGCTATAACAGGTGATCCTATTGTAGTAACCGGTTCCTTCTAGATAAGCGCGATCCACCGTTGACCTCAATATCACTTAGGTGAATTGTGGTCACAGATGAATTGTGGTCAAGCGCTGACCTATTCTGAGTAAAAAAAAAAGACATGACATATCGTGCGTGTACGCATGACGGCCAGATATGAGCGCAAGTTGCGGCTGACAACTTTGTCTGTTTCGGCGACATTCGCTCGTTCTTTTGGCCTCTAGAGAACGCCTCGGTTTGCTTCAATTTGAAGGTTATATAAGTTCCTTGGGTCTGTATAACGCTAGCATGGCATGTCGGCGTGTTGCAGAGCGCTGCGTCCATGGGTGGTGTTGTTCGGTCACCGGCCCATGTACTGCAGCGACCAGCACGACGGCGACTGTGCCCACGAGTACACGCGCACCGGCGTCATGGGACGCTTCGGTGAGATATACCGATTGGCATTGCGGTGGGCGGGTTATCCCAATCTGGCATATAAGTCATAGTCATATTATATTAACAGTACCTGGTTGACCGATCTTTGCTCGGTATTTTTGACTTTTTTTAATATGACATTTTCTAAAAACTATTCCTAGCTACATCGATTTATCGCTCCCGAAACCCCTATATGCTAAATTTCATGAAAATGGTTGGAGTTGATTCCTAGATTCCAATTATATATATACAAAAATTGCTCATTTAAAGATATAAGATTATTTTTATGAGAAATTCTTCGCTTCAGTAATATCTCTTACAGTTTGTGTATGTTTAATACTCTTTAAAGCGCAATATGCTGAACTGATTTATCTACTTTGGATTGAGATATATGCTGAATTGCTCCCACTAATGCTAGAAAGAGTACTCCGCTAGTCATTAAATATTATGAAATTCAGTAAAAACTCGGTCACTTAAATCAGCGCCATCTAGTGGTTGATGCCGTTCACTCTTACCTTAAAGGCTTATAAAGAGCATTAGTCTCATCTCTCGAGAAATTAATACTTATGTATTTTTTCTTCGTATGAGTAAAGTGGGTAAGTACTACTACAAGTAGGTAGTATATTTGAGCCATCTTAAGTTGGTCCTAGGCCTCGTCTCCACAATTTAACTTGTCACCGTCAGGTGCTTACTCAGTATTCGGGCGGCTTGAAAACTCTTGACACCAGAGCCTGGCCACTTAGCCCATACCAAGAAAAAACACACTGTAACTCCCCAGTCTAAAACCCATTTTTGCAAAAATGTGTCATCTACCAGATTGGCTGAACTTTTCTAAACATCGTGTTTACAAAGCCCGTAGTAATTATGAAGTACAGACCTGTGGTATTTATGTAACTGTAAAATTGACGATGTACTGATTTCTAAATATATCTATTACACAGCTCTACAAAAAATCTATTTTTTTTTTTGTTGCGCTGGATATTATCGCAAATTCTTACGTTTTTAAGTGCCCAGATTATTGCTCGTTTCTACAAATTGAATTTTGAACTATTTATTGTCAAAATTTTAATTTTCAGTCATTTGTTGAAAAAAACACGAGCAGATCTTACAAAATCATTGATATTTTCACGAATTGCGTGTATAAATAGACCCAAAATCATCATCATATCAATGGCAACAAAACCACTGTAGACCAGTGTTATTCTGCTTTTATTTGTAAAGAATTAAAGGCAATGTCCCCCAAAGTGCACCCCAGCCGACATCCAACACTGTCTCGCGTTATATTGGGATTTTGGTTAAAAAAAATTGTTTCTGCTATTGTAACATTGCACTAACGCTATCTTGCGTCAAGATAGGAAATATTTAAAAGTTCATGTCCTCTCGCTTGTATATAACTATATGAGTGCGAGGAAGATAAAACATTATTTTAAATGTTTTCTTTACTAAGCTTTCTATGTCGAGAGCAAGCTATATCCAATGTAAGACTTAATTTTATGGGTTGCATGTTTTGTTGGCGATACAAAAAAATAGTACTAAGACGCTTGGGTCGCTATTTTGTATGGGTTTTGCTGTAAATGTATTTATTGCATGAGATAATTACGGCACCAGTGCTCATATGACAAAATATGGATAAAATATATTTTTTCGTGAATATCTAAAACCTAAAGAACGAACTAAAAAAATTGGCAGTGAATTTTATCTATTCAGTTTGATGGCAGAATTTTTTAGAATAGGATATGGTAGTACATCAGGAAAATGGTCTATGGCTATGCCAAATTAACACAACTGAAATACAAAAACGTCGTTGTGTTATGATTTCGGGAATAAAGATCTTCGGGATTCTTCGGGAAGAAAGAAAAATAATGAGGACCGTGGTTGTATTTTATGAAATCTAAACTTGAAAAAGGGGTTAAAGGAGAAAAGGGAAAATCTTTGGTATGGTTATTGGTTTTGTACATAGAATGTGGACGTAATGTATGTAATGTAAATAAGCTTTTTGTAAGAGTCTTTTTCTTTGTCTTCGCCTTTTCCCACTAGGTGGGGTCGACACAGCCCGTTTTTTGTTTCCACACTTTTGTCGTCACATCAGCCGTAATATCCACACATTCACCCCTTTCTCATAGGGTTATAAATAGAAATTACCAACTAAAGAACCAGTTCGTGCAATGATACAGATAGACTACAATCGTAAGACTATTTGTGTAGAAACAGCTACTCACCCATAAAAAAACATGTGTATAAAAAAAACAATATTTGTAGTACGGGGTTTGTGACGTCACTGCCGCCCGTCTCAACTAGTCACTACCATACGTTTAACTTCATTTAATCATATTATCTCGTCATATCGAATAGAAGCTACAGCATCTTGTCTTGGCTCTCTGTCTAAGTTGTTAATCGATTGTTGAATGGGCGTGAATCCCTTTGTTAGATTCGGGAAAATAGCCTTCGTCTTATGGAGCGATGACGGTCTGCCTTCACCTAGCAAAGGGATATCCCCCCGGACAGATGTTGTGTCCGGAGACGGCCGTCCGACGGTCATGTCTTGTAGCTAGGACCAGTCGTACGCGCGTTGAAAATAACGTTTGCGCGATTCAGGACAAGCGCTCTGATTGGTAGCTGGCGATGAAGTGCGACAGAGACGCCACACCCTAATAGGATGTGGTCGATTTTTCTCGGTTTGAGTTTATTTTCTTATTTTTGATTATATTTTACGCTCTTTATTATTTTTTCGTCTACAAAAAAGTGAGTATCAGAGTTCGGTACATTTCAGGCGCGTACGGCCGTGGATCATCCTGTACGGACACCGGCCGATGTACTGCAGCAACTCGGACGATAGCGTCGACTGCGCGTACGAATACACCAGACACGGGATTAACGGCTTGTTCGGTGAGAGAATACGGTTCATATTCGCTTGACAGGATCATATACGTACAGGATTAGTACAAACATGTACGAAAGCAGACGAGACATGCTATTTACGACTTTCCCGAGAAAATACGGTTCATATTAGCTTGACAGTAACATTACGTACAGGATGAGTACAAGAATGTACGAATACACATGAGACATGCTATTTACGACTTTTTCGGTGAGAAAATACGGTTCAAATTCGCTTGAGAGTAACATTACGTACAGGATTAGTACAAACATGTACGAAAGCAAACGAGTCATGCTATTTACGACTTTTTTTAATGAGAAAATACGGTTCGTATTCATTTGACAGTAATTTTACGTACATAATTAGTACAAGAATGTACAAATGCATACGAGACATGGTAATTAGGACTTTTCCGGTTAGAAAATACGGTTTATTTTTGTGTGAATGTAATTGAAAAAAATGTGTGAGAGTTGTCGAATAACAAGGCACGACATTAGCGGATTTTTCTTGAGAAAATTACGGTTAATTTTGGTTTGTCGGTACTTGAGAGGATCCTTGACAGAAATACTGGGAAATTAAACTATACATAGCTATCACGGTGTTGTTACACAAAACTAAAGATATAAAGGGCAATTAAACAAGACATTTTAAATCAAAATCAATCATTAAAAGTAAACAGCAGTATAGTAACTTGGCAGTTAACTGGAATAGCTTAATGCTTGTGGGTGGTTGTTTATGCATGCGCTAAGAAATTTTGGGATTAAAAGTACATACAATACGGGATATATCCTTATTTCGGTGTTACGTAAACTGTTTCTCATTTCCATTTTTTTTTTGTTTTATGAGTTCAGTCGCATGTCAGATTCAACTTTCCATTTCATGAAGAAATGACCTAATAGAACCCTTCACGTCAGGTCTGGAGCCTCTACTAATGAAATACGGCGTGGACGTAGTGATTTGGGCGCACGAGCACTCGTACGAGCGGACCTGGCCGCTGTATGATAACAAGGTGTACAACGGGAGTATCGAGCAACCTTACGTTAATCCAGGGTGAGTATCTTACATTGGTAACCCCCCGGCCGAATGCTGTCGGGGAGTGTTGGGGTTTCAATCCGCGACACTCACGTTCGAATCCTACCCTGCACAAATGAATTGATTATCAAGTTATGAATGGAATTTGCATTAGTTCATACGGGGCCGAAAAAAAATAAGTGTGGAAATCTCACATGTCTCAATCTCATCCGCCAATCCGCACTTGGCCAGCGTGGTGAGTTTAGGCCTAATTTATCTTTGCGAGAGAAGGCCGCGAGTTCCAGCAGTGGGACCGTATAATGGGCTGCTTATGCTTTAACCCCTAGCCAGTTGAATGTAGCTTTAACATTACACTAAATTTGCTTGGGATTTATAACTAATAGTGTGAATGAAATTGAAGTTTCAATAAGTAGGTAATTGGTTTGTCAGTCAATACAGGCTATATTTGTTATTATTTGTTACTTATTTGAACTTTATTTTCGTGATATCAATAGAACATTTTGAACCTATGCTGGAACACAAAATGTACGTACACCAAATATATTAGGTACCTACGTATCGTACGAAACAAATGGCGAGTGTAAGCCAATTATTATTAACAGACACATATGGCAATAAATACAAACAAATGCATTTTATTTATATTGTAGAAGAATAAAATTTTAATTTTTGTTTGAATACATGGGACATTTAAACCAACCTAAACGGGGCTTAACTTTAAAACAAATCAAATAAATTTATTTATTGGCCTTACGTCGTCACGCCATACTGGGCGAGTTGCAAGAGTAAATTTACAATAAATGTATATGCCTATAATACACACTTATTACATGAATATACTTGATCATCCACCTGGAATTGTTTGAAAGCTTAATAATTAGCTTTAAAAGCATTTTAAACATACGTATCTCTGTATTGGGTGATATTTTTTTCGTTTTGGGTGCTTAAAAATGTGGCTGTGGTTATCATTGGTCTTATCATAAAAGGTTATTAAACCTGCGTTTGCTTTATACGGTTTTTGAATGTGTTTGTTGGTTATCAATGTGTGAATGAATTGATATGTCGGTGATAATATGCAGAAAGGATGTGCAATATTAACGTATTATTTTTCAAAATTGCTAAGGTAAATACTCATATTTATGTTTCTAATCATTGCTTTTTATCAGCGAACTAGAATAAACGGAAGAGTAACTCCATACAATTGCCGCTTAGAATATAGATCCATCTACGCACACAATTATACTGCTATCCCAACGAAACTCACACACACACACACACACACACACACACACACAAAGCTCGCACGCGATTGGAGCCGTGGCGCACGACGTGACGCCACGAGGGCGCGCGGGTAGCTGTTTTGCCCCGCCCACCGCGGTATTTTACGATTACGCGTGGAAGTAAGAACCATTTTATCGGCCAAGTTACTATTCTATTTATTCTAGTTCGCTGCTTTTTATCTTTCTTTTTTGTGTGTTCATATTTATTTTTTTAAGTACATATAACGCGGTCCGGTCGTATCGTCGCCATACCTACATTATGCTCACACATTCCTAAGAAGAGTCTATTGCGCTCTGTTTTCATGTTTTAAACGCCTAATATCTAATAAAATATGTATGTAGCTTAAGGAGAAGATATGGGCAAAATCTTTTGTTTACAGTTTTTTCGCTGTAAATAATAAATGGTAAAAATATCGAAATAACAGCTTAAAGACCGTCTAAAGAACCACTCTAAAAATATTTAAACTTATTTTGGTAAAAAAACTGGATCAATTTTTTTTTCATAATGAATAAAAATATATATAAAATAATTATAAATATTCTTATAAGTTGTTCTTTAAGTCAAATTCAAATTTCTTTATTAATTAATTTACAATTTACATACGCATTAGACGGTTTATTTTTTTACTGTTTATGATTTATAGCGAAAAAAACATTCAAGATTTTGTCATTATCATCCCCTTAACAGTTTGAAGAGTTATTATTGTTGGCTACGATAATATTTTATTAAATGTATGATGTTAGAAAGCATGTGCACCAGAATCACCGTCATTCTATCTTCGATAGAAACACTAATTCAATTAATCAGTATTGCATTTGTTACGATGCCAACTAATCTCTCTCCTTACCTTATACCTATAATTACAGCTTTCTTTTTGTGCCATCAAATTAACACTTTTTTTTGTATTTATATATGTTTCATGGTAAATAATGTGTTTCTGTATATTTCAGAGCACCAATCCACGTGATAACCGGCTCGGCGGGTTGTAAAGAAGACACGGACAAGTTTATACGTAAGTTTAAAAGTATTATTTATTTTAACCCCTGGGGCAAAAATGGGGTTATAAGTTTGACGTTTCTGTGAATGTATACTATATACACTATGATGGTGTATTTAAAACTAGCTGCATCCCGCGGTATCACCCGTGTTAGATAGAATATGATAGAATATGTTTATTTCATTTCATTAACCATTTACAGCGCACATGCCAATTTACATAAAAATAATCCTAAATAAATGTAAACCTTTCCTGTTTCTTGTTGTAATGTGTAATAGGACCTATGCTATGTCCATACCAAATTTTATTCAAATCGGTATAGCCGTTTGAGCGTGGATGAGTGACAAATACATACAGACACACAAATTTGCGCCTTAATATTTTTTGTGAGCCATTTGTAATGGCGGCCATCTTGAATAAATGGCCGCCATTACAAATGTTAACTCCAGAGCTTTTTTAATGTTTCTAGTTACTGTGCCCCAAGACTAGTTGTATTCGCTTCAAAATCGCTTCAACTCTTTAATGTCTTTTTTATGAAATACTAGCAGCGCCACGCGGTGTTATTCGCGTTTATCCGAGATAAAAAGTTGCCTATTTTTTAATCCAGGGCCTATCTGCATACCAAATTTCATCGAAATCGGTTCAGTCGTTTGAGCTTGAAGAAGTAACAAACATATACACCTAAACAGTTAATTACAAACTTACACGCAAACTTTCGCATTTATAATATTAGGATTATTACAAAAAACTTTTTTTTGCTTATTAAAAAAACTTTTTTTTCGCGATGTGTAGATCTGTTCAGCGAGCTTGTATTGAGATGAATGGGATGTTGTTGCAGCGCACCCGGCCGCGTGGTCGGCGTTCAGGTCGAGTGACTACGGCTACACGAGGTTCGAGGCGCACAACCACACTCACGTCTATATGGAGCAGGTACACGCTGCTTACAAGCTTTAATTCTACCATTTTAGAGCGATGACAGCTCAGGCAAGCGTGTAGCCACCTCACGGCGGAAGGTCGTAGGTTCGATCTCCGCTAATGAACTCGAGCTTGCTGTGAAAGAAAACATCGTGAGGAAACCATAGTAATTTCCATTGCTCGCCTGGCTAGCAACAACCAAGTTGCAAATCTTTCGCCAAACATCTTACGGTGTGGTTTGGCAGCTTCCTTGAGAGCCAGTTGTTCCAGACTATACGCGTTCTGCCTTAGGCCAGAGTGTCGCTAACTCGTGTGGTAAAAAATAATAGAGTGAACTACCTAATTTGGTTATGACCAAGTTAACTTACTAGCTGACCCGAGAGACGTCATTCTAGTCAAAAAATTTACCTAAGTTAATAAATTATTATTATTATTATTAAAAGCCTGTTCGATCCCACTGCTGGTCAAAGGCCTCCCTACCCTCTTTCCATTTGTCCCTATCTAGCGCTATTGTGGACCAATCCTCCAGGTTTATGTCAAGCTCGTCCCTCCATCGCTTTTTTGGTCTGCCGCGAGGTCTTGTATTGGCCGGCGTCCATTCAGTAGCAAAGTTAATAAATAGAGACACGAATATATTTCCCTCTTCATTTATGAACAGATTATCCTGGACTTAAAAATATCTTGAAAGTTAATCAAATTAGTTTAATCGTTCTCGAGTTTTGGCCAGTCTATAGCACGTGATTCATTTTGAGGGTTTCGTACCCTGTTACTAAAACTATCTATCTGCTTATCACTAGGCAATTAACTATCTATTTATTAACCGTAATAAATAGATAGTTACAATTTTTACAGATGATGTATTTCTGTTGCCGCTATAACGACAAACTAAAACGGAATAAAATAAACATGTATTCTCTATATACTTATATAGACTTGCCTGTTTTATAGATTGTGGTATGGAACCCGTGCGAGAGTCCGTTTTTTGACATAAAATAAATATTAGTTAAATTGTATTATACATTATATTATCTTTTTCAGGTGGACGTGGATCTCGAAGGCAAAGTGATAGATTCTTTCTGGATCGTGAAAGATATACACGCGCCTTACGATATATAATACGTAACTCAATTACCATATCATTATATAACTGAATATTATGATACAATTAGCAATTACACTATCCCTAGTATAAATAGATCATTAGAGAATTACCATATCAAAAAAATATTATCAATAAGTGAATTTATGTGAATGCACAAGAGAAAAGATGGTAGCCACCTTATACTACATGACAATTTAATTAAAAATATCGTAGAAGGAAAGATAGAAGCCAGGAGAGGAAGATGAAGACCTAGAAGATCATACTTAGACCAAAATGGAGAAGGCGAAAGTCATGTCGTATAGGGAGGTCAAGGAATTGACCGAAGATAGAACTACCTGGAAAAAACTCCAAGAGCCCAGCTCTTAAACATTGAATGAATGAATGTGAATGCATGTGATAGGCTTTCTAGTGCTTGCCTGGGTAGCTACTATCCTCTAGTTGATAAATCTCTTGTCAAGCACTTTACGGTGTGTTCTGGCAGCTTCCTTGAAAGCCAGTCATTCCAGACTAAGCATGCTCGACTTTAGGTCGGGGTGTCGCTAACTCGTTTGGTTACGCGACCTACTGGTCCTTAAAGAGTAAATTAGTAATTCAAGTGTCTAAATTTTGACGATTTTAATACTAGTTTTAATATTTCATTGGGTTTTTTTTATCTTTTATAATGATAATTTGAGATCTGTTTGTAGTAATTATAAATAATTCTTATACTAAATGTGATATTTTTACGTCGCAAAGAGGTAGTTAATGATGTGTGATGATAACATAATCAATTTCGGTTACCAATCATTTGTAACTCTATTTGCGTTCTTTGATATGTTTTTCTCGAATATACGTTTGCAAATTATACATAATTGTTTTATTTTCTTTGATCCCTTCCAAAGATATTTGTAAAATTTAACTCCCAAAGATATTTGTGAAAGAAAATAGCCGCTCGAGAGATGTGGTACTGGAGAAGGATGCTTGGAGTTTCCTGGACTGAGTTCCGAACAAATATGTCCATACTCCATGTACTCGGCATAAAGCAGCTTCTATTTACATCAATACAGTCTCGCTTTCTTTCTTTGGTCATGTTTCGAGGCGAGGTAAAGTAGAAGGGACTGATCAAATAAGGACAATCGTAGGTACCCCTTTAAACGAGTGTGCCAGGATGTTTTCTAGCAGAATGAAACGGCATCGTGAGGCGTCTAAAGTCTGTTTCATCCACCACTACTTTATGACGGCCACGACTGCTCTGTCAAGAGCATACCACTTAGAGGAATGTAAGAGTTAGTTAGTATTTTTAGAGGTTTAATAATCATCTGCCAATAACATATTCTATTTATATTTATCTAATTGTAAAGGTTCGACGACGGCCTGCCTCTATCTAGCAAAGGCATATATATCCCTCCGGACAGATGTAGTGCCCGGAGACGGCCGTCCGATGGTCATGCATTGTAGCTAAGAGCAGTTGTACGCGCGTTGTAAATACCGCGCGCGCGATTCAGAACGCAAAATTAAGAAGTATAGTAATGACGAATTGAAAAAGGTTTTACTTACCTGGTTAAAGAAATTTGATTATTTGGGAGCCTTTGGATTCCTCTTACTTTTATTCAGATAATGTTACCTTTGCCCAAATAAACGTTTTGGTTTTTTTTTAATTGATAGTCCTAATTGTATGATATTGATGTATTGATTGTGTGTTGTAGCGGGCCGGTGCACATCATCACCGGCTCTGCGGGCTGCAAGGAGGGCAGGGATACGTTCAAACGTAAGATATTCTTTACCATATTACTAATAAATACAATGTAAGCTCCATGTAACGTCACTCGATTTAACGACAAACTCTCTAAAGCGTCGACATCAATTGACTTTAGTTGGTTTAACTTGTATTCCATACAATGATACATTCTCTCCATTTAATGACCACTCTCTATAACGCCAAAATGCACAGTCCCTTCGTGTCGTTATATAGAGTTTATACTGTATCATATTATTAATAAGTGCAAGTTTCATGAGCACGTTTGGGTGGGTGGCTTATTTTAACCTTTTTTTTTAAGTTTACAAAATTTGAGTGTTCACTTTTTTATTGTTACGAGTATCATTTGGTTTCAAGTTGTTAATTAGGAATTCAAATATTTAATTTAAATTATTATTTAGTTTTTTTTAATTATTTTAAAATCGCCTTCGGCGATAAGGAGAAATGTAAATGTAAGGGGAAATGTCCTTTTCTGTTAAAATTTTCCTTGAATTTTGTTTCGGAACCCCACGGAGCCCAAGCAAAACCTGTCCAACAAATGCTGTACCTACCGTGGAAATCGGTTCATGCGTTGAGTTATGAACCCGACTTACTTTTTTAATAGATAGGTGTGTTCCTCCAACCACCTCCACTAAACTGTCGCCCGAGGAATAACGTATTTCCTGTAACTTCCAGATAACCCGTTCCCGTGGTCGGCGTTTCGTTCGCAAGATTACGGATACACCAAGTTCAAGGCGTTCAATAACACACACATCTATATGGAACAGGTACAACACATATTACTACATACATATACATATTAGTACATAGGGATTTTTTCTTGATAAGTCCATACTGTATCTTGTTATTTAATACATAATTGTATTTGTAATAGGATATCTTATGATGAATAAAAATATTCAATTCTATTCATAATTACAGCCGTAATATGACTTTACAGAGGTGCTTTTTAATTAATTAAGTAAAACTGTAATTGTCAACCTTTTATTTGTGACAGTATCGAAAAAAATAAATAAAATCCTATATATATACAGGCGCGTATAGCTCGCCTAACGAAGATGATCTGACGCAATTACCAAAGTCAGTCATTAAGCAACGGTCGATACAGACAGTCTTTGGATGGGCAACCATTCCAACACCGGAGCTTAGCCACTAAGGTTATACGAAGAAGAAAAGATTTGGAACATAAACATTTCTCTTGCTCGCAAACATTAAGGTTATCATTCCGGACTGCCAACCAGAGGGTCCCGGGTTCGATACCCGGCACGGCCAACATCTTTGTGATTAAATAAATTTGTTGGCTATTTCGGTCTGTGTGTTCAATATGTACATGAAGTATATCAGTTGTGTTAGTAACCATAATACAAACTAGAAATGGTTCAGTATGGGGCTAACCAGCCGCGTCTGTGATTCGCCTTAATATAAATTTATTTATTTAACAGACTATAGATAGCACACGACCGAGTACCGATGCAAACAATATTTACCTATTAACTTGTTTACAATAATTTCCAGATATCGGTGGAACAAACTGGGCAGTCCATCGATTCCTTCTGGCTTGTCAAGAACAAGACGCTCGGGTTTCATTAACCTTACTTCTATTTAGATAATATGGTTTGTATGACTGTATGTACGACCGGTTTCTTAAACTATACAGCTCGGTTATTTTGCAATGAAGCTGTTTTAGGCGCTACAGGACAAAACCTTTAGTATTCAGTTTTAAAGTAATAGTAAAATTGTAATCTAATATATAAAATTTCCATGTCACAATGTTACTCGCACTCCTCCGAAACGGTTTGACCGATTTTCGCCAAATTGTATATGCGTATTGAGTAGGTCTGAGAATCGGCTACAATCTATTTTCCATACCCCTAAGTGATAAGGCAAAGCAACGTTTGCCGGGTCGGCTAGTGTAGGTATAAATTGAGAATTGATAGCATGGTGGTAGAACATTTTCTAGTGCTCGCCTGGCTAGCAACCACCCTCAAGTTTGTCAAAAAATATATTGCCAACCACCTAATTTTGTGTTCCGGCAGACCCTTAAGAGCTCTAGTTATTCCAGTCTAGGCAAGATCCACCTTAAGCCTATACTCGCTAACATTATGGTTACGTGCCCTGCTGGTCAAACGCCTGCTTGTATTGCTTAAAAAATATATAAAAAGTATCTTAAGTACAACCATTAGAATATGTTTACAAATTTTGGTACCAATCAGACTTTTGCTTACCTACCCTGTAAGAAATTAAAGTTAGTAAACTCATACTTACTTTTAATGAAAATTTTACAAGGTCACATTGTAAAATTAAACGAACTCAGAAGCTCTTATAATTGGTTCTGTAAGATCTAGATATATCTTCTTCTTTGTATGAGCTAAGCTGCCAAGCTCTGGTGTCGAGTTTTCAAGCCACCTGTAGGCCTCTGACTTGACTACTATAGATAGATAGAAAACCTATATATATATCTGAGAGCCTTACTCCACAAACTAAGAAGATATTTTACCTCGCACGTGAATATTGTAAAACTAATAACTATAGATTCTGCTGGGTTACTCATGGTAAAATATACATGCGCTATAAAGAAGGATCTCCTTTGATAAAAATTAATGGCGAAGATGATCTACATAAACTAAAAAGCACTTGACTAGATTTTTTGCTATGTTGTTTTGCTATGATTCTATTTGTGTTTGTTAATTTATTTATAACTAAGTATTATTATGCATGTATATACTACAATATGTTAGCTATAGCTTTTAAGAATATAAATCAGAAGTACACGCCCTCTATACACTTACTATCACTTACTTTACTATACTCAAAAATGTTTAACTATTCACATTTAGCAATATCAGTAATAGTTACTATTAGATACTACCTTCACACACATAACATATGGCAATGCAGAGAGACGGATATAGTCGGAATTGCAATCTTTGTTTACCTTTATAAATTCTATAATTATGTCATTGATGTAGCGATATCAGGATATAATAGAAATAAATTTACAATAAGATTTCCTGATACACTTTATTCCCAGGCCCATATTTTGCCAACATTTATTACTTTTTATTCAGTTAATGGATAATAGTTTTATCATATCGGAGGTTGACAACACAGCTATAATTGAATGTCTATCGCTGAATGAAACGAATGAATGTAGCAAATTACTTAAATGCAATTCTTTTCAAATAAACTCTCTTATAGTTGTATCTGTAAATATTAGAAGTATAAACTGTAATTTTGACTATTTTGTATCGACAATGGCTAATGTTGACGTATCTGTGGATGTTTTTGTATTAAGTGAATGCTGGACAAACCCAAATAATAAGCCGCCCAGTCTTACAGGATATAACATGTTTTGGTCACAAAAATTTTATAATCAGAATGATGGCGTGGTAGTGTATATAAGACAAGATTTAGAAGTATCTGTACACGAACCAGAATGCGATGAAGGCAATTGTCTTGTTATTAATTTATTACCCGATTACACTATATTAGGTACATATAGGCCATATTGTTTTAAAGACACTAAAAAGTACTTACATTCATTAGATACAATACTGAAAAATACAAAAACAGCCAATGTCATATTAACAGGTGATATTAATATTGATACGCTAGGAGACAATTTATCAAAAACTTCACAGGATTACTTAAATTTAATGGCATATCATGGGCTTCGGCCGGGTATTACACGGGCAACTCACGGTAAGACATGCCTTGATCATTTTATGGTCAAAACTTCTAGATCATGGAAATCAGTAATATTTGACCAAAAGATCACTGATCATTCTACTATTATGTTATACATTAATAATACTTTTATTACTAGAACACCTAAAACTTATACTAAAATATTAACTGACTTTAAAGGTATAGAGAACGAACTAATTAATGAGAAGTGGCAGGACTTACTTGTAGTAGACGATGTTAATCAGGCGTTAAATTTATTTACGACTAAATTTTTGCAAATCATTGACAGTAATAAACAGACAAGAGTAATATCTAAGAAAAACCAACCACTTAAACCTTGGATTACAATAGGTATTTTAAAATGCATTCGTAAAAGAGATAAACTTCATATGAAACTTAAAAAATCACCGGATGACCAAGTATTTAAAGATAAATACAAAAACTATAGAAATATATGTAACTCAATAATTAAAAGACTTAAAATAGAATATTACAAGAGTAAACTAAAAGCTAACAAGGGGAACATTAAGGAAACCTGGAATATAATTAAAGAAGTTTGTAATTTTAAAAAAGCTAGCAAACCATCTATAGAATTACTCAAATGTCATAACTCTCAAATACAGTCGCTTAACGAGGTCAACGCGTATTTCACTTCTATTGGCCGTAAGCTAGCTGATAATATTATGAATAACTTAGGCAAATCAGAACAAGATTTAGCAGCTCTGGCTCATGAACAAGATGCGCCGGTATATTCTATGTCCTTTGAGCCGACTGACCCGTTTGAAGTACAGAGTATAATCCTAAGTTTAAAATCAAACAGTGCCCCGGGTACAGACAGTATTACATCCAATATTCTAAAGACTTTTGTTAAATACTTGGCCATACCAATCACACATATTTGTAACCTTAGTTTTTCTTCAGGTACATTCCCTAATGCATTAAAGCAAGCTCTTGTATGCCCAATTTACAAATCTGGGGACAAACATAACCCATCTAATTATAGGCCGATTTCGCTCCTGTCAAATCTCTCCAAGGTTATCGAAAAGCTCGTGAAAAAGCGTGTCATGACATATCTTGAACATAATAATCTTTTAAGTGCAAACCAGTATGGGTTTAGAGAGAACAGATCGACAGAAGATGCAGTTTTAAAATTGATGTCATTAATTACAACGTACATGGATAATAAATATAAGTGTACTGGAGTATTCCTTGATTTGCAGAAGGCATTCGATACGGTTTCTACCCCCATTTTATTGTCAAAGCTCGAAAATGTTGGTATAAGGGGTTTACCCTTGAAATGGTTTACTGATTATCTTACAGATAGATCGCAGTCTGTCAAAGTAGAGGGGTTTGTAAGTGACAAGGACTACTGTTCTTTTGGCGTCCCACAGGGCAGCACTCTTGGGCCAACCCTATTTTTAATATATATTAATAGCCTCTGTAAAAAAATGTCAACTGGCTTAGACCTTATTGTGTTTGCGGATGACACAGTGTTGCTATGTCATGATAAAACGTGGCCGAAAGTCAAAATTCTTACAGAAAACTGTCTAGCTAGTGTCACTAGTTGGCTAGAAGATAATCTTCTAACGATCAATACTAGTAAAACTAAGTATATGTGCTTTAGTAAGCGTTCCACAGGTAAACCTCGTGATAATTTTAGTATTAAAATACATACATTTCCATGTAACCGAACCTCCAGTAATTCTAAGCATTGCCAGTGTTCGGTTTTAACTAGGGTAGGTTCAATTAAATACCTCGGCATTGTAGTGGATGATAACCTTACCTGGCATGAACACATTAACTCATTGGCTTCGAGAGTGCGGAAACTTATTTATATATTTAAAACATTGAGGACTGTAGCTGATACAAATCTTGTCACTCAAACCTATAAAGCGCTCTGCGAGTGTATTATCAGGTATGGCGTGTGTGTGTGGGGTAGCGCAGACAAAACCCACTTGTTGACTGTTGAACGAGCTCAACGCTCAGTTCTTAAGGTTATGCTGAGTCTACCTTATAGACACCCTACTTACCTGGTTTACGATAAAGCTAACGTATTGTCAATTAGAAAACTATTTGTTTTTGAGAGTATACGGAGATTTCATAAGACGGTAGACCTTAAACAGATTAATAGCAATATTAACAGAAGGAGATATCCTAAGCAGTCCATACCTTTTGTTAAATCTCAGTATACAAAAAAGCAATATATGACGTTAGTGCCTCTTATATACAATTTGATAAATAAAGATGGCAAGATTGATAAGTTAACTGACAGGGAACTCAAAAAATACATGTACAACTGGCTTAAATCACTAGACTACGAACAGCTTGAGAAAACTATTGAAAGCCTCTATAAATAAGTATAAACAAACAACTTGTCATATTACTAGATTTTATTCAAGCCAACCTGTATACTCATATTTTATAAACTCGTAATGTATCTCCATCTAATCTCTTTTTGCGCTTATTCATGACTCCTTTAGGATTAAGGGTTAAGCTGAGGCACTAAACTTACATACACTTTACAACTTACACACAAACATACACACAAAGTCACACACACACTAGCACACACACTAACACACACATACACACTTTGCACATACACAACACACACAAACATATACACGCACTGTGTGGAGGACTGTCACACCTGCTTTGTCTGGTCGTATTCAGTCCTACTATTATGTATATGTACTTACACTTTGGCACTTACTATTACAAACACAACATATGCGTGCATATTATTATCTGTAACCTATGTATAGCATATCATTAATATTTTTATATTAATTAATATTTTCATTAATATTTTTATATTTTTTTCCTTTCATTTAAAAGTTGTTTTAGTTTGGATTTATATATAAACAATTATTTGCCTTTTTTCAAAAATGTTGACTTAAGTTTCAAACAACTATGTTTGCAAAACTAAATATAACTTACTAGTACTTTGATGAATAGATTTATATAAACTAACTTTGTATTTCCAATTTTCAAAATTTGCCAAACAACTTGTAAATTTATTAATTATATTTTAGTTTTTAAATACATCATATGTAAATGGATAGATTAATTTTTTTTGGGAGAAGACATTGGCTTCCAATATACAGTTCTTACAACTAGTTTGGAAGCCTTTGGATTCCTTAAATTTTATTGATTTAAATTTTACTTACCATGTCAAATAAAGATTTTGTTGTTTTTTGTTGTTGTTTATAGATAGATAGATAGAAAATTCTTTATTGGACACATTATTTAAAATAAAGATACAACTTAAAATTTAAAAGAATAATTAACACTAATTATTATCTACACATATAGAATCGAATATGAAAACTTTCGAGACCAGAGCTTGACCATTTAGCTCATACAAAGAAGAAGTCTTTTGTAGTACAAATTTCTAAAATTGACGAGATATATAATATCGAAAAATAATATTTCAATGAAATTAATAGTTTAAGACCTTGTAACCTACCCACCTGATTGTTCAAGTATTTGGCTAATATTTGTGATAAGCATTTTTTATAAATAAAGAGATATTAAAATTCTTAATTAGTTTGTACTTAATATCCAGTAGGTTATTTTTTACATTGAATGGCTTTACGCTTCACAATTCACCTGATGGTGATCGATAGAGTGCGCTTGCCCAAAAGAAACCATATAAGAATATGACTGTGGGAGGGTGAAAAAGAAAGGGACGGCAGAAGAAAGTATGGATGGTTTGAAGAAGTGTAAGTATGACAGAGGTGTAGAATCGTATAAGTCGAGTCAATAAAGAAAACTTTTGTAAGTTCGTCTCCTCTCACTTGCATAAACAAATGAGTGTGAGAGGGAGGAAGCGAAAACTTAAGGACAAAATTTAGATTTTACAGCTTTTTCACTATAAATCGTAATCGTTTCGGTAAAAAGATATAAAAAGTAGGTTAAAAGCTGTCTAAAGAACCACTCTAGAATATAATATTTATTTTGGTACCAATCAGACTTATGAATTAGAAATTAATCTGGTCCAAAAATAATCGTTTACGATTTATAGCGAAAAACTGTAAACTCAAAATTTTGTCCTTTATTGACGCGAGTTAAATATTATGCTATATAGACCTATGTGTGGTCGTGTGGAAGTAGGAATAAGTTGAAAGAGAAAATTAATTCATAGAGAAGATTATTTTATAGTGCATTTACATTTCTAGGTAATTCAATACCTATAGCTTTTAAAAACACACACTTATTAACATATCTGGACGAGAGAGCTGCACTCCTAAAGTTATCTATAAAATGTTTCATATTATCTACTCTCCAAGCGCAATTATCGTTTAGTATTAACAAACTTTGTATACAGACGCTGGTTATTTTAAACGGTTGAGTTACATTATTATTTACATTTATTTTATACTGACTAAATTCTTCAGGTACCATCCCAATATTTTCGAAGAGCATTTTTTTAACCACGCGACCTGTAAAGGGGCATATAATCGATCCCTCAAAATCGAATCTTTCATAAAACTCAAAAAATCCTCTGAAAACTTCAAACAGACTTTCATTTCGTCTCGAAACTGTGTAATTTCTTTGAAAAGCGACGTTATAATGATTCGTACTTTCCAGTTTAAGTTCCGGATAACCGTTTTGAAGTTGTAAAACCGAGGGTAGTATTGAAATCTGTTGCAGATAGAATATCACCATCAGCATCATGCAGTAGCTGGTCAAATGTTTGGGCTTAATGAGTTTACGTAGCTTGGCCCAGTGTTTGATTACAACAGCTAGTTTGAAAGCTCGCTGGTCTAAGCTCAACAAGTATTGTAGAAGCTCGCTCTCGTAACTACCCTCATGTTTGAAGTTGACGTCGCATGTCACGTTGAATGGTTGGAAGTGGAAAGTGATGGCTGGGAGCCTGGCTCTGGTGTGAATGTCTTGGTATATGTGTGGGGAGGCTTCGAAGGCTGTAGTGGCTAGGTTGATGACGTCACCAGGCTGTGGTTGCGGGAAGAAGACGGTGAGATCAAGGTCGCTGGAGGCGGCGCCCAGGCCAGTGGCTAGCGAGCCGAAAAGCTTCACTTTGCTCCCTGAGAACATAGAGTAGGTGCTTACACTGACGGGGTCTTTATGTACCTGTATCTACTCGTATATTCAAGACTAACTTTAAAATTAGATTTATTTATATTAACAGTTCAAAATTAAGATACATTATTCTAATGCCCTGCGGCACAGGCTCGCAAGAGAACTGCAGCGGGGCACAGCTCCCACAACGCAACAACAAACAAAAATACATTTATGTAAATTGGTATGTACGCTGCAAATGATAAAATGAAATAACAATATTCGAGTCTATTCTATTTGTCAAACAAAAGTGCACGTACGAAGGGATAAGTCTACATATATTTACTGAACCTGTACGCTGCAAGGTGCACTACGCCCTGCTATAAGACTCCTAGGAGACTGTGTTGCAGGATCGTAGGAATTCCTGATCCATTAAGCATTCATACTTTTTAAAAGCTAAATGCACGGCGTTCGGACGACGGCTTCTAAGGGTCAGCTCACACCGAGACGCGACGCTGCGCGCAGATTTTACATAAAGCGTCTCAAAATATACTTTATTTATTAGGTACACGAAAAGATACACATTTCATTGTGAGAATTCAGATACGTTGCGCTGCGCAGCGCTGCACCTCGAGACGCCTCGCGGCTTGTTCTCACAATGAAATGTGTACCTTTTCGTGTAGTAAATAAAGTATAATTTTGACTCTCTTTATGTAAAATCTGCGCGCAGCGTCGCGTCTCGTCGCGTCTCGGTGTGAGCTGACCCTAAGTGTTAAAAAGTTCCAAAGTAGATATAATTCCACTCCAAATGTTGTCCATATCAGACTTAGTAATATACGAGAAACAAACATATCAACATACACCAGTAGGGGTGTACGTTATGCATTCATAATAATATCTAGTATTTACCTACATAGCTGCGCGTCTCAGTATTACGGGCGTTAATCCGGCGTTATAAAACTATCTCCATACATCTTCATCGAAATCAGCCGTTCGAGCGTGAAGAAGTAACAAACGTACAAAAATTCGCTTTTATCATAATAGTATTCCCCTGTTCCCCAATGACTACAATCTAGCCATTTTCCGGTTCCTTCTAGATAAGCACGATCCACCGTAGACCTCAATATCACTTACCATCAGGTGAATTGTGGTGAAGCGCTGGCGCTGACCTATTCGGAGTAAAAAAAAAAGTAATAAGTACCAATGATTAATACCTGGCCACACAGTGTTAAGGGTACCCTCCACAGTCCGCTGCACCTCCGACAGATCCTTCATCAGGTGTTCCGGTGCCACCACGCTTCTGACCACCTCCTCCACTTGGACATCGAAGCAGTCTTGAGGATATACGGAGTGCAGGGAGGCCGGTGAATGGGTGTGCGCAGCGGATGATGTTAGAAGAATGAATATAATACCTATTTAAATTAGGATTAAATTAGTTGGTTTTGATATCTCGATTCAATTTCATTTTATTCCGACTAAGATTTACGAGTATAAAAATGAATTATATTAGTATACGTATATATACATATAAACCTAGCAATTTAAGACACAAGATAGTTTTACAATATGTTTGATCTCATTTAAAACTTACCTAAAACATGTACCTATTTATAGACAACTAGCTGACCCGGCAAACGTTGTTTTGCCTTAAAAATATATAGTAGAAGATTCTCAGACCTACTGAATACGCATATGAAATTTGGTGAAAATCGGTCAAGCCGTTTCGGAGGAGTACGGTAACTAACATTGTGTCATGGAAATTTTATAATTCTTTATTGGACACATAAATAAAAAAGGCACAGTAAAAGACAATTAACTTAAAATTAGTGTACCACAATTGGCGGCCTTATCGCTTAAAGCGATCTCTTCCAGGCAACCTTTAGATGGAAAGGAATTTATAAACGACTAAAGAAGGACGTAGTGTACAATAAAAATAATAAAAAACATACATATAATATTAATAATCTTATCTTAATTTATATAAATCTCGTGTCACAATGTTTGTCCTCAATGGACTCCTAGACCACTTAACCGATTATAATAAAATTCGCACACCATGTGCAGTTCGATCCAACTTGAGAGATAGGATAGTTTAAATCTCAAATAATAGTCGCAATTTTAATTTATTGCTAATATAATTTGTTATAATTAACTGTAAGTAACCTATCTAGCTATATAGTAATTGAATTATCAATGAATTAATTCGTAAAAATGAAGTATTTTTTTGACGTGACAACGTCTTAAATTAGGTTGCGGCTGGGAGTCACTTATGAAAAAGTGTAACGCCCGGTAACGTTACGATGAGTCACCGAACGAGAGAGAGGCCCGCCGAATGCCTTGCGTCTCTCTCCCACTCAACTATGATCGGTCTGCCGCGCGCGCAGCACGCGGCAGACGTTGTCACGTAAAATCTTCGCCCGTAAAACCGACTTTACAGGCAATCATTTTTTTTACGTGTAACTCCTAACCAAAAAGAAACTTGGCAATAACTAACCTTAGGCCTATATTACTTAAAGTAGGCGACCATACGTTTTTATCAAATCGCTAGTGCCTTGAAAATTCGCAAAACGGACACAACCGTCAACGACGTCTGCCCTCACGCGTCTGCCCGCGTTCGGGTCGCGCACTCAGCTATGAGCCACTTCTTCCCCACCGCACCTACCCCGCTCCCCCCACGCCCTGCATTTTGACTCTGCATTTTAAATCTGTGATATCTTCGAAAATATTTATTTAATTTACATGCTGTAAAAAGCCATATTGATCTTTATTAAATGCACAATGTATTTAAGATACTTAATTGGCTAAGGATTAATACTGTATTGCTTAAAATCGCTTCGTAAATAAGCCATTATTTCTCGTACAAAGTAAAGGATAAAAAATGGTTATTGTGGGTTATTCCTAAGAGATAAACATATACCATCACGGACTTTTTTGTAGACCTTTTTAAGTTGTACAATACTGTAAATTGTTTTGATCTATCTTGTAGGATTCAGTCAGCGTTTGCAATGTAAGCGCAAAAAATGTGTTTTTTTTACAACCTCACATTAAAAACCTCAAAAATTGTAGCCTATGTGTTATTCTGATGTATAAGCTATTATATATAAAATTACTATATTCAAATCCATTCAGTAGTTTTTACGTGAAAGAGTAACAAACATCCATACATCCATACTTACAAACTTTCGCCTTTTATAATAGTAGTAGGATATGTGGTTAAGTATAGGCAGCTTCGATATATTATTATGATTATGCGTGCTTTAGCTGCTCCCCAAGTCTCGTGTTTAAGATTCTGGCTTCAATAATAGCCACTGTTATCAGTGGCGATAGACACAAAAATTACTAACCTCAGTGCCGCGACAGTACAGTGAACTAGGATATTCTCTGTCTATTCTGTCATTCAAAACAGCTCTGACGTCAGAACGTGAAATAGTAACTAACATCAATACTATAAATCTATTCAACAAAGAAAATATTTGAAAGTTCGTGTCTATTTGCTCGCACTCATTAGCTAATCCAAGAGAGAGGATGTATACTTTTAAATGTTTTCTTTATTGACTCGAGTTATAAGTTTGCATGTAGGTATATATGTTACGAATTTTTCAACGAAGACATTTTGTGAAATCTAGTTTTAAGTAGGGAAAGGCTTAGTGAAAACTAGTTTTAAGAGCGTTGGTCATCCAGCGGCAAGATGAGTCGACGACATTAAAGCTATCGCGGGTCCAACCTGGACTAGATTGGCACAGGACCGAGACACATGGCGTGACAGGAGAGAGGCCTATACCCAGCAATGGGATAGAATCGGCTGTGGGTGATGATGATGATGATGAAGTAGGGAAATCGCGTTTATATCTTAAACGCGTTAAATCTTGTCTTAACTGTAACCTATACTATATGAATGATATGTACGTGAGGTTGTGTGCCTCACATATTTTCAATAGTCATATTAACCTTTCAATCGTAATATTAATTAATTAAAAATAAGTACCTATGTGATTTATTTGTGACAATAAAAGATAATAACGGTTATTTTTATTGTGTTTATCTAGCTCATATAGCTTAGGCATATAGCAGGGTTCATAGCGTAAGTTTAATAACCGACCTGTGTGCTGGCTCGGACCTTATCTTTGACGGTGACTGTAGGTAGGTCTAGCTAGTATACCAATGTGTATTCATCGATCCACCATATTGACCTAGTGCAAGTTGGTGGGTCATTGAAATTATACATTCAAGAGTCCAATTTTTGATATCGCTGTCATTACAATAAAACAATACAAAATAGGATTTTTTAAATCTTAAACAGGTTTCGACTAAATTATTAACCAAATGGGAAGCAAATAATTGACCAAGTGCGAATCGAGAACATGCGTAAAGGGTTCCGTACCATTTTATTTCTTCTTCTTCGTATGAGCTAAGAGGCCCAGCTCTGGTATCGAGAGTGGTTCAGCCACCCGAAGGCCATTATTTATTATTATTAGTTATCCATTCACCATTTTCTTTAAAAAGTGGCGAATAACACGTTTATTGTACGGGAGCCCCCTTACTATTTTGTATTTTTAGTATTTGTTGTTTGTTATAGCGGCACCGGAAACACATAACTTGTGAAAATTTCAACTTTCTAGCTATCTTAATTTCTGAGGTTCAGCCTGGTGACAAACAGACAGACAGCGGAGGCTTAGCAATACGGAGCCCTAAAAGTCCCTTCAAATAAAAAAAATATTTTCTTTTTTCCATCCGTATATGACGGAGACATGCACGAGGTAATAAACATACAGGTAGGACAAAAATGAGAGACTTAGAAATTGAGAGCAAGACTTGAGATTCCTTTCTTTCATGTGGTTCAAAAATTACGAACTCACCTGATAACTTTGCCATAACTGAAGAACATTTAGAAGACAAGTGTGACCTATAAATTTTCTAGTGACTAGTTCCGCAACTTTACCGGCGAATGGATTCCCACTACTATCCTAGAGTAAACTTATCAATCAACTAAGCTGTAGGTAAATAAACGCGAGTAAACAATCAGGCGTATAAAAACTCCAAGGTGCAGACGCGATGCGGAAAACCAGCGTGTCTCTGCGTCGCTGGACAAAACTTTTACAATTTTCTGATGATGTGCCTTTTTGTGTCTCTGATGAACTTATACAAAAACTCTTCCGCGCCACAGTTTCCTTTGTCAGTACTCAGTACTTACTGAGACGGTCAGGTTATTACTTATTTAAAGTCTTTTAAAAATGTAATTGTAACTCTAAAACTTGCTTACATACAACTATTGCAATGCCTGCTATAATATGCCACTGTTTAAGTTATTAACATTCCTGCTAATAGTTCTGTAAAAGTATAATTTACTTAAGAATAATATAATGTATTCATTTCACAGTACTAGGATTATATAATATCAATGTAGGTACACTAGGTTCGTGCGGTTAAATTGTAATTACTTATGATCAATAAAGATATTGATCATATGTAATTACAATGTATGTATCTTATACATATATTAATATATATAAAACATATTTTAAGTTATATAATATTTGTCATGAATGTATGTATGTATATAAATTAGATTTTTAGTAAAAAATAATTGTAAATTGACTTGCCCAGTACGGTGCGATGCCGTAAGGTTAATAAACGTTTTGATTTTGATTTTTTGATTTTGATTTTCGATTCACTGTCGAAGTTCCGAGGATTCGCACAAAGCGTTTTGCTTCTACCTTCATTGTGAGAACTGCGAAGCTTTGGAACTCTCTTCCTGAATCTCTTTTTCCCGAGAAGTACAATTTGGGGGTCTTCAAATCTAGAGTAAATAGGTTCCTTCTAGGCAAGCGTGTTACATCTTAGAACACAGTCAAGCTTAACATCAGGCTAGCTGCGGTCAAACGTACCTAAGCCTATTAAAAAAAAAAAAAAAAAAAAATGGTAAGTACAAGAAATATGTAAGAGACCACATTTTACTAAAAGTTAAATATACTTAAATCCGGAAAACTTCCTGCCCGAGGTACAGACTATCGATGGCTGGAAAGAACTAGTATTTTATAATACTTCGGTAACTGGTAATATTCTACATTCGTTCGGTTTTGAATTCTTCCTACTAATATAATAAATGCGAAAGATTGTGCGTGTGTGTACATGTTTGTTACTTCTTTACGTTCAAACGTCTGAACCGATTTTGATGAAATTTGGTATGGAAATGGATACTTTTTATCCGAAAAACGTTACTGGTTCCCGTGGGATCCGCAAATAACTTCAAAATCTATGTTACTCCTGTACACTCAAATGCCTCGTCCGATTATGATAAACAATTTTTGAGGAAATTTGGTATGGAGAAAGCTTAGATTCTGGATTAAAACACATATTTTTTATCCCGGGTAACACCGCGGGGCACAACTTGTATTAAATAAATGTATTATTTTTACAGAATAAACTTTAAATAATATTAATGTTTTTAAAATAAAATAAACCTTAAATATTTATTTTATAAAAATATTTATTTCGCAAGGTAATATACATTTAAATTAAGTATTCATATTCATGTTACATTAATAACATGTGACATGAACACGATTTATTAATGTAATACTATATTTAATTTAGAAAATTAATATAATTTAAATTTAATCATGTTAAAAAAAATCGACTTTAAAACGAAACTTACCTGTAACTACCAAGTGAAACTAAAAACTTAGTTATTAATATTAGTTACTTGAAAACACCAAATTTAAAGTACTTTCATGGACATTAATAAACAATTTCCGTTTATTTTCAGTTGGTCAGATTTTCAAATGGTCAGATATTCAAATAGTCACTTTTCCAAATCGTCACTCTTTCAAATCGTCTGCTTTGGTACAGTCAATTCCAACAATGACCACACCATCATTTTTTTTATTTTTCCATGAAAAATAATTCATAAGATCAGTAAACTATGAGTCACAGTTTTCCAGAATCGACCCTTTACAAGGACTTTGAAGACAATCCTTATAAAAAAATGAGCGTTCTTGGTCGTATTTGGGTTTTAGTTTTGAACTTTATCTTTTAAATAATTATTGACATTGATTCTCCTTAATCTTATTTAATAAACCTATTTTGTGAAAACTGAATAACAATGGCCACATGATGCTCTTCAAAGTCACTTCAAAATGAAGAAATCGGAAATTGATGTTTTAGCATCAGTACCGCCGTTGTAATCCGTACAAAATACTTTGTACAGGTCGCGGTACGATATATTTCAAAGGATGAACAAAAGAAAAAGATTTTAACAGATCTTCTTTCCCAAAAAAACACTGGACTCGAGTGTGTGCAAAGACTTGTAAATTTAACTTTTACGTAATGTTGCGACGTTTATATAAACTAGGTAAATGTTAAAAAATTTTAACATTACTAGGTACATTTTTATTTTTGTCAATAAGGTAGAGATAAGATTTTTCGTTTGTTTGTAAGTTACTTAAGTTTAACATTCATATTATTTATAATATTAAATACATTAATAACTATGAAAAACTAAATTATTGCATTGTTTCACTTTATTGATTTACTGAAAAAAGAATCAGAATACCAAGATATTCGGATAAAAAAGCAGAATTAAAGTGTGACCAGAAAACGACGTCTAAGGTAGAGATAAGATTTTTCGTTGTTTGTAAGTTACTTAAGTTTAACATTCATATTCATATTATTTATAATATTAAATAAATTAATAACTATAAAAAACTAAAAAATTGTACAGACCAGGGTGCAAACACACACACACGCACATTTTAATACACCTACACACACAGCACGGTGTCAAACATATAAAAAATGCACTATTTTTGTGAACGACTGTACTCTGGTCATTTGAAAGACTGACATTTTGAAAATCTGACCAAATGAAAGTCTGACGTTTTGAAAATCTGACCAACTGAAAATAAACGACAATTTCTTATCAGCTATTTTTTCAGTCGTATCAAAAAATGATATTAAGACAAAATAAGACTTACTTCTGAAAAGTTCCATGTCCTCTAGAAGACGTCCATGCCGTGTATAGGCTTACAAATCAATAAATTAACAATGTACACGTCAAAAATTAAATTCACATTAATTTGCAATTATGGGCTTTCCGATTCTGGTTTACTCTAGTACATTTCCATACATCATCTTGGAATATTTTGGTGGGCATTCGAGTTACATAGATAAGCACCTATTGCTGATTCATTTATAAATCTGTGGGTCCGTCCACTAATCACGTGAGGGTCGAAAGGCGCGCGATAATATTCCCGGTGCAGATCCATTTTTTACTGAGACACGATAATTTAAATTAGCTTGCAAAATATTTGGAGGGAAAATTTGAAATTGGAATGTGCCTATGTTTACTTATAAATAATCATATTTTTTAAAATAGGTTTAAACTGGCCAGCCTCTCATTCATAAAAACTTTTTTCGTTAAATTATCTGAGTGGCCTGGGTATGTCACATGTCAAAAGTAGTGTTGGGTGTCGTTTAATAGGTTTTCGGGAGTCGGAACCTAATTAGTGAATTTCCATAAATTTAAATTGTATTTGTGTTAGATCTTAGATACTAAAGCCACTGTTAAAAGGTATGACGTTATTAAGAAATGAATCTGTATGTTCGCACGAAGCCTCCCTCGAGGACAAGAGATAAGATTTTTCGTTTGTTTGTAAGTTACTTAAGTTTAACATTCATATTATTTATAATATTAAATACATTAATAACTATGAAAAACTAAATTATTGCATTGTTTCACTTTATTGATTTACTGAAAAAAGAATCAGAATACCAAGATATTCGGATAAAAAAGCAGAATTAAAGTGTGACCAGAAAACGACGTCTAAGGTAGAGATAAGATTTTTCGTTGTTTGTAAGTTACTTAAGTTTAACATTCATATTCATATTATTTATAATATTAAATAAATTAATAACTATAAAAAACTAAAAAATTGTACAGACCAGGGTGCAAACACACACACACGCACATTTTAATACACCTACACACACAGCACGGTGTCAAACATATAAAAAATGCACTATTTTTGTGAACGACTGTACTCTGGTCATTTGAAAGACTGACATTTTGAAAATCTGACCAAATGAAAGTCTGACGTTTTGAAAATCTGACCAACTGAAAATAAACGACAATTTCTTATCAGCTATTTTTTCAGTCGTATCAAAAAATGATATTAAGACAAAATAAGACTTACTTCTGAAAAGTTCCATGTCCTCTAGAAGACGTCCATGCCGTGTATAGGCTTACAAATCAATAAATTAACAATGTACACGTCAAAAATTAAAT
Organism: Mellilla xanthometata; assembly: GCA_035578125.1. Lineage (NCBI taxonomy): Eukaryota > Metazoa > Arthropoda > Insecta > Lepidoptera > Geometridae > Mellilla > Mellilla xanthometata. The sequence goes on from JAPUBQ010000010.1 coordinate 14,360,726, forward strand.
TCACATTAATTTGCAATTATGGGCTTTCCGATTCTGGTTTACTCTAGTACATTTCCATACATCATCTTGGAATATTTTGGTGGGCATTCGAGTTACATAGATAAGCACCTATTGCTGATTCATTTATAAATCTGTGGGTCCGTCCACTAATCACGTGAGGGTCGAAAGGCGCGCGATAATATTCCCGGTGCAGATCCATTTTTTACTGAGACACGATAATTTAAATTAGCTTGCAAAATATTTGGAGGGAAAATTTGAAATTGGAATGTGCCTATGTTTACTTATAAATAATCATATTTTTTAAAATAGGTTTAAACTGGCCAGCCTCTCATTCATAAAAACTTTTTTCGCTAAATTATCTGAGTGGCCTGGGTATGTCACATGTCAAAAGTAGTGTTGGGTGTCGTTTAATAGGTTTTCGGGAGTCGGAACCTAATTAGTGAATTTCCATAAATTTAAATTGTATTTGTGTTAGATCTTAGATACTAAAGCCACTGTTAAAAGGTATGACGTTATTAAGAAATGAATCTGTATGTTCGCACGAAGCCTCCCTCGAGGACAAGAGATAAGATTTTTCGTTTGTTTGTAAGTTACTTAAGTTTAACATTCATATTATTTATAATATTAAATACATTAATAACTATGAAAAACTAAATTATTGCATTGTTTCACTTTATTGATTTACTGAAAAAAGAATCAGAATACCAAGATATTCGGATAAAAAAGCAGAATTAAAGTGTGACCAGAAAACGACGTCTAAGGTAGAGATAAGATTTTACGTTGTTTGTAAGTTACTTAAGTTTAACATTCATATTCATATTATTTATAATATTAAATAAATTAATAACTATAAAAAACTAAAAAATTGTACAGACCAGGGTGCAAACACACACACACGCACATTTTAATACACCTACACACACAGCACGGTGTCAAACATATAAAAAATGCACTATTTTTGTGAACGACTGTACTCTGGTCATTTGAAAGACTGACATTTTGAAAATCTGACCAAATGAAAGTCTGACGTTTTGAAAATCTGACCAACTGAAAATAAACGACAATTTCTTATCAGCTATTTTTTCAGTCGTATCAAAAAATGATATTAAGACAAAATAAGACTTACTTCTGAAAAGTTCCATGTCCTCTAGAAGACGTCCATGCCGTGTATAGGCTTACAAATCAATAAATTAACAATGTACACGTCAAAAATTAAATTCACATTAATTTGCAATTATGGGCTTTCCGATTCTGGTTTACTCTAGTACATTTCCATACATCATCTTGGAATATTTTGGTGGGCATTCGAGTTACATAGATAAGCACCTATTGCTGATTCATTTATAAATCTGTGGGTCCGTCCACTAATCACGTGAGGGTCGAAAGGCGCGCGATAATATTCCCGGTGCAGATCCATTTTTTACTGAGACACGATAATTTAAATTAGCTTGCAAAATATTTGGAGGGAAAATTTGAAATTGGAATGTGCCTATGTTTACTTATAAATAATCATATTTTTTAAAATAGGTTTAAACTGGCCAGCCTCTCATTCATAAAAACTTTTTTCGCTAAATTATCTGAGTGGCCTGGGTATGTCACATGTCAAAAGTAGTGTTGGGTGTCGTTTAATAGGTTTTCGGGAGTCGGAACCTAATTAGTGAATTTCCATAAATTTAAATTGTATTTGTGTTAGATCTTAGATACTAAAGCCACTGTTAAAAGGTATGACGTTATTAAGAAATGAATCTGTATGTTCGCACGAAGCCTCCCTCGAGGACAAGAGATAAGATTTTTCGTTTGTTTGTAAGTTACTTAAGTTTAACATTCATATTATTTATAATATTAAATACATTAATAACTATGAAAAACTAAATTATTGCATTGTTTCACTTTATTGATTTACTGAAAAAAGAATCAGAATACCAAGATATTCGGATAAAAAAGCAGAATTAAAGTGTGACCAGAAAACGACGTCTAAGGTAGAGATAAGATTTTTCGTTGTTTGTAAGTTACTTAAGTTTAACATTCATATTCATATTATTTATAATATTAAATAAATTAATAACTATAAAAAACTAAAAAATTGTACAGACCAGGGTGCAAACACACACACACGCACATTTTAATACACCTACACACACAGCACGGTGTCAAACATATAAAAAATGCACTATTTTTGTGAACGACTGTACTCTGGTCATTTGAAAGACTGACATTTTGAAAATCTGACCAAATGAAAGTCTGACGTTTTGAAAATCTGACCAACTGAAAATAAACGACAATTTCTTATCAGCTATTTTTTCAGTCGTATCAAAAAATGATATTAAGACAAAATAAGACTTACTTCTGAAAAGTTCCATGTCCTCTAGAAGACGTCCATGCCGTGTATAGGCTTACAAATCAATAAATTAACAATGTACACGTCAAAAATTAAATTCACATTAATTTGCAATTATGGGCTTTCCGATTCTGGTTTACTCTAGTACATTTCCATACATCATCTTGGAATATTTTGGTGGGCATTCGAGTTACATAGATAAGCACCTATTGCTGATTCATTTATAAATCTGTGGGTCCGTCCACTAATCACGTGAGGGTCGAAAGGCGCGCGATAATATTCCCGGTGCAGATCCATTTTTTACTGAGACACGATAATTTAAATTAGCTTGCAAAATATTTGGAGGGAAAATTTGAAATTGGAATGTGCCTATGTTTACTTATAAATAATCATATTTTTTAAAATAGGTTTAAACTGGCCAGCCTCTCATTCATAAAAACTTTTTTCGTTAAATTATCTGAGTGGCCTGGGTATGTCACATGTCAAAAGTAGTGTTGGGTGTCGTTTAATAGGTTTTCGGGAGTCGGAACCTAATTAGTGAATTTCCATAAATTTAAATTGTATTTGTGTTAGATCTTAGATACTAAAGCCACTGTTAAAAGGTATGACGTTATTAAGAAATGAATCTGTATGTTCGCACGAAGCCTCCCTCGAGGACAAGAGATAAGATTTTTCGTTTGTTTGTAAGTTACTTAAGTTTAACATTCATATTATTTATAATATTAAATACATTAATAACTATGAAAAACTAAATTATTGCATTGTTTCACTTTATTGATTTACTGAAAAAAGAATCAGAATACCAAGATATTCGGATAAAAAAGCAGAATTAAAGTGTGACCAGAAAACGACGTCTAAGGTAGAGATAAGATTTTTCGTTGTTTGTAAGTTACTTAAGTTTAACATTCATATTCATATTATTTATAATATTAAATAAATTAATAACTATAAAAAACTAAAAAATTGTACAGACCAGGGTGCAAACACACACACACGCACATTTTAATACACCTACACACACAGCACGGTGTCAAACATATAAAAAATGCACTATTTTTGTGAACGACTGTACTCTGGTCATTTGAAAGACTGACATTTTGAAAATCTGACCAAATGAAAGTCTGACGTTTTGAAAATCTGACCAACTGAAAATAAACGACAATTTCTTATCAGCTATTTTTTCAGTCGTATCAAAAAATGATATTAAGACAAAATAAGACTTACTTCTGAAAAGTTCCATGTCCTCTAGAAGACGTCCATGCCGTGTATAGGCTTACAAATCAATAAATTAACAATGTACACGTCAAAAATTAAATTCACATTAATTTGCAATTATGGGCTTTCCGATTCTGGTTTACTCTAGTACATTTCCATACATCATCTTGGAATATTTTGGTGGGCATTCGAGTTACATAGATAAGCACCTATTGCTGATTCATTTATAAATCTGTGGGTCCGTCCACTAATCACGTGAGGGTCGAAAGGCGCGCGATAATATTCCCGGTGCAGATCCATTTTTTACTGAGACACGATAATTTAAATTAGCTTGCAAAATATTTGGAGGGAAAATTTGAAATTGGAATGTGCCTATGTTTACTTATAAATAATCATATTTTTTAAAATAGGTTTAAACTGGCCAGCCTCTCATTCATAAAAACTTTTTTCGCTAAATTATCTGAGTGGCCTGGGTATGTCACATGTCAAAAGTAGTGTTGGGTGTCGTTTAATAGGTTTTCGGGAGTCGGAACCTAATTAGTGAATTTCCATAAATTTAAATTGTATTTGTGTTAGATCTTAGATACTAAAGCCACTGTTAAAAGGTATGACGTTATTAAGAAATGAATCTGTATGTTCGCACGAAGCCTCCCTCGAGGACAAGAGATAAGATTTTTCGTTTGTTTGTAAGTTACTTAAGTTTAACATTCATATTATTTATAATATTAAATACATTAATAACTATGAAAAACTAAATTATTGCATTGTTTCACTTTATTGATTTACTGAAAAAAGAATCAGAATACCAAGATATTCGGATAAAAAAGCAGAATTAAAGTGTGACCAGAAAACGACGTCTAAGGTAGAGATAAGATTTTTCGTTGTTTGTAAGTTACTTAAGTTTAACATTCATATTCATATTATTTATAATATTAAATAAATTAATAACTATAAAAAACTAAAAAATTGTACAGACCAGGGTGCAAACACACACACACGCACATTTTAATACACCTACACACACAGCACGGTGTCAAACATATAAAAAATGCACTATTTTTGTGAACGACTGTATTCTGGTCATTTGAAAGACTGACATTTTGAAAATCTGACCAAATGAAAGTCTGACGTTTTGAAAATCTGACCAACTGAAAATAAACGACAATTTCTTATCAGCTATTTTTTCAGTCGTATCAAAAAATGATATTAAGACAAAATAAGACTTACTTCTGAAAAGTTCCATGTCCTCTAGAAGACGTCCATGCCGTGTATAGGCTTACAAATCAATAAATTAACAATGTACACGTCAAAAATTAAATTCACATTAATTTGCAATTATGGGCTTTCCGATTCTGGTTTACTCTAGTACATTTCCATACATCATCTTGGAATATTTTGGTGGGCATTCGAGTTACATAGATAAGCACCTATTGCTGATTCATTTATAAATCTGTGGGTCCGTCCACTAATCACGTGAGGGTCGAAAGGCGCGCGATAATATTCCCGGTGCAGATCCATTTTTTACTGAGACACGATAATTTAAATTAGCTTGCAAAATATTTGGAGGGAAAATTTGAAATTGGAATGTGCCTATGTTTACTTATAAATAATCATATTTTTTAAAATAGGTTTAAACTGGCCAGCCTCTCATTCATAAAAACTTTTTTCGCTAAATTATCTGAGTGGCCTGGGTATGTCACATGTCAAAAGTAGTGTTGGGTGTCGTTTAATAGGTTTTCGGGAGTCGGAACCTAATTAGTGAATTTCCATAAATTTAAATTGTATTTGTGTTAGATCTTAGATACTAAAGCCACTGTTAAAAGGTATGACGTTATTAAGAAATGAATCTGTATGTTCGCACGAAGCCTCCCTCGAGGACAAGAGATAAGATTTTTCGTTTGTTTGTAAGTTACTTAAGTTTAACATTCATATTATTTATAATATTAAATACATTAATAACTATGAAAAACTAAATTATTGCATTGTTTCACTTTATTGATTTACTGAAAAAAGAATCAGAATACCAAGATATTCGGATAAAAAAGCAGAATTAAAGTGTGACCAGAAAACGACGTCTAAGGTAGAGATAAGATTTTTCGTTGTTTGTAAGTTACTTAAGTTTAACATTCATATTCATATTATTTATAATATTAAATAAATTAATAACTATAAAAAACTAAAAAATTGTACAGACCAGGGTGCAAACACACACACACGCACATTTTAATACACCTACACACACAGCACGGTGTCAAACATATAAAAAATGCACTATTTTTGTGAACGACTGTACTCTGGTCATTTGAAAGACTGACATTTTGAAAATCTGACCAAATGAAAGTCTGACGTTTTGAAAATCTGACCAACTGAAAATAAACGACAATTTCTTATCAGCTATTTTTTCAGTCGTATCAAAAAATGATATTAAGACAAAATAAGACTTACTTCTGAAAAGTTCCATGTCCTCTAGAAGACGTCCATGCCGTGTATAGGCTTACAAATCAATAAATTAACAATGTACACGTCAAAAATTAAATTCACATTAATTTGCAATTATGGGCTTTCCGATTCTGGTTTACTTTAGTACATTTCCATACATCATCTTGGAATATTTTGGTGGGCATTCGAGTTACATAGATAAGCACCTATTGCTGATTCATTTATAAATCTGTGGGTCCGTCCACTAATCACGTGAGGGTCGAAAGGCGCGCGATAATATTCCCGGTGCAGATCCATTTTTTACTGAGACACGATAATTTAAATTAGCTTGCAAAATATTTGGAGGGAAAATTTGAAATTGGAATGTGCCTATGTTTACTTATAAATAATCATATTTTTAAAAATAGGTTTAAACTAGCGCTGGCTAGCTCATTCATAAAAACTTTTTTCGCTAAATTATCTGAGTGGCCTGGGTATGTCACATGTCAAAAGTAGTGTTGGGTGTCGTTTAATAGGTTTTCGGGAGTCGGAACCTAATTAGTGAATTTCCATAAATTTAAATTGTATTTGTGTTAGATCTTAGATACTAAAGCCACTGTTAAAAGGTATGACGTTATTAAGAAATGAATCTGTATGTTCGCACGAAGCCTCCCTCGAGGACAAACCACAATATTAAAACTAGTTCTTAAACAAGTTGATGGTTTACTGCCTGTGTCTACTTGAGTTTGTGACCGTTCTGGTTCTAAATATAGACATACAAAGACGGACAATCAGCGTGCTTAAGGCTAATAAAGCAGACAGTTCAATTTAAATCAAATTATTAATAAAACAATGGCCAACTGCGTGTCGGGCTACACATGAAGGGTTCCGTACCATTATCTAAAAATGGTTAACTACACTTAAGTTGTATGGGAGAACTGGGAACCCCCTTAAATATTTATTTTAATTGAAGTTTATAATTTATTTCCAGCGTTAATACATAATTATACATATATTCTGTAAACATTTAGAAGGTCTACCATATGTAAAAAAATCGAGTAAAAAATTGCTTAATAATTTAGTTTTTTCTTTAGCCCACCCTGTAATATAATAATTAATTTTGAAATAGTAAATAAATATATTTTGCAAATTTTAAACGTCTCCCTGTAACCGTTATTAACCCGGCGTCATTGTTGCCGGGTATCTAATACCCGACGCATTTTAAAACTGTCATAATTTTAAAACAAAATGCGCGCGTCTTTTGGCCGTTACAGTAGCTGCGGTCGTTGACCTCTATTTGCGTATTCTCTTCTCTATTTAGTGTTGCTGCGGCTACCTCGTAGTGTAAACGTGTGTAAAGAGCGCGCGGGTAAGTTATACCCGGCCACAATGGCCACGTAACATTTATAAAGACAGCGTGTTTGTTGTTTTTTATTGTTTATTGATAAATTGCATATCGTTTTTCACAGTTTTATGAACCATGTCTTACGAAAGCGAACAACGTCGACTCTTAGCCTTGTTTGAACAAGCTGACGCCAGTGAAAATGAACAGTGCAGTTCAGACGACCAGGGTGAAATCGACCATATTTGCGTTGATCTCAATAGCGAATAAGTCGATATATTATTAGTAAATAAGCTTTGTTTTATATAGTTCATATTTTCATGTTTATGTTCTAAAGAAAATTGTATGTTTTGTCTCTAAATGTCTATTATGTTATGTTTTCGAATAAACGTTTTAAGTTATGTTCTAAAAAAATTATCCCAGAATAAAAAGATTTAATTTGATGAGTAATATGCTCATTTTATGATAAATAAATGTTTGATTTTTATTAATAATGTATTTAACTACCTATTTCCCTATTATAGAAGACTAATATTGACATATGCTTGATTCAGTGTACAATAATGTACATGGGTAAAATTTACCCGGCCACAACGGCCAAGTTCTGTTTATTAGCCACAATGACGCCGGGTTAATATTGGGTTAAACAATACGAAAAAAACACGTTCATTGTTTGGGGACCCCCCTTAATATTATTACAATTATTTCTAATTTTAGTATTTGATGTTATGGTGGCAAAAGAAATACATGTTTTATGAAAATTCAGCGTTATTAGTTTCTAGCTATCACTGTCTATGAGATACAGCCTGCTGTTAGACAGACATCTGTCTGACAGCGGAGGCTTAGTATTAGGGTCCCGTTCTTACCTTGTAGGTTCGGTAGGTTTCTGAGAGTTTTCCTTTGACGCTATGAAAGGACATCCACTTTCCGAAATGTAATTAAATACCCATTACCTAGGAGTTAGACTGGCACTAAAATATTATATTTCTATGTTACATGTGTTTATTGTGTTCGTGTTTTACGTAAAAAAAGGTAAGGCTTATCATTTTCATTTCTTACCTATTATACTTACTTAGTTATTCTATTTGTGTATAGGCCTTTTGGCTGGAATCTACTGGGAGAATTTTCATTTGATATCACCTAAGGATTATTATACATTCGAAATATCTTTGTAAACAACGTTTTAAAAATCTTATAAAATGAAAAGCCCCTTTATTGCCAAAGTACCCGCGTGTATCTATTATGCTTCAATCAGTATCGCTTTTAGAAAACCTGGACATCCTTCCTTGTATTCCCCGGCAGCATAGCGAATAGCTTGATCCACCAGCGCCCTGCGTGCAGGATCCGTCACTCGGTGTGCCAGGTTGTCGTTCAGCACGAAGCTATCTTGGATCACGGGAGGCTGCAACCTTAAAGGGCTTGTAATGTTCAATGCCACGTTCGCTCTATACATGTAAAGTTCCTCCGGAACCGTTCGCCAGTCTTCGAACCGCCTGATCTCTATCGGGTACCCCACGTGCGGAGATACAACGAACTTTTCAAAATCAAATTCATAGTAATATTTGAAAAATCCTCCCAACAGTTCGCACAGTGACTCTGAATTGTTGTTCTCGTATTGTTCTTCCGTGAATCCCATGTTCCAGTGGTTTACCATGAATATGTCCGCGTTTGTTTGCAGGGACGCGATGGGTGGCAAAATTTGTTTCTGTTGCAAAAAGAATATGGCCATAGTGACGACCCCGTAGCTCGGCAACATGGTGTGGCCGGACAGCTCGTGTATCCTCGCCCAATACTTGAGGATCTGCGCCAGATCCCTGGCTCGCTGGTCCAGCCTCACCAGATAGTGGACGAGCTTGGAGTTAAGGACCGCGTTATAGTTGTTAAAGCTAATGTCTGCGTTAAACCCGCTCGGCAGGTGCTTGATGCTCAGTATTGGGACCCTCGCTATTGGTACCACTTTGACCACTTCGAATAGTTGCGAATGCATGAAAAAATGGAAGCTGAAAAAGTTATCATGCATGAACTGCATGATAACTTTTTCAGCTTCCAGCACAAGTTCTGACGATGTCATGTTGGCAGCCGGCTCGTCCTGCTCAAATGTGATCGAGATGTCGACGTCACTGTCCTTGATGCCAAGTCCTGATGCAATAGAGCCGTACGATTCCCCTTTGCAACCTGGAAATAGCAGGCTCATAACTTTCACGAAATATATCAATGGTGCCTCTGTTATTAGGAGCATTTGTGACTAAGCAAGACATTGGTTGTAGACGCTGTCAATCAAGATCAACTTTGATTGGGTCTTAATTTCCAAATTAATTACAAAGATATAAAAACGTTTATTTAACATTAATTGTTATAAGTCAGTCAGCTCGTGACTGCGGCGAGTGTAGTCTTGTGGAGTATCGAGCGCTATGAGTAAACAAATTGAACCATACTTGCGTAGCATGCATTACATGTTTTCAGGTTATATCATTTATGATGTAAAGTACCAGGGAAGCGAGCCTGCAGCGCGAACTGCACATCACTGATGACTGCAGGAACGAGCGCGGCTCTCGGGGCTTTCAGGCGGATGCGGCGCAGCAGCCGCGCTGACTCCCCCGGGAAGCCACCCAAGTAGTGAGCGTCCGCGCCCGCAGCACACCATAGCACCACACATACTGGCAACACTAGATTCAAGAAGTGACATGAATAGATTCATATAAAATCAACAGTTAACGATATTGCAATTATAAGATCTAAGGAATCTAGATATCATTACCTATAAAATAAAGTATGATTTGTATTAATTTCTTTCGGAAGCACAACATTTTAAATATTAAAATTACTACTTTTCTAAAAATAAAAGTTTAAGTATAGTGATGTTTACGTAATCATGTTTTGGAACTTTAACTATTCTTACGACAGAGACTTAAAACAAGAATTAAAAGTAATAAAACTTGAAACCCGTAGCGTTATCATTTATGCTATTTTGCTCTCGCACTATCCACTTGCTTAGACTCGTGTAGACTCGGTAGATCTTTGGCAAACGAGTAGTATCTTATACTAGATGTAGTATTGTGCATAGATTAATTGTTGCAAAAATGAGAAATGAATCAGATCTTAAAAACAGTAAATATACGATAATAACATTATCAACAGGAGGCGTTATTTTTTTTTTATTCAATCGTTAGAACTAGAAATGGTTCAGTATGGGGTTAACCAGCCGTGTGTGATATTTGTCCAAATATTTATTTATTTTTATTATTTATTAATTAATCTTATTTTTTGTTAAACCTTAATAAATTATAGTATGGCTTTGTTTGTTATTGTATGACTAGCTTGGCTGTGTTTTTATTTTTAATTAAGTGTTAAGTAGGCTCTGTTATTTTGTTTATTTTTTTTGAACGTATTTTATTTTATTATTAACCTGAAGAGATGAGTAAACGTATGAAGACTAAGTAAGTATTTTAGTCTCTCTACTTAGGTAGTGTTATTTATCATAGCTGTTTCGTCATATCAAATAATGAAAAAATAAATTATGTGTACTCACATTTTATAATATCCATTACACTTGCGCCGTCAACCGAATGGTAGATATACCTACTTGGCAGGAGAAGGCACACACGTTTATTTAACGCTCAGTTATTTTAAGAATAAGGCTCTTAACGTAATATTATGCGTGGACTTTACTAAACTTGTAAGACAACTATGTTCGTCGTATCATAATGTTTCTTTTAATAATCATTTAGAATAGACACATCAGTAACATCTTGTACCGGTAGGGGTAATGGGTTCAAATGTTATTAGTAATTTATATTGGTAATAAAAGTACTATTGCTATCTGCCATGCCTGTAAGTAATCGGTTAAACATGTAGGTAATTCACGATATTTTCAACCATTAAACTAATCCTACATTTTAAGTTACCACAAAGTTAAGCGGCAGTTCTTGGTAATTAACTTCTTTGTAATTTTTATTTATAATCAACATAGTAATCATATAAAACACTCAACTCAACTAAAACTTAACCTACAAATATCCAGGGGTAGAGGAAAAGGTGCCCAAAATGCTGGCAGCATTGCCACGTTGGATGGCAATGCTTAGTTTCTGACCGAAATTATGGACACCCGAAACCTCTACCAACCTCTACCTCTACTTTTTTATAAATGTTAAAGTATGTTTTATATGTGTGTGTGTGTAAGTGTGAACGTTTGTTACTGCTTCACGCACAAACGGCTGGTCCGATTTTGATGAAATTTAATATGAAGTTTTTTTTTACACATTTCACACACGGCTGGTTAGCCCCACACTGAACTATTTCTAGTTCGTATTATGGTTGCTAACACAACTGATATACTACATATACATACGTACATATCTATACTATAAGACTCTTTGTCCTGACTCATCTATAGTACAGTAGTATTATCTTTTACAGTATGGTTGTTATGGTGCGTGGTGTGCGCGCACGCAGCGCCGCCGTGTTTCCGCGCGACCGCCGCGCGACTCCTGCGCAGGTTACGCTTGTCGCCGGCGCGACTTGCCGACGTGCGCACCGTGCGGGCGGACCTGGAGCGGGCCTTGCGGACTCGGTGGACACGTAATTATCTGATAAACTTCACTCTGTTTTTTTTTACACTCAATAGGCTTGCGCTTGACCACAACTCACCTGATGTTAAGTGATATTGCAGACTAAGATGAAGCGCGCTTGCCTTTTTTTTTTTTTTTAACGTGAGGAAATGCATTTACGCATGCCCACCACACCCGGGGAGGTGGGTGGGGTATGTCGGGCTCGATGCCAGAAGGGCATCACTACCGACTAAAACCTCACGATGGCCTCCTCACCGGAAAGGGCAGGATGAGGTTCCGCTTCTCGCATTAACCCACCACCCCGCCCACCTCGGCTAGCCTGAGAGAGACTCCTCCTCAGGGGATGACTCCCCTTGCAGTGCACGTAGTGCACCGCAACCACCTCGGGGATCGTGAGTGCAATGGACGCCGGACAACCCCAGTCCGACGTCCTAGGTCCCCCGTGACGGGTCACATGCCACTACGGCCGCAGAGAATAGAGAAAGTGGTAATCTCCGGTTACCACTCCCTTCTCCCTGTGGCCCCACCGCGTCCGCCATCAACGGTGGCGACCCCGTCGAGGCCGCGGCAGGTAGGAAGAGCGGCGCACCGTAATACCGACACTTCTCTCCTGCCGCGGCCCCACACCTTCAGCTGCGGTGCCTCCCAAACCACACCGCAGCCCGCCTCAGTTGCGAAACCCCCCCGAAACGAGGTTCCGCAACCTACTGGTGCCACTCCATCTAGAACTTGCGTACAGGGATTACTAGTCTAGGGAGTGGCCCGCCTCAGGGACCCTCTTCGCTTCACCGTGGGTGACCAGGCCACGGTTACTGAGCCCCCTCGCCTCGACAATGCGGGGCCCCACGGGGGGGAACCTCGATGATCCTGTCTGATCACGTTAGTTAGCCGACCTACAGGCGCTACCTTTGGGCATAAGTTGTAAAAAACATATGTATATACTTTCTCCTCTATAATATTAGTAGGATGTATATTTCAACATTTACAACGTCTGCTACGGGGTTTTCCTTTGGATCAACTGATATTTGGCATGCGATACTAATTACTGTCTTACAATTCCTTATGGATGAGTCTAAATTATGCAGGATGATGTCACATAGTTTTTGACTTAAAAATTTGTTTTGTCTATTAATTTCTGTCATGTTAAAGATTTTATTCACGTCAATTACATGTATATTGCTTCTTAGAGAAGCCAAATTATATAGGTCACAATTAAGTTTACATATATATCGGTTATAACTTGCCGAGGTCACGTTTACATAAAGTAAAGAACATATAATTATTTTTGTTTTGGTGGTAAGTACATCTAGAATTTTCCTACACTCCAAAAAAACTATTGCGAGACATGTAACATTTTTCACCTGCAACTACTACGTAAGTGTCATTCGGGGCCAACTCGACCGCAGATTTCAATGACGCAACGATATTCGAGAAAGATGATCCCGGTATGCAATGGTTGTAAAGTTGCCTCGATGTTCTGTTGCGTAGTCGGCTAGCTAATCCAACTCCTATCCTATCTGAAAAGACACAAATGCGAGGTTCTCAAATTTTTGTTATAAGTACTGCGTGTTCCTTGAGATTGAAGATCTTGGTTTTTCAATAATTTTCCTTCTCTATATGTCTGTTTTTTTGTCTCTAGCTGTGTCATTATTTCCTACAGTGGTTACATTGACTTTCCTTTTATTTATGAAACCTACAAGATGTTTTAATCCATTTTCCACAAACTTAATTGTATTCATGGAATTATCTTTCCTTTGCAGGTCTTCATGGAACTTATTTAATGTATCCAACAACTCAATTCAATAATCGAGTCTCAACAAAAATTGAGACTCGATTATTGAATTACGCTTACTAAGTTCACACGCCAGTATGACATTTTCTTGAGACAGTAGTTCAGTACTCAGTTTCTGTGCTCATACTCTCATTTGCAGAAGTAGAAACGTTAACGTCATTGGTCATCTTCGTCTGTCTATGTAGGTTTAACTCTTCTTTGAGAGATGTTATTTTTGTTTAACCTATCTTTTTAGTTTATTTAAAGACTTCTTGTTGCCAGATTTTTTTGTTGACACAATTATCATCCTATTTCTTTATTTTTATTAGAAAGAAAGAAAGAAAGAAAATTATTTATTGAGACAAATTAAACAGGACAAAATATAATAATTAAAATAGTACACATAATAAACTCCTCAACTCAGCATAATGCTGGTTGCTGGAGAGCAACCAACGCTGGTCTTCCGTTGAGGCTGGTTGTGACGTCACGCACGATACACAAAGAAAAAGTACACGCATTAACATATTATATTATAAGGATATACAAATAAAACCGGATTATATAAGGGAACATAGAAGTAGACAGACAAAAAGGCAACAAATTGAAATAATAGAGGACAACACGAAAATACAAAAACACAAAATGTGGATGAAATTATCATGATTAAAGGATAAATAAAACTAAGTACTATTAGTTTACAATAAACGAATTAAATGGCGCTGGTGTCAGCAACTAGTAGTGCCTCCCGTTTTTGGTGCTCAAAAATAAAACTTTTTCATTTCAATCTAAATGAAAACAAACAACGCAGGTTCCTTATCGGCGGCGGGATGTTGTTCCAACATCTCGTCGCGGCATAACGGAAGCTGCCTCTGAAGGCGGCAGTGACGTGTCTCTGTGTGAGCAGAGGCGCGGCGCAGGCGCGGGCGCCGTGCGAGTGCCGCTCCGACTTCCACCTCAGCTTGGCGTGCAGATAGGAAGGCTCTTTAAATTTGACAATCCCAAAAAGAAGGCACGCCAGATGAAGCTTTCGATGGTGCAACATTTTCAACAATGCATTTTTGTTTAAGAAAGGCAGATTTCTACGCGCCACGCGCACTACGATCGGTCGCGGGCGGCTCGCGCCTGCGTCACCAGATGGCGCGCGCCTCAAACCCACTCGCTGTACAAAATCGATGTCACTTTCGGCGCACACGACTCCCAACTTGGCGGTAACGAGCGTAAATAATCGACCCGCGTCCTCGCCCTGCTCCTTCGGAATGCCCGTGATCTCAAGGTTATTGGAATATGTTTCTTGTTCACGTTCGTTCAGCTCGGTTTTTAGTTGATCGATTGGAGATTGTAAAGTTTCGACCGCCGCATTACATTGAGGTTGAGCAGACAGGCACTCCGTGAATTTTACTTCTAAACTGGTCACCCTTGACTCGACATCTGCCAACCTGGAGTCGAAACCCTCCATGAATGTCTTAATAGAAACAAATTCTTCACGCATACACTGGAAGTCTTTATTGTCGTTGTTGGCGAATTTCTTCTAGTATTTTCATACATAAGGCCTCACTCGCCAAAGGGCTATTTTCCATAGCAACCAAATTGGAATCTGCTCCTAACACAGGTACCTCTGTGTTATCCTTGCGGGGCGTCTGTGCTTTGCACTCCGGGCATTGCCAGACGAGCGAGACCTTTGAATCCTTGGAAACATTAACGCAAGCTTTGTGATAATAACAAGGACACTTGGTACAGTTGTAGGTGCCATATCAATAGCAAGTACGCGTAACTGTTGCTATACAAGAATTCCGGCAGACGCTAACGAACAATTCTTATTGCTCGCTGATAACTGTTGCCGGTGAAGATACCCTCATCAAGCACTAAAAAACTATTGTGATATCGCACTCAACAATGTTATTATTGCCTGATTACGGTTGAATCCCTGGTTAGGAATGTACACCAACACTAACACAGGTCACAGGTAAGGTTATGATCGAGGATAAGTCACTCACGGTACGTTTAACGCGGATTTACTATTTTTAAAAGTCTCCGTTATAACTACGTGCACTCACACCAAAGTCGTCCGTGACGTCACCCGATATTATTGTATTCTCGACGTTATTGTGATCTCTCGATATTATTGGTCTTATTGGTTAGAAATTCTGCTGACTGAACTAGGAGAGCACTATATTTAGTTTGCAAATTATTATATTTAGTAACATTATTCGCATTTCATCTTTCAGAGGTTTTAAGTTTATCATAAGTTCGTTTTCATATTCCTTGTTAATATCTTCTAACTCTTTTATTGTGTCCTCTAAAATAAGTTTTTCCGTCTCCTGATCAATTTTCGTACTTTCAAAGGTAGAAATAGTTTTCTTCAAACTCATATTGAGTTTCCACATGTTCTCGAATTCATATGAGCTGCTGTCATGCTCTTCTGTTAACTTGATAATTATTTTTTCTTTTACAGATACGTCTGACTTAAGTAATTTTATAGTCTTCTCATATTCTTTTATTATAATATCTAAATCAATTTCTTTTTGTTCTGTTGAAGTTTGAGATAATAAAGAAACAGACTTTGCTTTGGTCCGCCGCGTATTTATCATATTTTTAGATTAGACGGAATTTTAATTCTCACTCTTGCAACACTAAGTTGACAGACAATCCAACCATCGACTATAACAGCTTGGGTTGCTTTTTTGAATGAATCAATAACTGACGATCCTGTGGCCGCCATGGTTACCATGCCGGACTGCCAACCAAAAAGTCCCGGTTTCGATTGATGATAAGATGATGATAAAACTGAAAAAGTCGTAGCTCTATCATTTACACCATAGTTGTAAGTAATTGATCCTGACTTTTTAAATACGACAAAACTACTTTACTTGTTAACTACACCTTTTGTTCTGCCGACACTTACTCGTACCTACCTACTTCAATTTTTTAATTAACATCAAATGTATATGTATGAAGGAAAAGTTAGAATTTATTATTCAGCTAGTCGAATAATTTTACTTCTTATCTACTGCTCCCGAAGTCCGGAATTCAAGACACTGGCAACTGTCGCTACACCTGTAGCAATATATGCCGAGCTTCGCAAAAGTCTAAAAGATCTTAATTATTATTTATTTTGGTCTATTGATATTTTAAGTCATTGAGCTGTACATATAACATCATTGTTTTAAGTACTATCGCAAAAAAATATCTGAATATTTTTTTTTCGGTAAAAACTTAATTAAATAGTAAAATCTTAATTAAATAATAATTACGATTTTTAACTACTATCGTGACGCATAGTGTTTCATCTATTACCAGTGGCGCCAAGATGTAGAATTCTTCAATAAAACCACACTTTACTTGTTTTCTTATTTTCCTTGCCGTTTTTAGAGATATCACCTTAAATCTAGTAATTTTTTTATCGAACGATTACACATATTTTACTTAGCTTATTTTTCTACATAGCGTATTAAATTTGTGTTGTAGTGTATGAAGTTACTGAGGGTTTCCAATTAATCACAAATTATGAGCAAGATTCATTATCACGAATATTTTTTTTTCTAAAATAAAAGCTGCGAGATTAACGCAAAGCACAGACTTCTTCTCTTTAGAAGTCTGTGACGCAAACATATGAAGTAAATTAGTGAATTTCAATTCAGCGCATTTGTTTGATAGGGTTTTATGGCCTAACAACCAACACCTTGCAATCGATGCGCGATTAATCCAATGTCTAACATATCTGACAACCTCGTAAGCGTAAAGGTTACCATGCCGGACTGCTAATCAGAAGGTTCCGGGTTCGATTCCCGGCCCGGTCAACATCTTTGTGCTTAACTAAATTTGTTGGCTGTGGGTCTGGGTGTTAAATATGTATGTATTTATATATAATATGTACGTATGTATATGTAGTATATCAGTTGTGTTAGCAACCATAATACGAACTAGAAATAGTTCAGTGTGGGGCTAACCAGCCGTGTGTGAAATGTGTAAAAAAAAAACTTCATATTAAATTTCATCAAAATCGGACCAGCCGTTTGTGCGTGAAGCAGTAACAAACGTTCACACTTACACACACACACACACATGTAACATACTTTAACATTTATAAAAATGTAGAGGTAGAGGTTGGTAGAGGTTTCGGGTGTCCAGAATGCTGGCTTTAATTTCGGTCAGAAACTAAGCATTGCCATCCAACGTGGCAATGCTGCCAGCATTTTGAACACCTTTTCCTCTACCCCTGGACTTATGTAGGTTAAGTTTTTGTTGAGTTGAGTGTTTTATATGATTACTATGTTGATTATAAATAAAAATTACAAAGAAGTTAATTACAAAGAACTGCCGCTTAACTTTGTGGTAACTTAAAATGTAGGATTAGTTTAATGGTTTAAAATATCGTGAATTACCTACATGTTTAACCGATTACTTACAGGCATGGCAGATAGCAATAGTACTTTAATTACCAATATAAATTACTAATAAAATTTGAACCCATTACCCCTACCGGTACAAGATGTTACTGATGTGTCTATTCTAAATGATTATTAAAAGAAACATTATGATACGACGAGCATAGTTGTCTTACAAGTTTAGTAAAGTCCACGCGTAATATTACGTTAAGAGCCTTATTCTTAAAATAACTGAGCGTTAAATAAACGTGTGTGCCTTCTCCTGCCAAGTATATCTACCATTCGGTTGACCGCGCAAGTGTAATGGATATTATAAAATGTGAGTACCTACACATAATCTATTTCTTTCATTATTTGATATGACGAAACAGCTATGATAAATAACATCACCTAAGTAGAGAGACTAAAATACTTACTTAGTCTTCATACGTTTACTCATCTCTTCAGGTTAATAAAATAAAATACGTTAAAAAAAATAAACAAAATAACAGAGCCTACTTAACACTTAATTAAAAATAAAAACACAGCCAAGCTAGTCATACAATAACAAACAAAGCCATACTATAATTTATTAAGGTTTAACAAAAAATAAGATTAAAAAAAGATATAAGATTAAATAATAAAAAAAAAATATATTTGGTCAAATATCACACACGGCTGGTTAACCCCATACTGAATCATTTCTAGTTCTAACGATTGAATGAAAATAATTACGCCTCCTGTTGATAATGTTATTATCGTCTATTTACCGTTTTTAAGATCTTATTCATTTCTCATTTTTGCAACAGTTAATCTATGCACGATACTACATCTAGTTTAAGATACTACTCGTTTGGCAAAGATCTACCGAGTCTACACGAGTGTAAGCAAGTGGATAGTGCGAGAGCAAAATAGCATAAATGATAACGCTACGGGTTTCAAGTTTTATTACTTTTAATTCTTGTTTTAATTCTCTGTCTTAAGAATAGTTAAAGTTCCAAAACATGATTACGTAAACTTCACTATACTTAAACTTTTATTTTTAGAAAAGTAGTAATTTTAATATTTAAAATGTTGTGCTTCCGAAAGAAATGAAAACAAATCATACTTTATATTATAGGTAATGAAATCTAGATTCCTTAGATCTTATAATTGCAATATCGTTTTATATGAATCTATTCATGTCACTTCTTGCCATCGCGCATCGATGATAATATTCTATCGGGATAAGTGTATTATCATAGTTCGCCATCGATGATAATGTTATATCCCAGTAAGATACGAGTATGGGTATTATCATTGTTCGCCATCGATAATAATATTATATTCCAGTGAGATATGGGTATTATCATTGTTTGCTATCGATGATAATATTATATCCCAGTGAAATATGGGTATTATCATTGTTTGCTATCGATGATAATATTATATCCCAGTGAGATATGGGTATTATCATTGTTTGCTATCGATGATAATATTATATCCCAGTGAGATATGGGTATTATCATTGTTTGCTATCGATGATAATATTATATCCCAGTGAGATATGGGTATTATCATTGTTTGCTATCGATGATAATATTATATCCCAGTGAAATATGGGTATTATCATTGTTCGCCATCGATAATAATATTAGGTATATCCCAGTGAGATATGGGTATCTTGGTTCGATGTCCATCAAACATAGCTAGATGCCTAATACACCTTTACACATAAGAAAATCATCATCGCTGCTATAAGGGTTACTAAATGAATATGACACTCGTCAAGTTTGTAGTCCCGGCATAAAAATCTAGTTTTGCCAGTATGTGTGGTGCTATGGTGTGGTGCGGGCGCGGACGCTCACTACTTGGGTGGCTTCCCGGGGGAGTCAGCGCGGCTGCTGCGCCGCATCCGCCTGAAAGCCCCGAGAGCCGCGCTCGTTCCTGCAGTCATCAGTGATGTGCAGTTCGCGCTGCAGGCTCGCTTCCCAGGTACTTTACATCACAAACGATATAACCTGAAAATATGTAATGTATGCTACGCAAGTATGGTTCATTTTGTTTACTCATAGCGCTCGATACTCCACAAGACTACACTCGCCACAGTCACGAGCTGACTGACGTATAACAATTAATGTTAAATAAACGTTTTAATCTTTGTAATTAATTTGGAAATTACGACCCAATCAAAGTTGATCTTGATTGACAGCGTTTAAAACCAATATCTTATTTAGTCACAAATGCTCCTAATAACAGAGGCACCATTGTTATATTTCGTGAAAGTTATGAGCCTGCTATTTCCAGGTTGCAAAGGGGAATCGTACGGCTCCATTGCATCAGGACTTGGCATCAAGGACAGTGACGTCGACATCTCGATCACGTTTAAGCAGGACGAGCCGGCTGCCAACCTGACATCGTCAGAGCTTGTGCTGGAAGTTGAGAAAGTTATCATGCAGTATTCGCAATTATTCGAAGTGGTCAAAGTGGTACCGATAGCGAGGGTCCCAATACTGAGCATCAAGCACCTGCCGAGCGGATTCAACGCAGACATTAGCTTTAACAACTATAACGCGGTCCGTAACTCTAAGCTCGTCCACCATCTGGTGAAGCTGGACCAGCGAGCCAGGGATCTGGCGCAGATCCTCAAGTATTGGGCGAGGATACACAAGCTGTCCGGCCACACCATGTTGCCGAGCTACGGGGTCGTCACTATGGCCATATTCTTTTTGCAACAGAAACAAATCTTGCCACCCATCGCGTCCCTCCAAACAAACGCGGACATATTCATGGTAAACCACTGGAACATGGGATTCACGCAAGAACAATACGAGAACAACAATTCAGAGTCACTGTGCGAACTTTTAGGAGGATTTTTCAAATATTACTATGAATTTGATTTTGAAAAGTTCGTTGTATCTCCGCACGTGGGGTACCCGATAGAGATCAGGCGGTTCGAAGACTGGCGAACGGTTCCGGAGGAACTTTACATGTATAGAGCGAACGTGGCATTGAACATTACAAGCCCTTTAAGGTTGCAGCCTCCCGTGATCCAAGATAGCTTCGTGCTGAACGACAACCTGGCACACCGAGTGACGGATCCTGCACGCAGGGCGCTGGTGGATCAAGCTATTCGCTATGCTGCCGGGGAATACAAGGAAGGATGTCCAGGTTTTCTAAAAGCGATACTGATTGAAGCATAATAGATACACGCGGGTACTTTGGCAATAAAGGGGCTTTTCATTTTATAAGATTTTTAAAACGTTGTTTACAAAGATATTTCGAATGTATAATAATCCTTAGGTGATTTCAAATGAAAATTCTCCCACTAGATTCCAGCCAAAAAGCCTATACACAAATAGAATAACTAAGTAAGTATAATATAGGTAAGATATGAAAATGATAAGCCTTACCTTTTTTTACGTAAAACACGAACACAATAAACATATGTAACATAGAAATATAATATTTTAGTGCCAGTCTAACTCCTAGGTAATGGGTATTTAATTACATTTCGGAAAGTGGATGTCCTTTCATAGCGTCAAAGGAAAACTCTCAGAAACCTACCGAACCTACAAGGTAAGAACGGGACCCTAATACTAAGCCTCCGCTGTCAGACAGATGTCTGTCTAACAGCAGGCTGTATCTCATAGACAGTGATAGCTAGAAACTAAGAACGCTGAATTTTCATAAAACATGTATTTCTTTTGCCACCATAACATCAAATACTAAAATTAGAAATAATTGTAATATTAACCCTTAAGGTAGTTTCGTTGAGTATACTATACATATATTTCAAAAAATTCTGACGTCTAAATATGAATGCATGGAACCTTATTATAACTCAAAACAAGTTTCGGTATGCATCTACTTGCTTAAAAAAATATCAAGATATCAATGCTTTTAACAGTTTTGCGTCAATTTTCAAATATGCTGAACGAACGCTTGTAGCTGCTCCAAGTGCAAGGAAAAATACTGTTTTTCTATAATTTTTTCTTCAAATTATGTTTGTAAGACTCATAAAATAAGAAAAAGAATATATTGTGACTACTTATAAGTAATAAAAACTGTTCTAGGTATATTATTTTGCGTGAATACATATGTTTTATGTGGTAGTAAAGCATACTATACACCGCCACACATTAACCAAACGAACACTTCTTTGTTATGTATAGCATAATACACATTGCCACTTATGCATAAGCTTGATTTTGGCGCAATTTTTTGTAGTAATGATAGTCTCTTTTTTGACAATACTACTGCCGACACTGGAGGCTGGTAATGCATCTTCTCAGTCCTGTCATTGACAGAATAAGAGCCCAAAGTTGAAGAAGATACTGCATTCAGAATTGAAAAAGACAAAAAGGCGGCAGCAGAAGGCAGCGCACTCGTAACAAACTAAAAAAAAAATCGTTATAAGAACTTACTAAGGCCTGGGGTATACTCCGGTATGATTTGTTATTTTAATACAAGTATATTAGGACACACCGGCCAACCAAAACAACATTGTAAAACCCTACATAACGCATGAAGAAGATACTCTACGAGTTGGAGCTAAGATTTTACTAGCGTTATATATAGCAAGATGGTTGGGAAGGTGGTATTGTCATGGGTGGGAAGAGAATAAGCAATTTGAGATACGTAGATGACACTACTCTGTTTGCATCATCAGAGCAAGAACTGGCTCAGCTTCTTTCTAGAGTAGAGAAAGAAAGTGAATTAGTTGGCCTCACTATTAACAAGGCGAAGACCAAGGCGTTGGTGACAGACAGACAAGGCATTCTAGTTCGTTCTAATGAACTCAGAGACCTAGAATTCGTTGAGCAGTTTACATACCTTGGCTCTCTTCTCAGTAGCGAGGGTGGCAGTGAAAAGGAAATTTCCAACACAATTCAAATGGCTAATACAGCGATGACTAAATTCACTAGTATTTGAAAAGACCGCAATACATCCCGTAAAACTAAAGTGAGGCTGGTGCGTACGTTGGTGTTCTCCATTTTCTTTTACGGTGCCGAATCCTGGACGATAAGAAAGAAGGAAAGAGCCAAGATTGACGCTTTTGAGATGTAGTGTTGGAGGCGAATGTTGCGAATTCCATGGACTGCGTTCCGCACCAATGTGTCTATTCTTGATGAACTCCGAATAACCACGAGGCTTTCCACTCTCTGCTACCAGCGAATTGTCAAATATTTTGGACATGTCGCTCGCAGAAACTCTGATTGCCTCGAGAAGCTCGTGGTAGTAGGCCAAGTTGACGGAAAAAGAGCACGAGGTCGCTCTCCTACCCGCTGGTCAGACCTCGTAAAAACGCTTACTGGCCTACCTATTGCCGAAGCTTTTAAGACCGCCGAGGACAGGAAAAAACCATGAAAAGACCATTGTTAACCGAGTGATCGACACTCCGTATTAGACACGACCTTCAGTAATTAAGTTACGACTAAGAAGAGAAGATAAATAGCAATCAAGACACTAGCACCAGTTGTCTATTTGACAAATATTTTAGCTTGCTGGAGTTAGTCAATTATTGTGGGAGAACTACAGAATCATTAGCTTAGGATTCACCGACTTATACAGATGAGCCGATAAGCTTTTGGTTGTGGACAAGGTTCTGGAAAAAGTATGTATTTTTTTTGATCGTATGCAACAGAAATTAACTGGGAGTAGTATAATTGGTCGATAACAAAAAAGGGAATCCATTGCTATGCTATCCCACCCAAACCACCAAGCGCTATATGCAAAGGAAGAATACGGTATGTTGATGTTTCATGTCCCCAGATTGTGAAGGTTTACAATAGCCATATGGGCAGAGTTGCCTTGCCTTTCATGCTGCTTGTCCAGACATGCGTTCCCAACATATTCTAGCAGCTGCTGGACTTTGGTATCAATAATGATTGGCTTTTACACTGAAAACATTTTGAAATGAAATGAATCACGAAGAAGTCCACTCTTCTGAAATAATGCAAATATGACATTTACACCCAATTACTGAAAAAGAACAGGTCAATGCCAGTGATAAATAGAGAATATGTTCCAGTTTAAAAGAAAAGAAAATATCAAGAACCAATGATGACGTCAAAAACGACCAGTTTGACTATTGACCACGACTGACTGGGTAGTCAAGATGCAAATACTGTAAAGAGGGACAAGCAAGCATCGTTTGTATTTAACGCAAAGTGCATTTGAGTTATTTTGGGGTAGAAATTTCTTCATAGGTTATCTCCATAGGTGACCTAAACTAAACGAATAAAATTACCTAAAAGTGATATTGTATAGTATGCTATACATTGTCATCCGTCTGTTGTTCTGTGTAGATGTGGCAATGTGTTGTATAATATACATTGTTTTTTTTCTAAACTACTAAAGTAGGATTTTTTTTAATAATTTTCCGTGTATATCTATAGAGTCTAAATAAATAAGATTTCATAAAAATTTTGGTTTATTTTACCAAAACATGTTCTGCTACCTTAAGGGAAGGGGGGTTCCCCAAACAATGAACGTGTTTTTTTCGTATTGTTTAACCCAATATTAATAACGGTTACAGGGAGACGTTTAAAATTTGCAAAAAATATTTATTTACTATTTCAAAATTAATTATTATATTACAGGGTGGGCCAAAGAAAAAACTAAATTATTAAGCAATTTTTTACTCGATTTTTTTACATATGGTAGACCTTCTAAATATTTACAGAATATATTATGTATTGTATTAACGCTGGAAATAAATTATAAGCTTCAATTAAAATAAATATTTAAGGGGGTTCCCGGTTCCATACAACTTGAGCGTAGTTAACCGGTTTTAGATAATGGTACGGAACCCTTCATGTGTAGCCCGACACGCAGTTGGCCATTGTTTTATTAATAATTTGATTATATTTATATTTTAATAATATAAATATAATCAAATTTTAATAATCTGCTTTACTAGCCTTAAGCACGCTGATTGTCCGTCTTTGTATGTCTATATTTAGAACCAGAACGGTCAGTTGACAAACTCAAGTAACTCATCAACTTGTTTATGAACTAGTTTTAATATTGTGGTTTGTCCTCGAGGGAGGCTTCGTGCGAACATACAGATTCATTTCTTAATAACGTCATACCTTTTAACAGTGACTTTAGTATCCAAGATCTAACACAAATACAATTTAAATTTATGGAAATTCACAAATTAGGTTCCTGACTCCCGAAAACCTATTAAACGACACCCAACACTACTTTTGACATGTGTCATACCCAGGCCACTCAGATAATTTAGCGAAAAAAGTTTTTATGAATGAGCTAGCCAGCGCTAGTTTAAACCTATTTTTAAAAATATGATTATTTATAAGTAAACATAGGCACATTCCAATTTCAAATTTTCCCTCCACATATTTTGCAAGCTAATTTAAATTATCGTGTCACAGTAAAAAATGGATCTGCACCGGAAATATTATCGCGCGCCTTTCGACCCTCACGTGAATAGTGGACGGACCCACAGATAAATGAATCAGCAATAGGTGCTTATCTCACAAGAGGGGATCTACGTATGATGGTCGGCATCATTACCGGCCACTGTGATCTCAATTACCACCAACATAAAATAGGGGCGACGGACAGCCCCCTATGTAGGGGCTGTCTAGAAGAAAATGAAACGGTGGAACACGTGCTACTGCACTGTGAGGCTACTAAACAAACCAGAAAGAATTACGGCCTGATGATAGCAGCTCAAGATGAAAGTTCGCTTTCCATTGTTAATCCTCAGACAAACAGACCATCTGACGCAACAGGGGTGGAACAGGTATGCCAGCGAGCCAGGGCTGTGCTCCGTTATTTTAAGGAGCTCGGTTGGCTTGGGTATTCCGGTAACGGGGGAATGCACAATACGCCCCTAGCGCGTCAGTGCAGGTCTCATCACCCCTACTTTAAATTAGAATTAGGTGCTTATCTATGTAACTCGAATGCCCACCAAAATATTCCAAGATGATGTATGGAAATGTACTAGAGTAAACCAGAATCAGAAAACCCATAATTGCAAATTAATGTGAATTTAACTTTTGACGTGTACATTGTTAATTTATTGATTTGTAAACCTATACACGGGATGGACGTCTTCTAGAGGACATGGAACTTTTCAGAAGTAAGTCTTATTTTGTCTTAATATAATTTTTTGATACGACTTAAAAAATAGCTGATAAGAAATTGTTTATTAATTTCCATGAAAGTACTTTAAATTTGGTGTTTTCATGTAACTAATATATAATAACTAAGTTTTTAGTTTCTCTTGGTAGCTACCGGTAAATTTAGGTTTAAAGCCGATTTTGTTTTTTTTTTTAACATATATAAATTTAAATAATATTAATGATCGAAATTAAATAGAGTATTACATTAATTAATCGTGTTCATGACACATGTTATTAATGTAACGTGAATATGATTACTTCATATTATAAATGTGTATTACCTTGCGAAATAAATAATTTTATAAAATAAATATTTAAGGTTTATTTTATTTGAAAAACATTAATATTATTTAAAGTTTATTCTGTAAAAATAATACATTTATTTAATACAAGTTGTGCCCCGCGGTGTTACCCGGGATAAAAAATATGTGTTTCAATCCAGAATCTAAGCTTTCTCCATACCAAATTTCCTCAAAAATTGTTTATCATAATCGGTCGAGGCATTTGAGTGTACAGGAGTAACATAGATTTTGAAGTTATTTGCGGATCCCACGGGAACCAGTAACGTTTTTTGGATAAAAAGTATCCTTTGCATTAATCCTAGTCTAACCTGTCTCCATATCAAATTTCACCAAAATCGGTCAAGGCATTTGAGCGTGAAGGAGTAAAATAGATTTTAATCTTATATGCGCATCCCGAGTGAACGGGATAAAGAGCAGCCTATGTGTTAATCCAAGATCTACCCTATTTCCATACCAAATTTCATCAAAATCGGTTCAGACGTTTGAACGTAAAGAAGTAACAAACATGTACACACACGCACAATCTTTCGCATTTATTATATTAGTAGGAAGAATTCAATACCGAACCATATAGGTACTATTATAAATAAAATACTAGTTCTTTCCAGCCATCGATAGTCTGTACCTCGGGCTGGAAGTTTTCCGGATTTAACTATATTTTAACTTTTAGTAAAATGTGGTCTCTTACATATTTCTTGTACTTACTTATTTATTTATTTTTTATTGGTGAATAGGCTTAGGTACGTTTGACCGCAGCTAGCCTGATGTTAAGCTTGACTGTGGTCTAAGATGTATCACGCTTGTCTAGAAGGAACCTATTTACTCTAGATTTGAAGACCCTTAAATTGTACTTCTCGGGAAAAAGAGATTCAGGAAGAGAGTTCCAAAGCTTGGTAGTTCTCACAATGAAGGTAAAAGCAAAACGCTTTGTGCGAATCCTTGGAACTACGACAGTGAATCGGTGGCTCTTTTTATATATATTAGGACTCATTTCACACACGGCTGGTTAACCCCATACTGAACCATTTCTAGTTCGTATTATGGTTGCTAACACAACTGATATACTACATATACATACTTACATATTTTATAGGGATACATATTATATTTAACACCCAGACCCACAGCCAACAAATTTAGTTCAGCACAAAGATGTTGGCCGGGTCGGGAATCGAACCCGGAACCTTCTGATTGGCAATCCGGCATGGTAACCATTACGCCAACGAGGTCGTCGCTGTGCCCCTGCTCGTTCTGTAGTGGATTTGTTTTACAGTATGGTTGTTATGGTGCGTGGTGTGCGCGCACGCAGCGCCGCCGTGTTTCCGCGCGAACGCCGCGCGACTCCTGCGCAGGTTACGCTTGTCGCCGGCGAGACTTGCCGACGTGCGCACCGTGCGGGCGGACCTGGAGCGGGCCTTGCGGACTCGGTGGACACGTAATTATCTGATAAACTTCACTCTGTTTTTTGACGTGACAACGTCTTAAATTAGGTTGCGGCTGGGAGTCACTTATGAAAAAGTGTAACGCCCGGTAACGTTACGATGAGTCAACGAACGAGAGAGAGGCCCGCCGAATGCCTTGCGAGCGCGCTTCACCGTAGACCTCAATGTCACTTACCATCAGGTGACTTTGTGGTCAAGCGCTGACCTATTTAGAGTAAAAAAAAACCGGTTACTCTCGCCTTGAAGACAGTAAGGTTGTAGTTCAGTGGGAACAGGGATTCCGGCAATGAGTTCCACAGTTTGGCCGTCCGTACTATAAACGTGGAAGCGAATCGCTTAGATTGATTTTGAAAGTACAGTGTAAACTCCATGTAACGTCACTCGATTTAACAAGAAACTCTCTAAAGAATCGAAATCAATTGGCTTTAGTTGGTTAAGTTTGTATTCCATACAATGATACATTCAGTCCATTTAACGACCACTCTCTATAACGCCATAAAATGCTAAGAGCGTCTTTTTAAATGATCTAGTATTTGTCTAGTTACTCTAGATTATAAACTAATTCAAATTAAATCTTATTATTTAACAAGTAGCTACTAGTATTCTATGTAATTACCTACTACAACAGTGAAAGCTCGTACGTTTATGGTAGATTAAACTTCAGTCTAATGGTGTCATTAGATGTCTCAAGATGTTCAAGTGCTGTGCGACTTAGATCGTCGTTGCTTGGAAGAGATCGCTTTAAGCGATAAGGCCGCCAATTGTGGCACACTTTTTTTTTTTGTTCTTAGTTATTATTTTATCTTTAGTTTTAGTTTTAAGTTTGTGTCCAATAAAGTATTATATATCTATCTATCGTAACGTTACGATATTTGCAAAAATATGGAACAGTTAATAATAAGATTCGCATAACTGAAATACATTGAATATTTTGACACAATTCGCCCGAAGACGTCTGACTTGGCTTAACCACTGCTAGTACTAAATTGCCGGGACATACAATTGAACGTATCACTCGACCCACGGTAGCGTCAAGATGAAAATGCCGCTTGAAAAACCAGGCTTGTGCATGGTCACCTATCCAAACACCGTCCGCATCGACCGTTGCTTAGCTTCGATAACCGCGTCAGTTCACCTTAGCTAGCCGAGCTACAAGCGTTCCGGCGGTACGCGTACGATTGACTACATTGGCTTCTACAGAAAAATATCATCCGGTTGGTTCCCAGTATTAGTAGTATGCAAATACTGCGAGTCGCTGTAGCACGCGATTTAAAAAATTGAGGCTTGGACCGACTTATGTATAAAGACAGAAAGTGCGACGACGTTGTGTCCGGAGACGCCGTCCTACGGACATATTAATATGTACATTGTAGCTTGGATTGGAACTACGCGCGTTAATATGCAACGAGGCAATTGGTAGCGGGCGGTATTGGTAAAATAATATTTACGTAATAATAATATTTATTTTCAAATCTTATGATAACATGTGTATGTGTTACAGAAACATCTGTGACTCCGTTCGGCTCCACGGTGGCCGGGCTCGGCATCCGCGACAGCGACGTCGACTGTCACGCACAACTGCCGGGGCCCTACCACGACAACCTCATCTACGAAGTGAAGACTCTGCTGGACCAGTTCCCGCATCTGTTCCACCGGCCTACGGTCGTGGTACCGGCCACCAGGCCTCATGTCAGACTCGTCCACATCGCCACGTCTCTCCAATGTGACGTCAGCTTCAACAACCGAGAAGCCGTCGACGAAACCGCGCTCATGAAGTACTACATGAACAGAGACGAAAGAATCCTCGATCTCGCCACGCTCGTCAAGTACTGGGCCAAAACCCACAAGCCAAAGAATTATCGGCGCATAATGCCAAACTACGCCGTGATAACGCTTGTTATATTTTATTTGCAGCAAATAAATATGTTGCTACCAGTTGCAGCGTTGCAAGAAAGCACGCGTTCTAAAGAACAATGGAACGCGCTGTTTGATGAAGTAGCGCACTATCCGACCAATAATGAGACGCTATATAATTTACTCGCAGGGTTTTTCCAGTATTACAGCCAGTTTGATTTCGAAAAAAATGTAGTGTCGCCTTATGCAGGGATGCCTATCAAAAGAAGTGATTTCGAAAAGGTATCGACGTTGCCGAAAGTTTTCAGATTGTATGAAGAAAATGTGTACAAGAATAAGGTGCATTCTTTGAATTTAACGGCGCCGATTCTGATCCAAAACCCCTTCATACACAACCGAAATGTAGCGCATGACACGACCAAAGAAGTTTTGGAACAATTCAAATCTGATCTCAAATTCGCTGGTCGAAAATTTTCTGAAGACCGAGAAGATATTCTAAAAGTTATTTTAAATAATGATAAACTATTGCATACGGAAAATATATTTTCACAGAACGAGCAGTTGAATTTTAGCGCAATTAGTAGTTGCGACGTTTGTTCAAAATATTGTTGTTAACTATGGTTGTTAATACCTATTATGATTATAATTTCTAGTCTATTGCCTATATTGGTATTGCTTTTACTAAGGTGTTTGATTGAAATTCATAGATTTAAAATATGACAAAGATGTCGAAGAAAGCTGACCCCACGGCCAAGTTTTCTAATTAGCAATTTTTCTTTAACACCTTAAAAGTGAACGTACAAACTGCTTGTATCTGTTACTAAAATAGTAACGGACACATTTTGTTTCCTATATATGCGCTTGTTATTTGTATTACAATTTATAGTTTAATTAAATTAAGAAAATATCATACGTATATTCCATACTTTAAGAAAACTTTCATACCAGATATCTTAATAAAACAATGTTTAGTATTGTAAAAAAATATTTATATTGTAGTTTCAATCATAATCAGCATCATCAGTCATCCTTAAAACTAAAAATAACACAAAAACGCAACTTAATGCGATGAGAAGGGATAACATCTTGAATATACAGATTTTTCGTTATAAATCACAAACGGTAAAAAATATTTAAAAAAATTGCTTAAAGATCGCCTAAAGAAAAACTCACAACAGAACATTTTAAATTTATTTCTAATAAACTAAAGTCTGATTGATGCCAAAATAAGTATGAAGCAAAGACGGTCAGCCTCCATCTAGCAAAGAGATATATATCTCCACCTAGCATAGGGATAGATGTAGTGTCCGGAGACGGCCGTCCGACGGTCATGCATTGTAATATGTGCATAAAATACCGTTTGCGCGATTCAGAACTAGCGCTCTGATTGGTAGCGGGCATGAAGTGCGACAGAGACGCCACATAAATATAAACATTTTTAGGGTTGTTCTTGTCGGTCGTTAAGCTATTTTTTTCAACATTTTAACCATTTATGATTTATAACATAATAATGGGCCAATTGGGAGTCGGACTCGCACAAAAAGTGTTTATTTAAAAAAAATGTCTACCAAATGTCTTTGCAAATATAGAATAAAATTATGCTTAAAAATTAAGTTTGTTGTATCGGAGCCCTTCTTATATAAATATTAAACTACTTATAATAGTTTTTTTCGAAATATAACTATATATTTATACTCGTATATTCTTAAAAAAAAATTAACCACTACCTTTTGTTGTTTGATATACTATAGCCAAAATACGAAAATATCACGTTTATTGTATGGATTTTTCTACTAAAAAATATTATGTAAGGACAAGTCCCCTTAATATATATATTTTTTTAGAATTTGTTGTAGCGGCACGGGAAATACATAACTAGTGAAAATTTCAGCTTTCTATCTATCACGGTTTCCGAGTTACAGCTTGGTGACAGACAAACAGTGGAGGCTTAGTAATAGGGACCTTATCTTACCTTAAGGTACGGAAACCTACAAACTGTAATTTCAATATATTTCCCTTATGATCGCCTAAAGTAAAACGCTTAGCACGCTATCGGTTCTTAACTATAGGTGGCCGCGGGGGCTAAGTGGCCAAGCCAACAAGGCCACTGACTTGGCTTAACAACTGCTTGTAATAAGACTAACAGCCGGGACCTACAATTTAACGTGTCACCCGATCCACGGTAGCGAAAGAAAGTATACTTGTATAAGAAAATAGTTTGATTTAGTAAAGTACTTAATTCTAAATTAATTTTTACTTATTATGTTTAGTTTCATGGGCACAGTCTTTTCACATTGAATTTATATCTTAAAACATGTTACAAAACTAAAGCTTGTCTCGCAAGCAATCTTTCTGATATTGCATTAACATATCCTTGGCTCGTTGTTTACGGAGCTTTTTGTATTTTTTTTTCTGTGTCATTGGTTTTTGTACGTTTTGTGTATTATTATTGTTTTTATTAGCCTTTTTCCGTTTTTTCTTCAACGTCTTTAGTGACGGAATACATATGCTGAATAATGCTCTTAAGTATTGCTCTCTTGAATTTTCTTGAAAATGTTTTGAAGAAATCTCCATGAACTGTTTTATCCTTTGAAATAAGTTGGGGAATACAGCGGCAGAACAGTTCCTGCTGTGCTCGAACGGGTCCTGGATGCACATACACGAAGCCAACTTGATGGGTTCACAGTGGCTGTGAGATAGGTTATATTTATACAACGCATATGAAGGCAGGCTGTTCACATTTTCCAAAGCATTCTTCTTTATAGGAAAACCTATGTATGGTGATATCACATCCTCAGCATAATTGAACTTACTATAATAATTGAAGAAATCACCGATTAACTCGTACAGACTCTCATTATTACTACATTCAAATGTAAACTCCCCATTGAATGCTGTATTCCATGAGTCCACAATGTAGCTACTGATGTTTTCTTGCAATTTCTCCACGGACGGAAGAATGCACTTGACTTGAAGATAGAATATGACCATCATTGTAACACTGTAGTTTGCCAGGAGGTTAGTTCCCGCTAGTTTGTAGAATTTAGACCAATATTTGATTAATATTGCAAGTCGCAGAGCCCGAGAATCCGAGTTCAATAGAAAAGCGATCAGCTTGCTGTTATAAACTCCCAGGGGGCAGGAGAAGTTCAAATCACATTGAATGCCCGTAGGTGCGTGGACAAACTTCAATAGTGGTACTTTAGCTGTGGTGATACATATCATGTCTACATACTTGTTGCTATTTGTGCGACACAGCAAGCCTCGAGCTAGTTTCACAGGGTTCCCATAGAGGAAGTTTGAAGGCACCTCAACATAGCAGTCTATGTCACTGGTCTTAATACCCAGACCTGATACTATGGAGCCAAATGGATGGACGTGACTGCCTGAAAGATTATTATTATATTATTGAATTTGAGGTCCAATTTTAAATGTCATTTTATCAACAAATTAATAAAACATCTAATGAATATTTAACAATGTGTAAGTACAGTAATACCCCGGACTTACGCGATAGGTGGGACCGAGCTCTCCGCGTAAGTCGAATTCGCGTAAGTCGGGGTACAATTTTGCATATATGTACCTATAAAGTCATACAAAGTATGTTTAATTGGGACCGGAGACTATAATTTAGGAAATATAAAACAATAATTTAGGAAATAAATTTTAATTTAATTCTAGATAATATGACAAACTATATTAATAAAATGTATAAACACAATCTGAAGTGCGCGGCTTTCAAACAAAATCGTTAAAATAGACGAGAAAATTAAATCGCGTAACTCCGAATTCGCGTAAGTCGAGGTAGCATAAGTCGGGGTATTACTGTATGTAAATCTATGTAAACAATATCATACATAAGTGATATTAGTTGATTGAGTGTTAAACTTTAAATCCTACTTTAAATACATATAGGTATAAATTAAATTCTAAAGTGTGGAGCTTGAGTGTAAAATCAAAATGAAAAATAGTTTATTTATGGAAATTTAACAGGGCTTACATACTACATACTATAATTACCTTACAATTAATCGTCCTATGGCATATACATCTTGGGCCTTATTGTATAATTTGCATTTCAGTTTATATAGCTGATTAGTTTTGAGTAAGGCCGCTGAGTTTACTCCATGGACCCCAACCTAGGCGTGAGCCTGTGTCTTAGCAATCCATATTTCCTTAGGTACCTTATCTAAAGTTCGCGTGCTTGTTACACAGTATTGTTTTATTACACCATGTATATAATATTAGACTGCTTAGTATGTGAGGCTAGTGATCAATTGCATTGCTACTTATATGGCTGATGTGTGTGTGTGTGTGTGTGTGAAAATATTTGTGTGGTTTTTCTACAAGTCTAAAGAATATCACGCTAACCACCGCCAATCTAACCGCACAGCGCACCAATAGGCTCTGTATGTTGTGTAAGTATATTAATTAATAGTGAGACATATGCTATAGACATAGACTCATCAGCATAACAAGTAATGATACATACCCCGCCAATTATGTGAGAAGACACGCTGCAAGTCATCAAGTAAGCTGTTTAGCTCAATCACTTCATCCCTAGTGAGGCGGACTCGAGTCAATACCTCATCCAGCTGCTCTTCAAAACTTCCCGTGAAGCTAAACGCGCCCACATCCATAATATCATAAACTTCATCTGCAATCGAATAAAGACTAATACATACAATTCCTAATTGATACTCTTAGAGGTATATAATTCTATATTAAAGCCTTTATTCTACAGTAAAAAATAATATCTTGTGAGTATTGCTCATATATTTATACAAATAATAAGGCTAAAACGTCCAAAGAAGGAAATATCAAAGATTAACCAGTTACACAAAAACCTGAATTTCAATGAAAAAAAAGTTGTAGTACCTATGTGTTTATTTTTAGGTAAGTACATGAAGAAAACTAAATGGAATAGTGAAATGATGTGATTAAGTACAGGGAATTATAGAAAGATTCAGGTTTTCTTGCAGGTGTATTTAAATACAACATGCATTGCAGATGGTATTTCACAAACCAATCTTACCTATTGACGAATTCATGTTCTTGCAATGTTCGTTTTGTGCATTTATTCATTACACGGTGAGTATATTTTAATGTGTAAGTTTTTACGCGAATAACTTATTTCATTGGAAAATAAAAGAATTTATTTGTAAACAAATGATGAGAACATCAACACAAATTTCAATGAAGCAATTGAAGTTTGAAGGTTACTTTTTTTCTGTCAGATAAGTGTTACCAGTATATTTTCATTGTTAAAACCCATTAATGGGGAAATGCCTCATAACCTCTTTCAATGTTTTCTTAACTAGCGCTATTACTAGACCAATCTTCCAGGTGTTTGTCAAGCTCGTCCCTCCATTGATTTCATGATCTGCTGCGAGGTCTTGTACTAGCCAGCATCCATTGGGTGGCAATTTTTGCCCGCAGATCATCCAGCATGCGGCAGTCATGATCAGCACAATCCACTTAAAATTTGCAGCTTTTCGGGCCACGTCAGCTATTTGTGTTTTGGATCGCAGTATGGTGTTTCAGATGCGGTCCGTCAGCTTTATGCTAAGGATACTGCGCTCCATATAAATGGGCAAAATAACCAGTACACAAATGAGCAAATTTCTAAGAATTCCATTTTATTTCTACTTAATAGGTAAGTGTACCATAAAAAATTACGGATCAGAAAAACAGATAAATATACTTCTATAAACAGAAGACAAAATTAAATATCTAGTGTACTTCCGCTGTGATCCGAAATCCAAATTAAGACAAGTAAAGGAAAACTTTATAAGCAAGTGCGGTGAGCGCGGCGCCTCACCCTCGACTTGTCGTTCGAAGAGCCAGCATCTCCTGATGATGCCTTGTGGTTAGGCGAAACACGTGTAGAGTTAAGAATTTCCGAATTGTGATAGGTAACGTTAATCTTAGTTAAGTAATCCTAGTTAATTAATCTTAGTTAATTAAAAAGAACTACGATTTGTCCGCGTAATATTCGAAGGGATCGATGCTAATCATGTTGGATTTAGTGGTTCGCAAGCAGTGTAATTTTTCATGAGCACTCTTATGCATATTGTGTTTCTGACTGAAATATATTAACTAATGAATACTCAACATAATTAAATTGAACGTGGCATGGCAATTTATGGCCGCGTCGCCGTGTCTCCAGCATTATGGTTACTTTGCCCCACTTTAACAACAATATCAGAAATTAAAATGTGTTAATGTTTGCTAGACTAGATAAGGACAGAGGTATAATAAAATGCAGCATAACTACAAAAAATAATTGTTATTGATTGACGTCACTTAAAATAAAATACATTGATTCCCTAACTCCCTCACTTCCACATGTTTACTTCCATTTGCCAATCGTGGGATCTAACTGCATTGCGCCAAAATATCATCTACAAATAACATCCATTCACTTAACAATAACATCTAGATAACTAGATCCTAAAACTATGTGGTTCCAACCAACGGTTCTTTGAGAGATTGTGTCAACAGAATTAATACTTATGAGATTGTATGTCCAGAGTCAATAACAGTCAGTTTATCGGGCTAGCGTTTCAGATCCGTCCGAGCTATCTGGCGAGCCGAGCTTGATCGCTTTCAGAGTCTCCGCTACCTCTGCAGGGTCCAAGGGGCGCGAGCCGGGCGACTGTGTCGTGGTTTCAAACTGTACTTTACATTCGGCTCGAGCTTGCGCGGTCTCCTCGGCGTCAGCTTTCATAGCGGCCCGCGGCTCCTCGTTGAGCGGCGCCTGGAACGGCCGCAGCAGCACGCGGAACCAGTCCAGCACGGTGGTGTGCAGGAATATGACGAACTGGCGGAAGGAGTCTATGTCGCCGTCTATCATCTTGAAGGAGACCTCGAAGCTCCGCGGCGTGTCCCGGAACCAGAGCTCCAGCTCGAAGCGTATAAGCGTGTCGGACGAGGCTCGAGCCAGAATGGCGGCGGTGACGGCGGTCTCCTGCGCGACTAGCAGCGCCAACCCTTCGGGCTTAGGCGGCGCCGGCATCTGCCGCTTCCGCCTCCACACGGGCTTCGCCGCCGTCCCGCCGTACTTCTCCTTGTCCTTAGCCCGCTTCGGTAGCTCTTTAGCCGGCTTCTCGTCGTCCGGCACCCGCTTCAGCACGAGGCCCAGGATCTTGGCGAAGATGACGTCGACGACTATCTCCCGCAGCCTCCCTCGCCAGTCGGGGTCGATGATCTCGCCGCGGATGCGCGGGATGAGGCGCAGCGTGGTGGTAGCCGTCACCTTAGCGGGCTTCAGATCGGGTTTCTTCAACAATATCGTGCGGAGAAAGTTGTTGTACTGTTTGTCTCGGTCGGCTCGGTACGCGTCCGCCGCGAACTTGATGAACGCGCGGATCTCGTGCGCCAGCTTGCCGCCCACAGAGGAAGCCACATTGTGGCTCTGCTCGAAAGGGTCCTGAACGCAGAACGCGGTGGCGTGGCGCAGCGGGCTGGCCAGGTTATCCCGCACGTTGCCCACGTACCGCGCGAACTCGAGCGGCAGCGTGGCGGGCGAGTCGAACGCGACCTTCTTCACGGGCCGGCCCAGGAACGGACAAATGACATCTTCGTCGAAGTTGAACTTCTCGTAGAACTCGAAGAACCCGCCGAGTATCTGCGGAATAGTGAGCTCCCTGGCGGAGAGCGGTATCAGTTTATTCAAGAAGCCGGCGTTCCAGTAGTCCACTATGAACCTGGTGTCGGGCTCCCTCTGCAGACTCTCGATGGGCGGCAGCAGCGGCCCGCCCGTCAGCTGCAGGTAGAATATGACCATCATGGTGAGAGCGTAGTTGGTGAGGCGGCCGGTGCCGGACAGGTCGTGCACCTTGGCCCAGTACTTGACGAGGATGGCGACCCTCTGCAGCCTGACGTCGTTCTCGAAGAGCAGCTTGATGAGCTTGGAGTTCTGGGCGCCGAGCGGGGTCTTGGCGCTCACGTCGCAGTGGAAGCCGGACGGCTCGTGGCGGAACTTCACGATGGGCGTGTTGGCGCGGGGGATGGCGATCAGGTTCGTGAACACCTGCGACATACAAACCACTCGTGTCACATTCACAATCTAAATAGGGCGTTTTTGAAAATAAGCATAATTGGATTAATTGTTGTGCTATATAAATATAATATCATGTACAATAACTAGAACATTATCTTAACTTTAAAAGTTGTAGTTGTATGTAGTGCCATTAGAGTAAAATATGCGTCAGTATTCCCTTTTATTTGCAGATAATACTTCCGTAATGGGAGACAAGGCCACAAACACTTCGTTTTCTCATCATTATCAGCCCGTAGTCGCCCACTGCTGAGCATAGGTCTGTTTTCTTGTACGTACGCTCTTCGTTTTTTACATTCGTCAATTAGGCGACAAATATGGAACATAGTTGCATACATGATTTAAATGAAGTCGGTTAAAAACGTGAAGGCTAGAGAGCTATGCTACATTGTCGAGAAGCTAGAACTTAATCTTTGCTTAGCAAATAAGAAGCAAACTGCTTCTTTTGTGTTATCATCAGGTTTTAGTGTACCGGAGAGCGAAGCTCGTGAGTTGGATCCCCGCCAACAAGCTTGAGCTTCCGGTGGAGGAAAACATCGTGAGGAAACGATAACATGGTGGTAGGGCATTTTCTAACGCTCGCCTGACTAGCGAGCACCTTCTGATTGGCATTCCGGTATGGTAACTATTACGCCAACGAGGTCGTCAATTATTTTGCATGCATTTTTTTACTGGGAAGGTTTTGAGGTATAGTTTATGTACTTCACATTTTCACACACGTCTGGTTAGCCCCATATTAAACCAACATACATACTTTATATAGATACATATTGAACACCCAGACCCACAGCTAACAAATTTAGTTTTAGCACAAAGATGTTGGCCGTACCGGTATGGTACGCCAACGAGGTCGTCAATTATTTTGCATGCATTTTTTTACTGGGCAGGTTTTGTGGTATGGTGAATTTTTTTTATCCTTGATGTTAAGCTGCGCTGCAGTGTACGGTGGGGCACGCTTACCTAGAAGTTACCACCTATTAACTCTACTTTTGAAGACCTCCGCATGATATCTCTCAGAAAACAGAGACTCAGGTAGTGAGCTCCAAAGCTTTGCAGTACTCACAATAAAGGTCAACGCAAAGCATTTTGTATGAAAGTTTGGAACTTCAACTGTGTATCGGTGTCTCTTCACTGACTCTCTGCTAGTTCTGTAGTAGAATGGAGAAGGTGGAATCAAATTATGAAGTATATGTATATGTACCTGCGGGTACTGCATCAGCAGCCTCCTGGTCCGGTTGACGAAGGCCGCCGCCCCGCCCGCGACGCCCCGCGCGCGCAGCCGTGACGGCAGCTCCACGTAGCAGTCAGCGTCCGACGACTTGATGCCCAGACCCGTGGGGATTGAGCCGAACGGGATGGCCACGCAACCTGCAATGTACGAACAACAGCATTTAGCCAAGGTGGTAGTTGAATTTCCGCGGAGAAAACGGTCGTGTGACCGTTTTTCGGTTCCGTACCTAAAAGATAAAAACGGGACCCTATTACTAAGACTCCGCTGTCTGCCTGTCTGTCTCCAGGCTATATCTCAGAAACCGTAAAAGCTAGAAAGCTGAAACTTTCACAAGATGTGTATTTCTCGTGCCGCTATAACAAAAAATACTAAAAAAAAAAAATATATTAAGAGGGGGTCGCCATACATACATACTGCAGACATTTAAATGGCGTTTTGGTGGTTCACCAAAAGGGATTAAGATTTTCACCAGTGGGAAGCAGTATACACTAACCTGGCCACTCCTGCTGCAGCACGAGCTCCAGGTCGTTGTACAGCTTGTTGACAGCCAGCGCCTGCTCCGCAGACAGCTGAATGGCATGCTGAATGTTCACCAGCTGGGAGTAAAAGTCACCGGACAGGTCGATCTTGTCCGGCATTGTTATGTCTTGCCCTGAAATCATCAGACATATTTTTTATTGAAATAGGTCCTTTTTTGACTTCCACCTAAATCCACGAAACGGCGTCGTGTGTTCATTGGTTGGTTCCAGCGAACTAGAATAAATAGAATAGTAACTTGGCCGATAAAATGGTTCCACGCGTAATCGTAAAATACCGCGATGGGCGGGGCAAAACAGCTACCCGCCCTCCCACGTGGCGCCACATGGTGTGGCACGGCACCAATCGCGTGCAAGCTTTGTGTGTGTGTGTGTTTCGTTGGGATAGCTGTATGATTGTGTGCGTAGATGAATCCAATTTCTAAGCGGCAATTGTATGGAGTTAGTTACTCTTCCGTTTATTCTAGTTCGGTGGTTAGTACCAAAATTGCTATAAATTTTAGTATAGTATGTAGATTTCAAGTGTTCAAGAACTTAAAACTTTTATAATTTACAACGATAAAGATGTAAATTAAAGTTTTTGGCCTATGTAAGCGCCTAAATTAAACAATAATAATTAATTATCACTGGTGTTAGGACATTTCTTAGTGTTCGTCTGGCTAGCAACCACTCTCATGTTTTAATTTTTTTTTCTCATAATGGGCTTGCGCTTGACCGCAATACATCTGATGGTAAGCGATAATGCGATCTAAGGTGGAGCGCGCTCGCCCAAAAGAAACCGGTTCGCTCTTGCCTTGAAATCGTCTAGATTATAATTATCGGGGTACAGGGAATTTGTCGAAGAATTCCATACCTTGGCGGTACGCACAATGAAGGTGGAGGCAAACCGTTTAGTACGCGACTTGGGCACCTCCACAGTATAACGATGCCGCCTTGGTGTTTCTCTACTCGTCCGATGGTGGATCGCTAAATGGAGGATCTATCGCCATCGCCAGCGTGTTTCGGCAGCCTCCTTGTTAGCCAGTTATTCCAGACTAGGCATGCTCCACCTAATGCTAGAGTGTCGCTAGCTCGTCTTGTCACGCGTCCCGACGGTCAAATGCCTAGCTGAAAAGAGTGACAATAAAAAAACAAATGATATTTACCCTTCTGTACCGTTAGCACCTTCTTATAAGCCTTGTAAAGCTCGTCCACGTGTCTCGGGTTTGTGTAGGGCCGGATCTCTATGTACTCTCCGTATATCTTGATGTCGTCTGAGCACCGCATAGCGTTCTTCGCCTGCGTCTCGTTATCAAATGTCACCACGGCCAATCTGTTCCGGCAGCTGTCAATTTGACAGAGACCGAATTTTGACAACACCCTCATGAGATCCTGAGGCTGTGTGTACGCGGGGAAACCTGCAACATTCATAAGTCATTTAGAATCTTTTTTAGGGTACCGTACCCAAAAAGGTAAAAACGGGACCCTACTATACATTCAAGAATATTGAATTATGTATTTAATTATAAAATAATATTTAAGGAGGGCACCCCTTACAACAATGGTACACAATAACAACCCTTTATGCGCGAGTCCAACTGGCACTTGGCCAATTATTTCTGTTTGTTTTTCATAGTATTATTCATGCATTTTATGCCTTTTGTGGTTGGTTCGTGTCTGTCTTATATTTTTTTTTCTCTTCACTTTCTTATATGTATCCCCGTGCGTCTCTAAAGGTTGGTCTTGGAAATCAGTGCTTCGGATATATCTGTAGCGTTTATACTGAGAGCTGACCTTTTTCGTATGCTAGGGGACACATACGATGTCTTAGTGTTTTTTTTCATGTATATGAAATAAATGTGTTCTTTCTTTTTCTTTCTGTCTTTGCACGGTAACTCAATGTGATCGAATTCAAGCCCAATCAACGAGTTATTCTCGCGTCCGCAGAGGAGTGCACGGACCAATCAGAGAACACACAGATGTAAACACTTCATTATACAGTCTCTGAATTTATGCAATGGTTGACCTATCAATGGTTGACTGTCCTACTGACCCTAGTCAGTTTTGGCTGTGGTAAGTGGTGTTTTCATCTGGGCGTTTGCGTGGGTCAGGTAAGTGCAGGTACCAACTGATGGTCTAGTTATAGTAGTCGAAGAGCTATGGCAGAGGTTATTGACTCGTCTACCCTTGAACATAGACGCAAGGTTGCCAGTCTGTCTGTATTTTATCGGATATATTTTGGAGAGTGTGCAATGGAGCTGCATAATTTAATTCCCGCTTCTCCATTCCACTACAGAACGAGCAGGGGCACAGCGAAGAGACATCGATTCACTGTCGATGTTCCAAGGATTCGCACAAAGCGTTTTGCTTCGACCTTCATTGTGAGAACTGCGAAGCTTTGGAACTCTCTTCCTGAATCTCTTTTTCCCGAGAAGTACAATTTAGGGGTCTTCAAATCTAGAGTAAATAGGTTCCTTCTGGGCAAGCGTGATACATCTTAGACTACAGTTAAGCTTAACATCAGGCAAGCTGCAGTCAAACGTAAGCCTATTCATCAATAAAAAAAAAGTCTTAAAATTTCTCCGTACCATTTTTGGAATAATACCGCAACCAGAATTTTCACTCAGAAAAAATATTGATTTTCTAATACATACCTGACACTAGCACCCTCTTCCGGGGATCGATTTCTTCTCCCTCCTCTACATTAGAGGTTCTCCTCCAACTCTGCTTGTGCGATGCTCCAGCATTGCTCTGATTAGATTGTGCGTTTTGATCCTTTTGCGGCCGATCTTTCTGGAACTCCTTGAAAGTTTGAGCAACTCGCGAAGTATTCTGTTTCGACGGACTGTTTTTTGGTTTTGTACTTTGACTCGGTTTAGAAGTTTTTGGACTTTGAGTCTTTTCTACTGCGGGCGCTTGTGCCTGGTTTTTGGGTTCAGGTTCCTCGGGTTTAGGATTTTGGTGTCGCTTAGCGACTAACACGGGTCGTTTTGTCGGCGAGACCAATTCTGTACGGCTCGTTTCCGCTTTGCCTTGACTCTGATTCTGTTGCCTAGAGTTCCCCAGCAAAGATGTGTTGTAGACGGTATGGGCTGCGTAAACTTGACTGTTAGAAGCCAAAGGCTGATTATTCTTGTCGATACTCGTGTCACTTCTATTTGGAATAGGTCCATTATTCATCTTTTCTGTCGTCATTTGTTTTGTGTTCAAGTCCTTACTTAATGGATTAGGCGGTTGGGGATCTTGGGGTAAAACGGGTTGGGGTTTTTGCATGGACGGGAAGGGGGCCGGTAAAGAGGTTTGCGGATTACGCGGGGTCACCACAAGAGTAGGGGGGAACATTGACGTGGGGTGCGGGGGGTGGTTAGGGTGCTGGAGGTGGTTGGGGTGCTGGGGTTGGTTGGGATGCTGGGGTTGGTTAGGATGCTGGGGGTGGTTGGGGTGCTGGGGTTGGTTGGGATACTGGGGTTGGTTGGGGTGCTGGGGTTGGTTGGGGTGGTTGGGGTGCTGGGGTTGGTTGGGATGCTGGGGTTGGTTAGGGTGCTGGGGGTGGTTGGGGTGCTGGGGGTGGTTGGGGTGCTGGGGTTGGATGGGGTGCTGGGGTTGGTTGGGATGCTGGGGTTGGTTAGGGTGCTGGGGGTGGTTGGGGTGCTGGGGGTGATTGGGGTGCTGGGGGTGATTGGAGCGTTGTACGGTCTGGAACGCTAGCTGGATGAAGTTCTGAACGGCCGGCAGAGTGTTCTGGGGCCCAGGCGGCGAACTTACATTCTGCCAGATTCCCTGCGGGGTTACTATCGTTTTATTTGGGGCCGACGTCTGTCTTGAAAACGGTGGTCTCTCTGTCATAGGGGAAGGCAAACTCGCCGGCATATGAGGCGTCGCTATGGCTTTGTCAATCGAATTTTGTGCGACAAATTGAGCATTCTGCGGA
The DNA here is from genome assembly GCA_035578125.1 of Mellilla xanthometata. Lineage (NCBI taxonomy): Eukaryota > Metazoa > Arthropoda > Insecta > Lepidoptera > Geometridae > Mellilla > Mellilla xanthometata. The sequence continues at coordinate 14,404,214 of JAPUBQ010000010.1, forward strand.
GATTGGTAGAACGGACGCACGATGGGACTGTGGTTCAATGGAGACTGTTTGAAGACTCTGTTCTCTTGTCCGGGTATAGTTCTAGGGGGTGTTTTGGGGAGGGCGGAGAGCGCTTGTTCGAGCGAAGCGGGGGCAGTAGGGCCCCTTTGTGGCGCTGGAGGCTCCGGTCCCAGCGCGGGGGCCGCTACCGTGCCCTCCATGCCTTACTGCCGCAATTGCTCACCTGGAAACAAAGATAATATAACTTATAGTTATACTCGGGGCTCTTCTGTAGAATATCTTTCTCTATATCTAGTATAGTTAACGATGCCTGGCCATTTAGCTCTTACGAGAAAGAAAAATGTCAAGGAACATACAAAAAGCAAAAAGTATTATGACAGACTGGCCACAAACACTTTATTTAATGAAGCTAGGCTAGGTTATACGAGTTTTAAAAGAAAGCTGTCTCACTACTACACTACTCTATTGATATTATACTTGAGGTAGTATATCTATTTATGCTAATGCTAATGTCTCTTCTGTAATCTGAACTTGTTAATAATGTATGAGTCAAAGCACAAACATTATCACGTTTAAAACTCTTTATGCATGAACATTCTGTATTGGGATACCATTGCCATTAACTAACGACCAAGAATGCTGAAGATAACAAAATATTTAAAGTACACATTGGCCGACGTTGGCCCAGCACAGGCCAGAGGGCATTGTGTACAGAGCATTGGCCTACACTGGCGAATAATTGACCGTCGTGATAAACAATAGACGACAATTGATTGAAAAGAATCGCGGCTTAGTATGGCTTGACCCCGAAGTCAGCTAAAAAAGCCAATGGTTATTTACACCTCTCACATTAATAATAACCTCTATTATCAATGGCTGAGTGACAGTAGTCTGCAATCTTATTTAAGTATCTTTTATTCTGTCTTTGTCGTCAGCCAGTCAGTCATAATAAACTCTTCAATAAACGACTTGACTGCCAATCAGAAAGTTCCGGGCTCAATTTCCGGAGCGGCCATCATCTTTGCACTTAACTAAATTTGTTGGCTGTGGGTCTGGGTGTTAAATATGTCTCTAAATGAAAAAATGTATGTATATGTAGTATAACTAGAAATGGTTCAGTATGAGGCTAACCAGCCATATGTGTAATGTGTGAATAAGTTTGTAGTCTATGGTTGTGCTTGCTAAGCACAGTTAATGTATTAATATTAATGCCATTGATAGTAGAGATTATTAATTATGAATGTTATTTAAAGATTAATTCATTATCAATGAGAGTAGCACCAGTTGCCATTGGCTAAAATATGCGACTAGCTCGGATGTAGTGTTTAATTGTTCATACCATAACCCCTTCCCTCGTAAGTGTGTACTAGGGGCTTAAAGAAAACAATCAGTAATCACTGAGAACAATAATGCATGATAAAGATAACGAAGCTGTAATTAGGAAAGATAAGCACATATTTCTGCAATGGTCATTAAGCTCAATTATATTGAGATGTTTGGTAATTATTGTTTGAAACTACAGAAGCCTAATGGTATGTTGTGATACATATTGACATAACTTACCTATACCTACTGTCTACTAATATCCTTAATCACAATTGAAAATGTATACCTTGAAACAGTGCAATATGTATTTAAATTGAATAGACTAAAAGAATTAACTTGTGAATGAATCATGACATTTATTTAAAGCTCAGTAAATGTGTTTACAGATTGGAGCCAAGTGCTCTCTTACAATGGGATTCCCCAAAAACATTTAGAAAATATGGGATTAATGTGGTTATAATTATACTAGCTGTGCCATGTGGTGTTGTCCTGCGTTAATCCGGGATTATGTGTTAATCCAGGGTCTAAATGATCTCCATGCCAAAATACATCAATTTGAGAGTGAAGATTAGTTCAGTAATTTGAGAGTGAAGAAGTTAACAAACACACAAACGCATTTATGATATTAGTAATGTGATTATTATAAATGAATTTTCTTGTGATTCAATAAATTTGTTTTGTTTTATTTTATTTTAATCACAAAAGTAGCTATTAATTTGTTAAGAGACTCTCATATGCTGGTCCAGTTTCCAGATTCTGTCACATATTACTTACCAAATCAATACAACATGAAAATCACCGAACATAGTATGCTTCACACAGAGCAACAATGTTAGGGTTCCTTGGAGAACCCAGACTGTGAACCAAGTAATGTTTCAACTTAGGTCAGTGAGGTTGGGTCTAGAGATAGTACTGAGTTCAAACACTTGTTATCATAGAACAAGTCTTACATACATACATAGTTCTATTGTGGACCTAGACTTTAATTGCTTGAGAGTGCACAGCGGGCCACTTAATTTCCATTATGTTGTATATTGGTACTTGAGTAGAGGCTATAACTTAGTACCAATGTTGCTGAAACTAGGTAAATATATTGATTGACTACCATTTAATGCATTTTTGTCTTTGGCAGGTAAAGGTAGAGGTGGGTCTATGGGGAAATTAGTCCTCACAAAAAAATTACCATATTTACAAGATGATGAATAACCATATTCTGATAATGGTAAGCATGATGGGTTATGCCAGGCTTTTGTACTCACAAAGCTTGTGATTAAGAACACTACCATAATGATAAATGAAGTTTTAGTAATTACAAGGAATGAAGAGACTTGATTAGCACTCCAAGCTATTTACGACATACCGGTCTCAGCGTTAACCACTTTCTCAAAGTATTTCGGTTCTAAATATCCATTTTGATTGCCAGGTGTGAGAACTACCCCATTTTCAGATTCAAAGAACTTTATTCCATCTGAGAGTGCCTTAGCTAGGTCTATATAAATATGAACTTGTGCGTTCTGTCTCAGACCACTTATGATGGTCTTATCACCGAGAGATCCTTTAGCTAGGTGAATATGCTGCCTCTTCATATGAGACAGGCCTTGGGTTTTAATCTGAGGCCAGAATTTAAAATAAGTTCCATGGATAACTGTTTTGTATTTTGGCTGAAATTAAATATTATATATAAGTAAATGTAAATTAAAAAATACATAAATAATTAATATTAGTTAAGGCTCTAGTATGTTATTTGCTACAAACAATAAGAAAGTCAACAAGTATAGTTAAAAAAAAAAAATTATATAAGTACATATTTGTTTGAAACAAAGCTCATTGAAGTAAGTATTTAAATATTTTTAGTTTATGATGCTTGGTTAATAATGTTGCTATGATTAAAAATTTAAATTAGCAGCCAAATTAGCAAATATAAGTATATACATAATATATAACGCTATATTTGTATTAGTTTACTCAAGCTAAATGCACAGCAACAAATAAGTACTGAATACCTCCAAGATGGGTATCAAATCAGCAGTAGAAACTTGACTAATGGAATGCCCCTGGTTTGCCTTGATCTCCACCACATGTGTGATGGGGTTATATCTCAACTTGAATCTTTGTTTGTCATTAGTTGCAACAACTCTGTCTATATCGTCCGCATTATATTTACCCTTAAAACTTTTATGATTTAGTATTTTTGATATCTCTATGTATCCTTCAGGGCTGTAACATGTTTTATTTTATGTGACTATGAGCATAAACACAAGTTATTTAAATGGACTAGCTTTCTATCTAGCCCACATAATATATATTATGTTAACAACAGAATAAAATACAAAATAAGAAGTATGTATACTTCAATAAGCAATTTTTAATTTTGATTTGGTATTCAACTGGTGTTTGCTCTACTTTAAACCGCGAATCAAAAGCATTTAAGTTTATGTAACAGCTACACACCCAGTTAATGTAAGTAAGTAGAGCCTATTTACATTTCAATTTTGATTGTTCTTCCGTTTACTTGGCAGTATCTTGAGAAGCCCTTTATACCACAATAAATAACGACCACTTAGTAACAAATTAGATCCAGTTACATCTGCTGCGTCTACAAACACGTACATACAAACAAGATGCTATGCCTAACAATAACAACATATGCTGTACGTATACATATATATATAGCATTCCTTTGTACCGTCACTTACGTTAATTGCAAGCCTTCTCGAACCGCCCCGTGTCTCAAAAGCCACGACAGAGATTTGCTCAACTGGATGTCTTTATTATTCCTGGAAAATACCACTAATTATAAAATTTCGCAACACTCAAACAAAGCACAATATCGAACGGATCTACGTACATCTAGTGACTTAAAATAGGCTCAAGCACCAGAATTCTCACAGGGTATCTCAAAATCTAGCTTTACGGAAATTGGAAAAACATTTTTCTTGCTCTGAAACTACTGTTATTACATTATTTTTGCGAATTATTTTAAACAAAAATGGACCCAAAATTCCCCTTGACCTTTGCCAAAAACACAGACTAAATAACATACTTCTTAAAAATGAACTACTACAGCACAGATTAACTACAGCATGATACAGATATAAAATAATTCAATCTATAAGGACCATAGTAAAATACTTATTTCTTTTCATGGTCTATGACCATAGCCAATATTTTCATTGATTATTAGTTAAGGGTAAAGGTCTCTAAATAAATAAATATTACGATACATATAACATTCGGCTGGTTAGCCCATTTAAAACTATTTCTAGTTTGTACTATCGTTGTTAACACAACTGATATACTACTTATATATACATAAATACTTTATATTGATACATATTTATTTAGCCTAACAACGAAGGAATATACTAAACAGACAGGTAAAATACATAATGAAATTTGTATAAAAACCAACCACAATAGAAGTGGGATATGAGTCTGTAAAATATAAGTAAGGGGTCAGACAGATGTGCTTACTTTCGCTACCAATATTTAATTTATTAAATGAAAAAGCCATCGCCATAATATTAGAATCTGAAACTGGAGGAGTAGAAGCAGATATATAACGCTTTTGGTTTTTAATTAAGACACACGGTAGACCAATGTCAGGCAAAATAAGTGTCAGCTGGCCACTCGCACGTTGGGTCGATAACATAAGAAAGATCGTGGCAGCACATTAATGAGGGCAGCACAAGACCGAGACATATGACGTATCTTGAAGGAAGGCCTATGCTCAGCAGTGGGCGATAGATGGCTAAAAATGATGATGAATTAAACATTTGGAGTGTTAAGCTGATATAAGACATTTCTATACTACAAAAAGTAAATTGCCTAGAAAATTAGAAAAATAATTTTAGCATTCAGCTTTTCTGTGAGTCGGAAAGAAATATGCATGGCACACGTGTTAGTCTCTTGTGCCTTTTTTGTGTCGTTTTGCTAATGAAATCAAAATAGAGACCTTTCAATTTGAATATGGGGTCGGTGCCGCATTCATATAATATCTTATGCACGTTTCTCATGCCACACACTAAATAAATTAAATAGCCGAGTGATGACCTCCTCTTAATAGTTACATTGTTTAAATTAAATTAAACCTTAACACAAGACGACAGAGTCCAAAAAGTGGTCGTGTTCTTGCTGGTGACACAGATCAGCACAGAAAATCAATGAAACGAGTGGCCATAGACAAAGGAGCTGAGAGTTTAGGTCAGCTGACTTCATTTTTATCATTGGTCTTGTGATAAGTTGTGGAACTCCGCCATTCTTGGTTCGTCTTTTCCACCTTTCTCGACTTGTGAGTTGAATTTTTATATTACAAATACAATTATTTTAAAAATATTTGATTGGTTCTACCGGTGCTAGTGTTGTACGTTGTGGAAATATTGATTTGTTGGCTCTATTTGGTAAGATTGTTCCTCGATTCTGCCATACCCAAAATTTATTGATGCCATGTAATGTCATTTGTGATTTCGATTTATGCGGCGTATTTATGTAGCTAATAGAGTGTATTAATTATCTCGGGATCCTTTCCGCAGCTTTGCTACTCAATTCTAATAAGAAAATGAAAATTCACCGCAGCATTCATTAATTGAAGTGTCCACCCATATATCATGTGACTGAAAGAAATTGGTTTAGTTCTCACAGAGGCTACTCCTAATTTTTGTATGTATAGCATTTTATTGTCTAATTATAATGCTTTCATTATTCTGTTACTATGAAATTGGGTCCAATTTGGAAAATGTGTGCTTAATTGTTTTTCTGCTGATCAAGGCTAAAATTACCTGACCAGATATCTCTATTTATTATGTTTAGAACATCTTCCATCAGTACAATCTTTTCAAATATCTAATAGAATAGGTTTCATAAATTTACATTCACCGTTTAAATTTAGTACCGATTAAATTTACAGTTACAATAATTTTCTTAGTTCCTTGACATAGTAAGAACTGTTCTCTTGTAGTTGATGTTTCTGCTAAAAATGTACTGAATTCCATACTAATGCAGAAAACAACTTATGAAATTGTACTTCTTTTAGCTGTATATGTAAAAACAGCAGTCTTTATGCTATGTAAATGACCATAGTTTAATTTTTTGAACCCTACCTAACCTTTTTAAGTGTAAAGCTAATTCAAAAAGTTGGAAAAGACCTACATCCTGTCTAATATTTTGACTGTGAATTCTTGAATTTACCCAAAATATAGAAAAACATGATTTTTATTGGAAAGTTCTTCTCAAAAGTATTTAGACATTGATGTATGATTATTATCAGTGATAACACTCATCAGTCAGCTGATGTATATACCAACTGTACAGATTTAACAGGAGTGCTTAACATGTAGACTATTTGGCATTCTTGTGTTATGTAATCATAGCTCTATTGCTCTTCTAGGAAATATTAACCAGAGTAAATAAAAGACAAAATTAAATATTTAGTGTACTTCCGCTGTGATCCAAAATCCAAATTAAGACAAGTAAAGGAAAAATCAACTAAGATCAATTAACCAAGCTTAATTAACTAAGATTAATTAACTAAGATCAATTAACTAAGATTAATGTTACCTATCACAATTCGGAAATTATTAACTCTACATGTGTTTCGCCTAACCACAAGGCATCATCAGGAGATGCTGACTCTTCGAATGACAAGTCGAGAGTGAATCAATAAGCTATTAACCAGAGTGTGAAAGGATATATTTATTCCATCTGGAAGGTGAATTCCAAAAATGTAAGCTGTACTGATTGGTATAGTTGATTGAATAGAATAAAAGTTACAAATATTTGAGCGCTTTTAAAAATATGAATGCTCTATATATTTGTTTTTTTTTTCCAGATAGCAATTAAATATTCTTTATTCAGTACTGAAAATGAAAAACATTTAAAAGGTCTCTATACAATAAACATGTTATGTTCTTAGCTTTTTGCTCTATTAATAACATTAAAAGGTAGATGCTTCAAATCATGCAGATACAGAATATGAAGTTATATATTACCTTTTAAAATATATCTTACATATAATATTTCCGTGTCACAATGTTAGTTACCATACTCCTCCGAAACGGCTTGACTGATTTTTACCTAATTTTATATGCATATTCAGTAGGTCTGAGAATCGGCTACTATTTATTTACCCTTTCATTTTTTTTTAATTATAGAAATAATTTATAATGTAAAACAATGTTTGCCGGGTTAGCTAGTAATTCAATAAAAATAAAACAAGTATTTTAAGGGGGGCTCCCATACAAACGTGCTTTTGCCAATAATTGCCAAATTAATTGATAATTTCCAATAATGGCAGAATCAAGAACAGTATCACCAACAATGTTCAACATAGCATGGTGTGAATATTAGTGTTCAATGTTACTGTTATCATACATGTAAAGTTTAATAAAAATTCTTTGTTTTCATTTCAGAGTAAAGAAATAATAATTCAAAATGTCGAAGGGGATGAAGACGATCGCTAACGAGGAGCGTGAGAAGCTCTTCGGATATGTGTTCGCCGTGTCCGGTCCCGGTAAGTTGAATTACCAGTAAAAAACGAATTGCAGACCTCAGGCTTGTTTCAGTCCTGTCCAGCCGTTTATTTTGTTTTTGATAGCACCAATAGAACATAACTTGTCCCTATCTTAACGCTATATCCAAAATTTGGATGTCTTCTGTGGTGCCATGACTAGCATTGTGAGCGCATATACACTTTTAGTCTTTTGATCTAAAATAGTTAGCACTTTATGGTGTAATACCAGTTCTTACGATTTTTTTCTACTAATAGGTATAATAAATGCTAAAGTTTGTGTGTGTGTGTATGTTTGTTACTTCTTCACGCTCAAACGGCTGTACAGATTTTGTTTAAATTTGGCGTGAAGATAGTTTATACCTTGGATTAATACAAAGGCTACTTTTATTCCGAAAAACAATTAAATCCTGTGGAATACGCAAATAACTACAAAATCTATGTTACTTCTTCTCGCTCCAACGGCTAGACCGATTTTAATATGATTTACAATGAAGATAGTTTAGACCTAGGATTAACATACAGGCTACTTTTTGTCACGGATTAATGTATGTAACTACCGCGGGGCACAGCCAGTATTGAATAAATGAATTATGAACTGTGCTATGTTACACAAAAGTTCACTTTAAAATGCGAGGTTTTAATACTTGTCAATAAGAAAATAAACAGTTGGACCAGCTATAGTTTAGTAAACATAGGATATGTTTGTACATTCTTATTCTAATTTGAAGTGGAGGTGATGAGGTCTGCACTGACATCCCGCTAGGGGCGTATTGTGCATTTTCCCTCTTACCATCCTACCCAAGCCATCCAAGCTCCTTGAAATAACGAAGTACAACTCTGGGTGGTTGGCATACATGTTCCACCCCTGTTGCGTCAGATGGTCTGTTTGTCTGAGGAATACCAATGGAAGGCGAACTTTCTTCTCTCTTGAGCTGCTATCATCAGGCCGTAACTCTCTGGTTTATTTAGTAGCCTCACAGTGCAGTAGCACATGTTCTATCGTTTCATTTATTTCTAGACAGCCCTGACATAGAGGGCTGTCCGTCGCCCCTATTTTATGTTGGTTGTAGTTGAGATCACAGTGGCCGGTAATGATGTTTGTACATGCGCTCACACGTTTGATTTGTGATGACAGTGGTGACGGCGGAGAAGATGTCGGGCTCCGCTATGTACGAGCTGGTGCGAGTCGGGTACAACGAGCTCGTCGGCGAGATCATCCGTCTTGAGGGAGACATGGCCACCATCCAGGTGAGACACCATCCCTGTCTGTTCCATCATTATCATCATCATCAATACAAACTTTCGTACAAAACGCTTTGTCAACCTTTATTGTGAGGATAGAGAACCTTTGGAACTCTAACCTGAGTCTCTGTTTCCTGAGAAGTATCTTCCAGTGAAAATTAGCGTTAATAGATAATTTCTAAGTAAGCGTGTCACGTCGTAGACTACGGCGCAGCTTAAATGGGGCAAGCTGTACCGCAAAACTATCAAACAAAAAAATTGCGATAGCATCAATTCAATTATTTTTCTCACACAAGGCGGTTAGCTGCATACTAAATCATTTGTAGTCTGTATTAGGTATAGTAACCATTATGCCAAAGTGTTCGTCAAATTAAAAACAAAACATCATCAAATCTGTATTCTCAGAACCATTATCATTATCAGCTTTTTCTTCTTCTTTTTTGTCTTCGCCTTTTCCCACTAGATGGTGTCAGCATGGTTTGTTTTTTACTTATACACAATATTCTATCATCATAAATATCATAATCATATAAATCATCAGCAACAATATGACTATCATCAATTCAAATAAAAAATAACTAATTCATAGTTATCTTCATCCTCATTATCAACAAAATCAACATCAATATCATTATCAACAAAAGAACAATCACCAATATCAGATCTGGACACATCCCATGGTCTATTTGGCTAGTTTAGTACAATAACATTGAAACATTGCTAAGTACTGTCTCTTTTGATAAAAAATAAAAATCGGAAATCACAACACGATATCGGTATTGCGATAAAGCGCAAGCCCTTTAAATTAAAAACAACAACCTAAACGAGTATATATCTGTTACAGGTCTACGAAGAAACCTCCGGTGTGACTGTGGGAGACCCCGTACTCCGTACCGGCAAGCCTCTGTCTGTGGAGCTGGGCCCTGGTATCTTGGGCTCCATCTTTGACGGTATCCAGCGTCCTCTGAAGGACATCAACGAGTTGACACAGTCCATCTACATCCCCAAGGGTGTGAACGTACCCGCTCTGGCCAGGGAAGTGAGCTGGGAGTTCAACCCCCTCAATGTTAAGGTGAGCTGTTTCTATAGAAATAATAAAGGCTTTTTATTTACACTAAGAGCGCCGGTAGCTCGGCTAGCTAAGGTGATCGGACATGATCATTGAGGCTAAGCAACGGTCGATGCAGACAGTATGTGTACAACTTAATTGTATACATGTATAAGACTCTTGTTTTAAAAGTGACATTTTCTCATCTGGGCACCACTACCGTGGTGTTAAATTGTAGGTCCTGGGTGTTAGTCTTAGTACAAGCAGTTGTTAAGCCAAGTCAGAGGCTTTCGGGTGGTTTGAAAACTTTCGACACCAAAGCTTGGCCACTTAACTTATACGAAGAAGATTTAAACTAGACTCTTATTCATGATTTGAACTCAAGATGAGAACTACTGAGAAGAATTCCAAATGTTTGCAGTACATTCTATGAAGGTTAGGCGAAATATTTGCACTAATCTTTTTAATTTCCATTATGTAGCGGAGTCTCTTCCCTGATGTTCTGCGCGTTCTATAATGAAACAGAAATGGGAATTAAAACAAATTTAAAACAAAATTTATAGGTGTGACTCTTGTCAATAAAGAAAACAATAAAAGCTTGACAAATGACTTGCATGCCGAAAGGCTATAACATGGCGCACTATTATCACACGCAACGTAATATCTAAGCCCTTCACCCATTCTAATTCTAATTTGAAGTGGGGGTGATGAGACCTGCACTGACATCCCGCTAGGGGCGTACCCCTTACCGGCCTACCCAAGCCAACCTAGCTCCTTGAAGTAACGGAGCACAGCCCTGGCTCGCAGGCATACCTGTTCCACCCCTGTTGCGTCAGACAAACAGATTGTCTGAAGATTAGCAATGGAAGGCGAACTTTCATCTTGAGCTGCTATCATCTCAAAATGAAAGTTTACCCATGTCGTGCATTGAATAAATTTGAATTTGAAACGTTGATGTAGTCTCAACGGGCGACCAAGAGGAAGCCAACTTTCGAAAGTTTTCTTTATTGAAGTGTTATAGCTCTTGTATCTCCTGATGTTTCATTGACCGTCGTTTTGTTGCAGGTGGGGTCGCACATCACGGGCGGCGACATGTACGGCATCGTGCACGAGAACACGCTGGTGAAGCACAAGATGCTGATCCCGCCGCGCGCCAAGGGCACCGTCACCTACATCGCGCCCGCCGGCAACTACACGGTCACTGTGAGTATACAAAATACAAAATCATCATCATCATCATCAGCCTGTATCTTCCCACTGCTGGGTATAGGCCTCCTCTCCAACACGCCATATAGTACGGTCTTCAGCCAGTTTCCACCAGTTCTTTCCAGCGTGCCTAACGATGTCATCTGACCATCGGGCTGGTGGTCTGCCTCTCTGTCGTTTTCCGTTCCTCGGATACCACTCGGTGACTGCCCTGGTCCATCCAAATACAAAATACAAATACAAAAATCTTTATTTGACATGGTAAATATAAAAATCAACAAAATTTTATGGAATCCAAAGGCTTCCAAACTAGTTGTAAAAACTGTATATTGGAAGCCAATGTCTTCTCCCAAAAAAAATAATCTATTAATATATACTAAATTAATGGTGGCGATTCAGCGGCACACACGACTAAACTAAATTTAAGGAAGCCCCGTCTCTTTTCATCTTAGGTGGCCAGAAAGAGACGGCACGTTCTGAACCACAGACAAAACAACTTAAATCACGTCAACATATTATACACTTCGTATTAACATTTGTTGTTGCCACGCACTGTAACTCGCGGTAATCCGGGATAAAGCTATAATTTCCCGGCGAAAGTAGCGTATGTGTTAGCTCCAGGATCTGAACTATCTCCATGCCAAATTACATTAAAATCTGTTCAAGAGTGTAGGCGCACAGGTGTTCTTTCGAATTTATAATATTAGTAGGATAAACCGGTTTTTATTTTGAAAAACGTATTATTTCAGAGTGTTAGGCATGTTAGGTAAATATATTCAGCATAGAAAACATAAAATTGTTTTAAAAAACAAACAACCGACTTCAAAAACACAACTAAAAAGGGAAAAATAATTTTAAGCCTAAATCAAATCAAGAATATATAAATATAGAATAGGAGAGTTTATTTCATGTACTTATAAAAAACTATTTGCAATTTTTAGTAATCCTGTATTCTTGGAGTCGGTGCCAGCAAAGAAAGACAATTGAAAATAGTTTTTTTTAACAAATATTAATTTGTTCTTATTAGATGGCACCGACTTCAAGAATTCAGTATTACTAAAAATTGTAAATAGTTTTTTATAAGTACATGAAATAAACTCTCCTATTCTATATTTATATATTCTTGATTTGATTTAGGCTTAAAATTATTTTTCCCTTTTTAGTTGTGTTTTTGAAGTCGGTTGTTTGTTTTTTAAAACAATTTTATTTTTACATTTTTAGTGGTTGGTAATGATATTTTGTTTAAGTTTAGCTATGGAGAGCCAAATAAACTTCACGATGAAAAAATTTGGCGTGTGCCAGGCAGGCAACCAATTGGGAGCAAATCGAGCTGGATGCGAGCGAAGCGAGCTATATGCGAGCGAAGCGAGCGCCAAAATTTTCACAGTATTTGTTCGAACCGTTTGAGCATAAAGAAGTCCAAAGCAGCACAAATTACATAATGTTTGTTGTGTCAAAACGTACTAGAACCAAGTGCGAGCGAAAAGAGATGAATGCGAGCGAAGCGAGCTATGCGCGAGCGAAGCGAGCTATGCGCGAGCGAAGCGAGCGCGAAAATTTTTAACCTTATTTGTCCCAACCGTTTGAGCATAAAAAAGTCCAAAGCAGCACAAATTTCATAATGTTTGTTGTGTCAAAACGTACTAGTACCAATTGCGAGCGAAGCGAGCGCGAAAAATGTTCACCGTATTTGTTCGAACCGTTTGAACATAAAGAAGTCCAAAGCAGCACAAATTACATAATGTTTGTTGTGTCAAAACGTACTAGAACCAAGTGCGAGCGAAAAGAGGTGGATGCGAGTGAAGTGAGCTATGCGCGAGCGAAGCGAGCGCGAAAATTTTCACCGTATTTGTTCCAACCGTTTGAGCATAAAGAAGTCCAAAGCAGCACAAATTACATAATGTTTGTTGTGTCAAAACGTACTAGAACCAATTGCGGGCGAAGCGAGCTATGTTCGAGCAAAGCGAGCGCGAAAATTTTCACCGTATTTGTTCGAACCGTTTGAACATAAAGAAGTCCAAAGCAGCACAAATTACATACCTAATGTTTGTTGTGTCAAAACTTACTAGAACCAAGTGCGAGCGAAAAGAGGCAGACGCGAGCGAAGCGAGCGCGAAAATTTTTACCGTATTTGTTCCAACCGTTTGAGCATAAAGAAGTCCAAAGCAGCACAAATTACATAATGTTTGTTGTGTCAAAACGTACTAGAACTAATTGCGAGCGAAGCGAGCTGGTTGCGAGCGAAGCGAGCTATGCGCGAGCGAAGCGAGCGCGAAAATTTTCACCGTATTTGTTCGAACCGTTTGAAGTCCAAAGCAGCACAAATTATATAATATTTGGAGTGTCATAAGCCCAGAACATCTTGGGGGAAATTCGAACGAAGCGGGATAACTCCTAGCGAAGCGAGCGCGTAAATATTTTCCTTATCCGTTCGAGGGTCTTGTCTATTAATATATCAAATTTTACAGTTCCTTCTTCCACTAAGTATGACCCAAGTGGCCAAGCTCTGGCGTCGAGAGTTTTTCAAGCCCCTGATTTAGTTTGAACCCTGCTTGTACTAAGAGTAGTGGTCCAGGCCCAACAAATTAACGTGTTATCCGAAGCACAGTAACGCCCAGATGAAAATATCACATTTTTTTATGGAAGTCTTGTGCATGGTTAGCCATCCAAAGACTGGCCGCATGGGCCGTTGCTTAGCCTCGATGTTCGCGTCAGATTACTTTTGTTTGCCAGGCTGCTAATTTTATGAGCGAAATCTGTATTGCCGTATGAGCGCGAAGAAGTAAAATAGGTTATCGAGTTATTTGGGCTTCCCACGGGAATAGCAATGATTTTTAAGATAAAAAAAAAATACATACAGTCGAATATATAACCTCCTCCTTTTTTGAAGTCGGTTAAAAAGTAACCTTCGTGTTATACAAGGTCTAGTCTACCCCCTATATCAAATTTTAGCGAAATCAGTGTGTCATGTGTTATTTGGTGCATCCCACGGGAACAACAATTATTTTCGGGATAAAAAGTAGCCTATGTGTAAACACCTAGTCTAACCTATCTTCATTCCAAATTTCATCAATGTCAGTACAACCGTTCGAGCGTGAAGAAGTTAAAAAGATTTATATGTTATTTGGTGCATCCCACGGGAATAGTATTTATTTTCGGGATAAAAAGTAGCGTAAGTGCTAACACATAGTCTTACCTATTTTCTTCTCAAATTTCATGAATATCAGTACAGCCAAACGAGCGTGAATCTCTCTTCATGCGTAAAAATAACCTAACTTTTTAGGTTTTTCTTCGATTTCCCTAGGAGTCCATCATCAGAACCAGTTTTGGTGACAATGGGACCAATTCAGAACCATACTCTTTCAATTAAAAAAAGAATTTTGAGAATCGATCCACAAATGGCTGAGAAATCGGTGAACATACATAAAAAAAAAAAAAAATACATACACGTCGAATATATAACCTCCTCCTTTTTGAAGTCGGTTAAAAATTAAATATTTAGTGTACTTCCGCTGGGATCCAAAACCCAAATTAAGACAAGTAAAGGAAAACCTAACTAAAATCACTTCTTAACTTTGAGTTAGGAATATCCGGATTGTGATAGGTAACGTTAATCTTAATTAATATTAGTTAATTGATTTTAGTTAGGTTTTCCTTTACTTGTCTTAATTTGGGTTTCGGATCACAGCGGAAGTACACTAAATATTTAATTTTGTCATCTATTTACAATGGATTTCCGCAAAGTAACGCCTGAGTCAATAAGTTATTCTGAAATAAATGAATGAATTAATTATCCTCTTCGTCTTGTCAGGACGTGGTCCTGGAGACCGAGTTCGACGGCGAGAAGAAGCAGTACACCATGTTGCAAGTGTGGCCGGTGCGGCAGCCGCGCCCCGTCGCCGAGAAGCTGCCCGCCAACCACCCGCTGCTCACCGGGCAGCGCGTCCTCGACTCCCTCTTCCCGTGAGTACACCACGCACCATTCCCACCGAGGCTCGGGGCCAGCTCATGAGGAGAGAGATATTTTATTTATTATATATGTTATACGCAAACTCCGAAGCTCCGGCGCTCCTAGGTTGGACTGGTCAATCCTCAGGTCAGTCTGAATGACTTAGTCAAAGCCCAAACAAATGTAAATTTTCGGCCTTTGACTAAACAATTTTCGTCAAACCTGGGAGAGACTAATTTGGTCAGGCAAACGTCAAAACACAATTTTATTAAATCTGAGTTTGACGAGTCAAACTCCGTGATAGGTATGAAGTGTCTTATCTTCGTATATTTGGAAGCATTTTATCATTTGAGCAGAAAATTTACATTTGTTTGGGCTTTGACTAAGTCATTCAGTCTGACCTGAGGATTGACCAGTCCAACCTAGGAGCGCCGGAGCTACGGAGTTTGCCTATAACATATATACATATTTATTTATTTATTATATATGCATAGCCGGAGCTATGTAGAGCTGGTAGACCATTATATTTATCTTGGACACTATTTATCTTTTGACGGAGAGTGTCACATCAAAGAAATTTCACGCAGCACAGTTGAGTTGGGCCGCGTTCGGTAAACTTGAAGACGTCTTGAAAAACATTAAGATCCCACAGTGCCTAAAAACCAAACTCCTCAACCAATGTGTTTTGCACACAATGATATACGGAGCCGAAACATGGACCCTAACTGAAGAATCCATGTACAAAATAAAAGTTGGCCAGCGGGCAATGGAAAGGGCCATGTTAGGCATCAGCCTGAAAGTCTGTAACACGGAAATCCGACGCAGGACGAAAATTACTGAAGTGGGGGACCGTGTTACGCGACTCAAGTGTCGCTGGGCAGGTCATGTTGCCAGACGTCATGACAATAGATGGAGCAAAATAACCACTGAATGGCTTCCACGGGATAGAAAGCGACCTATTGGCAGACTACCAGCCCGATGGATCAACGACATAATAACAATACTATAAATAAAAAAATATATATATTAACCATACAGTAAACGTATTTTTTTGCTATAAGTATATCAATCAAATAAGTATTTGAGGGGGGCTCCCATACAACAATGGTACGGAATCCTTCATACGTGAGCCCAACTCGCACTTGTCCAATTTTTATCATTTAATTGTGTTAATTTCCCCCATAGCTGCGTGCAGGGCGGTACCACGGCCATCCCCGGAGCTTTCGGTTGCGGCAAGACTGTCGTCTCGCAGGCTCTCTCCAAGTACTCCAACTCTGACGTCATCATCTACGTCGGGTGCGGGGAGCGTGGTACGTACCTTTGTGACGTCATACCCCCGCCTATCATTCTATAGTCCGCTCAAGGAGTCAGATAGATAGATAAACTGCTCCTCAAAGGTAACGGGCATAGGCAGAGCAGCATATTTTTTTTTATTATTTAATTTGCTTGATCGCAATTCTCGTGGTAAGCGATTTTGTGATCTAAGGTGGAGCGCGTTAGTTCCATAAGAAACGGGTACACTCGTGCCTTGAAAATCGCTAGATTAGTTATCGGGGCACAGGGCGATTGGCAAAGTATTCCACACCTTGGCGTTTCGCACAATGAAGGTGGAAGCAAATTGCTTAGTACCAAAGTACCTCCATGGTATAACGACGCCTTGGTCATTCTCTGCGTGTCCAATGATGAAAGAGGCGGAAGGAATTAAATAATGCCATTCCGGCGCACAAACACCGAAATGTAAACCTATAAGAAACCGAAAGGCTGGACACTATTCACTGATATTCAGGGCTTTTCTGTTTCAGTGCGAACCAAAAGTACTCCATGCTCGATCAAATTTGTGCTTGATATAATGCAAACAACTGTAAGCGTTCCTCTGTTGTCCTAATGGATAGAAAGGACTTCGAAGCTTTTTAACTCTCTACCTGAGTCTCTGTTTCATGAGAGGTATCATCCGGGGGCCTTCAAAAGTAGAGTTAATAGGTATCTTCTAGGTAAGCGTGCCACACCGTAGACTGCAGAACGGTTTAACATCAGGCTAGCTGTAGTCAAACGCAAACCTATCAAGTATAAAAAAATATATATAGAGCCAGTTATTCCAGACTAGCATGCTCCACCTTAGGTTGGAGTGTTGTTATTTCGTGTGGTTACGCACCCAGCTGGTCAAATACATAGCTGTAAAGAGAATAAATGAAAAATAGTGAAACCATCTTATGTTTGTAATCTTAGTGTAACCCGGAGTGCAAACACTACAGTTCACAAAAAAAAAATATTCAAATTCAAATCGATTTATTGCGAATATAGTTTTTTTTTTACTCCGAATAGGTCAGTGCTTGACCACAATTCACCTGATGGTAAGTGATATTGAGGTCTACGGTGGATCGCGCTTACCTAGAAGGAACCGGTTCACTCTTGCCTTGAAAATCGCTAGATTTTAGTCATTGGGGAACAGGGAATTCGGCAAGGAATTCTAAAGTTTGGCGGTAGTAAAGTATAGTATACAGACAGGTACCGGCGTGCAATAATTGCTAAACTAGTTTAATTAATGTGATTTGTATGGTAATTGCGCAGGTAACGAGATGTCTGAGGTACTGCGGGACTTCCCCGAGCTGACTGTGGAGATCGAGGGCGTGACGGAGTCCATCATGAAGCGTACCGCGCTCGTCGCCAACACCTCCAACATGCCTGTCGCCGCGCGAGAGGCCTCCATCTACACCGGTCAGTCCTACAATACTCTTATACACCACTCTTACATCAGCCCTCTACACAAGGACTTATATTTTCCACCATATTTTTCTACAAGCTGTGCCCCGCGGTGTTACCCGCGTTAGTCCGGGACAAAAGAAGTTAATCCGGGATATAAAGTAGCCTAATTGGTAATTCTAGGTCTAACCTATCTTCATAATTAATCTCATCGAAACCGGTCCAGCCGTTGGAGCGTGCAGGAGTAACATACATTTTGAAGTTCTTTGCGTATCCCACGTGACCCACAATTATTGTCGGGATGAAAAGTAGCTTTTGTGTTAATCCAAGGTCAAACCTATCTTCAAACCAAATTTCAACGAAATCAGTTCAGCCGTTTGAGCGTGAAGAATTAACAAACACACACACACACACACACACACACACACACACGCACTCACACACAAACTTTCGCATTTATTATATTAGTAGGATTTGTCAGTGGAAATAATAATCTTTTCCACCTTACATAGTATGGTAGCAAGGGAAAGGTATAAAATGGATCGTGGATAGGGTTTCTCATTTCTCGACCTTTTTTATTTCCCGGAGCACGAGAATTCTCGACCACTTTTTCCCGGGAATTCCCGGGTTGCCGAGAAATACGATTTGTTTTAAATATGTGTGATTTAGCAATAAAACTACGTTTTTTATGTTATAATCAACAATATTTATTTTTATTTTCACGTCGTGTGACTTGAAAATTTTAAATAAGCGAAATAAACTCTAGCGATATCTTTTAATCAATATTTCTACAAACAATTAAGATTAGTCTTTTTCTTTGGAAAATTAAATAAAATATCTTCTAAAAACAAAATCTTCATGTGACCACAATAAAACTTAGTACCTTACACACTAAGTAAATAATAGTGTAAACCTTACACTAAGTTTATCTTTACAATTATGCAACATAAAATGACAGTATTTAAATTGTATATAAAAAATAACAATCAGACTAGCTTAATAATTACGAGTAAAGTAGGTACTTTAGTTTAGTCTTTGTATCTACTATTCAATATTTATTATAAATGGACAGTCTTTTTCGTTACGTAAGTAAACATAGGAACCTTATAAGTAATTAATACTCTTAAACTAATTTCAATCACAACTTAAAGCGGAAACTACTTAAAAGCTAGCCCACTATGTCTTCTTATTAAGGAAATAAGCCTTTAAAAATACGAGGGCATTTATAGCACCGTCTGACAATCGGTTTCGTATTTTTGTCACAAAGTTTCCAGACAAGGAGAAAACCCGTTCATTTTCTGTCGATGTAAGCTTTGCTGACATAACAGCTTTATACAAGTTTTCCAGATTTGGTGTTCTTTTACCAGTCGATTCATATAACTGAAACTCTTTTCTAATCAAACTTCTTGTTAAAACAGTCTCAATATTGGTCGTTGGGTCAGTAGTTGCCATTTCAATAGCCTGTTTTAGTTTCAGCTCAAAGGATGTCGCTTGTTCGAGTTGCTCGTTTCCTGATGTGTGTGTTAGAGTGTCATCTTCATCTAAATTAGAGCTGCTTGGAAATAATCTATTGTACAGTTCTTCTGTAAATCGAATCAAAGCTGTTTTGGTGCAATTGCGCGTACTACTTTCATTATTGCTCTGAAATATTGTTATATATTGACTGTCGGTCACTCGCACACCGCGTGATAGAGCCAGGCGCGAGCGCAGGCGCGTTATTATGTTTTTGAAATTTTTGACTGAATTTCTCGATTTCTCGACCACTTTTTTTCTCGTCTCGAGTAAAGTAAAATTTCCCGGGAATTCTCGGTTCGAGAACTCTCGTAGAGAAACTCTAATCGTGGACATATCACTCCACTATTCTCTGCTGTATAGCATGGACTCTGAACTATTCACTGGCAAGTTTGTGCTCTAAAAGTGGACAAATTTGACAAAGGGGAGAGATAATATTTCTTCTTTTGGTAAAAAAATAGTCCACTACACGTGCTAACCTTGTAGGTATCACTTCAATACCCTGTCGTCAAATGATTGCAATGTTTATGACGTAGACTAAATGTTATAAAATAATGAAAACCAAGTGAGATGTCTACTTCAGGTATACAATTTGCAAGTACCGAGGTGTAGATTAGAAATGCAGAGCTCGGGCCCACATTCTATGGCTATTAAAATATTTAACAAATTACCAGAAGACCTAAAGGGTATCGATAATATCAAAACCTTCCTGACAAACTTAAAAAACTTACTCATAACAAAAAGTTATTATAAAATAGAAGACTTTTTAAATGACGGAACATTAAAAAAATCTAATGAATGAACAGGGTTGCTCATCTCCAGTAAATAATTGCAATGCCTTATGGGTAATGGCAAACGTAGTGTAGGACGCCCTACAACCAGGTGGAGCGATGATCTGAAGAAGGTAGCGGGTAGTGGATGGCGAAGAGAAGCACAGGATAGGGCCAAGTGGCGTGCCTTGGGAGAGGCCTATGTCCAGCAGTGGACGAGCATAGGCTGATGATGATGGGTAATTATGTAACTGTAAAGTGACATAATATTGCAATGAATTGTTTGACTTTGTCAGGTATCACCCTCTCGGAGTACTTCCGCGACCAGGGCTACAACGTGTCCATGATGGCTGACTCCACGTCGCGTTGGGCGGAGGCGCTGCGTGAGATCTCGGGCCGACTCGCCGAGATGCCGGCCGACTCGGGCTACCCCGCCTACCTGGGCGCCCGCCTCGCCTCCTTCTACGAGAGGGCTGGACGTGTCAAGTGTCTGGGTAACCCCGACAGGGAAGGTAAGATATTATCCTATATTTTTTCATTAAGAGATAATAATTATTGGCCGTAAATAACTTCATATGTTAAAAGACAAGTCAAAATTATATATTATTTTTAACTAGCTATGCCCCGCGGTGATACCCGCGTTAATCCGGGATAAAAAGTAGTCTGTGTTAATCCAAAGTCTTACCTATCTTTACACCAAATTTCATCAAAATCGTAAGCGTAAAGGAGATAAATAGATTTTCAAGTTATTTGCGTATCCCACAATTGTTTTCGGGATAAAAAAGAAGTCTTAATAAATCTCGTCAAAATTGGTCCAGCCGTTTGTGCTTGAAGAAGTATTAAACTTACACACAAATTTTCGTATTAATAATATTAGTAGGATAAGTAATTCATTTTTACAAAGTAAACTATCATGTGATTACTTTAATAACTAGAAATGTTATTGGTGGACAGTGTCTTTTGTGTTTGTCATATTTTATTGTAAGTTAAGCATCTGTCCTGTCAGTAATAGAATATCACTCTAATCATCATCCTGCAAAATTAAACTAAAGCTTTTATACATTAAACTGAGTACAGCATAGATCTTATAAATATTCTAGTCGAGAAACTTACAGTTCTGTATCCATGTAGACAAATTATAATAGTTTAGTTTCAAGTGATATGACCGCTTGGCATGTACTCCACTTGCTTAACACCAGGAAAGCTGTGGTCAGACGAAAACCTTTAACTTACCTTAGCGCTTTATTCGAAATGCAAGATATCGATGTCTTTTGTAGTGCCGTCACTTGCATTGTGTGCGTATTCAGGAGTGTAGTTTTTAATTCTAAAATAGATAGTGCTTTGGTGTAAAAACTGTTGTAGCTATTTTGTTGAATAAATGGAAACCTATCAATTGTATCAATTCAATCTCTCAATTGTTTGACGACCTCGTTGGCGTAAAGGTTACCATGCCGGTCTGCTAATCAGAAGGTTCCGGGTTCGATTCCCGGCCCGGTTAACATCTTTGTGCTTAACTAAATTTGTTGGCTGTGGGTCTGGGTGTTAAATATGTATTTATATATAATATGTATGTATGTATGTATGTATATGTAGTATATCAGTTGTGTTAGCAACCATAATACGAGCTAGAAATGGTTCAGTATGGGGCTAACCAGCCGTGTGTGAAAGTGTCCTAATATTAAAAAAAAAAAAAAAAAATAAGTATAACAAATGTGTTATATATTCACCCAATATTCTCCGTTTCGTCGGCAGGTTCCGTCTCCATCGTAGGCGCCGTGTCTCCCCCCGGAGGTGACTTCTCGGACCCCGTAACCGCCGCCACGCTCGGTATCGTGCAGGTGTTCTGGGGCTTGGACAAGAAGCTCGCCCAGAGGAAGCACTTCCCCTCCATCAACTGGCTTATCTCTTACAGGTATATTCTACATGAGAAATCTCCACTTTCAAACTTTCTCTACCAGCTGTCCTCCATATAGATTTTGGTGCGTCATTGACATACATGAGGAATAGTAGCGGACCTAATGTTTCTACTTGGGGCACTCCATAAATTAAAGTACATAGTACAATAGCTTTATATAGTGCTGTGCCCTGTATTATAGTTTGTTTAGGATTTTTTTCCTAAACTGATAGTAATTAGATTATATAGCTTTGATTTTTTATTTATTAATTTACTATAATTTAGGCTTTGTGTTTTTTTGTTAATTCACTATAAGTATGTGTAACCATAAGTGATGGACTGTTAGGCTAAGTATTATTATTCTCTTTTACTTATTTGTATTTATTCTAGCTGTTTGTTCTTCCTGTAAAAATAAAAATATATTAAATAAATAAAATAAAATAACATATTTTCCGGAGTCTTAGCTGATAACTTCATACGATATTAAATCTAAACCGATTCGGCCGCCTAGGCGTGATAAAGTTTCTTGCGTACACATTCAAAAGCTAATCCTTTGTAATATTAATTAGCCTAACTAACAGTATATAGTGTTTATAGAGTCTAAAGAGAATGTTCTTATTCCAAGATGGGGGCGATCAGACCTGCACTGATGATAACCCGTAGGAGGCGTATTGTGCATTTCCCCCTACCAGCCTACCCAAGCCATCCAAGATCCTTAAAATAGCGGAGCACGGTGTCGGGTCGCTGTCATACCTGTTCCACTGTCATTGCATCAGATGTTGTTGCACTTCTTACGTACACTTACTTAAGCTGATGTGTAATATTTGTATTTCAGCAAGTACATGCGCGCTCTGGATGACTTCTATGAGAAGAACTACCCCGAGTTCGTACCCCTCAGGACCAAGGTGCGTATAATCATGTTATTATACAATTTGACCTGAAGCATCTATTTTTAATATTAGTTTTGATTCTAAGTTATAAAAAAATGTAACTGTATTACTAGTATCTGACGACTTAAAGTTTTATATGCAAGCAAAGGTGGTTAAAGGTGCAAAGAACATAGTTTTTATGTGCACTAGTCTTGCAAAAAAATATTTTTATGCAAAAATTGAAATCGAACTGAATATGTTCATATTTATGGAAGTTACACGTAAACGGACAAACAAACAGAGCTTTATTTAAGAGTTGTTAGGAATTCATTGGTAACTTGAAAATGTGTCAAAACTTTTTACCTTGTTAAATCGAACCTTAATTAGTAATGATTTTTAAAACATTTATAAAAGTTATAACTAATAACATAACTTTGAATTTGTTGAAACTATAGGTCAAGGAGATCCTCCAAGAGGAAGAGGACTTGTCGGAAATCGTGCAGCTGGTCGGTAAGGCGTCGCTCGCCGAGACCGATAAGATCACCCTCGAGGTCGCCAAGCTGCTTAAGGACGACTTCCTGCAGCAGAACAGGTCAGTGTCCTCCTATCACAACAATTAAGTCACATGTAAGGACTGCATAACTTAGCATAAGCAGCCCACTATACGTTCACACCGCTATGACGCGGGGCCTTCTCTCGCGAGGAGAGAGATCTATATCTGCCTATGCCATAATCTACCAAGCTGGCCAAGTGCGGATTGGCGGATGACACACGTCTTCGGATATTACAGTCCTCAAACGTGTCGGTTTCCTCACTATGCTTTCCTTCACCGTAAAGCGAGTGCAAATCCACACATAACTTGAAAAACAAATCATAGGTTTAGGGCCGGGATCGAACCAGGGGCCGTTTGATTGAAAACAGACGTTAATGAAAAATGAGACACACTCGCTTTTACTACTGCAGTATAATATAAATTATTTTATTATTATTAAAAGCCTATTTAATACCACTGTTGGGCAAAGGCCTCCCTACCCTCTTTCAACTTGTCCCTATCTAGCGCTATTGTGGACCAAAATAATATAAATAGTTAAGACTTTAAAATACGTCATATAAACTTATTTGACGACATCGTTGGCGTAATGGTTACCATGCCAGACTGCCATCAGAAGATTCCGAATTCGATTCTCGGCACAGCCAACATCTTTGTGCTCAACTAAATTAGTTTGCTGTCGGTCTGGGTGTTAAATTTGTATCTATGCAAAGTATGTATTTATGTATATGTATTATGTCAGTTGTGTTAGCAACCGCAATTACAAACTAGAAATGGTTTAGTATGGGGCTAACCAGCCGTGTGTGAAATGTGTCCTGATATTTATTTATTTTATTATTGTCTCCAGCTACTCGACGTACGATCGTTTCTGTCCGTTCTACAAGACCGTCGCCATGTTGAAGAACATCATCTCGTTCTACCACATGTCGCGACACGCCGTCGAGTCCACCGCGCAGTCTGACAACAAGATCACGTGGAACGTCATCCGGGACGCCATGGGCAACATCCTCTACCAGCTCTCCTCCATGAAGTTCAAGGTGAGAGTCATTCGCGTACACGGGGAATGATACTGGATACAATATACACCCTTGTGCCACACCTTCATCACCAAAACCATGATGGAGCGTGCTATGATTGCTTAACCAATAAAATAACTCTAATTTATGCACTTTTATACAAATATGCAATGTTATTTATATGGGTATATGTTATCTATATAGAAGTGATCTTTGAATATTCATTTGTGAATAAGTTGCAGTATCAATAACATTTCTAATCTACCATATATTATATATAAGACTATTACGCTAAATTCACATTGTATTCATGACAAAGTTTCCTATAATAGTTAAGTGTAGATACGTGTAAGCATTATTTAGGATTCTGTACCTAAAAAGTAAAAACAGGACCCTATTACTAAGCCTCTGCTGTCTGTCAGTCTGTCACCGAGATGTATCTCAGAAACTGTGACTTATTTCTTGTGCAGCTATAACCAATATAAAATATTAGGCGTGTCCCATACCTTAAGAAAAAAACTGTTAACGTTGAACTTAGAGATATATTGTTATTTATTCTCAAAATATAACTTGTGAAATATATCTATCAGCTCTCCCCCATGTTCAGTTCAAGGTGAGATTTATTCGCGTACATGGAGATTAGTAATGAACCTAATGTAAACCCTTGTGCCATTTCATAAATGTCAAATTATTTGACAGACTCATCATTTGAGTTAATAGGTATTGTCTATGTAAGCATGTAACATCGTAGGCCACAGAGTAGCTTAACGACAGGCAAGCTGCGGTCAAGCGCAAACCTATAATAATAACACTGGTCTACAGTGGTTTTGTTGCCTTTGATATGATGATGATTTTGGGTCTATTTATACACACAATTCGTGACAATATCAATGATTTTGTAAGATCTGCTCGTTTTTTTTTAACAAATGACTGAAAATTAAAATTTTGACGATAAATCGTTTAAAATTCAATTTGTAAAAACGAGCAAATTTAGTACTTTTACGAATATATTCGTAATCTGGGCACTTAAAAACGTAACGATTTGCGATGATAAACAGGGCAACAAAAAAAAATTGATTTTTTGTAGAGCTGTGTAATAATACCTTTCTTTGTTATCCAGGACCCCGTGAAAGACGGCGAGGCTAAGATCAAGGCAGATTTCGACCAGCTGCTCGAAGATATGGCGGCTGCCTTCCGCAACCTCGAGGATTAGACCAGTTGAGAGTTACGCGCGCTGGCGGGCCACGCCACTATACACCTTATTGACAACGTGATAGAGATCGAAATGCAATTATAGTGAAAGTCACAAAAAATTACACCTTAGATGAATTTTTCTGAACAAATGCCCCAAAATTATCCTATTATTAAATAAATCCATTAGAGAGAATGTTTCGGAAGTAAACTTCTGTCTTTATCTCTGCTGTCCAAGCAATGGTCAGGTATAATCCGCAATATAGTCAAACAAACAGTTGAGGCATTCGAAAATATACTATATGGTAAAGGAATAGAGCATATTAGTGTGTGGCAAGGTGTTAGTAAAGCGACGCCCGCCGGTGCTGTGACATATTGTTATATAGACGTTATTTGTGTCGAGTAGTGTGTATAGGATTAATTATGTTACTCGTGTTTTGAAAATCATCAAATTCCAATTTGTTATTCGAGGCTGGTTGCGAAGCATCGCGCGTGCGACCACGGCCTTCCGCCACTGTATATACCCAGCCGATATATCGTGGTCCCTGCGCGACTCACATATACTTGTTATTTATATTTTAAATTATATTATACACTATTTATATACACTAACATGTAGACAGTCGTGTATCGAGTACCCTCTTGCATTCCACTTTATAATTAGAGTGAAAAAGATTAATATGAAAAATCATGCTTTTTTTACGCTTTGATGTCTCGATGCCATATGTTTTTCAGTGAAAATAATATTAATTTAAGAATTCAGTATTATATATTTGTCCGCGCACATATAAAGCTGTAGATTAGGTTTTATGTGTACTGATGTTATCATACGCGATACGTATAATACTTGCTGTTTGAAAATTCTGTGACGTGTTGAAGAAGAGATATTATAAATAAATAAATAATGGTTAAACTTATTGTTGTATTATTGCTCAATCTATACCTGCATAGAAACACAGGATATAGGTTTATAGGTTACGAGTATATGTGATACTTCAGGACTCGATGAGGTCTCGTGTCTTTCAAGGATCAAGACAGTTTCGATATTACAACGCGACTGAATCGCTTCTGGAGTGTCAAAGCCACGAGAACCTCCTACAGATTTTGACTAAAATATTATGAAAATATATTTTTGACTAGCTGGTCACCGCGGTGATACCCGTGTTAATCTGAAATAATAAGTAGTAGTGGTAGTAGTATAGGTTAGTATTCTCGTACCAAATTTCATGTAAAACGGTTCAAGCGCTTGAGTGTGTAGAAGTAACAAACAAACACACAAATTTTCGAAATTATAATACCTACACTTATAAGTACACTGTAGTAAGTTTTGAATAGTATTTAAATCTCGGATTTAAATGAACATATTTGATTAAAATATTTTTTTTATATTACTACATAGAATAAGTGAGAAAAATAAATAGGTTACTTGAAATGAAACAAACCTACAGCAGCAGACTACCGGGCTTTGGCACAAGAAGAAATCTTGCCAACTTGACAGAGTTTCTATCACTTGTCCAAGTCAAAGATCAACTGATTTTTTTTGTGCTGCTTTCTGCATTTCCAATTTTGCAGTTTCTACTGTTTTAATACGTCGATTTTATGATATTTCCTTTTAATTCATTGGTTTAGAGTAATATTTTCTAAAATGCCAAGGAAAGTCCGTCCGGACGAGCCTGTGATGAGCGATGTCACTATTCTGGTCAGCGTGGAAGATCTCATTAATTTGTCCTTGGGACCTGAAGATGTAAGAAAAAAATAATAATTATTAATACTAGGACACATTTCACACACGGCTGGTTAACCCCATACCGAACCATTTCTAGTTTGTATGGTAGCTATCACAACTGATATACTACATAATTATACATACATACATATTTTATATAGATACATTATTTACCCTAGGTATATTTACCCTTGAAAAGTATTAGTGACGTCACTGCCACATCACCGCCCGCAACCAACCAGAGCGCTCGTTTCTGAATTGCGCAAAGAATGTTTACAACGCGCTTTAGACCGGTCCTAGCTACAATGCATGACCACTTGACGACCGTCTCTCGGACACAACATCTGTCCGGATGGATATCCTTTTGCTAAATGGAGGCAGACAGACCGTCGTCGCTCCATATACTTATATTGAAATTATAACATATTATTTTCATGTGTAGCAAGCAAGTCAAATATTTTTCTTTCTACAAGACAATGAGAGATGTATTATGATGCCCAGCTGTAACGGGTTTCATAGATTATTTTATTTAGCGTTTAGAGCCTAACGTACGAAAATGATTATTACTGAATGTTCGATTCTCATAAAGGTATTATTGTGAAATGAGGGTAGAACTACAAAACCTGCAGTCCGCGCGTCGCGGCCTGAGGCAGTCACTCTGAATCGCACGGGAGTCAACCCGCGCTCGTATCATCACCGCGCCGTAGTACAGAGTTACTCTCTTATATATCCTAAATCGTGTCGCGCGTCGCTTCACCGACGAGGATATTTTTCTGTGCCGTGCACAATACTGTTCTGCATTTCAACAAGGAGCTTGACGATCTTTACCCACCGAGCTGCCGCCAGACGCGAGGAGTTGTCCCGGGGAGTGGCGTCGTGGATGAAAGGTACGTGGTCCTATCTAAGTTTCGCAATTTCCTTGTGAGAATCAGAACTTGCTACAGTCCACTCGTTTTGTATCGAACACTGTATTACGAGTATATAGGCCTATTCTAGCGAACAACTTGCCTACTCGATGTCGACCTACTTTAAAAAAAAATACCTTCAGTAAATAACGATAAACTAACTTGCACTATTGTTATAGGTGAACACGGTTAATTTCAAATTGCTACAAAGCGTCCTACATATATTGGCGCGCCAATTGCGCTTACTAGAAACAAAAGTGGATATCAAGATATCTGAACTTCCAACGAAAAAGAAAAAGAAAGAATCTTCCCATTCTTCAGACTCGCCGCCCTCGACCCAGGTTTCTCAACCTAGAGAAGAAGTAGAGAGACAAGAAAAAATTAAAAAGAAAAAGACTGAAAGAGAAGAGAAAGATAAGGCTAAGATGGAAAAAATGACACCAGCAGAAAAAGAGCAATTTTTGAAAGATAAGGCAGGAGAAGAAAAAATGCTGGAAAATATGTCGCCAAAAGAAAGAGAAACATATGTAAAGCAAAAGTTTGCTGAGGAAGATAAAGTAGATTCTGATAAAAATAAGAAAAGCATCTCAGACGAGGATTCACTTATGGAATCAATGTCACCACAGGAGAGAGAAATGTATTTGAAACAAAAAGAAATAGATGAAAATATTATGAAGGATATGTCGCCTAAAGAAAAAGAAAAATATCTCAAGCAAAGGGAAAAAGAAATGAGAGAAATTCAAAGAATGTCTGCCAAAGAAAAAGATAAATGTTTCAAGGAAAAACAAAAAGAACAAGAGGGTCTCTTAAAAATGTCGTCTGCTGATAAAGAGAAACACTTAAAAGAGAAAGAATCTAAGAGAAAAGAGGCTAAAAAAGGAAAAGAAAGAGATGACTCTTCCGAGGAAGAGGATAAGCCTGCATCAACGAAGTCAGGTAAAGAAAAATACAAATCCATAAAAGGAGAAGACGAAATTGAAGATAAAGCTTCAGCTAAAAAGCTAGGCAAAGAAAAAGTTAAGACTTCTAAAGGAAGGGAAGAAGACGAAGATGAAGATATACCACCAGAAAAAAAGAAAGGAAAAGAAAAAGGCAAACCTTCCAAAGAAGAAGATGAGGAACCTTCAGCAAAAAAGACAGGAAAAGAAAAAGGCAAGCTTTCGAAAGAAAAAGAAGAAGATGAAGAGGATGGCAAATCGTCGACAAAAAAGTCAGCCAAGGATAAAGATAAGCCTTCCCAGGAAAAGGAACCTTTGAGCACGATGTCACCTGCGGAAAAAGAGAAAGAAATTTATGAAAGACTGTCTCCAAAAGAAAAAGAAACATTACAAAAGATGTCACCGAAAGAAAAGGCGAAATTTATGAAAGAAAAAGAACAAGATGAATTGGCGATGGAAAGAATGTCACCCAAAGAGAGAGAAGCATATCTGGAAGAAAAAGAAGCCTTGGCCAAAATGAAACCCAAGGATAGGGAAAAATATCTTAAGGAAAAAGAAAAGGCAAGTAATTGTTTTCGTATACCTTTATAACTAGTTTTAGTTGGTAAAAAGTAAATCTTAATTTTTTGTTTTTTTTCTGTGTGCACTCGTTTGTTTATTGAATTTACATATTTAAGTATAACTATTAAAAAATGTATTAGGTACTAAATATTCTTCTTTCTTACAGAGAGCAAAAGCCTCAAGTTCTGGGACGAGTATTACCGTGACTGGTGGGTAATTTTAACTATTACTATGAAGTTACAGTTTAAGTCGAAGACAAGGGCAATATCTTGTATTTATAGTTTTTTCACTATATATCGTAAACGGTAAAAAGTATCGAAAAATAGGTTAAAGACGGTCTAAAGAACCAGTTTAAGAATATTTATACTTTTTTTGTTACCAATCAGACTTATGAATTAGACATAAAACAGGTTAAAAAAATCTAACTTTTTTTTGAACCAATTCTTTTTCGTATTGATAAGTCTGATTGGTACGAAAATACTTTGGACGGTCTTTAAGCCATTTTTTCAATATTTTTACCGTTAACCTAAGTTAGAATTCATTTATACATTTTTGCAGAAGTGGAGCGCCAAAAAGAGAAGATCCTTGTTGGTACATGTTTCAGTTACTATGATAAAAATTAATATTTAGTTACCTACTGCAGTTTCTAATACTTTATTTCTTATTTCAGTTGAGAAAGGTCCTACAACACGTGGTATGTGCTGACTTAACTATACTGGTTATATACTTTTTAATATTACTCGTATTTGCCGCTTGTTTTCATTTTCAATCTGTAATCATCCTCAATTTTATAAAATCAATTTTTCACTTAATAGTCGGTCTTTCAATACATGTATTATTGATGTTAAAGCCTCTTTTAGAGGTTAAAAAATAGGTTTGCTTAGTTTAAGTTGTTTGCTTCGACTTCTTTTATCTCTTTAGTTTGTTCTATATGTTCAATTTGTTCTATATTTTTAATTTGTTCTTTATCTTTAATTTGTTCTATATCTTTAATTTGTTCTATATCTTTAATTTCTTCTATATAATATGATCTTTTGCGTCTTATATCAATAACCGTCTATTTGACTTGATTTGTTCTTCAAGCCCCGTCAGGCACGAGGACCAGCATAGACGTCGTGACGATCTCCCAGTTCAACATACTGGCGAACCAAGTAGAAGAGTTGAAGAAGATCGCCGGTCCGCTGCCGATGCCCGCCATGCCGGATAACAAGAAGCTCCGGACTGAGCTGGCAAAGGGCAGCGCGTCGCTAACAGATACCATGCAAGCTATGCAGGTGTGTGTGATTAACCATACATGGTGGCGATTCAGCGGCACACACGACTAAACTAAATTTAAAGAAGCCCCGTCTCTTTTCATCTTAGGTGGCCTAAGATGAAAAGAGACGGGTGCGTTCTAAAGTCGCTATTTTCTATTTTTGACGTGATTTTAGTTGGTTTGACTATGGTGCAGAACGTGCTGTCTCTTTCTGGCCACCTACGATGAAAAGAGACGGGGCTTCTTTAAATTTAGTTTAGTCGTGTGTGCCGCTGAATCGCCACCATTGTTACTACACGTATAAATTTTACGAAGGTTTGATGTCACAGCCACACATCACCGACCTCATTCAATCACAGTATTTAATTCAATGTAATTTTTACGCGCTAAAGACGATGTTAGTAACATAAATCATGATTGTTAAATGGTTGTCATGATAGCACACAACATTTATCTTGGGTATATTGCCTACATAAAGGAGTATCAGTTAAGCGCATGGTTATATACTTAACTGGTGAACGATACGGAGATGTTTTAATAGTAACACGAAGAATATGAATCTGCTCATATACGAGTATTATCGGGTCTAATTTAACGACCATGGGCCTTCAAACATTAAACAATCAGAAGCCTACGTGACTTAGCTGTGTACCCTGGTGCTAGGAGTTATCTAAAACCGCCGATCTATGTTCTTATTACCATTCTTGGTCGCCATATTCCTCCACTCATGGTCTGCACTCCATTTCCAGGTATCAGCCAGGGTGCAAGCAGCAGAAGAAGGCCTGGCCCGCATGGCGACTCTCCTAACCCAGCTGGCTGCCTCCGGAGCTCTACCAGAATCCTTCCTTGAGCAGATAGAGCAGGCCAGAGCTGATATGGATATGATCAGGACAGGGGTACGTTACTTACCAAGAAAAGACGTAGTTAATGGCTATGGTGTTCTGTTGATAGTGGGAAATAGAATCTCATCGATGGTGGGCCTCTTTTGCGGTGACCTTGAGGGGATCGCCACCGTTAAATGGCGGACGTGGTGGGGCCGGAGGAAGAAGGTAGTGGTACCACAAACTACCACTCTCACTTTTCTCTGCAGCCATAGTGGCGAGTGACGGGGCCACGGACCTTGCGGGGGACCTAGGACGTCGGACCGGGGTTGTCCGGCGTCCATTGCACTCATGGTCCCCGAGGTGGTTGCGGTGCACCACGTGCACTGCAAGGAGAGTCTTCCCCTGAGAAAAAGCCTCACAGGCTAGCCGAGGTGGGTGGGATGGTGCGTTAATGCGAGGAGCGGAACCTCACCCCGCCCTTTCCGGTGAGGAGGCCATCGCGAGGTTTTAGTCGGTAGTGATACCTTTTTGGCATCGAGTTGGAAACAACCTACCCACCTAGTCCGAGTGTGGTGGGCAAGGTGGGCAGTGGTAATATGAAAAAAAAAACAAGTATACATACATACGAGTACATCTCCGTTCTGATCTTCCCGAAGTATACCTACTCTACTTTTGTGTAATGTTTAACAGCAATTGCCTCCCCCGCGCTCCACCAAGTCGGATGCCTCCTCGTTGGCCAAGCGCAAGTCAGTGGCCATCGACGCGTTAGTGAAGACGCCGCGTACTCCGGATGACTCCGCTTCGGTTTCTACCACCGCCACGGGGGGGACTGCCGGTAACTACGAGGGCGGGTCAATAAGTTCGCGACTTTTGGAATAAAACTAATTTTTTTTGATAAAATAACCAATTCCCTGTTCCCCAATGACTATAATCTTGCGTTTTTCAAGGCGAGAGTGAACCGGTTTCTTCTAGGTAAGCGCGCTTCACCGTAGACCTCAATGTCACTTACCATCAGATGAATTGTGGTCAAGCGCTGACCTATTTAGGGTAAAAAAAAGGAATGCTCTCTAGTATTATGATCCGTGTTCCAATCACAACAGGTACCGGAGTGGGCAAGGGCGCGGGCAGCGGGCGGGTGTCTGTGGGGTCCCGCGCCTCGCAAGTGCCGGCCGGCGCGCGCCGGGTCGCCGTCACTAGGATGGAGATGGAGTGAGTTGGAGATAATAATAATACCTACCAGCCCATTAGAGCAGAAATAGTTGGAAAGAAGAAAGAAAGAAAATACATTTATTGTGCACACTTCGATACATATTATTATAAATAGACATTTAAAACTATATACTCAGGTAGGCATGTGCACAAAATGAGCAAATTCAGCATAATGCTAAGAGTACCGAGTACTCCAGCGCTGATTTACAATTTGCTCCTTCATTCACTCTTAGAATTTTATAATAGACAATAGACCACCTTCCAGCAAACCCTTTTAAACAATTCCAAATTGGATTGGTTTATCTTTTGGCTAAAATTCCCATCCATGGCCCCATCATCAGATCCTGGATATCGTGGGGTACCAAAGAACTTATGAAGACAAAACAAATGAACCAAAACTAGATGAGTTTATAATTAAAATGTCAAAATTAAAATTAAATTTATTATAAATTACTTAAGTCTCACTAAATAACCCGCCCCTAATAGTTCCCGTTGCAATGGTGCCCATGAGACTAGCAGCGTTCCCGCGCTGAATGGCAATCGCTATCCTTTATGATGAGTTTATTCCGTTAAATCCAGAAACTCTTTCGTTTTCCCATATCATTATCAGAACACCTTCGTGTTACTATATTTTTGTAAACGAAGACACATTAGTGTACCTAATTTAAGTCAAATGGGACAACTGGACGTCGATTTTATTTCGCTCGCAAGATTCCAACCGGAAAAACATATTATTGTTACAAGTTGTTAAAAAGCTTGTAAAAATCTCTAGGTGTCAATAGTAATCTAAAAAAGCTCTAACCGTTTTGATATTGCAGGAAAAAATTAGAGCATAATCTAGTGTTCGTAAATCCCGTAAACGTTGCTGAAATTAAGAAAACTGTAGATATTGCTCAGATAGTCTCTGTTTCTGAAAAATACGATTTGGGGGTCTTCAAATCTAAATTACTTACTCTAAATTTAAAGAAGGGTGTGATTCATCATAAACCACATAAAAGCTTTATCAGACATGCTGTGGTCTGTTCGTGAGCCTGTTCAACATAAAAATATAACTATTGGAAACTATAAACTATTTATTTTCAAATTCCACAATCTAATCAGCCATTTTTGCGCCTGTTCAACATAAAACTATTGGAAACTATGTCATTTCTATTCAAACTCCACAATCTAATCAGCCATTTTCCCCCAAACAATTGTATGTGCCAGCGACGCGATACAGTGTCTGCGTGATGACCTGGTGAAGAGCGTAGCGAATATGACGAAGGGTGCTGCTGCCTCCGCTGAAACCGCCGCTGGCACTGCCAAGGGAGTCGGTGAGATTTCTTTTTAAAATCTTCATTAACTTTTAAAAGGGTTATTGACGTTGGAGAGGCCAAAATACTGTTACACAGTCTTAGCTTTCGTTATGTTCATATCTTTTGGTCGGGTAGCAAGTTTTAAGGTTACGTACCCTTAAAGGTAAAAGTGCCTAAGCCTTATAAGATTTCTTCGTTGTCCGTTTGTTGGACTGCCTGTCACGACCCTTTATTTTTAGGCATATCAGTATCATCATCTGAAACTAATCTGCATTCAGTGTAATGTAAAGCACAGTGTTTACCTCGGGTTAAAGTTTTATTTAGTCCCTCGAACTATTGGAGCCAACACTTCGTTCCGGGCGCCAAATCCCGTCTCGAGACTGAATAAGTTACTTTCACCCCTAAGATAACAATGTACTATTTAACTTTTAGTAAGTTAAGATTTAAGTACATTAATACCCCGACTTACGCTACCTCGACTTACGCGAATTCGGAGTTACGCGATTTAATTTTCTCGTCTATTTTAACGTTTTTTGTTTGAAAGCCGCGCACTTCAGATTGTGTTTATACATTTTATTAATATAGTTTGTCATATTATCTAGAATTAAATTAAAATTTATTTCCTAAATTATAGTCTCCGGTCCCAATTAAACATACTTTTATAGGTATGTATATGCAAAATTGTACCCCGACTTACGCGAATTCGACTTACGCGGATAGCGCTCGGTCTCACCTATCGCGTAAGTCCGGGGTATTACTGTATAGTATTAATTTTTAAGTAGTCTTAGCTATGCCCTAATAACGAAGCACAGGGTGCACATTTTCTGTATATTTGTATTGCTAATAAAGACATTTTGAATTTGAAAGTTACATTACTGGCTACGTACGTACGTATAATCGCATTCTTAACACTACTAGTACAATATTCCTTTTGCAGGTCAAAAAAGAAGATCGTAAGATTATGATAATTTGTTCATGATTTCTTATGTTTCCTTTTACGGTTTTTACTTGTATATATTTTGTATGCAGCGGAGAAAATAGAAGTGGCGGTGAAACTGAACGCGCGTATCTCGGACTTGTTCGCTTTGACCTCCGACTACGCTGAGCAGCTGAGCGGGTTCGATGCCGGCCTCTCCACACAGGTGTTATTTATTTATTTAAAATATATAAAAATATACTAACTGGGTTGGCGCGTCAACCCGAATCGGATCCTGGCCGCCGAAACTAGGAGACGCCACTGCTCTCGGTCCTGTGCCTTCTGCTACTGCGCTGAAGATTGCGCAGGTTCTCCTCCACTTGGTCTATCCAGAGATACCTGGGACGTCCGGCCGGTCGACGACCGCTCGCTCGTCCCACGATCTGATTCCATTCTCTCCACATGGCCTCGCCTCAATTTTTTGTATTATAAAATATAATATTTAAAAATAATACTTGACATTTTTGAGAAATTACGGTTACTATGTATAAACTAAAATTGGTTGAGGTGCAAAAATTAACTAAACTTGCATGGTGCTATGCTGCTATGTTCTATGCTTATCATGGACAGCAAGTACTAGCGCTCGCCTGGCTAGCTTCCACCTTCAAGCTGAAAAATCTGTTGTCATTCACCTAACAGTGTGTTACGGCAGCCTCCTTGAGAGATATTCCAGAAGCTGCACCTAAAGCCACAGTATTGCTAACCCGAGTACTTAATCGCCTTGCTAGTAAAAAGTCTAGATGTGATGAGTGAAAAAAATTAATGAGTGTGAGCAAGAGAAAGCTAATTTTCAAATGGTTTCTTTATTGAATCGAGATAATGTGGTACAGATGCAAAGCTTCCAAGAGCAAATCGGTCAGATGAAGGCAGACCTGAAAGTGGGGCTGGCGACTCTGGAGACCGCTAGCAACAACGCCGAGACTGCGGGTAAGTTGAACCTTACTCCACATACACTGCGGTAGTTTATTCTTTAAGAAAGAAAGAGATATAAAAACATTTATAGCCATAAAACTGAACGCAGCCGTATCAAATGCATCGACCGCATCAAACGAAACGTCTTTTAAATTTAAGTTCGATATATACGTTTTGATAAATAACTTATGTAAGACTATATGTAATCTAAAAAATGAGTAGTTCAATCAGTTCTAATGTTCACAGACAATACAATAAAATATAATAATTAGATTCAATAAGAACATGACGATATTGTGGATTATAATAATTAAATCACTAACATTTAAGTGTTCCTATACTTTTGCAAATAAATGTGATATACATATTACATAGCGCTGAGTCTGATAATTCATCTAAGATTCGAAGCTTGCATAAAATAACTGTTATAAATTTCTGACGTAATCCAAAAGTCTGCACAGTTAAAATGGGATTGGGCGGGACATGTCTGTCGAATGTCAGGTGACCGCCGCCGGGCGAAGGTCTTTACAACTTAGGTAACGAAAGGCGACTTAGATAAAGGTGGAGTCATGTTCTGGACAAACATGACATAAAGTGGGCCACTAAAGCTGAAGAGCAGAATATTTGGAAGCAGGCAAGATAGGCCTTTGCCCAGCAATGAAACGCAATAGGCTGAGTATAATCATAATAATACAAATATATTTATTGTGAAAAACATAAGTAAAATGTACAAAACTACAAACTAAGCAATTTAAAGAAAAGGTTACCTTTTCTATGATTGTACATTAAGAAGTATGCATTGCGCCCCGCGCTAAGTATCTCTGGTTCCTGTTATCCCCGCATAACAGGATCGAGATATAGTAATCTGCACAATAATGTTCCAGCGGTGATGGAGCTGACGGAGCGCTACACGGGGCTGGCAAACGAGCTGGAGAGCTCTGCGGCCGACCACCAGCACCTCACCACTTTCCAGAGGCAGCTGGCTGACGAGCTGCGGGTAACGTAATCTTACCCAACTGCCCTTATACCTCGGATTACTAAGGATACTTGACGCGACCAACGAGGTTAAGCTACGACCGAATCCAAAGACTGTCCATATATTTTTTTTATACTATTATGGGTTTGCGCTTGATCTGAATTCACCTGATGTTAAGTGACATTGTGATCTAAAGTGGAACGCGCTTACCCAGAAGAAACCGGTTCACTCGTGCATAGAAAACCGCAAGATTATAGTTTTCGGGGAACAGGGCATTTGGCAAGGAGTTCCACACCTTGGCAGTACAATGAAGGTTGAAGCAAAACGCTTAGTGCGCATTTTAGGTATCTCCACAGTGAAACGATACCGCATTGATGTTTCCCTGCTCGTCCGATGGTGAAAGGGCCGGGGAATTAAATCGTGCAATTCGGTCGCACACTCAAAATGTAACCTATAAAAAACGTGGACAGTCTTTGGAAGAGTGTCCATGCACATGACTGTCATTTACATCTGAGTGGTACAGTGGGTCAGGTGACACGTTAAATTGTAAGTCCCGGCTGTTAGTCTCAGTACAAGCAGTCGTTAAGCCATGTCAAGACACCTTGGGGTGGCTTGAAAACTCTCGACACCAGAGCTTGGCCAGTTATGTCACACAAAGAAGGAGAAGACCCGACTGCGATAGATGGTTGACGGACCGAGCGTATGCATGTTCCTCTACGGTGTCATTAAAGCTTGTAATTGTAGAAGTGATATGGTACAAGCATGGTTCAAGATTGTCATGTAGGGTTAGAAAAAAAAGTTTGTATTAACAGTCAAAAAAGTAGCTTTTGAGTAGATAAATTATACTTTTAAAGCGATGTTTACACCAAACAGCTAGGAATAAACTTTTATTTTAGGCATTTTAGCTTCTTAGATCTGGCGTTATTTTATTGCAATTGAATTGAAATTGATTAAAAAACTGCTATTGTCATTATTGTTGATCGCAGGGCCTGGTGAGTGCGGTGGAGATGCTGCGGGAACAGAAGGCTGACAGGGACGAGGTGTGGGACGGCCTGCGGGATAAGGTAAAATTATAGATAGAAGACAAAATTAAATATTTAGTGTACTTCCGCTGTGGTCCGAAATCCAAATTAAGACAAGGAAAGGAAAAATGCTGCGTAAGGAGGAGGCCTACACCCGACTTTGGGTGCCCAAACCAAAATTAAATAAAACTACTGATTTACAAATATGTAATAAATTCATTAAATTTTTTCTTAAAAAACTATATATATCTGTACAAAAGTTTGGGTAAATAAAGACTATTTTATTTTATTTTTTTAAAGGAAATATTAACTAAGATTAATTAAGATTAACTTTACCTATCACAATTCGGAAATTCTTAACTCCACACGTGTTTCGCCTAACCACAAGGCATCATCAGGAGATGCTGACTCTTCTCTTCGAACGACAAGTCGAGAGACAAGTCGACTTGTCGTTCGAAGAGTTGTAGATGAGTAGTTCGCAAAGTAACGCCTGAGTCAATAAGTTATGTGAAATTATAGTACATTTTATAGAGTAGTCGTAGATAGGCATCTACTGTAGTCACTGTTTTCTGTGAATTATCGTCCGGAGGTCTTCAAAAATAGAGCAATCAGGTAACTTCTAGCTAAGCGTTTACAATGTAAGTTCAGCGTAATAATCCTATCAACGGTACGTACCGGAGGCGTCAAGCTTTGGAATTCTCTGAGAAGTACCATCCTGAGATCTTCAAATCGAGAGTGAATAGGTTCCGTAAAAGTGAGCGTAGTACAAAGTAGGTCACAGCACTGCTTATCATCAAGCATACTGTGGTCAAATGCAAACCTATCAAGGGTAAAAACAGATCTGAAGACGAAATTAATTTTATTTAGTAAATGAATATTTAATTCACAAGACGATCATATACGAGTAGTATAGATATACGATTACTTCACTTGTGAAAAAAGCAATAAAAAAGACATAGTTTGACTACAGATGTCATCAGGTGCCTAATATCATTTTTTTATAAACTGTACTATCTTAATATAATGCCCCTATTCATATTTTTGATAATAAATTAAATTTAGGGCGAGAAATGTTCTCTATAAATAGTGCAAATAAGTTGTGGGAAATTCAAATACTCAAACGCGACGCCATTGGTCGAAGTGAACTTTACGTCAAAAAATCTGGGTTTTACCGACTTCACACTTTTTGGTTGCTCATATGAAGAAGAAGAAGAAGGTTCCATTATTGTAATTGTTAACATTTTATAAACCCCTTTTCATCACAACCCACTTGCTTGTTTTCCTAAACGTTGACGAGACGGCTATGACGTCTCACAAAGCGCGTCATTGTTGGAGGCGTTTAATTTGCCTATTTCGGCCAACTATAATAAATTTTAACTTGAAAGTCAAAGTCAAAGTAATTTATTGATAACAATACAGTTACAAGTCACACAATCAAATTAAATATATTATAATTAATACAAATGCCAATAACATTTCAAATATAAATGGCAAATATAAATCAATAATTTATAATTAACCTTACTCGTATATAAATAGTGTACTACGAACGTAGTGTCGAGCCAATTTTACTTTTAAAAAAATCTTGAAATCATGTTGTGTTTTTTACTTTTATAAAATGATGATAACTTTTGCATATTCCCTATTGCGTGGGTTTTTTCAATGTTTTTCCTTTTGTTGAATCATTATCCTATCCTACTAATATAATAAATGCGAAAATTTGTGTGTGTGTGTGTGTGTGTGTGTGTGAATATGAGTGTGTGTTTGTAACTTCTTTACGCTCAAACGGCTTAACTGATTTTGTTGAAATTTGGTATGGAATGGAATAGCTTAGACCTTGGATTAATGAAATATAGGTAGTATAGTTGGTATGGAAATAGGTTAGACCTTGGATTAACACATAAGCTACTTTTTATCCCGAAAACAGTTGTGGTTTTCGTGGGATACGCAAATAATTTCAAAGCCTATGTTACTCCTTCACACTCAAACGGCTAGACCGATTTTGATAAGATTTACTATTAAGATAGGTCAATTAAATAATACGCTTCTTTTTATCCCGGATTAACTTCTTGTTTTTGATGCGTAAATAACTTCAAAGTGCTAATTCTCTGTATTTTCCTCCCGCAGGCTGACATGTCCAAGTTGGAAGGTCTGGTGTCGGAGCAGGCGTTCGCCGAGAGCCGCGCCGGGCTGGGCGAGCGCCTCGATTTCTGCTACGACAAGTTCAACAAGCAGGAGCACGCCTGGATGGTAAGCAACGGTCGACATTACATACAAATGGAAAACCGAAACAGTGGAAAAGCCGAAAATTCGCTCCCACATATACGAGTATATTACGACGGCTAAACTGTGGAACTCCTTGCCGGAATCCTTGTTCCCACTGAACTACAACCTTACTGTTTTCAAGGCGAGAGTGAACCGGTTCTTCTAGGCAAACTGGTTCCATCCTAAACTGTAATGTCACTTAACATCAGGCGAGTTGTAGTTAAGCGCAAGCCTATTATGCATAAAAAATAGAATGGATAATTATTGACTGTCCTAGCTGCCATAGCTCTAATAGCCATGTCACACGCGCATCGCGCCACCGCCAATCGCAACAGAGTACGCTACCGGCATTTGCTGAGTTGGGACTGTGATTTGCCAAATTATGTTTATTTTTCTGTAAACTATAAATTTATTTAATCTTTCTGTTTCTCTTTCAAAAAAATAAACTATATTTCTAATTCACACTGTTATGGAATATAGTCACCATTTGCCTTCCTTCTCTTCTAGGAGAGATACTAAATGTGTATGCTATGTACTTACTATCATTATACCGCCTCGTGTGTGACGTCAGACAGTCCTAACCATATAGGAAGGAAAGGAGATGTCATTAGCTATGTTCTCGCCAAAGTAAACTGTGGCGATATTTGGTACATTTTTGTTACAAACGCTGTCAATTTTCCCAGGAAAACATGGCAAACTGTGGCACACATTGTAAAAAGTTTAGGTTCAAAGAGTATATGAATAAATAAAATAAAAATTAGAACACATTTCACACATAGCTGCTTAGCCCCATACTCAACCATTTCTAGCTTGTATTATGGTTGCTAACATAAGTAATATTAGAGATTTTTCCCTAATATCTCTACTGATATTTGTGAACCGACAATAGAACCCTTATCTGCTCTGACTCCAGCAAGCGCTAAAGGACTTGACGGAGATAGCAGGCACCAAGGCCCAGATCGTGCAGCTGCTGTCTACGAAGAGTGAGGCGCAGGACCAGCTCAACCAGGCTCATGACAAGCTCAAAATGCTGGAGCTGCAGCTTGGAGAACCCAAGGTATCTTTGTATACATCTGACCAGTAGAAAAAAAATCTTACCCTTTCATTGCTGCTAACAGTCTTTGGATGAATGATGATCAACTTTACTGATGTTTAAATGACAAATCATTGTCAATGCTAGTGTGAGCGTACTATAGCGCCTGTAGCTCGGCTAGCTAAAGTGATCTGACGCGATCATCGAAGCTAAGCAATGGTCGATGCGGACGTTGTTTGGATGGATGACCATGCACAAGACTGTCGTTTTTCAAATGGCATTTTTATCTGGACGCTACGGTGGGTCGTGGGTGAGGCGTGTACTATCTGTCCCATCCACTACTACTTCTTGACGACCACGACCGCTCTGTCAAGAGCGTACCGACTTAGAAGAAGTTAGAAGAAGACGGTGGGTCGGATGACACGTTAAATAAGGTCCCAGCTGTTAGTATTAGTACAAGCAGTCGTTAAGCCAAGTCAGAGGCTTTCGGGCGGCTTGAAAATTCTCGACACCAGAGTTTAGCTCATACGAAGAAGACCCTTACATTAACTTTAATTGCAATGCCAGCTTAACTAGTAAGCTGCCACCTGACTTACTGTAGGGCGTGAGTTCAGTCCTCGCCAATGACCTTTAACTTTCGGTGTAGAATAACATCGTAAGAGAACCATTGCATAGCGTCAGAGCATTTACTATAGCATTATTATTAGTATCTACTACTCGTATGCACATGGATATATCTGTATACCTATATGTTTTACTTGTGTTACCTTTGTACACTAAATAATGTAGGTACCTATGTCAAGCTTTTCGTTAAGCATCGATCCATTTGCTAACAACTCGATGTGCGCACAATGCCGCGAGTAGCTCCATAATTAGTTATAATAATTTATAAACTAGATTTAATGAGAACTAAAACTCAACCTACAACAGTTAGACATAAGTTAAAATTGGTGATTTTAGCCTGCAAAACACTAGATCATAAGATTAAATGTTACATTAGTCATAATAACGCTGTGTGAACATACTTTGTATTATTGTTTTATGTTAATAAAGAAGTCTGAAAATCAAATCACTACTCATATGCACATGGATATATCTTTATGCCAATATGTTTCCCAGGCGGCGATTTTGACGCGGCTGCTGTCAAAGGACGGCGCTTGCGGAGCTTGCCGCGTGCCCGCGCTGATGGAGAGCACAGAGCGCACGGCCGGCGCGCCGCAAGCACTGCCTTACTTCCGCACGCCGCCTGAAGACGAGCTGTGTGTGCCCGCCTTAAATCCCATTGTTGTTGAAGACGAGACCATCAAGTGAGTCCACTAACGTGACAACTTGTAAATTTGAATTTATTAAGTGTGCGACTGAATTACATGACGTGATTCCCCCCGCCCCCTTCCACTATCGAACGAGCAGGGAAACGCCAAGGCGGCATCGGTTTACGGTTGAGGTGCCCATGGCACGCACAAAACGTTTTGCCTCCACCTTTGTTGTCCGAACCGCCAAACTTTGGAATTCCTTGCCGAATTCCCTGTTCCCCAATGACTACAATCTAGCGATTTTCAAGGCGAGAGTGAACCGGTTCCTTCTAGGTAAGCGCGATCCACCGTAGACCTCAATGTCGCTTACCATCAGGTGAATTGTGGTCAAGCGCTGACCTATTCAGAGTAAAAAAAAAATAAAAAATTTTTTAGATTAGCATTGACGACTCAGTTGTCCCTAAGTTTAGCACAAGCCGATTCGCTTCTACCTTTCTTGTGAGGACTGCGAAACTTTGGAATTCTCTTACTGAGTCTCTGTTTCCTGAAAAGTACCACCTGGGTTCTTCAAATCTTGCGTTAATAGGTATTTTCTAGGTAAGCGTGTAACACGTTACACGTTAAAGCAAAACTGTTAATACCATTGAATCTAAGTAACTACTTACTTGTAACACCATAATCTGTACAGTTAAAAATAAATGAATCTGAATCTAGATTTGAAGACCCCCAAATTGTACTTCTCGGGAAAAAAGACTCAGGAAGAGAGATGCGAACTAAATAGTTACTTATCTAAAATATGCAAAGGTATGTGGTTACATTAGTGGTTCTCCCAGGTCGCACATCTGCAAGCGCTGGGTGGGCGGGTCGCACACCCTGGTGTCTCGCTCGGTGCCTCGAGAGCTGGCCACCACGCTGGTGGACGCTGCTCCTCCACTCGATCGGTATACTGGACTGGGGCAGGATGGCAGGGTAAGCAAAATTGCTTGGAACGAGACTTAAAACATTTCCATATTTAAAAATTATATCATGTATGTATGGGTCTTATGCTTGTTATAAATGAATTTGAATTTAAACAGTGTATACAAGTAGTTTCCGTAACAGTAAACATCGCGAACAGTTTTTCTAACATCGTTTGTGAGCACCGAAACTTTATGAGCTCATATCTCTACAATGACTTGACCTGTTGTGTTTGTATTTAAGAAATTAAAAAAAAAAACAGAAAATATAACTATGTTAGTTGTACTAAAGCCCTTAAAATTCTAACGTGATTTTTTTTCTCGATCTTATCTTATCCCGAATAAGGAAATCTGGTAGCTAAATACCTGAAATACAAGAACAATCAAATGTGATTTTTGCCGTCTGTGTAATGATATCGAACCCTCTTGCAATAGCAATAGTCTTGACCGGATAATGATTTTTTTATATGTTAAAGTTATAAATGTGTAATCACTATAGCAACAATAGTTACTAAGGGGCACCTTATGAATTCGTCAGGTGTACAAGTTGTCGGAGCAAATGAAGCCGTGTACGGAATGCAACAGGTACACCACTGGCGCCGGCGACGGAGAGAAATGTACGTACACACATGTTTAGTGTACACTCTTTTTATGGAAATCACCCAAAATTACATTTTACAGCAATGTTTGCATTTTTACAAATTACGAGTATAACTAGGCATTTGACCAGCAGGGTGCGTGACCACTCGAATTACAGACACTCTGGTCGAAGTTGAAGCATGCCTAGTCTGGAATTACTTGTTCTTAAGGAGGTTGCCGGAAAACACAGTTACCACTGCCACAATACTATGGTTTTCTCATGAAACTTAGCTGAGAGCTTGAGCTCTCTCAGTTTTGCAATTAATAAATGTACTTGAAAAGAGAACTCCCCAAATGAATACTGCGGGGG
This sequence comes from Mellilla xanthometata, assembly GCA_035578125.1. Taxonomy (NCBI): domain Eukaryota; kingdom Metazoa; phylum Arthropoda; class Insecta; order Lepidoptera; family Geometridae; genus Mellilla; species Mellilla xanthometata. Next base: position 14,449,050 of record JAPUBQ010000010.1, read on the forward strand.
AGTCTGGACCCTCAGAAGGAATACGACTAAGGGGAATTTAGTGATTTGTGCCACTAATTATAATGTTTTTACAGCTTGCCAATGCTGGCCGGGAGTGACGGACCCCGCACTCGAGGTGGAAAATATGGAGGCTCACTTCTACTGAACCCGGAGTTATTCTATTTGTACCATCTAATTTAGCTTCCGATAATTAAATTGTTACTTTTATTATAATTGTTGTTTTATTCAGTCAGGCCTATGCCGTGTGGCGTGTTAGGCGCATTGGTAACTTTATTCAATTTTTATCTGCAGAGTATTTATTCTACAAAATAAATGTAGGTAAAAGACTAAGTCACATAACGTTGTCAGAGTTCTTTGCGAAGGTTTGGAAATTCTTGCCGCTAGAGCGCAGCAGTCAAACGATATCTAATATTTTTACACGAAACAAACGGTCACACTTACTTAAAAACGTTGGATATACGTCCAACGGGTTTATATATAATATGCCTTACGATAACAGTTTACAAAGTACGATATCTAATATTTTCTTAGAAACGTATAGTTCTGATCAAATGGTCAAAGAAGAATAAATGTGTAGTTTATATCATGTCTGAGCTACGAAGAAAGTATAAGCAAAGATTATTATCATTTATTAAACAGCATAGCCTAGGCTAGAATACTATTTATCCAATGATACTCTTATTTCTTAACTACCAATTCTGCTTTAACTCGCTCAAAATTTAACCAATTAGACTTTTGTGGGCCAGTATAAACATACACGTAAATATCCCTTGTAAATGGATCGATATTACGTACCATAACATATATACACCTACTAGTACATTAATCAAAATGAAAAAAGGTTATAATTTAAAAAAGATTTATTAACTTGTAAAAATAAATAAATAATTTATACAGTGAAGCATATTTACAACTTACAGCATAATAGGTTCGCATAATTTATTAAATATCATTAAGAAATAAGAAATGCCAATAAATGTAATTTAATTCTTCCTACTAGGTAACTTATCGAACCAGCCACATTTTGAAAGCTGAAAGTCACTCTGTATTCCATTGAATCGTAAAATATGGAAATCTATCTTGCGTCAATAAAAGAAAGATTTGTAAGTTTATTTCCTCTCGCTTACTCTTATTAAGTTATGTATGCGTAAGGACAAACAAAGGACTTACAAATGTTTTATTTATTTGACGCTAGTTACGCTCGTATTATGCTTATGATTAATGTGAATATTAAATTAAGATAAATGACAGTTAGGTATATATTTGGTAACAATAAATACATAAAATATACAGGGTCGATCTCAACAAAATAACAAAGTTAATTTGGAAATTGAACTGAATTGTTTTATACAATAAAGATAGTCAATGTCGGAAAATTTAGTAATGGCGATTTTTTATTAAAGGAACTGTTTAAATTTAGGAGTTTAAATTTTTATGGCGAAATTCGGTATTTATTTACATTTCATCGTAATTACATATTATGCCACTTCATTTATTTGTTTATGCTTATTGCTAAAAATATAATTTATTTCAGCAATAACCCATTTTTAGCCAAATAAATAGTGGCAAACCCACCCTGTGTCTTAAAAATACTTAGTCTACAAATTACAATATATTCAATAATTTAAATAAATAATTTGTTTAAATATTATGTTATAAATTAATCACTTTTACATTTCTCCAGGAAATGCAGGTCGATATTTTCATAAAATCTTTCCCGATTTCGTTAAATCGTTTAAATATTCGTTTTTCTTAAACTTTATGTGGCTCTTGTCGGAAACTGCTTTATTTTAAACTAATGAACAATTTTTTTACATCAAATAAGAATTCAAAACGTAAATCTTAGTCCTGGAAGAATCTTAGTCTTAGTCTTTCATGAATTTACAGAGTTAAAATTATCTTTAAATTTGAGTAGTAGTTGGCATTTGCTGCACAAAAAAGGGAAATCTAAATGTCATCAAACATTAAGAATTATTTTTTGATGTTGAAAAAGTATACATGAGGTTTAAAAATAAGTATCCGCAATGAACCACAAATTTAGCTCCACAATTAACTCTAATTATGTCAATAAATTACTTTAATATCGTACAACGATAAATACATTAAAAAGTTTACGTATTTCTATGTTACGTAAATATAGCTGTCACTTGGCTTACTCTATACAATAATTCTGATTCACGCAATGATTCCACAGATTTACTGATTGTACTGACTTTCACCTCTTTACCAATTAGCTAAACTGATAAATACAGTAATTAAAAAGAGCTTTTGAAATTAAAAAGCTTTTCTGATGTATAATAAAATAGTTGATACCTAGTTTTTTTTTAAATTCACACATATTTTTGCAATGTAATCAACCTTAAGTGTGTATTTTATCCAAAAAATAAACATTAATCACCCATTTTAGACATTTTTTAAATTGAATTATTTGTCTACAGTACGAGTAATTCTGTGAAATCATTACTGAAGCTTCCAATTCACTTATTTTATCACACGACTATCACGTCACTAAACGAGCACTTGTGATCAAAATTGATAAATTATAATCACTGATCACTCACGATTGCAGATAATCACTGGTGAACAGCACTGTCTACTGTTGATCACGAATAGTGTCGTGGCAACTTTGCCTATTTCACTATCCGTAGTCGACCACTGCAGTCATGATCAGTAGTGATCACTATAATAACTAACTAAGTCAGGTCATGCGCATTAGTTTGTGATCACAGTGTATTAGTAATGAACACACTGTTAGTAATCGCGCAGTATAAGCGGTGGCCAAAGTGCAACAGCGTTGTTAACGGTGTATCAATGTTGATTACTTCCTATTATCGTTGTATCTTGTCTATCAGTGTTGATTACAGTATATCAGTAATGATCACGATTTATCAGTATTGATCACGGTATATTCGTGTCTGTCGCAGTGGAACCGTGAGCAGTCGTGGTCTCTGCTGGCAGCCATGACATCACCCAGCTGGTGCGCCACCGTAGATGCGCTGTCGTCGTTCCCCAGGGAGATCCTGGAATAAAAATATACATTTTGTTACAAATAAGATTTTAAAACTGTTGAAACTAGGATTAGAAAAACATAAATTTTATACGTCCGTGACGACATCGTTAGCGTGAAGGTTACCATGCTGGACTGCTAATCAGAAGGTTCCGGGTTCGATTCCCGGCCCGGTCAACATCTATGTGCTTAACTAAATTTGTGTGTCTGGGTCTGGGTGTTAAATATGCATGTATTTATATATAATATGTATGTATGTATATGTAGTATATCAGTTGTGTTAGCAACCATAATACGAACTAGAAATGGTTCAGTGTGGGGCTAACCAGCCGTGTGTGAAATGTGTCCTAATATTTATTTATAAATATCCATAGTTAATAAAAAATACATATTTAGGTATTAGTACAATACAGAAAACTTTAGTCATAACAAGAAAAAGCAAAATTTGTCAATGTTCTGTTATTCTTAGAGTCAGAATGAGACCAAAATTTAGATTTAATTAAAACTATTTTTAAATTTTACCAAATATTTCAGTATGTAAAGATGGCAATTTAGAGATTTAATTTTTATTAGTTGATATCGTGTAAATAACTGGTAACACATAAGTCAGAAGAGAATCTTCATCTTCTTTATATTATAGAGATGAGCTGAAAGAATGAAAGTAAAAGCGTTGAACCTGTTTTTACAGTGTTCTAATTTTGTGGCAAGAAAATAGTATTTTATCTGCGAAGTTCTAGTCTCCCTCTAGTCTCCCAAATAGACTTTTAGATTAATACATATTTTTCTTACGTATAGGATGTGTGCGATCCTTACATTGCATAAGATTTGATGGCGGTACAACACTATTTGCCACTGCCCGAGATGTCTTTTTTTGTTCTATCCTCGACTCTGGATGAGAGCGGAAAAAGACAACTGACACATAAGTCGCATCTTCTTCAAAATCACAAAAAGGACGTTCCCTTAGCTCCGTGAGCTCTGCAAATAGCTGCCGTGCACTATTTACAAACCAGTGCGTGTGTGTGTGTGTGTGTCGACATCCGATAAGATCCCACCTTACCCAGGAGAACTCTCACCCGACCAGCCCTGTCTTGGAACGGCATTAGAAGCTTTGAAGGTAAGTGGTAGATATATTGGCCTCCTCTTATCTGTGTTCTTGTTTGGATCGGTGCATCACCACTGCATTGTCATTTTTTTTTATACAGTCCACTAAGCTCCCATTATCTGAATGTTCATATATCGAACAGGATGGATGATAAACGATCTTTTCATCAAAAAGTCAAATTAATTTAATGATTTCCTAACGAATGAATTGTAACCACATCTAAGGTACCAATAGAAAAGTGCAAACTGCGCAAGGGACGTTTCACAAGAAGTTCTATCATTTAGTTTTGATCACAGCACGTCCGCGGAGTTTTCCGGCGTTCAGAAACCAGTAATAGTTAGCATTCTGCGGTGTTACGTCGGAATGTGGCCGGTTTACTTTCACCAAACATTGCATAATGCTCAGCTTATGAACGCACCGACGTGTTTTTTGGCGGCAAGCAGTCTCACTTGCAACTGTTATGTATTTCATTTGCTAGTTCGAATCTAGGCTCTATTATTACATCAATCGCTTTGAATATTCAACTCTTTTGTTATTGATATAAGGTTGAATATATATTTTGAGTTATAGTTACAAAGATCATAGTTTTAGTAGTTTCGTGAGTAAATCGATGAGTACGGGGAATGTTTTGGCAAATGGTTAAATTACAAATTGACGGTTAATTCGTTTTGAGAGGTGACAGGTATTATTAATGGATGGAATTACGTGGGAAAATTGCGGGTTTCGTTTTTTATTTCATGGTTTATCGGTAATTTGTTTTGCTTCAGTGGTGCCGGTAAATAGATTGTTATTTGCGAAGGATTCTCGGGAGTAAGAAATATAATTACGTTAAGTTCTTTAACCCGAATAGGATACGGCGTTTTCAAGGTTTTTATAATTAATAGTGTTAGGCTTTGTTCAGATTATCAAAATTATTTTTTCCATGGATAACTTATTCGTCATAAAAAAGCTCGAATTTGCGTTTTATCGTTTTGGTCACGTTAGAGCGAGAAGCTTGGACGTTCACTTTTTAGATTTGTCTCGTTCTCACTTTTACTGTTTTATAATTTGTATTATAAAATGTTTTACTATTATTATTAATTTGTAAATTGTAATTTTCTATTTATTTTGACTTTTCTAATTTTATTTTGATTGTTGTATTGACGTTGTATATAGATAAATTATGTTTTTTAATACGTATCAGTCTTTAGGCTCGAAAAAGAAATAAAATTAAATAAATACAAAATATGATAAATTTGTGCTTGGCAACAAATACAAGTTATAGTTAAGTGTAACCGACTGAGATTCGGACACTGATTCATGTTACCAAAAAAAAACTGGGCCGAATCATTCGTAAAGAGCAGTTTTATTTCCGAAGTGGTACCGAAGCATTATGTAATGCTCAGCAACGACAGTATAAAGAAAGAAGTCCGTGTAAGTAAGTCGTGTCTAATTCGTCACCGGACAGTTTCTGGGTTATGATAAATGCCGACCCGGATTTGCTCGCGTTGGTTTGTTTGTAGCAGTTTTTGCATATTGATTGTGCAGTCAGCTGTGATATCCGGTCATTATAGATTATTGCGATGGGTCTAATTTTCTTGATGAGCGCACCAGTGTTGATACTTTGAACTGATTTTATCTTGTACGAAGTAAAGGAAATTTAATTTGATTTAGTTATTTAGCTTCAATATGCTGTTTTGGTATATATACAATTGGTAACTGTAAAATGGAAATTAATTAAATTTGGATCTAACATAGAGTAGGTATAGTCTTTATAACAGACAGCTCTGGAAGACTTACACCGCCTATAAGAAGCTTTAACGTGGTTTTAAGACATCCGTACCTAGGACTATAAGTTGGGATCTAGGATTTAACATGGCACTAGAAATTAAAAGTTGATTAGTTTACTAGGTTACACATCCGCATGAACCGTAAGTTTGTTAATCGCTCTCGACTTGTCGTTCGAAGAGTCAGCATTTCCTGATGATGCCTTGTGGTTAAGCGAAACACGTGTAGAGTTAAGAATTTCCGAATTGTGATAGGTAACGTTAATCTTAATTAGTCTTAGTTAATTAATCTTAGTTAATTAGTCTTAGTTATTTTTTCCTTATCTTGTCTTAATTTGGATTTCGGATCACAGCGGAATGACACTAAATATTTAATTTTACAATGGATTTCCGCAAAGTAACGCCTGAGTCAATAAGTTATTTGTTAATCGCATCTGATGACTTATCGTCTAAAAAATCGGATTAAAGACTTTTTGATTTTTCATAATTCTGTATCATAGAGTATATATGTAATAGTAGAAGTCACGGCGCAGCATTACCACAGAGTATGTAACAGTAGAAGTTACGTCGGTAAACACTTTCACTAAACTCGGTCCGTCCGTACACGCCGTGTGACCGTCTTACTAATCCCGCGACCGCTCTACACGCAAGCTGCAGAATACCAACTCCATACAAAAGATGATGTCTATTTACTACAATTTCACAGTCTTCAAGGGGAGAATTATCGTATTTATTCCCGATAAGCGTTCTCTGTTGTAGATCGCTTGAGTTGCCCTCAAGCGCTAACCTTACATTATATACCTTTTCGAGTCGCAATAATGATATAGAGCTTAAATAATAGTTATGAATAATTTTATTGGGGTAAATATTAGAAGTCTACTGGCAATACTTGTATATTCGTTTTCTATATTTCATATTCTAATCGGATATATCGAGCTTTTTTATACGATAAAAGATTTGTTTAAATACTTTAAAATTTCAATTACATATTATAAGGATTTAGTAATTATTCATGATAGTATTTACTTATAATATAGTCATTATTAATGTCAAATCAATAATTACAAAGCAGGCACAATATATAATATGATATCAAACAAGCAAGATATCAAAAAGCTAGGAAGGTTAGAATTAATGACAATATGATTCAGGATAATCGAATACTTAAAAAAATACTGTGCTAAGTTGTATACATACAGTTGTGCTACTGTCTTGTTCTGTATGGTGCCAATGAAAATGCACGGCACATGGAACACGCTTGGCGAGGACTTGTTTTATATGATTGTGATGAGACCGCCGCCGCGCCGTGACAAAGAGGTTTTGAAAGTGTTAATGGCACTATTTGGTGTGATTGTGACATTCTGATTGCCACCGCACCGGCCCATGAAGTTATACGGCTTATTACATGGCAACACTCCAACTATAACGCGGGTACTTATTTAAAGTACACGTTTGGAAATGTTGGGAAACTTTTTTACAGCATTGTTTGAGTTTGTGATCAAGTAGCGCTATTTTACGGCGGTTTACGACTGTTTACAGTTAAAACGTTGTATCAATTTATTGTCCTACTAGTGATTTGTTTTGTGAATGTAAATAATTAAAAATAATTCCACGGATCGGAATGCCGACTTTAGATTAAAGAAGTCTTTTTTTAAACATTTTATTACGTTGTAGTTAGGATGTGTTCTTTAGTTTAGTGTAAATAATAAACTACTCAATATACTAACGAACATTTTACACATACTATACAATACAAGGTGACCGTTTTAACCGTAGCAATAATCGTGACTGGTACAGGCTATTCGTTACACGATTGTTATTCCAAATATTGGTACTAAATAGGTAATTAAAGTAAACTCCTTAAACATTGAACCAGAAGCGTCTATTTATATCAGACGCTAGACAAATTGGAAAGCCGAACTCAAGTCAGGATGTCAGGGTGGCTTCTACTTGCTTTATCCTTTCACGTAAAGTCCTGGACTCCAGGATTCAAACAGAATGTCCAGAACTCTAGGGTTTACACAACCAAACTCTTTTAATACAATCATCGAAAGGTTCAATGACTGATGTAAGCAAGTGTGCGTATTCATAAATTTTACTTCGGAAATCTTTGCTTAAAGTTTTCATAAGCATTTTAACTGACTTTAAAAAGGAGAACTAATAAAAAAATACATATACACATTTCATGGTCTATATCCTTTTTTTTAAATATATAGACTAATAGCATCGTCTATATTTTTAATTTGTTACCTGAAAGCGTTCTGCGCCATCATTTATGAAATATTTAAAACAAATCTTTCTTATCAATTAACTTAAATCGGTTTTGTATTTTAAGATTTTAAGTGTTCACTAGTTTTTTATTTGTTTTAATGTTTAACGAGTTTGCCGGTATACGAACACTTTTTTACATGTGCTCAAATATTGCGAGCCAATAATCAAATAGTCATCCTGTATATGTTTGTAGATTAGACAGTACGCTGTAGTTTGTATGAATATTGGAATACATAATTGGGAAACTAGAGCTACTTGAAATGTTAATCGGTTTTTGTTATCAATGCTTGTGAGCGATATGCCTAGTTTTTACTGAAACCTCACTGCCTAGTGTGGTTGTTGGTACATTATAAAAACTAACGCGTTTGTTTCCCTGTCATCTTTTTTACTAGCTTACCAATAAAGGGGTTTTATAACTTTTTTTATTGATTAGTAGAAATACATTCTCCTATGGTATTAACGCGTAATATGCATAAAATGAAAATGTGTTTTTCAGAATTGTGTAAACTCATAAATTGAATCATTTAAACTTTGACTTAATGGTATAACATATTGAATTTGACGAACTCGTTGGTGTAACGGGTACCATGCCGGACTGCCCATATGAAGGTTTCGGATTCGATTCCCGGCACGGCCATCATCTTTGTACTTAACAAATTTTTGTTGCTTGTGGGTCTGGATGTTAATTATTTATAAACTAACAGCCATTCCCGGCTTTGCACGGTCTATAAAATAATTCAAGAGAAACAAAATATAGCCTATGTTACTTGGGTATAATGTAGCTTCCCAATGGTGAAAGAATTTTTAAAATTTGCCCAGTACTCGTAGTACCGTAGCAAACAAATAAACAAATAACAAACTTTTCCTCTAAATCTAGTATAGAATTTGGATGTATTAATTAGGTGTACCCAGTGATTTGACCTGCATTGTGGACACAATTTTATTGATCTCGGTTATACTGTATTTTCGCAATATTATTATCATCTTATTAGCATAGTTTATGAAGGTATAAACACATTTTCAGTAAGATATATGAAAAGTCGTATCTCTGTTATAAAATAACAAGACAACGCAAATCTGTTCAGTTGTTAAGCGTAAAAAAACTACGTGTACTAAAAATAAAAAATAATCCAATAAACGTGTTTTTCGTAAAAAAAAAAACAATATGTAGTATATCAGTTGTGTTAGTTACCTTAACACATGCTAGAAATGGTTCAGTATGGAGTTAACCAGCCGTGAGTGAAGTCTATTTGTGAGTCCTAATATTAAAAAAAAATACGGGCGTGTTAAGTTTCAGAATGGTGTCGGTCTCTACATTCACTATACATACGAGTAAGTCTGCAGGTGGAGCAATTTGTACCGCTTAGTACCTCGCTACAGTTTCCTATATTTGTTCGGATATCCGGTTCAGTTAAATTTATTGTATTTAGTCAACGTCCGCGCTGAGTAAATGGGCGTAGGTGTTAAGTAGACAGGCAAGTGTAATTACTGTATCTTACTGTTTAATCTATGGAAAGTGAGGTGTTTGGGCGAAAGTTTTGGGAAACTTGTAGTTTATATTTAATTGCTTTACTATTACAACATGGCCAGTTGTTTGTAATAAATTATTTTAATTGAGTGAAAATTGTAGGCGTTGGTTTTTACGTAGTTGTAAGCTATTTGGTGTATGTACTCTATAATGTCGTTAGAGTAAGCTTGCATTAAGCTTGCATGTACACGTTAGCTAATTTAATACGTGTCACGGAATTGAATTAAAATATTTTTAGAGCCTTTAAGCTTGGGAAAAATATAGTAAATTGGTTGATAATAGACTTATTAAATTAGTATATTTTTGTACAATAAACGAAAAAAAATCTCAATCAGCTTATAAAAGGTTGCCAATAAAAGACATACTATCCATTTTTAATATTCTTATTTTATTGTAATGATGTCCTTTTTGTGTCGTAAATCTAATGGTTTATAATAAAATTTCGATGAAAAAACAATATATCTACTAGTTCTCTGGACAGCAAACCTACAAATATATTTTTAACATCATTTGTAATTACCAAAACTGTATCACTTCATATCTCGATAATTACTTGACTAACTTTATTTATATAAATATTTTTTTTAAATATAGGATTTAATTGCTTTTCCGAATATCACTATAATCGACCAGTAAATAGTGCTATAGTGAATTTTGCGTGACCGTCCCTCCATTCCAAAACTTCCAACGATTAAAAAATATGTTAGGAAGTACATACTATTCTAACAAGAAATACATAATTAATATAGTAAGTTGTCTGTGTACGACATTTTAACGAGAATAATTCGAAATAACGGCCTCTACACATCATACGAGACATACATTTGATTATCAACTACCTGAGTCTCTGTTACCTGACAGATATCATCCAGAGGTCTTCAAAAGTAGAGTTAATATGTATCTTCTAGGTAAGCGTGCTACATCGTAGACTACAGCGTAGCTTAACACCAGGGAAGCTGTAGTAAAGCGCAAACCTATCAAGGGGAAAAAAGATTAACCAGATGAAAGCAAAATTTCATCTGACTAATCTTTTCGCTTACTCAGTCAATTATTATTTTCTGGCATAACACCTACACTAAATCGGAGATAAAGAAAATAATGCAAATTGGAAAGTTGAACTAAAAATCAAGTTGATCGATTGCGACCGGGACGATTATCTCTGTCACTAATCACCACAGCTAATCACTGGATTGACTCACCTGTCACTATAATCCAGCGAGAGTGATTGGAATCGTGATTCACTAGAGCCCTGCGGAGGATGGTGGGGATTCTCTTTTGACATCATCCTTTATTCTGTTCTTTTTAACAATTCTACAGAAGAGTAATTGGTAACACGCACAGCCCACGCATCTCTGAATAAAAATTAAATTCATCGCAAAAAAGTGTACGAAAGTTATTAAACTAGCCAAAAACTTGAAGCCCTCGGTAAAAAGAACCTAATCACTCAAAAAGTGCTGAAAATTATTGTGAATTTGTGATAAAATCAAGGTGCAAAATTTAAATTCAGCCGGCCGTTACAACTACGAAGGAAGCGACAAGTGACAAGTGGAGCGATCTGTGTCTCCAGATTCACGATAAGTACAATACATTTATAATTTCACGCAGAGAACACAAATATAATCACAAAAATGAACTGCAATGCTTGTAATATGAATATCGTGTACGAAAGAGACATATTGCAATGCACTGTTTGCTTGAAGAATTATCACTATGCATGCCTAAATATAACATCTGCTTATTATTTGAATAATATGTTTGAGCTAAAAAGTTCGTGGAAATGTCCCTCATGCACGACCACAATAGACAGACGTCGTAGAAATGATGACACTCCAGTAAAGGCTCAACATCAACAAATAAATGATACTACTAACACATCTATGTGCATTGACGAATCCTTAACTGACGAGGGAAAACAGAATAGCTACCTAACACCACCTAACCCGATACGTACTACCTCAATAAACGAAAATCTAATGGAACAGATAAGCAATCTATTAGATAGAAAATTTGAAGAGAATAGGAAGTCTATAATTAGTGAACTCGAACATACTATAGTCTCTAAAATAGAAAAATACACAGGAAAACTTAGATCGGACATAATGGAAACTACAAATAACCTGTCACAGGAACAGTCAAGTATGAAATCAACAATAAATACAATAAATAGTAAATTAGAAAAATTAGAAGAAGAAAATAAATTACTTAAGGAAGAAATAAAACTATTATCAACAAAAATAAACAGTGAAAATAACAAATTAATAGGCTACTCAAGCAATAACTTAACAAAAAAACTTGTGTTATACGGGTTACCCGAACATGGACAAGAAACAGAATCAGAGCTTCAGCACAAAATAATAAATATCTTTCTCAACATACAAAACGTCGATCTCACGGGATATATAGAGGATCTAACCCGAATAGGTAAAAAAGGTTTCGACCGACGACCCGTAGTTATCGAACTGATAAGCAAAAGAATGACTAAATACCTACTTCAACATGGACGACTATTTAGAAACTCAGGATTGTCAATTTCTGAATACCTTGACGAGAAGGCCTTACAACACAGAAGAACACTACAACAACAAGTACGCGCTGCGCGACTAGACGGACATCACGCCATTATACGGAACAACAAGCTCATCATAAACGGCAAAACGACAGATACATACCTACCGCGGCAGTCGCAGGAGCGGCCGCCGGCGCCGGCGCAGGCGCGGGCCTCGGCTCGCCCGACCGCCTGCTCCCCGCCGCCCGCGCAGCTACCACACTCACTGTCTTATCCACATCCCATGCCGAGTACATCCAGGGACAATTCACTCGGTACACACTCCACTAATATAACATTTCGAAGAAATAGCTTTCGAGAATAACCCCACCGACTTTCACATCATAATACAGAATATGCAAAGTTTATTTGGTAAGCGCGACACAGTTACATCATTTCTTCAAGATAACTACGATAGTGTCCACGCGCTATGTGTGACTGAAACGTGGCTAACGGAAGCCAAATGCCAACTGATTGACTGCGGCGCATATAATAAAGCAGCTGCATTTTTTCGACAACGTCGCATTGGAGGAGGTACTATCATACTATTGAGAGACGACTTCGAATACACGGAGATACATGAAATACGTGACTTATCGATCGAATATTGCATTGAAATTTGCGCAATAGTAATTAAAAAACTAAATGTATTATTAGTAATTATTTATTGGAATGGCAACCGGCTTGATCTATTTTTTTATCAACTAGAAAAGTTAATTAGTTTATGCCGAACGCGTTTTAAACTCTTAGATATTTTAATAGCCGGAGATTTTAACATAAATTTACTGAAAAAAAGTACGGCGTCTTCTAAACTTCTAACATTACTTAGAGAAAATAGTTTTATATCGTTAGTAACTGAGCCAACTCGAATAACTAATACTGCGGCTTCTTGTATTGACTTGGTATTTGCAAACCGCTGTAAACATCAATTAAATGTCTCAGTACATGACTTTGGTTTTGCTGATAATTTAGGAATATCGATAAAAATCAAACATGCATTAAAAAATAAACAATTGTTTAACTGGCAAATAAACAAAAGGATATTTAATGCGGAAAACATAAATAACTTTAAAAATGAACTAAAAAATATCAATTGGCTAGACATATTAAAAATAAATAATACTGTAAATGAAAATTATAATATATTTCACTCAATACTTTTTGACAAATTAGATAAATGTATTCCAAGCAAACGGATAAAAATTAAAACGAATAAACGACGTTCTTGGCTAACTCGTGGTATAAGAACTTCATGTAAAAATAAACGATTAATGAGACATATAGTAACCTATTTCAAACATGCGACACTAACTACATTTTATAAGACCTATACTAAAACGTTGAAACAAATCATAAAAAAGTCTAAAAGAAACCAATATATACGTGAAATGAAAAAAGCCGATAATAAAACTAGATGTATGTGGAAAATCATTAAAGAGCGTACAAATAAAACTTGTAAGAAGCCTAAAAATAACATAAGTTTAAAAATTAGTAATAAATTAATATCGGAACCGAGTGAAGTCGCACGGATCTTTAATGAATTTTTTGCTGGTGTAGGCGCTAGCGGCGCGGGAGGCGAGGCGTGCGGTCGCCCGGCGACCTCGCGCACTCATAACACTATGTTCCTCAGCCCTGCCGAGCCGAAGGAAATCAATACTATATTGCTAAATCTAAAAAATAAATATAGCTGCGGAGTAGATGAAATTCCACCTATTTTATTAAAAAAATGCGCAGCCGAATTGACGTTACCCTATTATATACTAATTAATCAGTCGTTTAACGAAGGAATATTTCCGGATTTCTTAAAAACATCTATAATAAAACCAATTTATAAAAAAATGACAAAAACCGACCCCAACAACTATAGGCCGATAGCATTACTACCTACTTCGTCAAAAGTTTATGAAAAAGTAATGCAAAAGCGTTTAAATTCATTCTGTGAAAAATATGCAATTTTTGATGATTCCCAAAACGGTTTTAGAAAGAATCGCTCAACTGTCCTAGCTGTATATAAATACGTACAAGAGATTTTAGATATATTAGATAGAAAAGAATACGCCATTGGAATACTAATTGACATGACAAAAGCATATGACAAAATTAAATTTAATATTTTACTGGACAAATTATATAATATAGGAATTCGCGGAATAACATATAATTGGTTTAAATCTTATTTAGAGAATCGGAAGCAGTACGTGGAAATAGAAAGTTTTGACACTAATACTGGAATAATATCAACTGTAAGATCAACCCCCCTGACTATAAACCATTCAATTCCCCAGGGATCTGTCTTGGGTTGTATCCTTTTTTTAATTTATATTAATGATTTGCCTAAAATAATTAACGAGTCCTGTGTTTTATTCGCGGATGATATATCGCTGTTGACATCTTGTACTAATAATCTTAATTTAAATAATAAACTGACTGACATTTTTAATAATATAATTAGCTGGATGACGGACCATAACCTTGACATTAATTTTACAAAAACCAAACTAATTAAATTCAGACCCCATCAAAAAACCGATCTTGACTTAAATTTCACTTACAATAATAATATAATCCATAGTATTGACGCGGCAACCTTGTTAGGCTTAGAACTTGACTCACACATCAATTGGAAAACTCACATAAAGAAAATACAATCAAAATTGTCAAGCTTTGCATACGCGCTTAGGGAAGTGAGGCAAGCTACTGACCTTGAAACTGCAATGTCGGCGTACTACGCATACGCATACTCGTGGCTCAGGTACGGTATCATCCTCTGGGGTAACAGTGTAGATGTAAATGACTTGTTTGTAGCACAAAAAAAATGCATACGTATACTTGCCCAAATAAAAGCCCCCGATATCACAAAATCCCAATTTCATAAACAATACTTTATTAAATTTAAAATACTCACAGTGGCATGTATTTATATTTATGAAATTTGCTATTTTGTAAAAAAATATCCGTATCTGTTCCAAAAACTAGCAGATATACCGCGCAAACACGTACTAAGACATAAATACAATTTGCAAGTACCAAGGTGTAGATTACAAATGCAGAGCTCGGGCCCACATTCTATGGCTATTAAAATATTTAACAAATTACCAGACGACCTAAAGCGTATCGATAGTATTAAAACTTTCCTAACAAACTTAAAAAACTTACTCATATCAAAAAGTTATTATAAAATAGAAGACTTTTTAACTGACGGAACACTTAAAAAATCTAATGAATTAACAGGGTTGCTCATCTCCAGTAAATAATTGCAATGCCTTATGGGTAGTTATGTAACTGTAAAGTGACATAATATTGCAATAAATGGTTTGACTTTGACTTTGACTTTAGTTAATGTACTCGTATTATGTATGTTCTAAGATATGTAGCGGTATATATTACGCTAATTACTGCACAATAAAGATACCTATTTATTTGTATTTATTTTTTTATTTAGATTAGTGTAGACTATATTGTACGTCGATCTTATATAAATTTCCATGTCACAATGTTAGTTACCGTACTCCTCCGAAACGGCTTGACCGATTTTTACCAAATTTTGTAAGCGTATTCAGTAGGTCTGAGAATTGGCTACTACCTATTTTTTAAGGTAAAACAACGTTTGCCGGGTCAGTTAGTAATGATATAATTACCACTACAAAACCTGTCAGGCGTTTTCTATATTTTTATTTTTACTTGTTTTATATAATACTTTGTGTAAATATAAATATATTTTTGTTCGATGATGTTGTTTACTTCTCATTTTATCTACTTAGCTCTTCACTTCATCGTAAAATTATATCGATACAAATTATTATATTAATTTATTGCATAAAGAATTTAAATTTAAGATGGGCTTGAAAGTTTCTCAGCAACACTTATGTAATTTGTATAATGATTATCAAATCAGAAAGTTATGTATTATATTGAATAGTTTTCGCTAGTTTTTTTTAGGTTCGATTCTGATGAAGTATTTTTTATGCTGAATGGACTTGCGCTTGATCACAACTCACCTGATTGTAAGTGATGTTGTGATCTAAAGGCGCGCTTGCCCAAAAGAGACCGTTTTACTATGCCTTGCAAACTGCTAGATTATAGTTTTGGGGCGTTTTGCAATGTATTCCACACCTTTGCGGTTCGCACAATGAAAGTGGAGGCTTACGCTTAATACGTGTTTTTGGTAACTACAGTAAAAAGATGGCATCTTAGTATTTCCCTGCTCGTCTGTCGTTCCTCATAGGCAAGGGAATACTTTAGCACTATTACTTGAATACTATTTTCGAAGCTGAACCTGAAAGAGACATGAAAATAGTCTGCTTTTCTTATTGCTACGAATTTTTTAAGAGAGAATTGCTGAGAACATCTATATATTTTGATATTTTGAGTAAATTACGAGTAACTGATGTACAAAAGACTTCTACGCTACAAGGTAATAATATGTGTTTATTATGTTTTTCATAATATTTAAAAGAGATCCGTGATTTCGAAAATGGTCTTCTAATCTCCCATCATAGTTTTAAAATATGTCAATATATACAGTTTTTCTTGATTACTCGTTCTTTATCGTATACCTACTACTATGCTATAAATACATATATCAAATCAGAATTATATGTCATATGAATCCGTTGTTGTCATTATTTTCCAGAGGTTTTTTAAGTATAGTTATATATACCATGTTTACGAGCTAGCACCTATCTATGAAAGCGTAATACCTACTTGTCCGAGGTCAATGAACCTACACATAGAGGCATAGCCACGTAACTTGTATGGACGTAACCTTAGATTTCTAGCGAAAAAAGCATCATTGCCTTATCACGAACTAACTGTACAGGGTAACATGTAATCAACGAGTGTATTTTTTTTATATATATTTTTTTGATAAAACAAAACAAATTATAAGTACACATAAATAAATTAAATTAGGACACATTTCACGCACGGCTGGTTAGCCCCATACTAAACCCTAGTTTGTTTTGTGGTAAGGTTAAACTTCTATATGTTAATGGGCCGAGCGTTCGTAGTTACTGTATCAACTGGCCAAATTAGTTTTCGTCTGTCCGTTTATATGCTGGTACTTGTGCAAAGGCCGTAATTTTGAACTTGTATCACGAAACCTACTGTTTGGAGAACGGCAAATGTCATTATTGGGTCAGTAGCGCCTGTAGCTTGGCTAAGGCGATCTGACACGATCATCGAGGTTAAGCAACGGTTGATGAGGACAGTCTTTGGATGGGTGACCATGTACAAGACTGTCTTAAAAACTGGCATTTTCATAATCATCATCAACAAGCGCTACCGTGGTTCGGGTGACACGTTAAATTGTAGAGCCCGGCTGTTAGTCTTAGAACAAGCAGTCGTTAAGCCAAGTCAGAGGCCTGGTGGCTTGAAAACTCTCGACACTAAAACTTGGCCAATTGGCTTATACGAAAAAAATAGGGTTTAATTTCCAGTAAGCATGTAAGTAGGTTCAGCAGACAGCAGCCAAGAACCTCGCTGGCTGACTGAACCGGTCGGTGGCGTATGGCCTCTCTGGTGACCTCATAGAAAGTGAGATAATTTTATGCAGTAATTTCTTATAGGGCTAACAGGTTCTAGGTTACATTTAATTTTATTTATTGAAAAATGTATACTAGTTTGATCTCTCGTAACTTCTATAAACAAATATCACTAACCGAACCAAATAGCACATCATTATTTGAATAATTGCAAAACAAATTTATTTATGTGAGCACATGGGCAAGTAACGTTTCAAAGTCGATATATGATTTATTCAAACAAGCTTTTACATTTTTATTTCCCCAAAAAGGTTTCCATGTGTTAATTATTTCATTTTCATGTAAGGACTCTACGCGAGGCTTGCAAACTATTCCTTGACCCTTGACTTAGTAAATTCCTCCGCGCCTAGTCACGAGCTAAGTAACATTTAGCTTATTGTGACTTAGCACAGAGCCGCGAGATCTAACAGAGATTACGGTTCTATGGGGCTCTTTGGGGTTAGAACCCCATAGACCCCTTCTATAGATAGAAGCGTGATTTCAGCTCTATAGGTTTCACATGCCCTTTTAATTAAGAAATATCTCGCTTGTTCTATAAAGGATCTGGAAAGATTCACAGTTCAAATTAAGACGCCACACTACTTAAGATAAGAGTCAATGTCTTATTATTTAACCAATCACGATTGGTGGTTGCAATTTAAGTTCACCGTTAGGGATCGTTAATTCTATTGAAATCGAGCAAAAGTAAAAGGTACTTACATTTTAAGAAGAGATTCCATCTTCTTCTCCATAGCAAAGATGGAGTCGGACGACTGTGACGTCAGCACCTTGCAGAAGGTAAACTTGGCACACTGCGAGTCTCTCCAGTCAGTCTGCTTCACCAGGTCCATCGCTGCTGACGTCAGGGAAGATGAGCTCGTGTGGCTGTCCAGCTTCTGAAGGTCCTCAGGCAAATCCTCAGTTAAAGATCGCTTCACCACGTGTTTCCTCTTCACCCTTTTCAAGGCTGGTAAGTTTGGTTCTTGCACGAAACTCGGCAATTCCCGTTTGGCTCGACTTCCTTCACTACCTTCTGGAGACATCACCACGTATACGTTTTCACTGGGCATTTTGTAATTGTCATCGTACACTTTTTGGCTGCCGAGTATTTTGCTATCGATATCGTAAGGGTTAACAGCAAAGGATCGCTTGTGTTCTTTCTCGAGTTCGTCTTGGATGTCTTCTTCACTGAAGCCAGCGCTGCGCATCAGGTTCACGTCCAGAAGTCTGCCCATAGCGACAGCTCCTAGCCCTAGAGCCGCTCCTCCGGCCATGAGGCCAATAGCGGGTAACATGGCCGGCGCCGCACCTGATGCTACGGCAGCGACACCAATTTTATCCTGAGCATACTGGGATCGTTGCAGAGAGTTGGGCTGGTAGAATCCAAGGTTGCTCGAGATTTTTTGTGTCGCTTCTACGATTGGATCGAAAACGGGTTGCGTCAGTCTTGCGATCGGCTCAGTGATAGGTTTTGTCAGTGACTGAACAGTTTGTGTCGCTGTATTCATCGTGTCTTTGATCGAGTTCGTAAACCTCTGCCAAAGAGATGGCTCAGGCGTTCGCTTGATGTAAGTGTAGCTGTTGTAAGGATATCTCTGGTTTTGTGGCTGGGAGTTGTAATTGTTTTCGTAGTAGTTGAACTTGTTGTATTCATCTTCGTAGTATCTGTTCGCGTTGACGTTGTTAGAGCCGGAGCGTTGCTGGTTGTATCCGTTGATGGGTTCCATCGGGTAAGGGTGGGCGCTTTTTGGTACGTTTGTATAGTACTTCACTTTCCTTTCAGGTGCATTGTCTCCGTTGTCTCTGGTAGCTTTTGCTGGTTGCACTCCTAGGTCCGGGTGGGCATACTGGAGAATCGGATTCCTTACACTTTCATCAAAGGATGGTTTCGTATTTTTGGTCGAATACATAGCTGAGTTTGGAAAGTTTACATCTCCTGGGTGCAACAGCATGCGCCTCTGAATATGGCTCTCAGCATAATCCAAGTCTCCATTGTTATGTGAACGTGAGCTCCTCCCGCTGAAGTAATCCCTCTTCAGTTCCTGGTCGTTTATTTGTTTGATATACTCAATCAGTTTCGAGTTGGCTACTTTCGAGTTGTCCGCTTTAGTGAATGGACCGTAACCAGATTTCAGGTAATAATGATCCTTCTTGTGTTTGTAAGCAAACACAGGATTGTCACTTGTCATGTATGGACCAGAACTACTATCAGACGATTCGAATTTGATAACATTGTCAAATTTGGTGAATGGTCCATCCTTAGGTTCAAAGTTGTCGTCCTTGGTGAAAGGCCCGTAGCTTTGCGGGTCAGCAGCAGCTAAATTAGGATACACATCAGCTTCGGGGATTGCTTTGGCTGGAGTATAACCTTTGGGATAAGGCACTAGCTCTCCATTTACCACTCTCGCGTTGCGCCAGGTCTTTTTATCTGATTCATCGTCTGGCACTCTCACGCCGTGAATCTCTGGCACACCATCATCGTTAACCTCAAATATAGACCTGCCGCGCTTGTTGTATTTTTCTATCGCTTTCTTTATATACATCGGCTCAGAACTGACCATCACTGGATCGGGTACTTGGAATGACTTTCCTTCTCCTTCTGACACTTTAGTGCTCACCACTTCAATGTATACTGGATTTCTATCATTTTTTATCACTGGGTTATGAGGATCGAATCTGTAGTTTTTAATCGGACCCCCATAATTTGAGAGACTTGTGGACGTTATGTACACTTTCTTATTTTCAACCTTCTTCTCATTATCATAGGTCGGGTAGTAGCTTGAGGTTTCTGGATCATCAGTCTCAGGTTTTTTACCGTCTTCTTGGATGTGAGATTCAGGGTATACTGATACAGGAGACCAGTTGCCATATTCAGCTTTGACATCAGCGAGATTTTCAGCATTTTTATTACGATTCATATAATAGTCGTAACCAGCGAGGTCGCTGTTGATAGTATCTGTGAAATGTAACTTCCTCTGGTCCCTGGTTTCCGTTTTATTGTTTCCATCAGTGGTGTTGGCTACTTTGATGGAATCCGTGGTCGGGACGGGAGTGGTGGTGGTCAGTGTGGTGGTTTTGGAATCTTTCTTTTTGACGATCAGTTGGGTAACGTGGCCAGATTTAGATCGGACGTTGAGGGTTTGTGTGTCGTGAGGGTTGAGGCTGCGGGAGACTTTGAGCTCAGTTCTGGTGGTCTTTGAGGGTAGGATCGTGGTCCGGATGGCCTTGGTGGTGGTGGTGGAGTTGTGCTCCTCGGCGAATACCACACACACCAGCCACAGGATGGCGCATGCTCGCATCACGGGCAACATCTGAAACAAGACAAGATACACAATTAGTCTTTACTTTCATTGCTAAATTTGCCACAACTTCTTTATATTTTTTGTTGGCTTAATATTACAGCAATGCTATATATACATGTATTACTTTTACCACTAAGAAGAGCATACATTTAATGTATTAAGTATTGTTCAAATTAATATTATCAGATTAGAAATAGGCTGTATCGAAATTATACGCACATTCACTTCAACATAACTAAGTAAAATTACAAGTGGTTTGTAAACCGATAGCAACTTTATGGGATATTCAATATTTTAATGGATAACCAGTGGATTGGCGGTAAATATGTAATTCTAGTGCGTTATACAAAGTACACCGTAATCCGAAAGCAATCAGAGAAAGATGAATGTAATCATCGGAGTATTATATCTCGCATTGATTGGAAAGTTAAAAGTGCGTCAATTATTAGATATCTATTTACCTGTATCCGATGATGACGCCGTGATGTGAATATTTATTTTATTTTATTGTATTGCAAAATAAGTTTAGGGTAATTAACACATTTTGACATGATTTTTTAAAATACAATTAGATGCGCCTATTTTATCATACCAATGATGTGTATAACTCAATTTTAGAAAAATAACAATTGCATCAAAGACAAAGAAAATTCTAAAAAATTCACAAGTCAAGCACCTAAAATAAAATATCTTAAGTCTTATGACGGCAGAATAGTCGTCATAATAGTATTATTATTAAATATTTAGCGACAGAATAACCGGCAAAGTTAACAAAGAAAATAATATTGTTTTCGTTCTACCCAAATAGTCAAGTGTCGAGTACATCACGCAGCTTTCCAATTTTCTTATTTTCCCCAGCTCCACTCCATTGGTTACTTTCATCGCTAGTTGCGATGTTTTCCGCAATTTTCACCTGTTTACCTCACCATCCGCCAGAGGGCGACACTATTGTTACGAAACAAGCGTTTCTTAAAACTTAGTCATATCAAAACTTAAAAACAACGCAACGATTTGGCTCCACATTCATCGCTCGTACTGCTAAGAAATAGAATAGATTGCCTCCTCCCCTTTCCTGAGATGAGCAAGGCAAGATTGAACAGATTTCTTCTAGATCGACGTGCTACATCTTCGGTCACAACTTCGCATACCATCAGGAAAGGTGGCCATGCGAAGAACTATCTAATTTAACAGAATTTAAAAATAAACTCCCTAACTATCAGGACAATAGCTCTGTTGCACTCTGTAGTTGTTAAAATTAAAATAATTTAAAATGTATAATATATTTGAATAAATGTAATTAAATAATGGTTGAGCATGCCTACTCAATTCTATCTCAAGAAGGGTGCTTGGCGACAGATTTTTCAACTTTAGGTTAGTTGTAAGTCAGGCGAGCCAGAAAATGTCCTACCACTATGCTATGGTTTCTTCACGAGGTTTTCCTTTATCGAAAGCTCGACTTGGCGGGGATCGAACCTACGATGGTAGGATAGTACGGATAATAAGGCAGCCGCAACCCCGACTGAGCTGTCATTATGTCACTTTGACATAAATAAAGCTTTTGTATTTTAGACTAGCATTATAATTTTTTATTATTAATCTGAACCAACAACAACTTAAATTAACAATATAACTTCTTCCTGATCAACAAAATACGAGTACACTACAATAACTTAACAAGCCTTTTGTACATTAACAAATGTACAAAAACAAATACAGTTTCCTAACAATGTACGTCTTATCTTTTGTTATGCATAATGTCATTTGACATAACAGTTTGGTTTATCCACAAATATTAGCTCACCTATTGTTATTTTAATGTTAACACACAGTACAATAACATGAGTAGGTAACCTTCCTACTTAAAATATATATGTATGTATGTCAATGAAATACCGTTGTTTTGGATTTGCTAAAACTTTTCTACCTTAAGTAGCAGAAAAATACAGAAAATACATAACTTATATACGTTATACGCATAAGTAATATACGTTAAAGACAAGTCACACTAAAATAATTACTTAAATACTTAAAAATACAAGTTAGATTAAACAAGCTAGCTAGGTTACGTGTTTTGGACACTAGATAATATGTCTCTACTTGATTATTTAAAATTCTAAAAATTATGTATAGGAAAATATTTTCAAATATTAGACTTTAATGCAACGTGTTAAGGTTCATTTTGTGTGAGAATAGCGACAAGTGAAGTTAGTAGAGCGTGGGTAATGAGAGAATACACGAGGTAGGTGCAACATTGTGTGGTACCGGCGGGGAAATGACTAATACTTCTATATGTGTTTTGAAGTTGATAAATAGGAAAAGATTCATAAAAGATTGATAAACTTTTTATAGTAGCTATAAAAAGTTAGAGGACAATAAAAAAACAGAGAAAAAACAACTTGTAATCAATGCTAGAAATGATGACATTACTCGTACTTAACACTAAAGATTGATTTTATATGACACTCGGGTACAATTTTCTTTGTTTCTGCTTTTTTGTGTAAATAAATTAGCTCTAATGTTGTGACATTTTACCAGTCCTAGAGTCTACGATATGGATAACAAATATTGTACTGTCATGGTGTATTTAATAAAATACAAGAACAGACATCAACATTTAACGCCTATATTTATTAAACTTAGCGTTCGGCTTCACAAAGCTACTTGGTTGAATTATAAAAACATTCAGTCGAATTGAAAACCCTTTCAGAAGTCGATTAAAATTATGTAATAGCTACTTTTTAGATGAGCTAAAATAGATGGCCACCGAAGGTGTAGGTGTTGTACCATTGGTTACGCAGGTTTTTTATCTTAATAATAATATTTATTGTGCAGGAAAATTACGTTACGATTACGAATAAACTAATCTTTCGAATTAGCAAACAGAACGATTATAACTTTATTTTTCTCAAAAACAGCATAGGCACAACATGGGTGAAGGGCTTAGAATATATGTATATTATGAAAATGAGATATTATATATTACGAAAATGCGTCACGTTACAACTTTTCGGTATGCAGAACAAGTGAGTAAATGAGTCATATAATGCCTAACGTTGCAAATATAAATCGAATCAATAAAGAAAATATTAAGAAGAAGAAAGAAAGAAATTTTTGTAATAAATTAGTAATAAAATACATATTTGTTTATATATTTTCACATAGTTTGTCTAACAAAAGAATTTAACACTTTAAATATACATCATATACATATTGTCTTTAGTACGTAATTTATAAGGATTATAATTTATAAGGTCATGTTCTCTCACTCACAACTAAATGAGTGTGAGGAAGAGGAAGTGGAAGAGAACTTTCGAATGTTTTCTTTATCGAGGCGTTACTGTTTGAGTGAGTTTACAAGAACCATTATAATTTCTCTGTAGAGCGCGCGGATTGGAGCGTTCAGTGAAAATGTACTCGGCTGGCGACGAGGATCATAATTATATGAGTTTCAGATTTGAACTGCGCGAATTAAGTATTTAAACGACCTCGTTGGCGAAATGGTTACCATGCCGTACTGCCAACTAGAGGATCCCGGGTTCGATTCCAACATCTTTGTGATGAAGTGTAAATTTGTTGGCTGTCGGTCTGGGTGTTAAATATGTATCGATATAAAGTATTAATGTATGTATATGTAGTATATCAGCTGTGTAGCAACCATTGTATAAACTACAAATGATTTAGTTTGGGGATGATCAGTGAAATGTGACCTACTCAAGCGTTACTTTGTGGAAATCCATTGCAGATGGAAGAAAAAATGAAATATTTTTGTACTTCCGCTGTGATCTGAAAAGCAAATAGAGATAAGCAAAACCACACGAGTTAGCGACACTCTGGCCATGCGTAGTCTGGAATAACTGGCACTCAAGGAGGCTTCCGGAACACATTATAAATAAGAGGCTTGGCGACAGATTTTTCAGCTCGAGGTTGATCGGTAGCGAGCACTAGAAAATGCCCTACCACCATGCAAAACCTGCAATCATATTTACTACTAGCAAATTGTCCCGGCTTCGCACAGGCTATAACATAATCTATGTTGCAACGAGATAATGTAGCTTCCCAACGGTGAAAGAATTTTTCAAGTCGGTACAGTAGTTTCGGAGCCTATTAGTGTCAAACAACAAACAAAAAATCAAAGTTATCCTAATAAATAAATAATATATACTAATAAATAAAGAGTCCTAATAAATTAATATTGGTATAGATCACTCATGAACTACCTTATAAAAAAGAGTCGACACACAACCATAGACTGTACCTTGCTATTGACACAATGTCTCCCACGTAATTACCTTGTAATAGAGATGTAACATCGATTATCTATTATCTATTCATTGCTACCTTTCTTCTTCACGGAAAGCCTCTCTCTATTCGAGGGAAAACTGATTGTTTTCTTTTAGAAACTGTGACCTTCATTGCTGGTTGATATTACGAGTATTTTCCGCAGTCTTTGACCTGATTGACAGAGTTTATTACGAAGGTTATTGTTATTGTTTATGGATCAGGTGATTCATGTTAAAAATAATTGTTAGCTTTGGTCAATTGAAGCTGATTTTTTATAATCTAATTATTATTAGTACCGAGAAATATCTGTGATAGTAGTATTTTTTTCTTTGTACTCTCTTTGCACGAATTAAACTTGATTTAATATGAATGAATGTATCATTAGAGTTTTTTTATGAGAAGAAAAAAAATCAAATATTTTTTCTTACATTTTTTTTTGAGTATACTTTAAGTTAAGAAAAATGCACACAAAAATAAAATAAACACATTTTTGTACATAGTGACAAAATTATTGAAAAAAAAACTGTTTTTTTTCTTCACAATTGTTTAGCCTGATATTAAGCAAACACAACAAGTAAACAATATATAAATTTAACTTATCTTTATTGAGAATGAGGACATGAGAGGGCAAGGAGTGAGAGTAGAGATAGCATCTGATAGAGGAGAGCGGAGGAAAAAAAATCAACAGTAAAACATATAACCTACTCCTTTTTAGAAGTCGATTAAAAATGTATGCCAACCCCACTTAGCGGGATAAGGCAAAAAAGAAGACTTCTTTCTCATTAATCAGGAACACAATCAAAACTTAGACAATATCACTAACGAAGATAACGCTAAGTCTAGGACATTCTAGTGCATACCACTGGCACTAACCCCGATGGCTATTAGGTCGGTGACGACTCCCATTTTACTTTCATTTGCGATGCGCTTGCGCTGTGTTTGGAATGATTATTTTATGTTTTAAAGATTATGTGTTTGGATATACAGTCTACTTCCAAGCTCACTCAGAACTCTGTTTTTTTTTTAATAAGTGGTTTCCATTCCTACATTTTTTTATTCGAAATGTTAGATGATTGTTACTCTTTCTTGTTTATGCAGTTGAACTGGTTTGCATGAAATTTGGTATGAGAGGATCTTTCTAGAAAAATATTATTATATTTATAATCCGAGAAAAAAAGTAGAATAAAATTTGTGTAAGCTATCTTCATTGCCGTGCGGTCCCGGCCTTAGAATAGGTCCGCTCCCGTCTCTTCCCAGGGATACCGTAAGAACCGGTAAAGGGAAAACTACTCGCATCCTCTGACCAGCGAGAAACCGATTGATGGCGGTATAACCATCCGAATACAAGGCGTAGTGAAATAATAGCCGGTGACGGGCAGCAGCGTCACCGATACAAGGAGCTACGCCCTGCGGTCGCCAACCCGCATGCCCAGCGTGGTGACTATGGCAATTTCCTCCCATGGCAAGCACAACAACACAACGGCCCCTTGTTCCCGGTCGCCCTGCTATTCCTGCCCATGGCGGCGGGCATGGTAACGGTAGGGCAGGGGGTGCGAAGAATCCCCGGGCTACCGTCCGAGGCCGCCAAACCCAACTGACCCTGGCAACGTACAATGGACAGACGATTCGATTAAACGAACACCTGGCACAAATAGAGGAGGAACTGGAGCACATAAGATGGCACATACTCGGGTTGTGTGAAGTCCGAAGACAGGGGGAGGACACCATTACCTTAGAGTCGGGCCATCTTATGTACTACAGAGAAGGACACATGCTCTCCTAAGGCGGAGTCGGGTTTTTGGTCCATAAATCCCTCGTTAACAACGTGATAGAGATCACGGGTATATCGTCTAGGGTAGCGTACCTCATTATGAAACTGACAGAAAGGTATAGCCTTAAAGTTATCATGGTGTACGCACCCTGGTCTTCATACCCGGACTCGGAAGTGGAAATTCTATATGAAGATGTTTCAAAGGCCCTACATAGCACAACTAGGGCCCACTTCAACGTTGTTATGGGGGATTTCAACGCTAAAGTGGGTGTACAGACTTGCAGCGAGTCGGTAGTAGGACCACACGGTGTCGGCATCAGGAACCACAGGGGACAAATGCTAGTTGACTTCCTCGAAAAAGAGGGCCTTTTCGTGATGAATACATTCTTCAAAAAAAGGCCCCACAGGAAGTGGACGTGGCGGAGTCCCAGTGGTTCCACGAAAAACGAGATTGATTTCATCATCACGGACAAAAAGCATATATTCAGAGATGTCTCAGTGGTCAATAGGTTTAAAGCCGGAAGTGACCACAGGATGGTACGAGGCACTCTGAATATCAATTTTAAGCTAGAGAGATCCCGGTTGATGAAGTCTACGCTCCGTCCAAACATGATGCAGACCGTGATTGGCTCCGAAACTTTCCAGCTAAAGCTGGAGAACCGATTTGCTGCCTTGGAAACCACAGACGACGTGGACCAAAAGCTTGACAGAGTGGTGGATATCCTACGAGATGAGGGCACAAAATTTTGCGAGTTGCGAGGCAAGGGCAAAAAGTCCAAACTTTCTGAGGAGACTCTTAAGCTCATGGAGCAACGGCGTGACAACCCCATGTCAACTTCGTCAGAACATAGGGCTCTAAATAAACGTATAACCAAACTGGTACGACGCGACCTTCGGAATGCTAACACGCTCTTAATTAAACAAGCGATCGAGCAAAACCGAGGGTCGAAAGTGTTCGTCCAGCCTTTGGGAAAAAGCCATCTGACTAAGTTGACTACTTCAGACGGGAGAGTTGTTGTCGCCAAGCCGGAGATCCTCAGGGAAGTAAAAGACTTCTACGGCCAGCTTTACGCATCGCATGCTCCTCATCTCGCACATGATACAGAGGATACGAGAGCCACCCTCACACGCCACTATACCGAAGATCTGCCTGAGATCGAACTAGATGAGATCGTGTTGGCCCTTAGACAGCTGAGAAATGGAAAAGCCCCAGGTGAAGATGGTATAACAACAGAGCTCCTGAAAGCGGGCGGAAGAGCAGTGCTCAAGGAGCTCCAAGAATTGTTCAATAATGTCCTCTTCTCTGGGAGAACTCCAAAGGCATGGCACAGAAGCATGGTGGTTCTTTTCTTCAAAAAGGGTGACAAAACTCTTTTGAAGAACTATAGACCCATCTCACTTCTGAGCCATGTCTACAAGCTATTCTCAAGGGTCATCACGAATCGTCTAGCGCGAAGACTCGACGAGTTTCAGCCTCCGGAACAGGCCGGGTTTCGAAGCGGTTATAGCACCATAGACCACATACACACAGTCCGGCAGATTATACAGAAGACCGAAGAGTATAATCTGCCCCTGTGCTTAGCGTTTGTGGACTATGAGAAGGCTTTTGACTGTGTTGAAACCTGGGCTGTTCTGGAGTCCTTACAGCGATGCCAAGTCGACTGGCGATACATCCAGGTGCTGAAATGTCTGTATGACGGCGCTACGATGACTGTCCAAATCCAAAACCAGAGAACGGAGCATATTCACCTGCGTCGAGGAGTGAGACAAGGAGATGTAATATCTCCGAAATTGTTCACAAACGCACTGGAGGATATGTTCAAGACTCTGGACTGGAGCGGGCGCGGCATCAATATTAGCGGCGAGTACATTTCTCACCTGAGATTTGCAGACGATATCGTCATAATGGCAGAATCGCTGGAGGAGCTGCAATATATGCTGGATGGCCTGGCTGAATCTTCCCGACGCATCGGTCTCCGGATGAACTTGGATAAAACCAAGGTCATGTGCAACGAGTACGTTGCTCCGGTGTCGATTGCCGTAAGCGGCTTCCCTTTGGAAATTGTTCCGAAATATATCTACCTAGGGCAAACGCTCCAACTAGGTAGGAACAATTTTGAGGGTGAAGCTGCAAGAAGAATTCAGCTAGGCTGGGCAGCATTTAGGAAGCTTCGTCGAGTCTTCTCGTCTTCCATCCCGCAAAGCCTCAAGACGAAAGTCTATAATCAGTGCGTCCTACCTGTGATAACATACGGTGCCGAAACGTGGACACTCACGGCAGGGTTGATCCGAAAGTTCAAAGTCACTCAACGAGCTATGGAACGAGCTATGCTCGGTATTTCTCTGAGGGATCGTATCCGCAACGAAGTTATTCGCCAGAGAACGAAAGTAACCGACATAGCTCAACGCATCAGTAAGTTGAAGTGGCAATGGGCTGGTCACATCTGCCGCAGAACCGATAACCGCTGGGGTAGACGAGTTCTGGAGTGGAGACCGCGTACCGGCACACGTAGTGTAGGACGTCCTGCAACGAGGTGGAGCGATGATATACGCAAAAAAGCGGGCAATGGATGGAGACGATTCGCTCAGGATAGGGTCGCGTGGCGTGCCTTGGGAGAGGCCTATGTCCAGCAGTGGACGCAGACAGGCTGATGATGATGATGATGATGAAGCTATCTTCATACCAAATCGTATCCAAATTCATCGCAAAATTCATCGATATATTAGTAACGTTAGGCATTATATGTCTCATTTAAACTATTGCTATGTTTTGAGAAAAAAGATATAATCGATCTATTTACTTAATCGGAAGACTAAGATATAGAACTTGCATAACCACCTTCTCAGTCTTCGGTCAGTTTTAGAAAGAAACTCAAAATATTAGCAAGGACGCTGATTCCCATACAATAAAGCGTGCTGCCGCCAAATCCTGCAACGCACTGCAGTAGCATAGTGATATTATAACGATAGAAGATTGAGTTGCCCGAGTGAAGTCGTTTTAAGAAAATACGAATAGATGCCGCTACGTGTATCGGATGGTATACGTAGTACGATTTTCAACAAGAGGTTTGTTTTTTTTGGAACGTCTATTATATGTATTAGTCTATGGTAATACATATATATAAGTTAGTAATAGAAGATACTATCTAAGCTTTAAATGTAGATTCATTCAGCCTCGTGTCTATCCCTCCACTTATCTTTAATCTGGTGTTAATGAGTGTTTCTAATTAGCGAGCTAATTACCTCGCGATGGTAAGTGCTTTGTTAGCTCTGTGTGAGCGTGTAAGGAGGTTACACTCATTCATTAGGAACTCTGTTGATGGTAATCTGTGTTTTGTTCACTCAGTAGAACAAATAATAATTTATTCATTAAAATTAAAAAAAGTAAACTAGGTATAGTTTGTGGCCTGGGCAGCGGCATTGCGCGAAGCGGTCCTGCATCCCTGCCCCCGTCGTGAAATGGGACACCGTGAGGTTGTAGTCGGTAGTGACGGCCCCTCTGGCCCTCGAGCCCGACATACCCCGCCCGCCTCGTCCAGGCTTGTGGCGGGAGATGCGTAAATGCATTTCCTCACGTAAGAAAAAGGTGTTACAAAAGTCCATGGTGTTACCAGTGTTAAGAGAATTTTGTGCCAAATTCATCCGTGTGAAACATATTTGAGTGAAACGTCTAAACTGAGGTAGTAGGTATTTCACGAAATACGAGTAATTTCACATAAGATTAACTATTTACAAACGATATGACTGTAGTTAAAGGCATAACGCAAATGGACAGATGACATTTACTTAGCTCATACGAAGAAAAATAAGACTTACGAAAAAATTAATTTATCTTGTTATATCAAACACAAATATTCAATTCCATTTGCGGGTGTCTTAATTTTTATTCTGTTTTTATTATTATTTTTTTAGTTTACTAAATTTTCGTCTTTTATAAGCTTTGTAAATACACTTAAGTCCTGTAAAATATAATTATTCATAAATTTAACTTTAATAAAAATGACGTTTATTCCAAGCTTAAAAGTAAAACAAGTATGTGGATAGACTAAACAATCCTAGAGCTGGTGCTAACCATGACCAAAGTTTAAGTTTGGTCATCCAGCGCGGTAATGCCACCAGCATATTTGGCACGATATTGGCGGTCATCGACTTGGGCTTAGTATATTGATTTTAATTGAATATGTAAAATGAATATAATATGATATAATCATAATATAATCATTTATTTGTCACAGAAACTTAAATTTAGGTTACACCGAGTTTAGAAATTATAATATAAGTACCTATAGAATTTTAGTGTTAATAAATTTGAATTTTAATATTAACTTAAATCACTTATAAAATCAGTGGAATTAAGTAAAGTATATGTTAGATATAACATAACAAACTTTTACATTTACAAACTCAGCGAAAATATTCCGAGGCCGAAAACTGCGGCCTTGAGTCGTTAATCACATAATCAACACAACCAAATTCAGGCATCGCATATTCAAATCCAAATACATTCAGATTAATTTATATTATAACACCGAAACGGAAGTATTATGAATATCGAGTGAGTTATAGTGGTTATGTAACGCACGGAAACCGATACCAAATATGAAAGCATTACGAGTCGGTACATTCCATCTATACCAATATATAAAAAGGAAAAGTTTGATTTTTTGTTTGTTTGTTTGACGCGAATAGGCTCCGAAACTACTGGACCGATTTGAAAAATTCTTTCACCGTTGACAAGCTACATTATTCCCGAGTAACATAGGGTATTATTTTGTTTCTCTTTACAGCTTAGATTATTTTATAGTCCGTGCAAAGCCGGGACGCTCTGCTAGCTCTTATTATAAAATCGGAATCGGCTCGGTGCGAAGAAAGCGCTCCTCGACCTTTATGCGGGATTAAAAGTAGGTCAAAGTTTAATGACACATTTATACTTTGTAAACTGTTATCGTAAGGCTTTTATTTATTTGCTCGAAAAAACGGCCACACTGAAAAGAGTTGTAGAAATGTCCAAGTTATGTTTAAATTTATTTTTATGATTTTGTTTTTAGTTGTAAATTTGTATATTAATACTTCAAATTTTTCACTTGCAAATATAAATTCATTATTTGAAGACAAAGAGAATGAAAAAAATACTATAACATTAAAAAGACAGACACGTCCAATTTACACTCATTTATTTTGGGACCTATAAAACTATCTACATATACCTAATAACGGCAACTTAATAGTTTTTTTACCTCCATTACAGCTCCCCGTAATTAGTTATCACGTTTCATTAGATACAGCCTGGCGACAGACAAAATATGGTTAGAGGAGCCTTAGTAATAGGGTTCCATTAGTACCTTTTAGGTACAGAACCCTAAAACAAACGACGATTGGTGGTCGGACAGGTGCGTCCGATAAAGCTTATCAGCGTCGCGGTGTCCCACATCGCGCACAATACAGCCTTTGTTGATTACACAACCAACAAGCACAATGCACTTCGTGACTCTTTGTTGCGTGCTTGTTTGTTTGTTATGTAGCTGCTTATACTGGTTCTACTGTAATGGGGAAATAGCGCCAGTAACTTAGCTAACTAAGGTGATCCCACGCGATCACCAAGGTTAAGCAACGGTCGCTGCCGAACGGCTTTGGATGGGTAACCACGTACAAGACTGTTGTTTGAAAAGTGGCATCTGAATCTGGGCGCTATCGTGGGTCAGATGACACGTCAAATTCTTTTGGTCGGTCCCGGTCTTAGTCTTAGTACAATAAAGTTTTGGAAGTATGGAAATATACTAAAAACTTTCACAAATTACGTTTTCACTGCCATATCTATCAATTAAATATCACAATTCTCATCGGCAAGATGTTATAAATGCGACCACAGTCGTATCTCACTGGAACCGGTATTTTAACAAGAAGTGATGTAATATTTTGTGCCAAGATAGAGATGTTTCGTAATCGCTAAATTTTTCTAATTATAAAGTAGGCCAAACTCTGGCTGTCAAAAATTTGCCATTAAATAACTAATGAGATTATTATGTATTTAGCAGTTCATCATATTTAATACGCGCTCGTAAACCCTTTATTAATGAGAGTTAAGAATTATAAAAAGTTACATCAAGTCAGATTAAGTGAAGCTTATGGTTAAGGAAGTTCATTTTAACGGTTAGTATTAATTTAGAATTTAATTATAAATTAGCATAGGTAAGGGCTCCATTACAAATATTTTACGAGATCCAAGAGTTGGCAGCTGTTGTAAGAAACAAAGACTATTTGATCGAAGACTAAGTTTAGCTATTCAACGGGGCATTGCTGCCAGCATCTTGCGAACTCTGCCACGCAGTAATAGCCTGGATGGTGAGCTTACATTAATTTAAATTGTAGAGCGTTTTGATTTTCTTGTTCTTTTCTTTTTATCTTTGAGTTTGTACATGGTATTTACATCTTTATTCTTATTATTTTTTTGTCAATTTAAAAGTGTGGAAATAGGTCGATTTTTAAGACATATGTACATGGGCAAAACCTTGAATGTACAGTTTTATCGTTATAAATTATAAACGGTTAAATTTTGAACGATAAAACTGATACAAGGTTTTGCGCGTGTGATTTTGTTGTTTGATGGGAGTAGTGTAACTTTTAATGCTAATTTTTTTTTGTTGAATATATAATAATATAATTATATTAATATAATTATATGATATAATTAGATTATAATCTATTTATTTTCAAATATACGTATACGGGTATAATACAATTCGTCACTGAATAGAATCATCTTTGAATTGTGGGTGAGTAAATAGAAACTGTTTTACAGTTGGCCACATATTTATATTTTAATTAAAATTAAAAGTTAAAACAATAGGTAAATGTGTTATACCTACTTATAATATATAATATGTGTGTACAGACTACAGAAATAATCCACAGGTAAGGCAAGTCATTAAGCAGTCTGAATGTTTCATGTCCTCACATTCAACTTCACCTTCTAAACAAACTGTTTTATTTAGCGCACATACAATTACTTTAAAATACGTGAGGTCCTTGAATCGAAACCAGCTAACTCAAAGTACGAACTAATCCAACTTACCTAATAAAGTCTTTTGGCTCCTATTCAGTAGAGCTTATATCAAATTAAAGCCTAAAATGTGGCCTAAGTTACAAAACTAAGCCAGGTGGTTTCGTTAAAAACTAGATATCAATGAAAAATTGGTTTCTAATGGTTTATAAGGCCATAATAATTCAAGATTTCGATCAAGTAGCTGTTAATGTGGTGTAACCTGTCACTTTACAGTCGTTAGCTTCAATTGATGGTGGTTATATCTATAACGACGATATTGCTTATTTCATAGAAGTTAAGTTAGTATCACAAATATTGTTTTTTCTTTTTACTCTACTTAACGCAAGATTAGAAAAGGACCTAAGAGGTCGGACTGGGGTTGTCCGGCGTCCATTGCACTCACGGTCCCCGAGGTAGTTGCGGTGCACTACGTGCACTGCAAGGGGAGTCATCCCCTGAGGAGGAGCCTCGCAGGCTAGCCGAGGTGGGCGTTAATGTGAGGAGCGGAACCACATCCCGTTCATTCCGGTGAGGAGGCCATCGTGAGGTTTTATTCGGTAGTGATGTCCTTTTGTCATCGAGCCCGACATACCCCACCCATCTCCCCGGGTGTGGTGGGCATGCGTAAATGTATTTCCTCACGTTAACAAAAAGCTTTAAACTAGTTAATCGAGACACGACATTGGAGAGTTAAGTGCATTTCAAATTCAAGCAACAATAGGGTACATTGCGTGCATTCATCTAGCCGACTAGTTTTTGCATCTCATTGTGATATGACCTACTAAGAGATTTGATTATGTAACGAAATTCACATGGGAAACTTACATATTAGTTCACTTCAATCGCTTTTTACCCTATACAGTCGTTCATTAAAATCGCATATTTGAATGTTGAACTATTGATAAGATAAATTATTGTGTTTTATTGCTATCGACATAATGCACATTTTGATTTTAATCGTTTTTGTAGATTTTAAGTAAGACAGTAGAAGAAATATACGCGTTCCTTGAACAAACTGCACTTGCTCAACATAGCTTGTAAATATATCGTTAGCTTAAACGATTTGAGACGTTATTTGTATGCATGTTAGGTAAGTTTTTCTTTGTGTTTTCAGTTAGTTATTTGTCAGTTAAGTGTGCTTTGACAAAGGGCTTTTAAGTAATACTCGTTCTTTGTGTTAGAGTGGCGTAAAGGTTTCAGGTAGGTCGTATTTGTTTGGGCTTAAGTTTCTATTGTTTCTGTGAAAGGGTCTTTAATAAGACTTCCCGAAACGAATATTACAAGTTAAAGAGAATAATTAATATTCTTACAAACATATCTAATGGTGCTGTTGTTTTGATTAAATTGAAAGCGCCTCGCTTTCCGTAGATTAAAAGTTAAGGATAATATGCATTTTGTTACAAATATATGTATGTAAGTATTTATTAATTATTTGAAGGTTTGAGAGATGCCGCTAGCCTTAGGGTACTTTTAGGTATAGTAGGTATAGCGGTCGATTAGAATGTCTTAATGGTGCAATTTTTTTACTTACATATTCTAACAAAAAAAAATATATAAAATTAAAATATATTGACTTTAAAGGTTTTATGTTTATTAATTTCTGTTTTTTTTTAGGGATCAAGCGTGTTTATATATGAAAATTAACTGATGTACTAAACATGGAGTCAAATTTTGAATTACATAAGTATACCATATCGTACCAATAAATCTTATATATAAAATTTCCGTGTCACAGTGTTTGTTACCG
Source organism: Mellilla xanthometata (assembly GCA_035578125.1). Taxonomy (NCBI): domain Eukaryota; kingdom Metazoa; phylum Arthropoda; class Insecta; order Lepidoptera; family Geometridae; genus Mellilla; species Mellilla xanthometata. The sequence goes on from JAPUBQ010000010.1 coordinate 14,484,934, forward strand.
TACTCCTCCGAAACGGCTTGACCGATTTTTTCAAAATTTTATATGCGTATTCAGTAGGCCTGAGAATCGGCTACTGTATAATTAGAAATAATTATTAAGGCATAACAACGTTTGCCGGGTCAGCTAGTAAATATATAAAAGCTAAGCTCTTATCCGCAGAGTTTTTTCGGATACTTCTATCTTCGGCCAAATCCTTGACCACTCTATACGATATGACTTTTCCTTTTCCTTAATTTGATCTATAAATTATCTATGTCTTCTCTTCCTCTCCTTACTTCTTTCATTTCTTTCTTTTTTATGATATATTTAATGAAATTGTCAAGTCATATACATATGTAAATACAGTATATAGAAAGATAGTATTTAGACAGTGTATAATAGTATATATACGCATATAAGTTAGTACACCGCTAGCTTTGCAGATTTTCGCAAGTTTTCCTCGACTGAATTTGAAATGAAGTCTGTATGCATGTTTAGCATACAAGTAATGTATGTGAACGACATTAACCATGCAATCTTCGTTGGGTCACCAGGCTTGCTGCAATCACCCCCATTGTGTATTGCTTGGATTCTACACACGTACTTCACGAGTGATCTGATTATGTATGTATACATTTTTACTTATATGCATACATTCACAAATGTGCATGTTTTAGGTGAAAAGAATTTAGTGTATTATGCGGGCGATAATAGAGAGACAGATAATAGAAGCGAGAGTGGCTCGGTGGGAAAAATGTCTGCTTTTCAACCTGACGGCTACTGGTTCGATCCCGTTCTACACCAATAACTTATTTTTAAAGTTATATGTGGAATAGTATTCGCTTTACGATTAAGGAAAAAGTTGCGAGGACACCGACATGTTTGAGGACCACAATATCCGAAGACGTGTGTCATCTGCTAACCCAGTCTTGATCAGTAAAGGATTAAATAAAGGATTAAATAGTGGACTGTGGTATGTGGTATGTTATTGTTATTGACAGTTTTGTACTAAGGTAATGTAAACTATCTGAAGATATCAGTTTGTAGCTCACGACTGTTTTTCTATAATCGATTAGTAAGGAGAGATTTTAAAAAGCGGTATTTTTTTGAGATACATAATAGTGTAGGTACTGTCACCACTAATGAACACTTTCAAAATAATTTCTCTTTTTTGTATAAACGTTTTGTTTTCATGTAAAGTAATAAATATATTCAATATTTTTTTTCTAAAAATAATAGAATCAACAGCTTCTGCTTAAAGTATGGCGGGAGCCACAAGTTATATATTATACATTTGATATGTAATTATTTCGTGAATTTTTTTATGACGCGCTTCAGGTGCTTTTTCAAATATGTATGGTGCGTCTCAACTAGCTACAACATCACCTTAATTGTATTTTACCAGTATCTAAACTTATCACTAAGTCATTCCTTTCAATTGAATCAATCAATCAATTTGGTCGCGGTCGTGGTCTCCTCACGTCCGTAGTAAAGCTACACGTATTGCGCAAGCGGGCTGCGCCGGCGCAGCGAGCGACACTCACCATTGGATAAGTCCCGCGTCGCATAGAAAGTGAAACCGGCGCTTCAGCGCCCGCACTTTCCTCCTCACTCTCACTTGTTTCTGCCGGTGTCCTTTAAACCGTTAATAAACACTGTTTGAGTTTGGAACACAGAATTCGCGGTTGGAAATTTTCAAAATTCGAACGCGATTCTTGGGTGTCGGTGGTGCTCGGTCGGGGCGTGCGGTGCGACTGCGCGGCGCATGCGGCGGCGGAGAGAGCGCGTGTTGCAATGCTGGCTGCGCACGCGCCGGTGGTGGGACCCGCCGCCAGCACCCGCCTGCGTTTGCTCACTTGCTGACTTATGAGATGTGTTGGCCTCGATTCTGAAGGTGTCTCCATGAAGCCAGCGTGAGACTGGTAACGACGGGGCTTCCGTGATACAGGCTAGACGGACGCTTCTCTGTACAAGTTATTTATCAAGGGTAATTGGTCGAGTAAATCGGGAGGAAATATTCAGAGATCTCATCAAATCTCAAATTCGAGTTGTAGTAGGAATTGATATACTACTGCACCTAATTATGTTTTGATCCGGATCCTGTTATGTGTTAAACATCAGAATTACTTGTTCATTCAAACAAACATGTCTTGTGCTTTAAACATCTCGAGTCAATAAAGAAAAAAAATTAAAAGCTCACTTCTTAACACTTATTAGTTTATGAAAGTGAGAGGATATGAACTTACAAGTGTTCTTTTTATTGATTTGTTATGGATGTTTTGATTTTTGGTAGCTCACATGCAACAAACTAAAGTGTTGATTGTGGACAAGCTTGAAGCTATAAATTAAATCTCGCAATATAGTACAACTAATTAAAAACTTATCTAAACATAACTTTAACTAAATACAATATATGATACTCAATTTCATTACAAACCTCATTGCGTTAATTTTAAAATACCTCAAATCCAAAGTTATTATTATGCATTAACAGATTAGATCCATGAGATTTATCAGAAACCTGCGATGTTTTATATAGTAACTAGCTGACCCGGCAAACGTTGTTTTGCCTTTGATAAAATATTGTTGTATTTGATAAAATACAAATACAAATCATTTATTGATAACACCAAAGTTAAAAGTCAAAAATATCACTTATAGAAAATAGATAGAGGCCGATTCTCACACCTACTGAATACGCATATAAAATTTGGTAAAAAAATCGTTCAAGCCGTTTCGGAGGAGTACGGTAACTAACATTGTGACATGGAAATGTTATATATTAGATTTGATAACATTAAACTATTGCTCTCTTCAGGTTTTCTATGATATCAGTGTCGCTGGCAGCTGTAGTGTGGACAGTGTCGTAACCACACCGCAACAACGGCTCTGCGGCCCTCTGGCTGCGTACTACCGTACTAACTTGTAAGTATTCTGTACCTCGTTAGCGTAAAGGGTAGTTACTAGTTATTATTCTGTGGTAAAGGTTACCATGCCGGACTGCTAATCAGAAGGTTCCGGGTTCGATTCCCGGCCCGGTCAACATCTTTGTGCTTAACTAAATTTGTTGGCTGTGAGTCTGGGTGTTAAATATATTTTTATACATAATATGTATGTATGTATGTATATGTAGTATATCAGTTGTGTTAGCAACCATAATACGAACTAGAAATGGTTCAGTATGGGGCTAACCAGCCGTGTGTGAAATGTGCCCGAATATTAAAAAAAAAACCTTGGAAGAAAACCTCGCGACGGACGTAGCTTGTTTATTTTTAATGCAGCTAAGCTTGATCAGCAAGCCGTGGCGTGATAAGTGATAACTCACGAATCAGTGACACTCTGGCTGACGCTGAGCATGCCTAGTCTGTAATAACTGTTGATAAAGTTGATATATTTTGCTTTTGCTAATCTTTGCATAACTATAAACAATGTTTTTTTCCTAACGCGCTGTATCCACTTTTTTCTGTTATCCGTGTTAATGGTAGATACACAACACTATTTTATCTTTATATTAAAAACTATGACCTAACTGTACAGCTATAGACATTCAAAAAGTAGGTATATAAGTAAGTAGCTGATCCAGCAAACGTTGTTTTGCCTCACTTAGGGGTATGAAAAATAGATAGTGTAGCTTATATGACACGTTCGTAGATTTACCATAGCAGCGCCATCTATTGATTACTTACTCAACCCAGTCGAAAGGTATCGACATCTGTTAGAATCATTTGGAGTTAACAGATAATTGTGACTGTCAAATAATAGCAGACAATAATTAGCAATAAATTAAAATTGCGACTATAATTTGGGATTCAAACTATCCTATCTCTCAAGTTGGATCGAACTGCACATGGTGTGCAAATTTTATTATAATCGGTTAAGTGGTTTAGGAGTCCATTGAGGACAAACATTGTGACACGAGATTTATATATATATTAAGATAAAGACTCAATAATTCTCACCCTACAAGAATCTAAGTTTGTCCGTCTGTCCGTTGGATGACACAACCGGTGTCATCTGATGGCTTTCTCTCCACTTACCGTTTTTGTTTGTAATTACACACTCGCTGTTACTCAACTCGCAACTATCTCGTTTTATTGCCCCTTTTTCGATTGTAATAGTCACTTTGACTAGTTGTTTCCTGTGACTTTGTTCATTAACAATTTGCTTTCGATATAAAATATTGTTTTAACAGTGGAGAGGAGTTATTTAAATCAATAACACTTATTATTTTTAGACATATTATTAGTTGGATATTAATTAGATTTAGGTGTTTAGATTAATTAGATTTAGTTATTTTACTTATAATAGTACTTTATAAACTTTTTTCTTCCTTAACCCACTAGATGTCTTCCACTCTCTTTGTATCAGCCGTCATCTTAACACTTACTCCTTTCTCAATCGCCTGGAAGAGATTGCTTTAAGCGACAAGGCTAATTATATCACACAAATTTTAATTCATATTTCTTTTGCTTTGTTGTTGTATCCTTATTTTTAATAGTGTGTCCTATAGAGAATTTTCTATCTATCTCTCTCCTCATTCACACACTTATACTCTTTAAATTATAAATGTATAATTATTATGTATTTGATTTAGTAACCATATTAATCGATGTTAGTTTTGTTAAATAGTAACAGTCTCTGGCAACTTTTTAAAAGTTACGTTAGTCAGTCAGGCGGCACAATAATAATAGTATTACATAAGATTTCCCGCGACGTGTGAATGAAGTGTCAATGTTTAATTTTAGCCTTTTTGTTCTTTTACAGACCTCTCTTAGATCGCGTTCGTAACTTTATAGGCATGAGAATGTACGAGTTAAAAATGACTCGATGTTTTTACTTCGAGAGTATTATATTGTTAACTTGGTTGAAGATTTTGATGTAGGTTTTGTGTAAAATCTACATAAAGTGTTACCTTAGATATAATTGATATATATAAACATAAATTAATATGAGTAATGCTAACAAATTAACGTATGTGTGTACAAATGATGCAGTATACGAAATTAACTATTTTAATGCGATGATGTTGAAGTAGTAGTGGTATAAATAAATAAACAATTGACCATCACTTTCAACTAAGTTTTTGTATTCTCTTTGACGACTGACTGACGACGTTGGCGTACAGGTTACCATACCGGACTGCCAATCAGAAGGTTCCGGGCTCGATTCCCGGCACGGCCAACGTCTTTGTGCTTAACTAAATTTGGGTCTGGGTGTTCAATATGTATCTATATAAAATATTTATGTATGTATATCGTTTGTGTAAGCAACCATAATACGAACTAGAAATGGTCCAGTATGGGGCTAACCAGCCGTGTGTGAAATGTAAAACAAAAATTATTACTAATTATTATTGAGTATAGTAACATATTCTCGCTTAGACTACATACAAGGTTATTAAAATCAAAGATATACATCAGCATAGACAGGTACTTAATATAATAAACTACACGGTTGGGCGTTCCCCATTGTCTTTCCATGACATGAGCTTACGATGTACCCCCTATCTGTATGTTGTATCTAATTTGAATTATTGAACGGATCATGTACGTAATGAAGAAACAACAGCGGGCTGAGAGGGCGACCTTGCGGCGACACCCACCTCATTCATAAAGCAGTTTCATGTTATGAAAGTTTGTTTGTTTGACATACATCTGTGGTTACTTAAGAAAAGTGAATCTGCGTTTTCCGTTTCAGGTTGAATGAATGTTGAAATTTTCTGCAAGTTTTTTTGTTAGATGTTCTAGCCGAAGCTTCTTTATGTGCACGTTTCTCGTTGTTCGTTTTTGTTTGTGTGTTTTCTTATTCAGTTTTTTTTCTAGAAATATTATCGATCAACTACCGAAGGTGTTAAAACCGCTAAGGTATGAAACTGAGGAAGGTCTATGACGAGGAGAGGACATTCATACAAGAACACTTTTAGTTTGATTTATTGACATCGCACGCTATTTTGTTGTAAATTTGATTAAATAAAGGTGTTCTTTATTTTATTAATTGTTTTAGGTTGCAGTGATGTTTTTGTAATAATTTGTGATGGGTACATGAATTCATGAATTAATTTAAAAATAATATTAATAATAATATTAATAATATTCTTTCACTTTACATAAAAGTGTTACTAATTACATATAATTTATACTTATATCTGTGTATATTTTCAATTTATCATATTGTGACTTTTAATAAATCACAGACAGTCTGACCCACTTAAATCTGTGAAATACGAGTATAACGTTCTCGGAACATCACTAACATTTACATAAATTCATCATCATTTATCCTAATTTGATTAATTTAATTCAGTTTATATGAGAAAAAATTGGCCAAGAGCAAGACTGGCTCGCGCATTAAGGGTTCTGTACTATCATATACAAAATGGCAAAAAACATGATTGATGTTTGGGAGCCCCCTTAATATTTTTTATTACACGCTTTTTATTAGCTTCACCTGTGTGTTTGTTTGTAACCGACTTCTTTGGGCGCGATTTTGACCCACTTTAAACGGCCAGATTTTTATAAGTTTCAGTCTGGTGACAGACAGCGAAGCCTTCGTAATAGGGTCTCGTTTTTACTTTTTAGGTACGGAATTCTAAAAAGAGTGAATAAAAGTGGAGCGTGTAATATCCTCGTACTTTCGTTTTTTTAATGAATTTAATCATACATTTTCACTTTTGTATATAATATTAGTATATTGTAGTCGTGTATAATATAAAGTGGCATATCACTGGAAGGCTTGTGTAATATCTAATTGGATGTGTTGAGCGCGGACCAATCATATCGGATTATAATGCGGAGTGACAAACCAACTTTCAAATTTATTTGCCGATAGGTCATACCGAGCCTTGAAACGCTGATGTAAATTTTTCTAGTACTTCTAATACCTATCTAATTTTGCTATCATAGTTTACCTTACCTTTAGCTTTCTTCTTCTTTATACTAGGAAACTTTGCATACTTTGACATTGCCATGAAATATTATTAATATTAAGTTACTTTTTTTGCACTCTGTTTATGCGGGACAGGGGACATTTCTTAATCTTAATACGAGTATTTACCATGTTTTAATTTTTTTTTTTTTTTTTTTTTTTTTTTTTTTTTGACACATTCACACACGGCTGGTTAGCCCCATACTGAACCATTTCTAGCTCGTATTATGGTTGCTAACACAACTGATATACTACATATACATACATACATATTATATAAATACATATTAAACACCCAGACCCACAGCCAACAAATTTTGCTAAGCACAAAGATGTTGACCGGGCCGGGAATCGAACCCGGGACCTTCTGATTAGCAGACCGGCATGGTAACCTTTACGCTAACGAGGTCGTCTATTACCTGTGTCTGTGCAAAATACCTGTGTCTGTGCAAAATAAAATATTCCATTTAAATTTATATTAAATATAAGACTTTATAATCTTGATTTTATTTTCAAATAGTCCAAAAAGCAATGCAAAATAAGATAAAATTATATAAATGAAAAAATATAATTATAAATACTTGCTATATTTTCTTAAGTTACATATAAATTCTAAAAGCGATGATTGTGCCTTTTTTTTCTCCTATTTTTTATTTTGGTACTACATTACAAGATAATGTTACTCTCTAGCATTATATTATTGCTTTGTAATGAGCACAAATATTATTTTTTCAAGACATTACTTTTTGTGTTTCGTCGTAGTACATGGTAACACTGCAGTTGCGCTTTTGGCTCAGGTTTGTCCGCATTTGTATGATTGCGGATATCCGATCAATAATTTTGCAAGTCGGTTAAATAAACATGTAGTGTTGTCGGACTGGGTGGAATAGCTCTGCGAGAGTCTGCGCCAGTGAGGCTCGTCAAGTCGAACAAGTTGACGCACATCTTGGGACCGACAGAGTATAACTGCTTGCCTGATGACATAACAAGTTCTGTAAGCGACAATGTGTTCAAAAACAAACTTAAAAACTGGCTCGTACTACGAACTTATTATAGTATTGACGAGTTTTTTGAAACTGAAAAAAAAAACGTTACTACGCAGATAACGGTTGTAATTTAATTGTGACATATTAAATCAGATGTTATTTATTTTAATATGTGACATGAGGAATAATGTTAAATTATAATTGTAATTATTAATTATTTATATTTGACATTGTTGATTATTGATATTGTATTTTATTGTAAACTGATCTGTAATTTGACATATTATTAATAAAATGTTTATCTGAGTACAGCCTGTTTAACGCAGTATGGGAGTAAAAAACATATTTTCAAAAATCGATATTTTTTTAGTATAAATGGGTTTGCGCTTGAAAGTGAAGCGTACTTAGCCAGAAAAAAATGTTGTAAAAATTTTGTAATAATTATAGTTTCTTAGAACAGTAGGTAGCTTGGCAAAAAATCTCACCTGGGTAAATGATAGAGATAGAGTTTTCTGTTACAAGTGTGACATTTTACTAAAACTCTGTGTTAAATAAATTAGATAAATGATTGAAAAAAGTATTGAGTTACGGGTTTTTTCGTTTAATCATCTTAATTTTTTTATTATTTGTAATTAATAATTGTTAGAGTTACGTTAGGTAACAAAAACACGTTTACGTAAAATTCGCTCAAAAGGTAATTTTTTAAAGATATTCCGTATTTAAATTAAATAATGTTGTGCTTTTGTATGAAATAAAGAAATTAAAACATATCTGTACCTACTTTAACTTTTTAGTAGGTAATCATATTTTCGAGTATAGTTTTTTCGTTAGAGTTTTAAATTTTAATATTGTTAATAGTCTGTTTTTTTTTGTGGAAATAAACGCACTAGCCTACTTCAGGCACTTTACTTAAATTTAATAAAATTTATATTACCTTAAATTTAGTGTACTTACTATATACCTACTCTTTATACTCGCGCACTAACGAGGCAATTAGTTAACAAAACGGTCAAGTAGAGAGTGGGTTTAACACTTAATAGTGCTTTTAACACTTCAAAGCTCAGAAATACGAATATATGTAGAACAGATTACATTGTAAAATCTTATATATCCTATACAAATATTATAAAGAGGAAAAGTTTGATTGTTGATTTGAAAAACTCTTTCACCGTTGGGAAGCTACATAATCTCCGAGAAACCTAGGCTATATTTTGTTGCTCTTTACAACTTGGATTATTTTATAGCCCGTGCGAAGCCGGGACTGGTTGCTAGTTTTTTATAAAGGTAGCAATATTATATAAGGTTTTAATACAGCTCTACTGCAACGAGATTTAATCTGACTCCAACATTTGACCCAGTGCATCTAGATTCTTGATAAAAACTTTTGTTTCACTATTTATGGAAATGCGAGAGTTGAAAGCATCTGTTTAATAAGCAAAACTCGTTGGCTCATGATAAACTATACCAGACTTTTTTAACCGATTATTATTTAGGCATTTGACAAGCAGAGCACATAACTACATGAGTCTGCGATAGTACTAAGGTGGAACATGCCTAGTCTGGTATATCTGGCACTCAGGCAGGCTGGCGGAACACATCACTAGATGCTTGGCGACAATTTTTTCAACTTGACCATCATGCTAAAATCTTGAATTCACTGAAACTGTGGGTTTGTCTAGAAGTCTAGAAGCAAACTGATCTCACGTCAATAAAGTATGGAATTATTTACTTAATTTATTTATTTATTTACTTTACGACACGCTGATTATGAAATGGATCCTGAAGTTTGAATCTCAAAGTTTAAGATAACTTAATTTTAGTTATAATATTTGTACATTGTAAGGGGGTGTCGATCAAAACACAGTCGGACGAGCTGATTGTTTTTATTTAAGAGACCAATCCTATCACTGTGGCATCTGCCTGACATTTAAAGGGCGAGAGAATATAATTATAACCGAAGTACCACAACTAGAACTCCGGCAGTAGAACGTCCCAACAATGGTGGAAGCGTATTACCGCGCGTCAGTTCTAGTATTCTAGATGCTTGTCCCAGCAGTGGTGGAAGCAAGATCCGTATTACCTGAACCTTCCCTAGCTTAGAGAGGAAGTGAATTAACAATGGTGCGATGACTGCAGACTGTCCTGTTTGTAGCAAAAATCTCGTCATCGCGATTCAGCTTTCTTGCTTTTTCCACCTAGCGCCATCTATTGGCGAGTGGCGTAACTATTTGCTATGCTCGATGCGGGCTGTCTATGTCATGCTTGTTACAACATTTGATTTATTATTTTATTTATTTATTGACTTCTTATTCTTCTTCGTATGCCAAACTCAATAGTCTGTAGTTTGCAAGCCGCTCGACTCTTACATGACTTAACGACTATTTGTTCTATGACTGACTTAACGTATCATCCCAAGATTAAAAAAATATTATCATCATAATAAAATAATAATATTATTATATTATCAATCATATATAATCAATCATTATTATCAATCATATGTCATTTATCACTCTTAATGACAATTTGCATGTTCACCCATCCAAACACTGTGCGCATCGACCGATACTTACCGATACGAACTCGATGATCGCGTCAGATCACTTAAGCTAGCTGAGTATAAATAGGTTTAATTACATTTACCAAGGTACCTATTCACAGATTTTACTAGTTCAGTATACGTTTCATTATATAAAAAAATCTAAGTATTTTAAAGTAAATAAACGCATTTATTAACTTTAAAACACTTAGATTTTTTTATATAATGAAACGTATACTGAACTAGTAAAATCTGTGAATAGGCACCTTGACATATGTGTAGTAAATTAGTAAGCTAAACATAAAAAGGTCGAACGGACGTGCCACAAGCGCCTCGCTCTTCCGGCGCTTACCTTATTACCTCCATAATTATACATAAAGTATTTACCTTTACTCGAGTTCTAATCAAAACGGTTTCTCAGTGAATCACTCCAACTTGAAAGTCGTTGAGAATATTTTTCCATACAAAAGGCTCGAATGCGCTTTGATATTCTCCCGTCCGCTTTCTCCACACTATTGTAGGAAGAAGTCAAATAAGTTTTTAATATTTTTAATGATTGGGAATTCTTTTAACTATATTTTATGGGACCCTATTATTACTATTATTACTAATTATTATTACTGAGACTTCGCTGTCTGTGTAGATATGCCTGTCTCATGAGCTTATAACTGAAGAGTTGAATTTAGAATAGAATACCTAGATTTTTATTTACCTTATTGACCTTGACATGATGAGCAAGTCAAATTATAATGTCAAATAACAAATTACAATGTCAAATTACAAATTAGTTTTTCTATGTAATAAAAACAATATGATGTTTTTTTTAAACTAATAATACAGTGATATAAGCATATTATCCCACGTGACCGGTCTTATGGTGGATTGTGCATAGAGTTTTTTCTATAAAGAATTTGTGACGCAACATAATTTGTAAATTGTATTTGTATTTAGAGAATGAAACAACAAAAAATTATAGTTAATACTTTTAATATTATTTATTATGCATTGTCCAATAATAGACTCTGTTCTAGTATAAGGAACCTTAAAGACTAAAAATAAGACACTTTAAACTTCAGATACAATTTTTCCGGTGAGCAAAAAGAAAATAAGGACATTCTACGCTTATATGTAGCGTGATGGCTACTCTGAAACTATAAGTTCATTTTAGATTACAGGAACATATGGATCATTTTCTGAAGGAGATTCTTTGATATTATCACCCCAAGATATCTCAAGATTACCATGAATATGTTGACCTTCTAGGTTGATTCCATGTGATTCGCCAATGTGTACATATTTTCCTTTACCAGGTGTTGGTTTGTCAGGCATGACTATGCCTTCTTGTTGTCCTAAATCAGGAGCCATGGTAGGGTCCTCTGTAACTGGTTCACCACTTCGTGACTCATCATTGCCGATACTATAACGAACAGCGCCATCTATCTTGGCGTGTTTGAGGTTGGCTCGGTAGTCATTTCCTATGTGTTCAAAGCCGTTGCGCTCATCAATGTTGGTATGCTTCACCTTATGGTCACCGATCCATGGGCTGGCTGATGCGCCTTGCTGCACCCCTGTGATGTAATGAAATATGTTAAAATACATACAATACATTTGACGACCTCGTTGGCGTAAAGGTTACCATGCCGGTCTGCTAATCAGAAGGTTTCTGGTTCGATTCCCGGCCCGGTCAACATCTTTGTGCTTAACTAAATTTGTTGGCTGTGGGTCTGGGTGTTAAATATGTATTTATATATAATATGTATGTATGTATATGTAGTATATCAGTTGTGTTAGCAACCATAATACGAGCTAGAAATGGTTCAGTGTGGGGCTAACCAGCCGTGTGTGAAAGTGTCCTAATATAAAAAAAAAAACATCTTAATTTTGATCATTCAGCGTGCAGATTACCTATTGAATTGGATCTTGAGTTGAGTTGTTCAAAACTATTTGGAATAAGTATTGTATCTGTGACAGCAGAGAAATTGTCATAGAATTTAGTGCATTTCTGACATATAATTTAACATGAGAGAAAACTGCAGCGAAACTTAATCTTTGAGTTCCGTAATATCAATTATAAAATGCACCAAAAATTAACACAGATAATTAAAAAAAAACTTTATATCTTGGACACAATAAACAATTTATTTCGGCAAGAATTAAAGTAATAGACGTAAATTTTACAAGTTAAGTATAACTTATTGACTCAGGCGTTACTTTGCGGAAATCCATTGTAAATAGAAAAGAAAATTAAATATTTAGTGTACTTCCGCTGTGATCCGAAATCCAAATTAAGACAAGTAAAGGAAAAATTACCTAACATTAATTAAGATTAACTCTCGACTTGTCGTTCGAAGAGTCAGCATCTCCTGATGATGCCTTGTGGTTAGGCGAAACACGTGTAGAGTTAAGAATTTCCGAATTGTGATAGGTAACGTTAATCTTAATTAATCTTAGTAAATTTTTTCTTTACTTGTCTTAATTTGGATTTCGGATCACAGTGGAAGTGCACTAAATATTTAATTTTGTCTTCCAAGTTCCAAGTTAAGTATACTATTGTTTGAAATATTTAGCAAAAATAAATAGTACTTACATGAAATCGCGATGAAGGCGAGGGTGAAGAACATCAGGAAATTCTTGAATAACAACATGTTCCTTTTTCCTGTAGTCTGAGGTTGGGAGTAGTTGCGGGATGCGACTGTGCTGCTAACGAGCCGTTCCCGTCTTTTTAAAGTGATAATTCTATGATTCATACATGATAACAAAATATTTTTTAAAGAGGGCAAATGTCAGCTGACGATTCCTATTTATAATAATGAGTAATCAAGTTGTTATCGCATGGAATTATTTCAACACCTATTCGCAGTCATGAAGGGAAATAGTTTCAATTTATTTTCTTTCCATTGTGTGACGTAATCCTAGTTAAAATTTACCATAAAATACACGAAGTCATAGTCTTCAAATATAATCTAAATCTATCTTGGCATAACTCAGATATCTCTAGGTTTTAACTCAATTTTTTTGTTAACAATACATTTTTTACTCTAGGAGAAGAATGGATATGATTGTAAGAAGTAGCGGAAGGAGAGGTAGACCAAAGAAGACGTGGATGAATTGTGTGAAGGAGGATATGAATGAGAAGGGAGTGAATGTGGAGATGACGGCTGACAGAGTGGCGTGGAAGAGAAAAACAGGCTGTGCCGACCCCACCTAGTGGGAAATGGTAAAGGAGAAGAAGAATAAATTATTTTCTATATGTATAATGTTCAAGTCTTGTCCGTTTGTATTCTAACAGCCAGCGCAAGGTAGTCTCGAGAGCTTGTGTATCTTCGCAGTGGATTTTATAACAGTGTTTCCCTCGGTGGCCAGTGGATCTGAAAAAAAAATAGATAAAAATTCTTCCTAATTCCTACCATCCTATCCTACTAACATTATAAATGCTAATATTTGTGTGTGCGTGTTTGTTAGTGTTAACTATATTTATGACTAGCCGCACCGTGTTACCAGCTATAATCCGGGACAAAAAAAAGTTAATCCGGGATAGATGGGCACGTTCGAGCAGGTGGCTTAATTTTTATTTTGTTATTATTTTTTTAGTTACCTAAATATTCGTCTTTTCTATGCTTTGTAAATATTCTTAAGTCCTGTAAAATACATTACATTAATTTAATAATAAACTAATTACGACATATGTAAATAATGATCCATTGCCATATAATAAAAACATTTTTGATCCGGGATTAAAGTAGCATATGTGTAAATTCAAAGTTCAGTCCAGTCCAGCTATTTGAGCATGAAGGAGTAACAAAGATTTTGAAGTTATTTGTGTATCCCACGGGAACCACAATCGTTTTCGGGATAAAAAGTAGTCAAGTGTTAAGCCGGGGGCCATCCATGCGGCCCGACATGGATGACAAAGGCGAGGGACAGAGAAGAATGGAGTATTATATGGGAGGCCTATGCCACTAAGGCAACTTCGGCATATAAAGCAAATGAAGAAATGGATAGGGAAGAGTGAAAAGAAAAATAATACGTGATACATTTGTTTTATATCTGTAGAATAAAAGCTATTTTATTTTATTTATAAGTGTTAAACAACAGTGTAACTTATCTTCAGATCAAATTTAATTATAATTGGTTCAGCCGTTTGGGCGTGAAGATGTAACAGACACACACACACACACACACACATAAACTTTTGCATTTATTATATTAGTAGGATAGCTGATTCTTCACCCTGTAAAATAGACTTAAAAAATAAATAAATTTTTTTTTTGTCAAATTATATACTTTTGTGTTTCGTAATGATTATCGGAGTGCAGTTCACAGAGCAGCCGGCGCCGGCAGCGCTCACTGATGGCGGAGAGGCGTGACGCTGCAGCCGGGCCTGATGCACTCGGGGGAGCTGCACCAGGCTCTGACCGACGGAACACGTTGTTCGGGTACCTGGAATAACAGTAATACATTTTTTAGGGTTCCGTACCTAAAAGGTTCAGACGGGACCCTATTACTAAGACTCCGCTCGCTGTCTGTCTTTGTCTGTCTCCAGGCTGTATCACAGAAACCGTAATAGCTAGAAAGCTGAAACTTTCACAAGATATGTATTTCCCGTGCCACAATAACAACAAAAATCCGTGCCGGGAATCGAACCCGGAACCTTCTGATTGGCAGTCCGACGTGGTAACCATTACGCCAACGAGGTCTTCTAAAGTAAGCCAGCGGGTTGACCACATTAGTTGATAGAGCATGCCTAGTCTTGCATGGCGTAGAGAATCGTTTATTGCTCACCTGGCTAGATTACCACCCTCAAGTAAAAAAACTTAATACTTTCATCGTAAGAGCTAATGTACTTAGCTCTCGTCTTCAAGAAATCCAAGTTATATTTTTCAGGAAACAGTTTAGTTATATCATATGTTAATCCAAGTCATATTATATGTTCATCATCATCAGACTATGCTCGTCCATATGCCTGTCCAAGGCCATATTATAATATGTTGCTTTGTTAATACCTACATATATTACATATCAAGGTGAAATTTTCTCCAGCAAGATATTATTATGTGAATGAAAACCGCTCCGGCGAGATGATGGCGGCGTTATGCGTGTCATCACTTTCCACTCGGGTGTGAATATTGAAATGTCAAACCGACACTCATTCGGCGTATTATATAATGTTAATTAACTTGCTTATTATTTTCATATCATACACCACACCACAGCTTCCTGTACGCGATAATTTTTCAATTAAAACAACTTTAATTAGTGTAGAAAAAAGAAATATTAAATGTTTTTATGTAAATTCCTGATTTCTTTTTGATTTCGATAAAATATTAATTCCAAGACAAAAACCACATTAGTATTACTATTTTTCTTTTCAAATATGATTACAAAAGTAAAAGTAATGTATTTTACAGGACTTAAGGATATTTACAGAGCATAAAAAGACGAAAATTTAGTAAACTAAAAAAAATAATTAAGCTTCCCGCCCAAACGTGCCCATCAGGCTTGCCGCATTGCCTCTTTAGTATTAGTATTTTTTGTAATGTACATTATAGTCGTAAGCAAACACTTTAATTCAGGGCTCCTCCTACGTACCTTAAGCAAACGTTAGGAGTATTATATAGATTATTATTAACCAAAATTTACGCGCGAACATGAGTGAACACATACATTTATCTTTATCTAATTCTCCAGTTTCCTATGACAGTCCTACAGTCTACTGACAGACGGTCAGACAGACAATGGAGGTATCCAAAGTGCTAACAGTAGGTTTTTTTTTATAAAAAATACTCCGGCTTCCTCTTAGTTTGAAAATTCTTAGTTAGAAAAACCTGGATAAGGGCAGCACAAGACCGACAGAAAGGACGTATACAAAGCGAGACTTATACTCAGCAGTGGATGATAAATGGCTGAAAATGATGACACACACAAGAACAGTTGTGTATTAGTAAATAATAAGTTGTGTATTATACAAGTTTCGTTTTAGAAAAGTAGTGTTCTAGACAAGTCTTGCTTTAGTCAATTTGTATTTAATAAATGACGACCTCGTTGGCGTAAAGGTTACCATGCCGGACTGCTAATCAGAAGGTTCCGGGTTCGATTCCCGGCCCGGTCAACATCTTTGTGTTTAACTAAATTTGTTGGCTGTGGGTCTGGGTGTTAAATATGTATTTATATATAATATGTATGTATGTATATGTAGTATATCAGTTGTGTTAGCTACCATAATACGAGCTAGAAATGGCTCAGTATGGGGCTAACCAACTGCGTGTGAATGTGTCCTAATATTTATTAATTTATTTATGTGTAAAACGATAATGATGATGACCCACACGAGTATCGTAACTATGCCGTGACTACATCATGTCCACGGAATCAAACACACAATGTGAATAGTTTTATGACCACTGATTAATGATAGTTTCACTTTAAACACACACACAATTAGACATGTGGTTTTTCAGGAATATTGAAATGATTGTTGGATTATCACGCGAATTAATTTATAATAAGTATACAGGGTCATTGGTTATTTTATTGTTTTATTGTATCGTGGTTTACGAGCGTAATGCGCGAACAGAGATAAGCGAAAAATGCGTAACTTTTTTTAATAAAATATTTATATATGTGTAGATAGCATAGATATGTTTTTAAAGCCGTTTAATAAATTTTAGAAACGATCTCTTATATATTTTCTACAATGGTGGCGATTCCGCGGCACACACGACTAAACTAAATTTAAAGTAGCTCTGTCTCTTTTCGTCATAAATGACCAAAAAGAGATGGTACGATCTAAACCATAGACAAAACATCTAAAATCACGTCAAACACGTCAGATTTAGAGTACAATTGGGTGCGCTCTAAAATCGCTTACATTTTTCATATTTGACGTGATTTTAGTTGTCTTGTGTGTGGTTTAGAACGTGTCGTCTCTTTCTGGCCACCTAAGATGAAAAGAGACGGGGCTTCTTTAAATTTAGTTTAATCGTGTGTGCCGCTGAATCGCCACCAATATCATCTCCAGCTTTTGTTAATCTACCGGCTCTCTTACGTAATATCTTGTGATCGTGTCGCAATATTAAGTTATTTCCTAGTCAATGTATAATCTAAACCACAAGTCAAGTTTTAGATCATATGACCCTAAGATAACAACTTTACATTATTTAAAGTTCAACATTCAGGCTAATAGTGGACAATGATAAAAGCTAGTAGTAATTCCAGACTATGTAAACCCATCTTAGACCAGATGTCCTTAACTCGTGTGCAAATGCCTTTAGTTAAATTAGTGTGTTTATTTTTCATGTTTTATTTTTTTATTTTTGATTAGTATCTTAATATACCGGCTGTTCACTGACCATACGACTGACACCTTCGAATTATTTACAAACTCTCTTAAGATCATAATATCGCTTACCATCAGGAGAATAAAGCACAAAGCGCAAATAGAGCGAAAGGTGATAAAGCGCAAAACCTTTTAGTGTAATTAAAATCTGCCAATAAAGTATTTGTATAGTAGCCTGTATAATGAGTAGATAGTAAGTAAAATGCGTGAGTGTACTTTCTTTGCATCCGTGTGGCGGCTAGCGGGGAGGGGGGGAACATGAAGCCATATCAATAATATATTGCACACATTATGTGGAATACATGCGATATTGCTCGCTTATCTAACGTGCTAACTATTCCCGCGTAAATACTTGCAGTTATTAGCTTTCTTAATAATTTAACTTCTTCTAACGTTTAAACGGTAAATCACCTGACATTGAAACGATAGTTTATGTAAGGCGATTTAAATAATATGAGATATTTATTAAATAACCTGAGGTTAAAAGCGATCACATCGTTTATTTCTTGTAAAAAGGTATATTTTGGTATTATTAAATAGGAGTGATGTCTATTCTTACCTACCAATATTGACAGCATAATAGATTGAAATTTAAATAATATACGAGTAAAAGTTATGAAATCAACTAAAACATCTAACCTAGTTATAAAATTAAATTCACCGCATTCGCAATGGTGGATGGAATAAAATAAATATTAGGACACATTTCACACACGGCTGGTTAACCTCATACTGAACCATTTCTAGTTTGTATTAATGTTATACTACATATGTCTAATATATAAAATGTCCATGTTACAATGTTAGTTACCGTACTCCTCCGAAACGGCTAGACCGTTTTTTACCAAATTTTATATGCGTATTCAGTAGGTCTGAGACTCGGCTACTATCTATTTTTCATACCCTTAAGTGATAACGGTTGTAAACCTTTTCATTTTTTTATAATTTTTGACGAAATATTCTGTTTTTATTTTTTATAACCCTACAACCCTAAATTCTTTATCACCAACTCTTATTTTTTTATGGTCATTTTAGTAATTTAATATTTTTTCATCCCGTTCCGTATCGAAAACTGATCAATTATAGTGTTTTTAACTGTACAACGTTTGCCGGGTCAGCTAGTATGCATATATTTTATATTTATAGTTGTGAGTAAGTAAGTGTACACTCACGCGTGTCCCGGCGGGGCCGCGGCCGGGCTCTCGATGGAGACGAGGCTGGGGGTGAGCGCGGAGATGATGAGCCCCACCGGCAGGAACGCCGTCACCAGCCGCAGGAAGCTCTCCCAGGGGTTCTCTCTGGAACATACCCACACCGCACATTTACACAGATAGATGTTACTAGATAAAGTTTTCAATGCAACGCTTTCGGCCGTTTGGAAAGTTAGGAAAGCGCTTTCCTAAAAAGTTTTTTTTATCCTTTTAGGTAACTGGTTCCCTGCATGGATGTTTCAACTCAAACCAAGGACAATATTTGACTGCTAACCAGAAGGTTCCGGGTTCGATTCCCGACCCGGCCGACATCTTTGTACTTAACTGAATTGGTCGGTTGTGGGTCTGGGTGTTAAATATGTTAGCTACCATAACACGAACTTAAAATGAGTCCTAAAAAAAATATAAGTACAATAATACGATAAAAAAATGTTTTGCATGGTGGATTTCCTAGTGAGTTAGTATTTTCTAACTCTGAAAAATCTGTCGCCAAACATCTTAAAGTGTGTTCTGGCAACCTCCTTGAAGCTAGTGATCCCAGACTAGGCATACTCCACCTTAGGCTTGAGTGTCGACTCATGTGGTTACGCGCCCTACTGGACGGAAAAGAATAAAGAAAACCATTTAACTTTTTTATTCTATAGTAATAGAGGCAATAAAATAAATCAACTGGAAAATTTCAACTGTTTATCAGTCACAAATGGACAATAAATAATAAGTTTGTATTTACTTAAATATTGTCTGAGTAAAATCTTTTTATTTATTAACACACATTATAGTGAAATTCAAATTAGTTGTACACAATCCTAAGATCTTCAATTTGAGAGTGAATAGGTTCTTTCTAAGTAAGTGTGCTACAACGTAGGCCACAGCGCTGCTTAACATCAGGCAAGCTGTGGTCAAACGCAAACCTCTAACATATAAAAAAGTCGAAGCGCCGTTTGATCGTATCGCTCTATTTACTCGAATCTAATTATACAAACAAAATATTCGTGATAGCGCACCGCTCCACTAGATTGAATGATCCACAATTTTAATAGCTCGTCGTTCAACATCGATCTTAATAATCGATTAAACCGACTGACCTCGATAATGGGCACTTCCATCTTCCCAAACTAGTTCTCGTTCGATTTACATATAATCGATTTGGGCACATTACGATCATAATCGATATTACTCGCAATGAGTAATGGGAGCTACGGATATCCGTTTAATCGGTGGGCTTAACCGACGGTCAACGTTAAGCGATGGTTAGCATGAATATCTAATGCTGAAGTACTTATGTACATTTTCTCAGATTTAATGTACAGTTGTCAGCTCAGTCAGGTGTACGGTCACCTTACTTACATCCTGCAGGTTGTATGTTCAAAGTCAAAGTCAAATACATTTATTGCTTCGTTATGGCATAAATTTAGATGTAATCCCTGTAAATGAGTTTGAGCTTTCGTTGAAGGACAACATCGTGAGAAAACCTTAGCAATGTATTTAAGGTAGGCAGAACATTTTCTAGTGCTGGCCTGTCTAGTAACAACCCTTAAGCTAAAAATATGTCGCTAAGCACCGACCGGCAGCATTTTTAAGAGCGATTAACTCCAGGTATGTTCCACCTAAGGCCAGAATGTCGTCAACTTGTGTGGTTACGTGGTCGAAAGCCTAGCTGTATGGTGTAAAAATATTACAATAGGTCCCTTTAGTAAAATATTTCTTCTGGTCTAATGTCTCTGACAACTATGGTCAGAGGAAATAAAGACGAAACAAACAAAAAAAAATCTTCACAAATTCTATGTTTCTATTTCTGAACCTGGCAAGCGTTTTCTTGCAATCGTTTATCAGCGCGGCGCAATAGTGTGACTAAATCGTGTGTTTATCTAAAAAAAATAGGAGTGGTAGCGAAGGCACCTGTGTCGCGTTAGTGCAGCCGGCCCCTCAACGGCCACGTCCGGTTGGCAGTGAAAGGATATAGAAGGAGGGCGGTAACTCGCAATTACAACTACTTTCCACCACGTCTTGTTATATTTAATTATACGAGTACGTCACACGACTCACCGCCAGGCGACGGAATTAAAGGAATGCGCACATTACGTAAGTTCAGTTATGTGTGCGGCCTACTGCTCCACCGGCGAGAGATCGAAAAAAAGCTTTGAATCGATAGGCCGAGTCGCGAACTCGGTTTTTATGAATACGGCTTTTGTGTTGCGACGTGTGGAATTGAAATAATCAATAAAGTCAATTACATTGTTGCATCATCCATTATTATATCACTTAGAGCTGTTGCTTACTTTTCAACAATTGCTACTCGTATTCGATCAACATTTAGTTTCTTGAAGATTTTTTTGAATATGGCCTTACATAAGAAAACAACTTACCTCTTCTTTAGTGCATTATGATAATCTCCTTCCTTTGCGTCCTCAGTAAAACTAAGTCCAAATTCTTCACTGCTCCCTGGTTTATCGCGAAATATATCTTGGTCTTTTGAAGTAATGAGTGGTTTCTCTTGAAAGAGTTCATCGTAACCATACGCTGGTTTGTTTCTGAAAGGATCTTCGTATTTATAAAATCCTCCTGCTGGGATTTTTACAGGGCTCTCTATGGTGGGCTTAGACTGAAGGCTATCAGGGTTTTCTTGTCGCCAAGGGTTTTTAAGTCTGGTGAGGATAGGGGTCTCGAATTTGTAAGGGTATTGCGTGTGGGTTTGTATTATCTCTTTTGGTATCTTCGTGAAAGATGAACGGAAGTCGTCTTTGGTACTGAAAACAATAATTACAAGGAATTATTTGGATTTATTTCAAGGTCTAACATACCTTAATTCCAAATTTCATTAAAATAGGTTCAGCCGTTTGAGCGTAAAGAAGTAACAGACACATTTACACACAATATTTTGCTTTTATAATATAAGTAGTATTCTGATTATAGCGAGGAAATCGAAGCAGGTTGAATTATTTGCCACAGTGGCATAATAAACAATCCAATAATAGCTAATTCTCCTATAAATGATATGAAATACTAATAAAATAATATAAATTATTTAGGAGCCTCTTTTTTAGGCTAACAAAACTAGATGTAAATATTGATTTAAAATGCACTTTATATTTAATGCACCAGTAAACTGTTACTGCAAAAACAAGGTGCAAAGTTACTGTCAATATGCTCGCATAACTCAATGCGCTTCCATTTAAAAAAACCTGTCCAATTTATTCCTCGATATCCCATTGTAGCTTTCCAGTTACTCACCTCACAAAACCTGCTGGTTTCCTCACTGGCATGAAAGATTCAATACTTGCTTTCGTTGGAGTCACTCTGAAATTATCTTCATCGTAGAAGTTGCCCAAATGTTGACTAGGTTTGAACTCTTTTGTGCTTTTCTTATCTGTCGTATCTTTCGTAACATTTTCCTTTTCATGTTTATCATCTAGATTAGAATCAGCGAAAGCTGCTTCAATCTTCCAAATGGTGACATCTATATTTGTTTTATCTTCTTTAGAGCTCATTTCATTATTATTCGTAGAATTATTTTCTAGTTCAGTAGTTTGATTTTCTTGAATATTTTCTTTAGTTTGGTTAGTATTGTTGTGCTGGATAGGGAAAAGGGTGGTGACATTTTGAAAGGCTTCTGGTCCGATATCCTCTGTGCTGTCGAAGACTTTGTGAGCTGATGATGCTGCGATGAGGATTGTCCATAGTATTCGCTAAAAAAAATATATATTTTAAAACATACACTTTACCACATGCCGTGCTTAAACCTTTTTTTAACAATATCCCTATTTTTTAGATGAAGTCCAGAATTGTTTTACTTTGAAGATGTTTGTGAGACGCTTATTCGGTGATATGTAAAATTTTAGTCATATAGGGTATAGTGCTCGCAATGTTGACGTATACACGACTTAATTAAATTTAAGGTAGCCATGCCTCTTTCCACCATTAGTGAAAAGGAAGTCTAGAAAGAGACGGCACGATCTGAAGCATAGACAAAACGTCTTAAAACGCATCAAATTTGGAAAATGTGGGTAGGTATTTTTAAACCAGATATAAATAGGTGCGTCCTAAAATCACACACTTAAATACTAATCAAATAAAACTAAATAAATTCCAAGAAGTAGAAACGCCTTATTTTATAAAATACACTAGCGCATAATTAACGAATAGACATGACTAATTATCAATTTAATATATTATTTAAGACGGTACATAATGTAACGAACAGTTTGTATGATAGACACATCAAGATCAATTCATGTCTCTTAATGACGTGTCACTTAATATTACATTTAATCACTTCGTCGAGAGAAATGAGGAAAGAAAACATCATTACACCAACGACAGGAGAGATATCGCTGCTTTGGAAGAATAGCGTAGTATTACCAAATACTACAAAATTCATTTTTCAACGCCATTCAACGTAAAATGATCTGTTTTGTATACCCAGTTAAGATCGTATTTTTATAACAACATTTCACGGCGTGGCACCACCAAAAGACTATATCCTTTTAGTCAAATTTGGCCGCATTTTTGTTTCCTGTTGGTTTTCTTGAATTTGGTCATATTCCAAAATAATTCAGATTTTGAGTGCGCATTTATCTCAAACACTGCATTATTACGAGATGTGACACTATTGCTCAAAAAAATCTACAAACACTTTTTGAAACTTCTCATAAACAAAGTGTCATTTGGGATTACTACGTTGTTCTACAAAAAGTAAGTATAACTTAAATGTATTATAATTAGATATTACTGTTTATAATAAAAAATAGAGTCGTAAGTATTGGTACAATTAAAACTACTACGTTTTTCTATATAAATTATTTCGTGATTGTAATAGTATTTTTCGTAATAAGACTTTATTCTGTAAAACAATTGGTCGTGTTATTGTACTTGATACAGTATTTCAGATAAAAAGCACCACAAATACTACTTTTTTTTATGCATTATAACTACCTTACTAATCGTGAAGAGCTTACTGAAGCTAATATTTTGGTAGATACCTAGCAGGTATTATTGTTACATATCGACTCGTTGTAATCTAGGTAGCTAGTTAGAGCTAGTTAGTAGATTCTAGATAGCTGTATTCTAGGTAAACAGATTCTATTGCTACGGTACTTAGGTACTTATAAAGAGTAGGTATTCTACGTAGGATTAAGACTATCTACATTTTTTTATCTTTGATAGGTTTGCGTTTGACTACAGCTAGCTTGATGTTAAGCTGCGCTGCAGTCTACGGTGTGGCACGCTTACCTAGAAGATACCTATTAACTCTACTTTTGAAGACCCCCGGAAGATACCTCTTAGGAAACAGAGACCCAGGTAGTGAGTTCCAAAGCCTCGCAGTCCTCACAATAAAGGTCGACGCAAAGCGTTTCGTGAGAAAGTTTGGAACCTCAACTCTGTATCGGTGTCTCTTCACTGACTCTCTGTAGTAGAACGGAGATGGTGGAATCAAATTATGAAGTTCCAAAGCACACTCCCCGAAATGTATCCGATAAAAGATCGACAAAATAGCAACCTTGCGTCGGTGCTCTAGGCTTTGAAGCTTCGCCTTCGCAACGCAAGAATTGCCGATGAGCTTCTTAGCTCGTCTCTCAATGGACTCAAGCGCTTCTAGCTGATAATTGGCAGAACCATCCCATAGATGCGAACAGTACTCCATACATGACCGAACTTGCGCTTTATACAAGATAAGCAACTGTTTAGGCCTGAAGTACTGTCGCACCTTTGAGAGGATACCCAGCTTTTTTCCAGCCACTTGCGCTTTGGATACAATATAATATAAGCCACAATTGAGAGACGAGGTCAAGGTGATACCGAGAAGTCTAATTGGTTTGTGGTCGTAACGGATACATTTCGGAAAGTGGGGGCCTGATGAAATGGCCTCTTCTTGGCGGAGAATAGACACGCCTGAGTCTTAGCAGCATGTAACCAGATTGGCATCGCCCCAATCGGAGACTGCCTGTAAGGTGTCGATTATGCGCTCGACCATGCCCTCTCTGAGTAACTGGATATCGGCCGCACTGGCTCGTGCGTTGGACATAAAGCTCTCTACAACCGTGCTGTCGCCTGAATACCCTATGATGCCAGGCTTGAGCAGATCATTAATATGCAGCAAGAAGAGAGTTGCAGAGAGCACTGAACCTTGAGGGACACCGATGTTAATAGACATTTGATCAGACGAGCAGCCATATATGACTACTCGGATTGATCGATCCCTCAAAAAGTTTAATATCCACAAACAAAAACCAGTGGGCAAACCGAAGGAAGCTTGCTGATAAGGCCGTCGTGCCAAACCCTGTCAAAGGCCTTAGAAATATCGAGAGAAACCGCTAGGGCTTCTCCGAATTCGATGGCCTCACTCCAGATGTGCGTGGCGTACACTAGAAGATCCCCAGTTGACCGGTTCCGGCGAAAACCATATTGTCGGGAATACATAAAAGATCTAGCTCCGATATCTACGATAGGGAATCAGGTAATTGTCTAAAAGTGAGAGTATATACTCGTACCTACCTAACTTTTCCTTGTTTCTTTTTATTTTAGTGGCAAACCGACGGACACTACATTTATTCCGGAACATCAATGTCCCGTTGAGTATCAAGGTAATAAACGAAGTGGTGCTTACCTACTTTTACATGAAGTGTAGGTGGTTGGATTTGTAGATTTTATAATAACAATATCTTTTAACAATCAATATCGATAATAATACTATTTTAAACTTTTTAATCATGTTTCATTGGATTTTGTTACGTTATGTTTATGTTATAGGAAAATCAAGCAGAGGACAGAATGGATCATGCGGAACGTTGTATTATCTCCTTTACCGTCTGAAAACAACGTAGAAACAAGAGATCCGCAAAACCAGCTAGTACATGACTATTGTTCAGATTACAGCGTCAAAGACCCGAATTACGTAAATACTGAGGATTATTATTCCGATTCTGATCTTAGTGACTTAACTAGTAAGAAACGCGCAAAGCAATTTGAAAGAAATAAGTTTGCTGACAACATCGATCCCACAATTTCAGTAGTGACTAAAAATTCAAGTTCAAGACAAATTAGTCCGCCCAATACTCACCAAAAAATGGATTATTCAAACAAGCTTTAAAAAATATTGTACAAAATAGAGAGTCTATTTTGGGCTTAGAATTTATAAAATTCTTCGAACTTTAAGTGGATAAGAGCTACATGTTCTATTATGAGCATTTTTCAATTTTTATGTTTTGTTTCCAGTGTTTATAAGATTCTATGCTATAACAGTTACCTACTTAAGCAATTTTTTAAGATAAAGTTTCTTATTTTCTTTTATGTTTCTAATTTTCATACGTTTATTATTTGTTGTAAAACCAGTTAATACTTTATTTTTCCATTAAACATGTTACACACAATAGGCATTTTTGTAATAGAGCGACTGATTTGGTATTGTGACGCTATTGTTTAAAAATAAATAATGCTAAGATGTAACAACTCAAAATGTATCAGTATCACTGAGAAAAGCACAATGAATATTATGTATTAAATCTAAAAACACCACTGTTATTTAAAATAATCTTATATTTTCTTGTACTTTTTTGTAATGAGACAGTAATCTTCATAAGATTGTTTGTATAATTTTGTTATAAGTCTGAGACCTAGTAATTATTTTCAAAATTTAGTACTAAATAAGTACTATTTTCTTAAAAGCATTTAATAAAGATAAAGTGCAATATATGTTTCGTGTTTCTATTCAAGTGTCATCAACATTTGCGCAGTAAATAAAAAAATACAGCATTTGATAATTTGAAAAAAACTTTAAAGTGCTCTACTGAAAAATTTACTCATTTTGACTTACGACAGTATTCTTCCAAGGCAGCGATATGTTGGCGATGAAAGAGAGGCTTGGAGTGTGAAGTATTTGTATACAGTGTGAACGTCACTCGATTTAACGACAAACTTTCAAAAGCGTCGAAATCAATTGGCTTTAGTTGGTTTAACCTGTATTCGTCTATTGTTGTATTGATCTACAAAGTTAAGGCTAAATATATCCACCATTACTGGACTAAAGACAAAAATGAAATAATACTAGGAGTAGGTTGGATTGCCGCTGGACCTCACTCTAGGCAAGCCTGTGTCGCGAGATCCAGGGTCCCTTCCCCTCTTAACACTAATTAAAGAAATACTTAATGTGTTGTAACAATTACTATTAATAATTACAATTATCATTTACAAGATAATACTTGTAATAATTACAACTAGAATAAATAGAAAAGTAATTTGGCCGTTAGAATGGTTCCACCCCAACGCGGTATTTTACGCGTCTAAAACCGCGGAGGGCGGGGCAAAACAGTTACATGGTCGGTGGTGTGACGATTTGGCCGTTAGAGACCTCAACTGGCCAAATTTGGCCGTTCATAATTGATTTTTAAATCTATCCACACCAGAATCTTCAAGTCTATAAAGTTTAATCTAAGCATCGCTCAAATAAAGTACGAGTATCTCACGTCAAGTATCCCGACACGACAGCTCCCCGACATCAGCTGAACATCGATGACACGTGATAACACTGTCTTTGTTCCGGTTGCCATCTCTACGGTTACTACCGTACATCTACGGTTTTATAATATCACAGATACAACCTGGATCACAATTCATACAGAACGAAAAAGAGACAATGCTTCGTATAATTAATTTTTGAATCATTGGAAAACTACTCTTAGAATGGTCATACACCCTACTAATAATGCTCATTTAAGTACGTACGTTTATTCTGTTTTGATAGCTGTTTGCATGAAATATAGCCTGGTGACATACGGACAGCGAAGCTTTAGTAAAAATAGGGTTCCTTTGGCACCCTATTGACGAATCTTCAAAACCATGACTTAATTATATTTGCTCCAATAAAATAATTTGCAAGCTATGAAAATAATTAACCAGTTACACAGCGAGACTTTTTCAGCAAAAGATGGCCGCACAATTTATAACTCATATTTATTTGTATTTATTTAGTCTTAAAGCTGGCGGTGGAAGGTGCATCCCGGACAGTCCCGGATACTCCTCATATGTTTGCGATACCCGAGAAGGGTCTATTATGAGATACCTAGTAAATAATTTTTAAGACCTTATGTATTAAACCATCATAAATATATGTACGGCATTAGCCGTGTACGAGGTGTAAACACAGCGGACCGCGTGTCGGCGGTCAGTGACACAGTGCGGGAGAAAGTGCCGCGTGTGACGTCACGGCGGCTATGTAACACTCAGGGTCGCCGGAAATGGGACGAGAAGACGACTCAGGTGGCCGTTACGTAAGCGGACAGGTTAGCCTGGAAATTCGCCAAGTGGAATGTGGAGTTTATTGAATTTCGTCGGCGCAGGATTCAATCAATCAAATAATAATAGTAGTTTAAAAAAAACTAAAAAACACGCTTATCTGGCCGTTTAAAGTGGGTCAAAATCGCGCCCAAAGAAGTCAGTTACAAACAAACATACAAACAAAAATACAAAAAAATGTAATAATTTTATCAAATTAGTATATTGTCATCGGTCCTCAATAAATCTACAAAGTTTCAACGAAATCTGGCCGTTTAAAGTGGGTCAAAATCGCGCCCAAAGAAGTCGGTTACAAACATACAAACATACAGGTGAAGCTATGTAATATAAAGCGTGTAAAAAGAGAGAACCGTTTTTTTCTGGGTAAGCGCGCTACACTTAGATCATAATTTCCCTTGCTATCAGGTGAATTGTGATCAAGCGCCAGCCCATTTATTGTAAAAAACTTTATTTGGACGGTTAATATTCTAACAATTTGTAGCAAATGTTTCTTATGTACTTGTAGTATTTTACATATTTGGTTTTAGCAGATCGTCCCGGCTTCGCACGAGCTATAAAATAATCTAAGTTTCAAAGAAAAACAAAATATAGCCTATGTTACTCAGGGATAGTGTAACTTCTCAACGGTGAAAGAATTTTTCAAATCGGTCCAGTAGTTTTGTAGTTTTTTTGCGTCAAAAAAACAAACTTCAGTTTCAGATTAAAATATAAATAAGTATATCGTTTGAGTCAATCCACCTAAGCTATGAAACGTGTTATGGATTTTTCAAAAACATTTCTCAGTATTTTCTATAAACACATTATAGATTGCCTCCCGCTAGATCCTTGAGCACCGCTACAATACGCAGACCTATAGCCTCGACTCTTGCCCTTTGCTACCTTCCTTAACCTTTCCAGCTACTTTCCATACTCGCTTAGCTATCATAGTTTGTATATTGGTAAGTAGCTATATCGGTACTTATTGAACATTCCTCGAGCGAAAAACTGAAAAAACAATATACATATCTAGTCGTATTTTAAAATGAATCTATTTTTATGTTCTCCTACATAAGTAGTTTAGGTTTAGGAATTAATTAAATATCTCAAGCTGTTTTTTTACATTATATAATTATAAGGTATAATAATACTACGGCCATATCATATTTTTGTTAAAGTCGAAATAAATTATTTAATTTTATTACATCATTTTGATCTTTTATTTTTAAAACTTACTTTTTAGTTCTTATCTGATGATGTGGTATATAAATATAAAATATAATAAGTAAGGAAAACATCGTGAGAGTACCATAGCATAGTGGTAAGGAATTTTCTAGTGCTCGCCTGGTTAGCAACTACCCTAAGGTTAATTTTTTTTCGGCAAGCACCAAAGTAGAGCCAAATACAAATAAATACAAATCATTTATTGATAACACCAAAGTTACAGCCAGTTGTTCCAGAATGAGCGTGCTCCACCTTGGGTTAGAGAGTCTCTGACTTGTTTACGCGCCGTACTGGTCAAATGTTTATTGTGTAAATAAAAAGGATTTTACTAAATAAGCTTTTCATTGAACCTAAAATGCAATTCACAATTTGCTTATCATAATGTCAATGTATTATTCATTTTTATCGTCTCTTTTACGCACGTATCGGGTCTAGATAATTAGGTAGATATATAATATGTGTATCTGTAAACAGTATATTGTAATAGTGTATAGTATTATCAATCCGAAGATCACCAGCTTACGATAACTGTGTGTATATGGTTACCGCCACACCCGTGTCTGCATTATTATACCATGAATACATTATTTAAATTTAATCGTGGGATATTCATGAAAGCGAATCTACAAGATATTTAGATAAAGTTAATATGTGTGTTCGATTGACGTGGACAGTAATTTTACCAAGAATTAAGCTTTTTATTGTATGTATTAAGCATTTACCAAGCCTTGTTCCCAAAGAGCTTGGGACGACCTATCTGGTACGCAAATTTTGGCGCATATGCGCGGTGGAACCGCAGGGACAGAGTTGGCCCGCCTTAATGCCGTCTCGAAGCCGGAGTCCGGTGCCTGGCTGCATGCCCTACCCTCACCTCACTTGGGCACGCTGCTGGACGACGACTCCTTTAGGGTGGCTGCGGGATACCGACTCGGGTGTGTAGTCTGTGAGCCTCATCGTTGCGTCTGTGGCGCAATGGTAGGAGCGGACGGCCTACATGCTTTGAGCTGTTCCCGGTGCGCGGGACGAAGACTTCGGCATCATGCTTTAAACGAGATCATCAGGAGAGCTCTCGTCCTGGCTGAGGTTCCGTGTGTGCTTGAGCCTCCAGGTTTGTTGCGCTCCGACGGTAAGCGGCCGGATGGACTAACGCTTATCCCATGGCAGAGGGGACGGTGCCTAATCTGGGATGCCACATGCGTAAGCACCTTCGCATCTTGTCATCTTCCAGCCACTCAGAGAGCGGGTGGCGGGGGTGCGGAGGCTGCTGCGCTTGGCAAGCACCAGAAGTACTCTGCTTTGGAAGTGGCATATGAGTTCGTGCCGTTTGCTGTCGAAGTAGCGGGGCCTTGGGGAACCGAGGCAAGGAAGTTTGTGGCAAATCTCGGACGGCGGTTACGAGAAAGGGGGCGAGATCCGCGGGCTGGGGAATACTTGCGGCAGCAAATTTCTCTCGCGATTCAGCGAGGAAATGCTACCAGCCTAATGGGTACGTTTGGGCGAGGGGCTTCGACGTAGTCTTTTAGGATACAAGACTTAATTTTAAGATTTAGATAGGTAGTTGATTTAAAAAAAAAAAAAAAAAGTATTAAATAAATGAGCCTCCTTTAAATCCCGTTATTCTAGACTAAATATGTTCCATCCTCCTGAGTACTGCTGGTCAAATGCTACGAGTATCTACATCTGACGCAATGACAGTGGAACAGGTAAGCCAGGGAGCCAAGACCATGCTCCGCTACTTTAAAGAGCTAGGAAGGCTTGTGTAGGCTGGTAAGGGAAATGCACAATACGCATTCTGCGGGTTGTCTAAGATCTGACCCCCATTAAAGAATAAAAATAAGTATAAATAATATGTGTTACTCACCATGTTCCTGCTCCTATTAAAACACCACTATACGGTCTGCCGCGCCTCTTTCCCCTATATATATATATAAAGCCTCATTAAAGCCAAGTGTTGGTGAAAACGTCGATTTGCCGCCACCGTCGTGCGTCTTATTGTTTGGAATAATTGCTTCCACGTCATACGCAAGGGGTTAGCTAACTGTCACATTGTTTACTGTATCACCATCATCATCATCAGCCTTTTTAGCTAAACAGCTAGGTATTTGACCAGCCGCAGCGAGGGCACACTATGGAGGTTTTAGTCTGTAGTGGTCGCCACTCTGGCACCGAGCCCGACATACCCCGCCGCCTCCCTCGAGGATTGGCGGGCATGCGTTAATGCATTTCCTCCATGAAAAATATAAATAAAAAACATTTGATCAGCAGAGTTCATGACTCAGAGACACTTTGGCCTCAAGTGGAGAATGCCGAGTCTGAAGTTAGACAGTAAAGAAGGGAGCCGGAATACATCGTTGGGTGTTTGTTTGCTTAGAAAACGTTTTGACAAAACTATGGCATGGTGTTAGAGCATTTACTAGTGCTCGCCTGGCTAGCTACCACCCTCAACATGCAAATCTGTCGCCAACCAAAAATAGACATTTAATGGTGCGTTGAGGCTTCCTTGCGAACCAGTAATTCTAGACTAGGAATATTCCACTTAACCAGAGTGTCTAAAAATCGTGAGAACATGCCAGCTGTTAAAATATTGAACTTCGTGTATGTTGTTTATAAAATATTCCAATCAGCTTTGGAAAATTAAAGACTTCATAAGTTATCTTTGAATATTAATTTTATTATCAAAGCTTTTAATTCGAGATCCTCTTCTTAGTGACAATGTCATACACACACTCAACAGTAATACAATTCACACCACTATGTGGTCATTATTTATCTTTCTAGCTTTTGAATACAATCAAAATCAGTTGGTTAGACGACAATAAAATGCAGTGTGGACACCTTGTTTAACAGATTGGTGATTTAAAAAAATAAATCCTTGAAAACTTTATAAATATTTATCCGACGATGTCAAACACAATCCTATTCATCGTGAAATGTCTGAGAGGGACAAAGTCATCATAATCTTGTCTTTCATCTTCTTTCCAAGTTTTCTTATATTCTATGGATAGGAACTTTCTACAACAAATTCATGCCACATTTTTGCCGTACTTTCCTAGGATATGCATGGAACAATAAGTCGGCACAGTTTACTTCTAAAACGTAGCTTATGGCATCTCTCCAAATTTCCTTCCTCTATGCAAGTGAGTAGTTCTAACGTGAATCGACATAGTATGAAGGGAAGACTCTATGTCTGACGAGCTTGGATCTTTTCTCCCGAGCCTCGAGCACCATCTGCTGCCGTCTGCTGTTCACAACCGATGCGAAGTAGAACAGGGTCACTGGAATAGAAGTAAAAGTATGGATTAGATAGTGAAGTACTAAGGAAAAAAAAAGTTTTAGGTGTAATGTGAGGGTCTAAAATTAGTTTTATAAAATTTTACTAGTAACTAGTTGCGCCCCTCGATGCTAGCCGTGTTAATCCGGGATAAGAAGTAGCCTATATTACCCCTGTAGTAGCCACCTGGGTGTCTTCAAATCTAGAGTTAATAGGTATTTTCTAGGTAAGCGTGTAACATCGTAGACTATAATATTGTTTAACACCAGGCGAGCTGGAGTCAAACGCTTACCTACAAGTTGAAAAAAAAAATATGTTAGGTTCCAGATATTAGAACATTATTCAAAGGTGTGAATTCAAACACATTTTATAAAGGTAACAAATCAAATTATATTTTCATCTAATTGTTAATATACTGAGGTATAATCAGTTATTTTATCTTCTAGCCTTATATCTACGTTACGTACCTTATCACTTAAATAGTTATAATTATTTATGTGTCTCAAATTAATATATTTTTCCATTTTTGCTCCAATTGCTTTCCATCCAAATTAATCAATCATCCAATTGTCAGAAAAGAAACAAAAGAAGGCGCATTCGCAACGCTAATGCGTGTTCCCGCCTTTTTGGTCGACATAGAGTATGAGTATTAAAACCAAAGAGTTTTATATACATATCTATGTCACCAATCTAAATTCCTTGTGAAATCAAGTGCAGCCATTTGGAAACAATAAAATTAAATATTATTACAAAAGTATTTCCTTGACATTACTTTCATACATATTAAGCTTCATATTATTTATGTTTTAGTTCACTATTTATTACATATCTTTATAAAAGTATACAAATACCAGCTATTTCCTAACAGCTCGGTCATCCTGATAATTAAGCAAGTCCCTTCGCTTATGGTCTTTAGCACATCTGATATAAATACATATATTTACAAATACGCACGTATAATATATAGATATATAATTATAACCAAAGATATTAAGAATAGAAAAAAAAAATCTACAATAATGCCTATTTGTATTCAACTGCAGGATTACAGCGTATATATAGTTATAATGGCTATGAATGTTAAGGTACAATTATAATGCAAAATGCTATGAAATCAATAAATATGGTTTAAATAGTTTGTCTTGTAACAATTAACAAACAAAAGAATTTACACATCTAACATAAACATAATCATTATATATATGTAAATCTTGTGTCACAATGTTTGTCCTCAATGGACTCCTAAACCACTTAACCGTTTATAATAAAATTGGCACACCATGTGCAGTTTGATCCAATTTGAGAGATAGGATAGTTTAAATCTCAAATTATAGTCGCAATTTTAATTTATTGCTAATTATTGTCTGTTATTATTTGACAGTCACAATTATCTGTTAACTCCAAAGGATTCTAACAGATGTCGATACCTTTCGACTGGGTTGAGTAAGTAATCAATAGATGGCGCTGTACCCCTAAGTGAGGCAAAACAATGTTTGCCGGGTCAGCTAGTAATAATATAAAAATTAAAACAAATGTGTTCACAATTATCGTATTGTATTGAACACTCAGTTAATCCTCATAAACCTGAACCTCACCAACACTACTAACATGCGGAGTCTGACCAGAAAGCTACGAGCTTCAGTTTATCCATAGATTTAATATTTTCGCATCAAGGCCGGCCAGGCGTATAGATAAGGAGTTGCATATACGATCAAGTTAGGCTATATCTTTTCCTTGTTATACATTTATACGATTGACTAGCTTTTCTTATTTGTTCTACTATCTTAGTGTTTTTTTTTGTTGTCCTGTTTATTATTTCATCAAGAATATTTTTAAAGAATAGTTATTGATTCTAAACCGTAGAGGTAAAGTTTTATCAGCATATACTCGTCTCAATATATATTTATCGCCTCTACAATGCCATTCTGCGGATAATGTTTGTATAATCGTTCTTTTTATATGTTTTCGCCTGTTGGTTTGCCCGTGGGGTGGCCACCGAGTCTAAGATGTTTTTGAAACCTGCTGACTTTAGGAGTTTATAGTTTTGATCAGTTAAAAGTCTACTAAATGATGCAATGATGCAATGATTGCAAAAATAGTTCATAATAAACTATAATGAATTTTCTAATTTAAAGAAAACAGTAAAATTGCCGTACTCTACTGAACGTCTTCTCAAAGTCGAAGTGCCCGACATCTTCATGACTACTTTTAACAATAGGTATGCCATCAAACCTTTTTTTTGGTACTACCTATCATTATATAGGTATCATTATATAATTATTATTATCATCTTCACCAGTGACATGATATCTTTCCCATGTTAAAGTTTATATTTTGAGAATCTAGACGATTTTAAACAATTCGGGGTAACTAAACATTTCGTTGATGCTAGTTACTTCACTTACTCTTGACTGGTAATCCAGTCTTCATTACCGATATTCAGAACATCTTGCATATGAAGTTACTCAACTTTATCGCTTGCTGGATTTCTGTTTAATACGTTAACATTTTTTTTTATACTGGAATTCGGTAAATATACAATATGACAATCGAACTATTCAATCTAAAACCACCACCGAGCTATGGCATGGGACCAGATCTGTCAGATCTATAAGATGATCTTCTTGACAATTCGAACATCAATCATTACCTGCACCATTTCTCGGTTTACTTGTTGGACACAAGGTTGTCAGTAAAACCTGTATATTACTGGATCAGAATTCTCAAGTTCTATTTCCATTCCATCTGCAGTAATGAAGTCTAGATCGTTTAGTTCCAAAGATAAATATCTATACTACTCTACTATCAACGTCTTAATTTTCAGCAAGCATATCTTCGACTGACTGCATGGTGTAGGTCTTCGACTGACTTTATGAACAGCCTACTACAGATTCGTCAATAAAAAACTAGTGAAACATCAAGACTACGATCGATCCGCAAAAGTGTACTAGGAACTCTTTTCTCAATCTAATTTCCAATTGCTCTGAATTTTAATTGTACTAAAAGCATTTTCAAGAATGTTCTCTCCCGATAACAAATAGTGTTCATGAATACTTTGACCTCTAACAATAGCATTTTTTAAACTATCAGACCATTGAACTTATGAGACGTTTCAACAGTTATTACAACGATTTTGTTAGATTCGACAGCAGCTCTTGACTTAGTCATGAGATAAATTCAATTGTAATTGTAATATTTTCATGAGATAAATTCAATTGTAATTGTAAGAGTTTCTGCGTAAATGAATATCGTAATAATATTGAGTATTTGATGACGCTATTTTCAACAACGTAAATCTCCACATTCTCATTTATACCATGCATTGAGGTATAGACATAAGTCTCTTCTATCTTATAGGCTAAACAGGTAATTTCCTTTTGTTTTTTATTTTATAGGCTCAACAGGATGGCACTATGCAGTAATGTCACATGAAGTGTGTATTTTAGATATTAGAATGAAACTACTGATTCCCGATTCATTATCGTGCATTGGCTTCCAAAATGTACGCAAACATTTAATATTTCTCTGCATTTTATAATACACAATAAATATATCGTTAATTTCCGATTCGTTTAATAATGCGACCTAGTTCTCTAATTTCTTGGAAACCACGCTATTCTCTTCGTTTACATTACTTATTGTCTGGTTTGAATCTACAAAATGTGTCTAGCTGACTTTTCTGCTGTAGATCGTACATTCCCTGAGTGGTTTAAAACATTTTAAGCTTATGAAACGACGACGGTCTGCCTCCACTTAGCAAAGGGATATTCCTCCGGACAGATATTATGCCTGGAAACGGACGTCCGACGGTCATGCATTATAGCTAGGACCAGTTTCAGTACGCGCGTTGAAAATACCGTTTGCGCGATTCAGAACAAGCGCTCTGATTGGTAGCGGGCGATGAAGTGCGACAGAGACGCCACAAGCTTTTATAACCTAACTCAGTGCAGTTATAATACTTTACAATATAACTCGCAAATTTCTATTTTTGGACGGTAGTTGATTTTGTAAGTCTAGTTTTATCAAAAGTATCTATAGCATTTTCCACCCAATTTTGAAAGTCAAATTAAATTAAGCAGCATTTGCCTAGACCCGACTGGCACGTTCGTCAATAGCATTAAGGAGATAGTCAACTGCTCTCCTATCTTTAATGGTAAGTTATATTATATACGCATCATAGTATTTTTCCAATGTTTCACCATAATGCACACGTTTGGCGAGCATATAAGTTAATAATACAGTATAAGTAGTTACTTCTGTGAGAGGACGACGCAACAAGCTTTCTTTTCCAATCGTTCCAACTGCAAAGTACTGTGCCCAGTCAGTAGCATGACTTAGCTACGCCTGTCAGTTTTAGAAGTGCAAAATATATATGATTTCACGTTCATTCCATTATATATATATCAGCGCATTCATCGACTTTAGTATGCCATGTTATTATTGTTTTTCAAATCTTTGGATATCGGATTAAATTCGGGAATAACGTTTTTAAAAGATAGCTAAAGGTCTTAACATTGATAACAATTTATTATAGCACATATCGTCACGGATAAATTACACTTGACAGTGCTAACCTGCTGCGAGTGCAGGAGCGCCACAGACGCCATGACTGGCTTGTGAACGCGCGAGACTAGCAGATGTTCGTGCAGCACATGTAGACATTACTTAATATAAACTAAACATTTATCTAAAATATACTTTCCACTGCCAGTAACATTCTTAATTAATTCGTTAGTTCTTACTTTGACCAAGCGCGTACGAATGGGTGAGGAGCGCCACTGTCGCTTGAATGCTATCTTTCAGTTGTCACTACTTGAATAAGGCCACTGACGCTCGCCTCGTCAATGTCGCACGTGCTTCGTCACTATAATTCATTCTAGCTAGTTACCGTAATTATTCCGCATTTTCTTAAAGAATTCATCGTAGTCTGAATCGTCTTGAGACATTGATCTCCTCTTCATTGGGCTTCCACTCCCACGTTATCGCCTGCGTCATGGATGTGGCTTTGCCGCTCTCGCCGGCTCCCTTCCACATCCAAATTATTACTGACGTCGTAAATGTGGCTTTGCCGCTCTCGCCGGCTCCCTTCCACATTTACGGTGTAACCAATGTAGCGGTTGTGGCTTTGCCGCTCTCGCCGGCTCCCTTCCACATACACGCTATCTTTTAGATCGTGGATGTGGCTTTGCCGCTCTCGCCGGCTCCCTTCCACATCCACGATATCGCCTGGGTAGTGGTTGTGGCTTTGCCGCTCTCGCCGACTCCCTTCCACTTCCACTTAATTACCTGGGGAAACGCGCTTGTGGCTTTGCCGCTCTCGCCGGCTCCCTTCCACTCCCTCACGTTTACCCAGCACCAGACTTTGCCTTTTAGCATCGCAATCAACAAGTTCACAGCTTCTTTTAGCATCGCAATCAGCAAGTTCACAGCTCCCAGTACAGGTTTCACCATCGATGTGTCCCATGTTCTGAAACTTACATCCAGGTTTGCGCTTTATGTTTTGTAAATTGACATACTGCATACGATATTAAAGTGCATAGATTAATAGTTAAATCGGGAGATTGTACTTTAATTACTAAACATTGTACTGCACGTCTTTAATATGCATAGTAACAAAAGTAAAATGAATTTAAAGGAATTAATTAGTATATGAAAATCATTTACATAACAGTCAATTTGTTATAATAATGTTTATTTAATGTATGTGCTTTTTATAATACTATTAATTTTTTTGAATTGTAAATTTAATTCCATAAATTTTAATTTTGAAATAAGTTCTTGAAACTCAAATCAGTTTCTTATAAGCAACCCAATATACGTTCCCACTGATGGAACTTGGGGCCTTCTCTCATGAGAGGACAGATATGCCTTAACCCACCACGCTGGTCAAGAGAGTGCTGGTGGATGAACCTTTATGAAATGTATTTAGCATAAGCAGCCAACTATACGTTGCCACTGCTGGGACTCGTGGCTTTCTCTTACGAGGAGAAAGATGTAGACCATAATCTACCACGCTGGATAAGTGCAGGTTGGCGAAATGTATTAACTTTTTATTAATGAACAATAAATGAGATAGGAAGAAAAATTCAAAAAAAAAACATGATATTTAAAATATCGTATAATGAAAATTTTATCAAGTGGGCATACACGTGAGATAAACGAGAAGTATTCTGAAAGAATAAACTCGTCAATCCAACTTCTGAGATATTAGAACATTATTCAAAG
Organism: Mellilla xanthometata; assembly: GCA_035578125.1. NCBI lineage: Eukaryota > Metazoa > Arthropoda > Insecta > Lepidoptera > Geometridae > Mellilla > Mellilla xanthometata. Next base: position 14,523,893 of record JAPUBQ010000010.1, read on the forward strand.
GTGTGAATTCAAACACATTTTATAAAGGTAACAAATCAAATTATATTTTCATCTAATTGTTAATATACTGAGGTATAATCAGTTATTTTATCTTCTAGCCTTATATCTACGTTACGTACCTTATCACTTAAATAGTTATAATTATTTATGTGTCTCAAATTAATATATTTTTCCATTTTTGCTCCAATTGCTTTCCATCCAAATTAATCAATCATCCAATTGTCAGAAAAGAAACAAAAGAAGGCGCATTCGCAACGCTAATGCGTGTTCCCGCCTTTTTGGTCGACATAGAGTATGAGTATTAAAACCAAAGAGTTTTATATACATATCTATGTCACCAATCTAAATTCCTTGTGAAATCAAGTGCAGCCATTTGGAAACAATAAAATTAAATATTATTACAAAAGTATTTCCTTGACATTACTTTCATACATATTAAGCTTCATATTATTTATGTTTTAGTTCACTATTTATTACATATCTTTATAAAAGTATACAAATACCAGCTATTTCCTAACACAAGGTATATGCATGGCTAATTTTAATCGAATCAGTTTGACCGCTTGAGCTTGAAGGAGGAACGAACATACACAAACTGTCGCCTTTATTTTATTAGTAGGATGGGATAAGCTACGTACCGCATTGCTAGCAGCGTTAATCTTAAATAAAAAGTAGCCTATGTGGTCCAAGGTATAAACTACTTTTATACCAAAGTACATACGAATCGGTTAAGCCGTTTGAGCATGAACGAGTAACAAAAATATTCTTTCACACACACACAAACTTTCGCACTTTTAATATTAATGGTATTGTACAGATCCCTGCAAGCACAAGCTCCACTTGCACTTGGCTGGTAAAAACTTACCTGCATAAACAAAGTAGAGGAATATAACAGTGCTGAGGTCAGCCGTGCTATCAGGCTTCTGGTTATGATGGAGCAGCACCACACCCGCCACCGACAGCGTCGCCAGGAAGATGGACTTCAGCCAGCTCACTGCGGTCCATGGCCAACTCAGCTTGGGGGATTTCTGGAACACCGTAACAGTTAATAAGCGATTGCTAAGCTTAAGTTAAATTAAGGATGGTGCTAATGGTTACTCGGGGACCTGAAAGGCTGCTATAGCATGAAATTTTTCTAGCAAGGAAAGAGATATTGGCGGATGATTAAATTGAGTCTGTCTAACAAATGAATTGGGATTGAAATATGTTATGATACAATTAAATTGAAGAAAGAAGCAAGTAAATGATTAAATTGAAAAATTAGAAATAGATTATAATTAAAAAATTTAAGTCTTCTAAAAATAATGTTTATTACCGAGTCTTCTTCACCTTCGTAAGAACTAAGAGTCAAAGTTCTGAACGACTGCTTATTCTGAGACTAACAGCGAGGATCTACAAATCCACATGTCATTCGACCCACGGTGGCGAATAGTAAAGTCTTAATAGTATTTTGCTTAGTCACCAATCCAAAGATAAAGAGCTAAAAGATAGCTCTATAGCTATATCCGCATCAACCGTTGCTGACCTTAGAAGATCACCTTACCCGAGCCTGCAGGCACTATATACTCATAAGTCAGAGACCAAAAGATATCAAGCAGGTGTCATTACCGAGTAGAGGCCGCAGACCATGAGAGCCCCGCAGACGAGCTGCAGCATGGAGGTGGCAGCCATCACCACGTAGAACAGCCACCGGCTGGGAGACAGCTCGGAGTCTATGCCAGCTGCTGTGCCGTACAACACTGCTGATGCTGCTGCTGTTATCTGGAACGTCGAGAACAGGTATACATAGGACACTAATTCAAAACATTTAAAGGGCGGCCTTAGTGTTCTGTCAAAAATGTTTGATGCGCTTTGTATACGATTGCGCTAAAATTTCTTTTATCTTTGTATAAAAAAATACTCTTCCTCTTTGCCTTCACTTTTTCCCACTACGTGGGGTCGGCACAGCCCGTTTTTTGCTTCCACACTCTTCTGTCAGCCGCCATATCTACATTCACTCCTTTCTCTTTCATATCCTCTTAACACAATTCATCCACATCTTCTTAGATAGTCCTCTACTTTCACTACCTTGTACAATCATATTCATACTTCTCCTAGCCACATGCTTCTCCTCTCTTCGCATGACATGCCCATACCAAGATAACCTTCTGCTTTTAACTTTCTCTAGAATAGGCGACACTTTCATACTTCCTGTAATAATAAGTTTAAAAAATTTCTATTCCTATATAAATATATACGAAATATTATGTGGTGAAATATTGCATTCTTTTACTCTTTATTGCAGGGACTTTGCTAGCCAGGTGAGCACTAGAAAATGCTCTATCATCATGCTATGGTTTCCTCACAATGTTTTCCTTCACCGAAAGCTTGACCTCATAGGCAGGGATCGAACCCACAGACGTGGACGTGAGGAGGCGGCACGCCCGACTGTGCTGTCATAGCTTAAACAATTATGGTATATGATAATAAAAGTCATAAATACTTACAGTGCATATAATACTGATGATTTTAGCTCCAATATTTAACGTGATGCAGCAACAACAGTTATTCAATGACAGACACATATTTATTGTTTAACTACTTAATTTTAAAATAAATAACCTATACCTAGCGTATTGTAACGTATCTAAATCAATACTGATTAAATTCTAGGCGTCTTTAATAAATGTTATCATGGATTTCAAATAGATAAGGCATTTACAAGGAATCCGGTCGGGTCTCGGTTATTTACCGAAAAGAGTTTACGTGTTTGTCAACGAAATTTTATTTCTACGTTTTTGAATTATTAACACATTAGATAAAAAATCTTTCGTGAAGTGTCAGCTATTTTATTTTATTACGAACTAGCAGATCGTCCCGGCTTCGCACGGGCTATAAAATAATCTAAGTTGCAAAGAGAAACAAAATATAGCCTGTGTTACTCATGGATAATGTAGCTTTTCAACGGTGAAATAATTTTTCAAATCGGTCCAGTAGTTTCGAAACCTATTCGCGTCAAACAAAAAAACCGATTTGAACAATTTAGTTTCGGAGCCTATTCGCGTCAAACAAACAAAAAATCTAACTTTTCCTCTTTATCTATTGGTATTGATATAGAAAAGATCATCTTATAATTTAGTTTATTTTGTTTTTTTTTTATTGTACCACGCCCTAATACTGATATTGGGGCTTGGTACAATATCTCTATATCCTCGCACACAAGTCGCATAGCATTTGAATTGGATTGTATATTACGCTTGTCATATCATAATATTGTTGAAGCTTAGGCGGCCCTCCCCCGCGGAACGATTTCCTTTAGTAAAAATCTTTCTTTTCCTGCAAGTCAAGTGGCTGACCTCTAGCATCGAGAGATTTGGTTTCAAAGCCCTGTAACTGATATTAATAATGAACAGTTAACGAAGACCGCCACAGAGGCCTGTGATGCTTACCTTAATGAAGTAAATAATGAAGAATGCAGGTAGCGATAACATGAGTGATAACATTGATAAGCTCATCATATCTGATAATAAGCATACGAAAAAATAACTGATTTACATTGCGGGTTGCATCTAGCAAGGATTATCAATAGATTACCTCAAGTTGACCTCTATATCTAGATAAAAATTTTAATTTTTCAATGTAACTCGATGTAAGCTATTTTTTAGTCTTTGTGCAAATAAATTTATTAGATATTTATTTATTAATATCATGTTATTAGCTCTCCTTTTATTATTATTTACCCACTCATAATCAACTTTTCAAACCATTTGGAAGGCCTTTGGCGGCTTATAAAATACATATAAACGTTATAAACCACATCATGTATCTAAATTTAGATACTAACTAATCCCGCCATACTCACGCGCAAACTAAACATCAACCACAACAATGTCCGACAAACACCTCAGTGTAAATCAGCATTATTAATAGATAAGCAACCAAACCGAGCAGTAGATTTTATCACACAACAAACGTATCGTGCCGTAAAAATCATTATTATCAGTGATAAGGACACTTCTGAGGTGCGCGAACGTACCAAAATGTGATCTTGAAAAAAAATATTTTTTGTTTACTTTCTAGTCAATTTCCTATGAATTTATCCAAAGATTTTTGCCTTTAAAACGATAGAAGATGGGAGTCCCGATGGTGAATAGTTGTTGTTTCTGTGCCAAACTACACACGGGGACCTTGATTATTGGATATATGTACTCGGTAAGTGTCTCTCTTTCCACTTCAATGTCTGCGGTGTTTGGTTTTCTTGACCTTGAAGCTAACAAGCCGTTAGAATAGGTATGTGGTTTAACGCTTTATTAAGTCGTGAATGTGAAAAATAACTTTATATTTTCTTTTATTTATTTATTTTGTCTTCTATTTACAATGGATTTCCGCAAAGTAACGCCTGAGTCAATAGATTTTTTTTCATTTCACACACGGCTGGTTAACCCCATACTGAACCATTTCTAGTTCGTATTATGATTGCTAACACAACTGATATACTTCATATTCATGGATAATATGTAAAGTTAAATTACAGGACGGACTGTAAAGTGACATGAATTATATGTAAATGTGTTGTTATTTTCTATTTTATTATTATGACATTGTACGAATAATTATATTATTATGACATTGTATGACTAACAATAATATTAAGATATTGACTAATTCATTAATTGATTGTTGATGAATATAAATGTAATATGTATATTTGACGTGCCTAGTATAACGCAATGTTATAAGGTTAATAAAGTTCTATGATTTCTATGATTTCTATGATTTCTAATTAAATTCACTTTCATATTTAAACTCGTCTGTATTTTTGTGATACAATGCCTTTGAACTGTTTTCCAGGCATATGCCTATTTCTTATTTCGTTTTATTTAGAAAATGAAAACGATTTTTTTTGCCGCGCCATGTATTGCTCACATATTTTGGTAAGGCGATTCAGTTGTTTTCTCTAATTTTCTTATTTACTAATATAATGACAATAAATTCATATGATAATATTGCGATCACACAAAAAACTGAAATAAAAAAATTTGATCTGATTACATTTAAAATAATCTATAATACATTATTTTAATACGTAGAGAAAAAATATCTCATGACTTGATACTGTGATAGGTACACATATGAGTGTATATATGAGTATTAAATACCAAATTAAGTACTAAGTACATATAAGACAATACATGTTTCTGGTTATGAGAGCTAGGTATAAATCAAATCAAAATCATTTATTAACCTTACGGCATCGCGCCGTACTAGGCAAGTCAATTATTTACAATTATTCAATATTAAAATATAATTTATAGTATTAAGTCCTGTAAAATATAATAAGAGAAATATAGTTATACAATATTTAGGGAAAATTATTAAATTTATATACACATTCATTATTTATATATCTGTATCCTAATAAATTATCTACCTATCTATCTACATTGTGTTGTATAAATGTCCTGTACATGACCCGGGCGTGTCAAACCCCCATATCCCGGATGTTGTCGGCCAGGGTGAGTTTCTGTTTGTCTGTGAGGGTGGGGAGGGGAGGCCGCGTGTCCCCCACTCTCACTCCGGATATGATCTCCATGGCTGCCTTCACGGACGGCACGTAGCCTCCTGAAACACAAACATACAGTGTAAACTCTATATAACGACACTGAAAGGACTGTGCAAGGTGTGTGTATTATGGCGTTATAGAAAGTGGTCGTTACATGGACAATAAAAGAATACAAGCTAAACCAACTAAAGCCAATTGATTTCGACGCTTTAGAGAGTTTCTCGTTGAATCGAGTGACGTTACATGGAGACTACTACTACTGACGCCATTGCACAATTCTTCCCCTTCAGAACCTGAAAGCGAACTGGGACGTCTCAGATGACATTCAGAAACAACGTCTGCACTTACAGCCCAAAAAAGCTACTGTGGCGTCTCTTTCGCACTTCATCGCCCGCTACCAATCAGAGCGCTCATCCTGAATCGTGCAAACGGTATTTTCAACGCGCGTACGACTGGTCCATGCTACCCCATGCATAACCGTCGGACGGCCATCTCCGGACACAATAACATCTGCCCGGAGGGATATCCCTGTGCTAGATGGAGGCAAACGGTCGTCGCTCCATACTACAATGACATTTCCTTGCGAAAGAACTGCAGTTTTTTTTTTTTTTTTTTTTTTTTTTTTTTTATGTTTTGCTTTCAACCCTCTGACTTAGGTCGTCGGAGACTTTGTTCAGCTAAACACAGTGTATTCTCTCATGATTTTACACATCATTGCTATGAATAAGATGACAACACCCACCACGCTATGGGCATTGTGAACCCAGCTGCAACAAAACACAAGTTAATACAAAATAGAACATATCTTAAATTTTTTTTTTTTTTCTTTTTTTTTTTTACTATTTTTTTTTTTTTATATATATTACATGTATCTTCTGTTAGCTTTTTTTTTTTTTTTTTTTTTTCTTTTTATATTTTCAATCAAGTTTTTTTTTTTTTTTTTTTTTTTTTATTGCTAATTATTATATTTTTTTTTTTATAGCTATTTACTATTACTATTATTTTTTCCACTTATCCTACGTACATGTATACTTACATATTTGGGATATAAAAAAAGGAGCACCATGCTGCTATTTGTATATCCCATTACAAACATTCTTTATTTATGTATTTGACTAATTATGTTTTTAAATACAGTGTAAACTCTCTATAACGAAACTCAAGGGACTGAGCATTTTTCATCGTTATAGAGAGTTATCGTTATATAGAGTGAACAAAATTAAATAAATTGGTACATTATTTTGGCGCTGCTTGTGAAACCACGACAGCATTGCCTGATCCAATTCTTCGAATTTTGGCTTCCTTAATTTTTTAGACGAGTTTCCTTCCAACGCCGCCTGCAGAATTGTTTCTTTGTTTTTCCAAATGGTGGCAACAGTAGATTGACTTAGTTTAAAACGTCTTCCAACGTCACTTTTCTTTTCTCCTTTTTCAATCGCACGTATCACACAAACTTTTTCGTCAACACAAATCGCTTTTCTTTTACTGGCCATGTTAACAGTTTCAATGTTGGTTTACGACTGATAATACGACAGGTACCGTGTATGCTTGGTTGAAGACCATTACTTCCAAGAAAATAAAGCGTCATTTTGCACGTGTTCAAGGCAATTAAGAATAACAAAAGCAAGACCGACCGTTTACGACCTCAGATGTTTTGGAGCTTCAAATTCTTTTGTTACCTGATAAGATAACATAAACAATAATACCGATAATAAATATGTATTTACTGTTAAAATATGAACACATTTCTTCGTAATAGAGAATGGCTGTATCGTTATAAAGAGTGTATCAATGTATGGGTTTTAACGCAAACCAACCAAGTTGTGTACACTTCTACTTTATAGGGAGTTTATCGTTATAAAGAATAACGTTATAAAGAGTTTACACTGTATACCCAATATATTTTAAACATAATTTTTTCATGCTTATCAATTGTTATTTCTCTTATTTACTATCCTTATAATATGTTCGCAGTATTTGATAAAATCTACTCTTGCATACTTATCTTCTAACATATATTTAATATTATCTTTCACTAACTCTATATCTATAGTTTGACATAAGTTGTATCTATACACGCAAAATCTTGGGCATTCCAATATTATATGTTCTACTGTTTCAGGAACTTCCGGGTCGCATGCACATCCTGAGTCATCTTTAATTTTAAATCTGTGCAGATATTGAGCAAATCCTCCGTGACCTGTCATCATCTGCACTAATGTTGGAGAAAGTTTGATTTTCTTGAGGAGCTGGAATGCTTTTATTGCATCTGGGAAGAACATTTTAGTTGTTCCTGCAGTTTTTCCTTCTATATAACGTATATTCCAGAGTTTTTTCGCCCTTTCTCTAAGGGTTGTTTTAATGTGAGATATTGGGCAACTCTTAAAGTCAGATTCTACCTCCATCTGGCTTGCTTCTTTGGCAAGTTCATCAGCCCTTTCGTTTCCAATAGTTCCTATATGTGCTCTAATCCAGAAAATGTTTAGCTCATGGCCTTGTTTCTTAATATTCTCCGCGTTAATTTTTATTTTATGTTTCAGGGTGTCAGATGAATTTTTGTTTTTGAGTACTTGTAGAGTTGATCGAGAATCACTAAATATGTTAACAGCAAAGCTAGGTTCTTCCTGCATCGTTAAGATATACTCCGTGGCCTGATACAGTGCGTACATTTCGGCTTGAAATACCGTGCAGAATGGCTCAAGTTTGAACTTTTTGTACATGCATTCTTCACCATTTTTCCAGCATGTGAACGCTGCTCCTACTTTTCCACCCATTTTACTGCCATCGGTGAATAGTTGCAGTTTGGAGTTTTGTTTTATTACTGCTTCCAATTCAGTTTCTTCAAGACACTGAAAATCTATTTCTATCGTTTCAGCTGGATGTGGGGCTTTTGTGAAACAGATCTTACCTTCTACCTTTTGGCCTCCCAACACATCTTGCGGCTTTCCTCTTTTGGCCTCGTATAATTCCGTTGCTTCACGCAATCTTAAGTCTATAGGAAGAATGCTTGCAAGGAGTAAAGTTGAGTTTAATGAAGCTGTTCGGTAGGATTTGCATATCTTTTGTGCAAATCCCCTCTGCACTGAATTCAGACGTTTTATCACGTATTGTTTTTCAGTTGCTGCTGCCCAAACACTGGCCGCATATAGAACTATAGGTTCAATAACTGATACATATATAGTTTTAATTACTTCTGTTGTCAGGCCCCATGATATTTTGGCCGCCCTAGATAGTTGTCCATATATTCTATTTACTTTTTGGCATATGTGATCAATGTGCTTGTTAAAAGTAAGTTTTTTATCAATGATCAGACCCAGTATTTTTATTTCCTCCACCATTGCTATTTCCACACCCCCCATGTACACCCTTGGAGCATCATATTTGAGTTTCTTTGTTACAGTCATTGCATTAGTCTTATGTGCTGCAAACTTTAGTTTATTGGCGATGCCCCAACTGTGCACATAGTCAAGTGTAATACCAGCTTGTTCTTGAATGGCAGTAGGACTGTGACCTGAAAAGACGATGACAATGTCATCTGCAAACGCTTGACAGTAGACATTTCTGCTTTCAAGTTCTTCCAATAACGGGTTTAGCAATATATTCCAAAAAGTTGGACCCCCAATAGAACCCTGAATACATCCTTTATTAGTTTTGTGGGTCACTTCTTGTCCTGCGTATCTCACATTTACATATCGATCTTGGAAGTAGTTGTCAACTAGTGCCCTTAGATTTTGAGGACATTTCATTTCCATTAACCGACATTTGACAGCAGGCCACCACGCGCTGTCAAAAGCTCCTTCGATGTCCAGTGATACTATTACATTAACTGCAGAAAGAACTGCAGTGTACTAACGTTCCGCAGATATTTCGCTGCCACAATTATTTCGCAGACTCGCTGCCGCATGCGTACGCGTAGGTGTACTAACAGCGTGTAGTATAAAGTTCCTGTCCATCTTCTTAATATATATAAATCTCGTGTCACAATGTTTGTCCTCAATGGACTCCTAAACCACTTAACCGATTATAATAAAATTCGCACACCATGTGCAGTTCGATCCAACTTGAGAGATAGGATAGTTTAAATCTCAAATTATAGTCGCAATATTAATTTATTGCTAATTATTGTCTGTTATTATTTGACAGTCACAATTATCAGTTAACTCCAAATGATTCTAACAGATGTCGTTACCTTTCGACTGGGTTGAGTAAGTAATCAATAGATGGCGCTGCTATGGTAAATCTACGAACGTGTCATATAAGCTACACTATCTATTTTTCATACCCCTAAGTGAGGCAAAACAACGTTTGCCGGGTCAGCTAGTAGAGTATATATCATTGGAGTTACCCTGTTCAGTGATGGCAGCAACCTTCCTATTAAGCTGGTGCTGAAGCTGGCTGGCCTTCCTCACGTCGTTGGCGATGACAGCGCGCTCGATGTCCAGCATGGCGCGAGGGAACAGGTTGGAGATGGTCGTCATACTCGAGTTGAAGCCCATCAGGTTGGCTGCTGCCGTTGTAGCCTGAACAAAAAAGGACACATTGGTGGCGATTCTGCTACATACACGACTAGACTTAATTTGAAGAAGAAGTCTCTTTCATCTTAGATGGCCAGAAAGAGACGGCAAGTTCTGAACAACAGACAAAACAACTAAAATCACGTCAAATATGGAATGTGCAGGCAGGCAGTTTTAGAGGTGATACAAGTGAGTGCGTTCTAAAGTCGCCTATATTTTCTACATTTGACGTGATTTTAGTTGTTTTGACTATGGTGCAGAACGTGCCGTGAAATGTAAAATATTTTAATGTAAGGGAAATAAAGGCTAATTTAATTTATTTATATACAAATCCTCCAGGACAAATGTAGCCGATGACGATGGCTTAATCTATCTCCACGCCAAATTTCATCGACATCGATACAGTCGCTTGTACGTGAAGGGCCAACAAACATATCCACACTTTCACTCAAATAAAGAGGCAAAGAAGAAAAATTGTATAAAGAATTTCTCCTCCAAATCCTCTATAATATTCTTCTACTTCTTCTTCATGTGAGCCAAGTGTTCAAGAAGAAGAATATTATTAATATTAGTGGGGCTAAACTTACGTGACTAGCCATGAAGATCCTCTGGTCATCATTCAAGTCGTTGGAAGCCACAATATCGGTGGCGGTCGCGAAATTACACTTTATGCCTTTGAAGTTAGGAATGGCTTGTGTTGCCAGCTTGAAGAATTTTGCCATGTTCACTGGGAAATAAAATTTGGAGCCATTAGGTGTATGCAGCAAACTGGAGTTCGCTGGGTGTATGTGATCACACGCAGGCTTAAAAAAAGCTTCGCTTGTTTCCATTGCTCGGTATAAAAACTTGTTGTAACCCTAATATGACAAGTAACCAATACCACAGATTAGAATATTTGACAAGATTCCTGAATCCCATACAACAAAACGTAGTGCGGAAGTTTGTCATAATTACTAATGAAAGCTAGATGGCGCTGCAAAACGAGCGTGCAGCCTAGCTACCGCCAAATTCCGCAACACGCTACAGTCGCATAGTAATATAACGATAGTAGATTGCGTGATCCGCGTGAAGTCATTTCAATAAAATACGAATAGATGGCACTACGATTTTTAACAAGAGCGTCTATTATATTTATTAGCATTATGCTAATAAGCAGCTCACTATACATGCCCACTGCTGGGACCCGGGGCCTCTTCTCACGATGAGAGAGATATAGGCCATAATCCACCAATCTGGCCAAGTGCGGGTTAGTGGATTCTATTAATTAGTCTATAGCAATATACTCGTAACTTACATCTAACCCCGCTGAGTGACGGATGGTCATAGTAGAGCACAGGTAGTGAAGGCGCAGCTTCAGACACCTGGTGCATGTACCGCACCAGCGCCGCCTCGTCAGCTGGCTTGTAGTACAGCTCCGGCAGCGTGAGGACCGCGTCAGGGCCTGCCTTCTCCGAGTAGCGCGCCTGGAACACAAATTACTGAAAGAGTGACAAAGAGCCAACTAAAATAATTGCGAGTTGGGCTTGCGCATGTAGGTTTTCGTTTCGTTGTTGTATGGGAGCCCCCCTTAAATATTATTTATTTCATTACATATAAAGAACATTCTTGACTAACGCACTAAGCTAAGTCCGGGAGCTAAGATGCCCCAGACAAACACCATCATTATGTATATACATAGACACGTAAAATTTATAATACCAAGGGGTGTTTTCATTACTTAATAATAATATATTGAATTGAATTGTCTAGCAGTTACCGTTATCAGTTTTGTTTTTTCGTATTTTTTTTTTCGAAATATCATTTAGCAAAAATATACGAAAAAACACGTTTATTGTATGGCCCTTAATATACAGTCGGAAATCTGTCGCCAGGCACCAAATGGTGTATTCAAGCAGCTTTTTCTTGCTTGAGAGCATAATTATTAATTATTGACTACGCTTGGTCCAACCGCCAAGCAATACTTTTTTACTTTTTATTCCGTATTACCGAAGGCTATAAAATAGGGCTAACACCAAGGGCTACCAGCTTAATAAATAAATATAAAGATAAATAATTAATCGGCCTGATAACATCTCGTCGCATTTAGAAGTCATTTACTTCTCGTCATAAATTTCTAATAAACAGTTATAAATATAAAGTGATACCACAGTCATTATTTTATGTATCACGTACTCACCAGTTCCAAAACCTCAGGCAGGGGCAGGCCGCCGACGTGCATGACCACCTTCAGTCCGAGAGGCCTGGCTGCCTCCAACCAGGCGTCCAAGAGCGCCTTGCGTTCTTCCACGCTCAGACTGGGGCCTTCGCTCGCGGTGCCCGCCACTGGAAACCATTTGATTTTAGACATAACCATTTTTAATCTTTTACATTTAAATGCCTGGGCATTTGACCAGGCCGCAAAACCACACGAGTCTTACATAATTCTTATTCGTGTAAGTTCAAATTCAAATTCAAATTCGTTTATGTGTATACATCTTAGACTTAGGTACATAAAGTAATGTTTATAGCTATGTGAGTCGAGGGCTGTGTCGTACCTGAGAAAGTCGCTGTGCTCTGTGCTAGGTACCTCAAGGGGCCTGTAATGCAGAGCAGCAGAGATCTCACACTACGATACAAATATAGCACATCTTATACAGCTAACAACTTACCTTGTTACTAAATGACGACGCAATAAACGTAAATATTGTAGGTACACATTTATACGATAGGAAATGTTGGATAAAGTAAAGCCTATATTTTTTTTCAAGTTTGATAGATTACTACTATGGGTAGAATTAAATACTCTAGAATATTTAATGAAGTTTATATCACTAACTTATCTAACTATTATTCACTTGAAACTTATTTTCAAGTATTTAAGTAAAGTGTGTTATTTTTGTTTTTTTGTTTTTATTTTTAGCAGTCTTGTATTTTTTAAATTTTGGTCGAAAATTTATAGGATTCTGTGGCAGCTTATAAACATTACAAAACTAGAGGACAGCCACTTACATGTAGGTAGATAGAAAAATGCAAGGAATATAATATAAGAGACGTACCAAGAGCTCCATTGACGTTATTCTTATGAAGATACTCAGCATACTGCGGGATGACATCCAGGTTCAGCTTGCCAGCTTCGTCGAACGGAGTGAACACGGATGGAACTAGCCCTTTCACATTTAGTGCCTGAAATTATTATATTTTTTTATATGACAATTGACAGTTAGCCAATACACTAACGTAATTTGGCAATCGTGTCTAAATTACAAATAAGTCAAGAGTAATTGGAGAATAATTAATATCATATCATATCTTTTCAAATGTAATTATATTTTATATGACAAGTATATGTTTAATAATTATATTTATATTCTATTGATTAAGAAGATATTCATTTAAATCATAATTGTTACAGCCATGTTTAAAGAGCTTTTATAGTTTTTTGTATCCTTATTTATTTTGCTTTATAGCAAAGCAAATATGCCGCACAACTTTTAAAGTAGAATATGATAAACGATATGCTAAAATTCAAATGCAAGATGGTGCACAAAAATTTTGGGTATTTTATTTTCTACAGCTACTTGTTGCTATGATTCGTTTGCTGAAACTTCATTTTTCGCTTCGCTCGTTCGGTCACTGATAAGGTACTTACTATGTTTATGATACTATCATAAATTAGTGACTAGTTCTGGGAGGTGTAGCTCAAGGCTCTACGCTTGGCCTCATCTCAGTCTTACTCTACGGTCGAGGTCAGGGTTGCCTTGTGGCAAAATCGATTTTATTTAGCAATTTCCTTTTACTTTTGAAGTAAGCACTTACTTATTCTTATAACTGACCAAGATATTTCGACAAGTTAATTTTTTTAGTTCAATTCATAAATTTATTTACTTATATTTGTTTCTTCACACCCCTAACGCATATAATAAATAATTGTAGAAGATTCCATAAAAACTAATAAAAAGAAGATAAGTAAATATTTATCTACGAGTGTAACTACTTACACTAACAGCAGATATCCATACAACGGATAAATCTATCCACAACACACCCATAGCTAATCGACCATTTTTTATCTCTATTTAGATTAATGAACAAACCAATCTCTTCACCTAAATATTTATTTAACAGTAAGTACTTACATTACCAGCAGTTATCCATTGCAGCACTAGGGATAATCCTATCCACCACACACCCATAGTTAACCGTACCGTAACCATAGTTAACCACCTTTTATCACTATTTAGTACAATGCTCAAACCAATCTGAATGATTCTCTCTTCGTCTGAATGAGTAAATAAATAAATCTGTACGCTATAGGTACGGTCGTCAACACACTTTCACACGATAGCTCACGTGCTATTAAATGTATTATGTATTCTACCAGTGTTGCTTCCAACACTTCTCAGACTAGACTGGCCGATCCAAGGTCTGCCCCCTAAGTGCGGTGTTTAAGCTACTGGAAACTATTGCCAATAGTATTGTAGCTTAGTAATTACATATTTTACCTTATATTGCCACTGATAGCAGTGGCTATTACCATTGAGAGTAGCGACAGTTGTCAGTAGCACAAACATCGGATTAGGGGGGCTGTAAACTAGTGCGTTTGTAGATGGCAGAAAAACAGATTAATTTTGTTATATGGTTACCCGGGTTAATCTGAGACAATAAAATATTAATCCGGGATAAAAAGTGTCCTATGTGTTAATCCAAAGCCTAACCTATTTTCATACTAAATCTTATCACAATCGGTCCAACCGTAGGAGCGTGAACAGTGTAACATAAATTTTTGAAGTTATTTGCGTATCCCACGGGAACCATAATAGTTATCGGGATGAAAAATAACCTATGTGTTAATCCAAAGTCTAACGTATTTTCACAACGAATTTCACCAAAATCAGTTCGGTCGTTTGAGCGTGAAGAAATAACAAACATACACACACTTATAAATTTTCGCATTTATAATATTAGCAGAAAAGATTCGGTCTAAAACAGTACTCAGAAAAGCTTTGTTTTAATTTAGTGATGGTATACTCGTATAATGAATGTAGTCTGTATGTCCTACGTTGCATAACTTGTTTTTAGTTGTGAAATCGTTTCTCTGCGCTACTTTTACACTGCCTTGAAACGTAGCCAGTTGTATACCTGTATACTAAGATTACCTACCTGTCTATGTAATCGTAGCCTGTATAGTAAATTCTTTACTACAGATATAGAAGGTTTTTCTCCACCTCCCCCTGATATTTTACTGACCAAATTACCTTAAAACAGTTAAAGATACTCAGTCAAATTAACCGTTAGGACCTGTTTGTTTCAGTTGGCTCCATTTTAACTGCACAAAACTGTTTATATCAATGAATTGTCGGTGCATATTACCGATTTTTTTTTGTGTACCTTCTTAAGATAATATTAAAATATTTAAAGAAATATTGTATGAATAATCTTTAAGACTTATGTATGTAATGGGTGCATAAGACATATCTTATCTAAGTGAAAGCAAACGAAGTTCCATTGGAGCCTTATTCTTGTTTAATTTGCTCTGAGACATACAACAGGCGTTATCAACATCTATGACTTTGTACAAGTACCTGTAGTGCATTTAAATGTGAGCGCTACCGTGGGTTGGATTGCACGTGTTACTAGTCAGTTATTAGTCTTAGTACAAGCAGTCATTAAGCCAAGTCAGAGGCCCTAAGGCGGCTTTAAACCTCTCGACACCAGAGCTTGGCCACTTAGTTCATATGAAGAAGAAAGAAGTGCCCAAAAGGCCATAAGTTCGGTCGTGTATGGAATATTGTTCGCACCTTTGGGATGGATCTGCTTAATACTTGCTTCAGGCGTTGGAGGCAATTGAGAAGAAGGCCAAGAAAGTTATAGGTAATGACTCCCTGTGCAGTGCGAAACTTCAAAGTTTGGAGCACCGCCGCATGGTTGCGAGTCTGTCGGTATTCTACCGGTTGCATTTTGGTGTGTGTGCGTCGAAATTACATGACTTAATTCCCCCGGCCCCTTTCCATTACCGAACGTGCAGGGAGACTGCTAGGAGACACCGTTATACAGTGGAAATGCCAAAAATGCGTACTAAGCGATTTGCTTCCACGTTTATAGTACGGACGGCCAAACTGTGGAACTCCTTGACGGAATCTCTGTTCCCACTGAACTACAACCTAACTGTCTTCAAGGCGAGAGTGAACCGGTTTCTTCTAGGCAAGCGCGTTTCATCTTAGACTACAATATCACTTAACATCAGGTGAGTTGTGGTCAAGCGCAAGCTTATTAGGAGTAAAAAAAAAAGGCATTCCAGCAATTTTCTTAGACAAATAAAGTATTTCCTCGTCCCTTGTCCCAGGCGTGGGCGCTGCTGGAGCTGGCCGGGTACAGCGTGCTGGTGTCGCTTGCACCTCTCGCCGGCGCGGGCAAGGTGTCCGCACACAAGCACGCGCTCTTCATCACGGCGGCCGTGGTCAGCGGGACGCAGCTCCTCTGCTCGCTGTTGCTGGTTCTAGCTGCATACAAGGTTAGTTTCATCATTATCATCAACCTCCTTCTCCTCCCTTCTCGTCTCCTTCTCCTCTCCTCTCCTTCTCATCACCTTCTTAGCTCCTTCTCCTCTGCTTCACATACCCTTCTCTTCTTCTTATCCTCTCCTTCTCCTCTCCTTCACCCTCCTTCTCCTCTCCTTCTCCTCTCCTTCACCCTCCTTCTCCTCTCCTTCGCCTCTCCTTCTCGTCACTTTCTCCCTTCCTTTTCCCATCTTTCTCCCATCATTCTCCTCTCCTCAACCTCATCTCCTCTTCCTCTCCTCCTCCTTCCTTCCTCCTTATCCTCCCGATCATGTAATCATAATGAAACAATCATTAGACTTTGATACTGTACTTAACATACTTACCCCACGTGCATTCCCGTGTCTGCAGAAGCTGCCCTTCCTTACCCTCCCGTGGACGATAGTGACCGGCATCCTGACGGCTGTGGTGTTCACCATCTGCCTCACCGGCATCAGCCTCATCCTGCAGGACTCCGGCCAGACCCTCGAGCTGGAGATCATCGTTATTGCTGTACATCTTCTGAGGGCTTGTGAGTATAACCTCATTGTTCGTAGTGTGTGTTTTTAGGGTTGCGTACCTAAAGGTAGGAACCTATTGCTAAGCCTCCGCTGTCTGTTTGTCTGTCTGTCTGTCACCAGCCTGTATCTCAGAAATTATTAAGCGGGGCCCCCAGGCAAAAATATTTTTTGCCATTTACTTAAGATAATGGTACGGAACCCTTCATGCGCGAGCCTGACATGCAATTCACCATTTTTTTATTATTATTCACGGCTAAGCATTTGGCTAGCAGGGCGCGTAACCACACGAGCGAGCAAAACTGCCTAAGGTGGAGAATGTCTAGTCTGGAATTATTGGCTCTCAAAGAGGCTGCCAGGACACAATGTTAGGAGCTTGGCGACATATTAGTAGATGTAGTAGTTAGCTTAGTTATTCTATCACCATATGGTTTCCTTCTTTAAAAGTTCCCTTGTTGCAGGTATATCAGTGTATTGCATCGTAGTGGTCCACAGCAGACACAAGCAGATAATGAACGAAGAAGACGAGGAGCAGTTCCAGCGCTCAGCAAGGCTGTACCAAGCAGTCAAGACCGATGATCACGGCTTCTAGCGCTGTCTCTGTCACACGTACGGGAATCATTATGAGCGTGAGCGAGAGACGATGCTGCACCGGAAAGAAAACATTGATTGACTTCAGAAGGAGTAGACTAGATGATGTTCACATTAATACAGGATTAAATCAGCAAAATTATGTGATAATTTAAGAATCTAAGCTTCATAACAATGTTAATCATAAAGAGTATCAAACGATAATGAGTATGAACAAAGATCGGAATACTAGAGAGGATTGCTGATTTTCATACCTTAAAGCGTGGCGCGGAAGTTTGCCATAATAACAGATGAAACCTAGATTTTAAATTCGTAACGCGAAGTGCTAGTATTAGTCGCATAGTGATACATATAATGATAGTAAATTGCGAGACCCGAGTGAAGTCGTTTCATGAAAATAAGAATAGATGGCGCTAATGTTTATCGAACGATAAACGTAATACGATTTTCAACAAGAGGTTGAGTGTCTGTTATATTTATTAGTCTATGGTATGAGTATCTATTTAAGTTAATAGCGCTAATTGTCGTACACATGGATTTATTTATTCTATAGCCTTGCGTACCTATATATTATTCTTCCTAGAGAATAAGGAAAATGAATGATGATAGATTTTAAAGTACCTTGTCTTCTTCGTATTGTGATAAGTAGTCAAGCTCTAATTTCGAGAGTTTTAAATTAAATTACGAGTAGGTAGTATGATTTCATATTAGGCAATGATGTTATAATATATAGCTCAATGATATTAGGTATGTATTTATTACTCAATCCTACAAAATCTATGCACTAAACGTAAAATATGTATAAATATGTAATATATCAGTTGTATTAGTAACCATAATACAACTAGAAAAGGCGCTAACCAGCCGTGTGTGAAAAACAAACTAGATTTTTTACTTAGTACAAAATAAAATATAACACTCGTACCTAGCATATCGTTTTATTTATCCATGTAACTTGACTTGTCATTTCTAGATACGTAAATCTAGGCAGTAAAAATTGAATAACGTTCCTCAAGCAAGGAGTACAGTGGTACCTAACTAGCTAGTAATGTCGCTAGGCTAGCTCTAGCCACTTATTAGTACTTTGACTTTGACCTAGGTTTTTATAGTCACGAAGCTAACTTTTATGATTCTGCTATGAATCTCGCAGAAGAAAAATTGCGTGAATCGAAACGTTGCAACGCCGCGTCGTCCTATTTACGCTGAGTATTTACGTCTTATCATGCAAAAAAATCCGCGCGTCATATAGATGTTGCCATGCTATTTCACAATGTTCTTCTTTGGCTATATAGATAAATCTGATTTAGATGTATGTAGTCCATTATGTTTCTCTGTACCCATATCATTTATAATTTTCAATCCATTACTGACCTTATTTTCAATTGTCTGATGAATAACACGAGCTTTCTTTGTACTATTTTTACCAATTGAAATAAGAAAACAAAAAAAAAAAAATAAGATATATTAATACATAATAAAAAATAACTTTAATATTCTAATTTTTGGGGCTGTTAATTTTTGAGATGTTACATCATTGCATCTTGCATAATAATTATGGATAGCATTTTGCTGTTAATTAGCTATTTCAGCGTTTGCATTTGTGGCACTATTAGTCTCCCTGCTCCCGCCCGTCGCCCGCTAGCGCCCGCGGTAGCCAGCGATTAGAGAAAGTCAATTTAATTAATTTTGTTCCAAAGAAAATAGTGAAGACTTTGCAGTAAAAGTATACAATAGAATCCGTGGCCTGAAATACTAGTATAACTGCAATACCTATAAATCGTGAAATCCATCTGTGATCAATCTGTGCCAAGCCGTTTCGAAGTAAACAAAACTCACTTGTGGCGAATTTTTGGGGCGTATTTTCCAGAATTAAATAACATTAATTGGTAAGTGTAATTCTACACTTTTAAGAAAATTATTTGATAATTAACTAGGTATATTTTCATAACGCAGAGTCTGGAAATCTGTTTTACAATGTTTGTTCTCAGACGATTGTCAAATGTTTTTATCAGTGAGATAAATCGCTCAATTTAGATTTTAGTGTATCAAGGCCATTAACAAAGTGGTCGTTATAGGTATTGTTACCTACTCTACAACAGTGGTTTTTGCTATTGGTTTGCTAATTATTTTGTTCAGACTGCGATAAATGTATGGATCTAGCTGTTTGATTAAATTTTTGTGTAAAGATCTGCAAAGTTGAAGGCACTCTACAAAAGCTTACAATAAACATGTACCTCTGAGCAATAATCTAAATTGATTTCTAGTTTTGCAAAATCTACAGTAATAACAACTACCCAGTTAGGTACAGTCTGAGGTTATTTCATATGTCAGAGTTGTTTGCTATTTCATTGATAAATAAGATAAATCATTGTAATTATAATATTATTATCTGATTAAAATCTTGATGCATAATATTGCTATATGTCTAGCATAGTGTACACACATATATTGATTGTTGTTTAATTCTTCTTCTAATGAGCTATTTCTTAATAAGAAAAAAAAATGCTAGACCACTTTAAGATAAAAAAAACATTATTTGGTCTAGATTATTGGTTGTTAATCTTTGAAACTATAGACAACCTAACAGGCAGATGCATGTGCCGATCATAATTTAAGCCGCAGTCTAAAGAAATTTAAACTGACTCCTAAAGACATACCATAATTATTGAACCTAAATATAGAAGCCATTTTGTTGAGTTGCTTGCATGTGACTTGAATATTAAAGATCTACTATAACCTAAACACAATGCTGTTATAATACCAAGCATTTTCTGGTGCATGTAACAGATTGTCCCGGCAGCCTCTTTGATAGCTAGTAAATCCAGACAACCTTTGACTCAAATGTCTGTATTATATGTTTTGTAGTGTTCCATACCTAAAAGGTAAAAACGAGACCCTATTACTAAGCCATCGCTGTCTGTTTATCTGACTGTCACAAGACTATATCTCATACATCATAAATGCTCTAACCCTCAACTTTGGTTCGTATATTGAGTCGAAAGCTCAATTAGCAGCCAAAAAGCTGGGCGTTCTCTCAAAGGTGTGACGGTACTTCACACCGGAACAGCTGCTGACTCTGTATCAGGTTCAAGTTGGGTCGTGTATGGAGTATTGTTCGCACCTTTGGGATGGCTCTGCTAAGTATCAGCTTCAGGCGCTTGCTTATCCATCATTAAAAAAAATTAGAAGTTAGAGGGAGGGGGAGTTCAGAGGGGATCAAATCATATATCAACCTGTATATGAAAACATTGTAAACTGTTCAGATAAGGCATCTTAATATTTTCGCGTAGAAAACGGTCACACTTACTTATTACTGTATATGAAAACCTGTCTTTGTACCTTTCCATGTCTGCAATGAAATAAAATAAACCTAACAAAAGGACTAGAAAATAAATATTCTATTTTAATTAATGCAATAATATTTATTACAGAAAATACATGAACAAAAGACAGGATTATAATGTCTTAAACCTTTTCTATATCTGTCACAAGGGTGACATTTTATTAAAACCCTGTATAAAATAAAATAAATGATTTAAAAAAAACCTTTTCTGTAAAAGTAGGCATGTTTGCTGCATCACCGATATTTACTGGGTAACTTAGATTATGTTCTACAAAATGATTAACACACAATTAGGTAATTAAAATTTGAATCACTTGTATAGGTATGAGGGGTCAAGTGTTGTTTGAGATATGAGGTTAGGAAGTTTTGCCCCATTGTTTGGGGAAAAAGAAAACCGTATTTGTGTCGTACCTAGTTGATAATGATGTTGATAGTTGAAGCTAATTGAGCTTCAATTATAAACATCATTAGATGCCTAATAGGCAGCTCGAAAACTTTCGACACAAAAGTTTGGCCACTCAGTTGTTATTAATAAGTAGGCTATAGGTACTAGTATTTTCCAGTTACATATCTAGGATGGTTTTTTTGTTATTTCTTACAGCTAGGCATTTGACCAGCAGGGCCGTAGCCACACGAGTTAGCGACGCTGGAAAGAGGTGGAGCATGCCTAGTCTAAAAATAACTGACTCCCAATGACGCTGCTGCAACACACTGTTATGTGCTTGATGACAGAATTTTCTCAGGAGTGCTTGCTAGCCAGGCGAGCTCTAGAAGATGCTCTACCACCGTGCTATATGTTGATGTGCAGGCTCCTTTCCGCAACTAGAAGTCCTCCGGCTTCGACCACTTTGCTATGGTTTCCTCACGATTTTCTTTACCGAAATCTCTAGGTCATTGGCGGGGATCGAACCTGAAGCGGCTTCACGATCAACTGACCTGACTGATCTTTTCAAATATTTCTGTAGGTTGTGTTCCAGCAGCCTTATTGGAAACCAGTTATTTCCGGACTAGTTTCAAAAATACAGTGTAAATTCTATATACCGACACGGAAGGGAACTGTGCATTTTATGGCGTTAAAGAGAGTGGTCGTTAAATGGACAGAATGTATCATTGGATGTAATACAAGCTAAACCAACTAAAGCCAAATGATACCAATGCTTTAGAGTTTCTCATTAAATCTAGTGACGTTACATGGAGTTTACACATACATGTACTAGTAGAATGTACGATTATGTGGAATCAAAATACGGCGCGCAATTAGAATCACCTTGAAACAAGAGGCATGTCTGGGATGCCATATTGGCATTCATTAGGCCGTTTATGTCCACTATAAATCTAGTCACCAAGCTAGCGAGCTAAGTGTTTGTTACTAGCATTTATTAGTCAGGTTTGCTTTTCGTTCATTTGTCTGTGAGTATGTATGTTTGTGTGGTTGGTAATAGCTTAGAGAGTGTACCTTAAAAACAATCTTTGCTTTAAGGTGATATTAAAAAAAACTGATTCAAGAAATTTAATTTTTGATTTTTCGAACTAGTTTTATTTCTAATTTACAAGTCTGATTGGTACCAAAATAAGTATATAAATATTCTTAGAGTGACTTTCTAGACGGCCGTTTTCTATACTTTTTACCATTTACTATTTATAGCGAAAAAATGGTAAAATCAAGATTTTGCCATTATCTTTGCCTTAACATATATATACATATATAGTTTCTACTACATATTTTATAGTTTGTTTGTCATCGATTTTGAAATAGGGAGGTGATCCTCCCTCTATACATACTAAACCATTTACCTATATATACTAAACCAGTTATAGATTGTATTATGGTTGCTTACAGAAATTATATACTACATATACATACATATAAATACTTTATATCGGTACATATTGCATCTGTGTATTCAATATCTAATTTCTAATATATAAAATGTCCATGTCACTATGTTAGTTACCGTACCGAAACGGCTTGACCGATTTTTACCAAATTTTCTATTCAGTAGGTCTGAGAATCGGCTACTATCTATTTTCCATATCCTTTTTTTATTTAATAGAACTATTTTAAAGGCAAAACAATGTTTGCCGGGTCAGCTAGTACCTATATAATATATTCCGACAGGCAACAAATTTAGTTCACCACAAAGTTGTGATCACAGAGATCTGTATCTAATGTTGATTGAGCATACACAACATTTTTGGGGGTTTGAGGTCATGAGGTTACTCTATGTAAACAAGTTTCCGAGAAATTGTGGTAGCTAGGTAGGTATCATATAATATGTTCATCTAACTATCTTGAGTGTTGTTTGCTTAAGTTGTTTGTATTCAGTTGCTGTTTATTGTTTATACCGTTTTGGTTTAATAATATTATTTATCAGTCTACCAATGTTTTTGATTTTCGAGGAATTCATGTATTTGTCAGACAAGAAAAATAATTATGTCTATATGTGCTTAGCTTTAAACACAAATATACATATATTTAAATAGACATATATTTCAAATAATATTTTTTTTTCTTTTTAATAACAATTTATTATAGAACTATTGGAAGCTTTGAGATTGGTAGCTTTAAACACAAATAGAGTACAGTAGATATCCGACATAAAGGTTGAAGTGGATCGCTATACCTGGATGTCGTTAAAAGCAAAGTTAAACTTATTAATGCTTAGTATTACTATTGCAATTTTTACCTGACATTGCTTATTTAATTTTTATTGTGATGTTTCTTAATATTTTTTTACTTACATATATGTTTTAAGTTTATTAATTATTGTAATTGGTGTTAACCGTAATATTTAATTAATAATAATTAAAGAATTATTAAAAAAATTACAACACATAAAATATTGCCATGTTACCATATAATGTATATTTAATTCCGATACTTACGGGAACACGCTATTCCTACCTTGCTAATAACTTCAAGCAAAAGGCTAGCATAGTTGGTGACCATCTATACTCGTAGATGTAAACATAAGATAAACTGTCGTTTTTTCCTCATCTACATGTTATTCTACGTATTGGGTATTTCTTATCTAAAAAATATATACATTAAATTATCAACAGTAGGTATTTCTGTTGTAAAAACCTTAGCATGAGTCATATAACTTAATATCTATACATAACATGTATGTTATTTCGGTTGTAGGGGTCAACAGAACTATTTGTATCAGTACAGAATCCAAGATAAAGGAGCCAGGAATATAAAAAAGAATAGCTATTATAAGTTGGTTAGTTGAATGACATCGGCAAGATCTTGAATTTACAGTTTTATCGTTATAAATTATAAACGGTTACAGTTATTGAAAAAATAAATTCTAAACGTTAAAACTTTCGTAAGGCATATTTGAATAATGTTTGTATAACCGGCTATCACTTACCTACGTTTATTTTGTCGGTATTAGCCCGACATATTAGTATTAGTATATTAGTTCCTGCCCTTGAGAATGGCACACTGATTGTTCTGAAACATGTCGGGCTAATACCGACAAAATAAACGTAAGTGATAGCCGGTTACACAAACATTATTTAAATTCTAAACGGTCTAAAAAAACTATAACAATATGAACATACTTATTTTGGTACGTATCAGACTTAGCGTGTCATGTTAGCACTTTATGTGTCTGGTCACTCTTCTTCATACGAGCTAAGTGGCCAAGCTCTGGGGTCTGCATACTGCCCAAGGCCCTTTAACTTGGCTTAAAGACTGCTTGGCTTGAAGACAGCCGAGACATACCTATAAAGTGTCATCCGCCAACCCGCACTTGGCCAGCGTTGGATTATGGCCTATATCTCTCTCCTCGTGAGAGAAGGCCCCGAGTCTCAGCAGTGGGAACGTATTTGGGCTGCTAATGCTATGGGCTAACCAGCCGTGTGTAAAAAAATAAAAGTAATCTGAGAGGATAATGGATATCCGGCGCGCCGGATGGATGCGTCCTTGATAAGTTCACTATCCGCTAACTAGCGGGACTTGCCCGCCTGCTCCAAGTTATAAGATCCCGGTACACTAGCAGAGTCTAATTTGTTTCATTTGTTTAATGACGGTGTTTGGATGGGTGATCATGCACAAGACTGTCGTTTTTAAATGGCATTTTCATCTGGGCGCTACCGTGGTTCGGATGACACGTTAAATTGAAAACATTTCTTCGTCGTACGTGCTAAGCTCGGGTGTCCAGTTCTCAAGCCGCCCGAAGGCCTATGATTTGGCTTCTTGTACTGAGACTAACAGCCGGGACGTGTCATCCGTCAATGCCACTTTTTAAAAGAAAGTCTTGTGCATGGTTTCCCTTCCGAAGACTGTCCGCATCGTCCGTTGCTTAACCTCGCTGATCGTGTCAAATCACCGAAGCTAACCGAGCTAATAATACCTACTAATGGCTTCACACACACAAAATCACTATAACATTGTGTAAACCAATTTGTAACTAAGGTATATTTAATAGTAAATGAAATTTGAATTTGAATTGAATATTCATTAATATCATTTTTTTATATGACTTGGAATTTAGATTATCACAGAAAAAATCCGAATCGCCTTTCGCTTATAACTTGTGTATCGATTTGAAAGTATAATTGTGGACTAGTTATAACTAGTCTAGTCGGGCGAGCCTAGAATTACGTTTACAAAAAACCATTGCAGAGTTTAGATCCAGTTTGTTTTTTTTTATTTCAATTTGGCTTGACAAGGGCCCGTCATTTAGCTTCATCACTTGTGGTTCGAAGTTGGTACACGATGGAGCTCAAAAATAATCTGTAAGTTTGTAGATAGATTCATTTGAAAAGCTGCCAATATTTATTCTAATAATTTCTGAATACGCGAGTGCAACCTTGTGCGTAGTTTTGGCTTCATCGATGTACATTGTACATACATAAGAGTCCGAGTGCGGAATTTGTCGAACAAAATATGGTATAACTAAAGTCAGCAAAATATACTCGTACATTTGTGAGTTTATTTCCACTCACTTGCATAACCAAATGGGTGCAAGGGAAAGTAACTTTCAAATGTTTTCTTTAGTTATATCAAATTGTAATGCGAAAACCCTTCAAATGACGGCGCCTCTGAGTTGTCGATACTAGTATTCGACAAGCTCGAGACTTCACTGATTCTAGGCTTTTTGTCTAGATGAGACATTGTGGTCTCAGTGCATCTAAAGCCAAGACTCGTGCTTTGTATACGTGGTGATCTACGTATGTGTTTTTTGTTAGTTTATTCGTCCTACAAGAGGCCGACCGAAGAAGAGATGGACGGAGTGTGTGAATGAGAACATGAGAGAGAAAGGAGTGAGTGTAGAGACGACGGCTGATAAAGGAGTGTGGAAGAGAAAAATTTGCTGTTCCGACCCCACCTAGTGGGATAAGGCAAGGAAGAAGAAGAAGGTTCGTCCTAGTCCCCAGATTTATTTTTGAGGATCTTGTTCTACTCTCTCTTTTATCAGTCTATCACAACAGTAAAAGATGAAAGTTAAAGTACATCGATAAGTTGTGTACAAGATTAGCTATCAAAATAAATAAATAAGTGTGTGCGACGAGATCCGTTCTTGGAAGTCGGGATAGGTTATATGTACGCCGCGATTAATCTACTTGTAGATTAATCAATGTATGATGTAATATCGAGAGCATTTTCTATTTGCACTTCTCCGGCTGCCGCTAGCTGTACTCGAGTGTGGCCTTCGTGACCTTTAAACTCAATACGAAAAAGAGCCGGCTATTTGTACGCATTGAAATCATAGAACTTTACTAACCTTATAACATTGCGTTATACTAGGCACGTCAAATTTAAATATACATAATTATATTCATCAACAATTAATCAATTAATTAGTCAATCGTACAATGTCATAATAACTAATATAATTAGTCATACAATGTCATAATATGTAATATAATTAGTCGTACAATGTCATAATAATAAAATAGAAAATAACAACACATTTACGAGGGCCAAACTATAAGTTTTTAGAACCGGCCACTTAAAAGCATTATATTCAAAAAAATAAGTTTAAATTTTGAAAATAGAACTCTTTCCCAATATTATTGAGTATATATTTCATTCATTTGTTTTACGATTTGGCGGCAAATTGAAAATAGTCTGTGCACGTTAGAATGAATTTAAGCCGAGAAAATTTTCGTGCAATGATTTTTATGACTTTCGGTGTCATTTAAGTCAACAAGAAAGTTATTATAGACTTCGATTGGCCTTTCACGATGAAGCCCCATCTCGTGCGACAGTTTATAACTGGTTTAATGAATTCAAACGTGGTCGCACTAATCTCACCGATGATTTGTGTGAGGGACGGCCTTCTACAGCGACGACTAAAGATAACATCAGTGTTGTGCGGCGTATGATAGAGACTGACAAAAGAGTGACCTATCAGCAGATTAGGACAAGTCTAGGCATAGGTATGAGTCAAGTGCACAAAATCTTCCATGAACATTTAGCGGTCAGGAGGCTTTGTGCCCGCTGGATACCGCATAATTTGACCGAAGCTCAAAAACTCCGCCGTGTTGATTGGTGCCGAGAAATTATCCAAAAATTTAACAGAGGTGACTCAAATGCTGTGTTCGAGTGACAAAAGCTGGATTTACTGTTATGATCCGGAAACCAAAAGACAGTCTGCTCAGTGGGTGATTCCTTCCGAGGAGTTGCCAACTAAAGTGAAGAGAGGGCGAAGTGTTGGAAAAAAGATGATGGCCTCGTTCTTCGGAAGGACAAGTCATTACGTGACAATTGTCTTAGAGGATCATAAAACGGTTAATGCAGAGTGGTACACTAACAATTGTTAGCCACTTGTTTTGGAAAAAGTTCGAGAGAAACGACCTCGCAGCAGGATCCTCCTTCATCACGACAATGCCCCGTCGCACACCGCCAGGCAAACAATGAACTATTTGGCGACCTGAGACGTGGAATTACTGGGTCACCCGCCGTATAGCCCCGACCTTGCACCCTGCGATTTTTATTTATTCCCGAAAATAAAATAAAAACTTCGAGGAAAACGTTTTATGGACGCCGAGGAAGCAGTGGCTGCGTTTCAAAACGCCGTCGAAGAGACCCCTAAGGCTGAGTGGGCAAGGTGCTTTTCTCAATGCTTCTATCGAATGCAGAGATGTATTGATGTAAATGGACGCTATTTTGAAAAGTTATAATAAAACTAATAACTTGCTAGAATGCTTAGTTTTTGATTTTCTAAGAACTTTCAGTTTGACCCTCGTATATGTACATAATTCATGTCACTTTACAGTGTATTCTTGTACGGTCGATTCAGATTCATTTCTTATACATACTTTCTGTACTACACGTATTTTCCTCTTATCACTTCTTCACTTCTGACTTCCCCACTTTCACCTTAAGTATGTATAAGAAATAAATCTGAATCATTTACACTTTTAAGTCATTTACACTTTCGATCTTTAACCTTTAACAAATGGTTGTACCATTTGTTACATTCTTCATGCTAAAATTCTTTTGCTTCGTCTAGGAAATTTGGTATAGAGATAGGTTACAGTTTGGATTACCACATGTCATGTCGCAAGGTAGTAAATAATACAGAGGTGGTCGTCACATACCAATTAGCATAAAAATATATATAACTATATGTAGATCTGCTTCTTTTTATCAAAGGAAAGACGGTGAAATGTGTATATTTGTACATTGATAAAATAGTCGCTCATAACGGTAATGGTTACTCGTTTTCATGATTTCATTATCATGGCCTTTAGTCGCTACGCAAAATGCAAAGTATTAATGGCTACATCGTTTAAAACGATGTAGCCATTAATGTGCGATTTAGCCATAAAACGATGTGATCACCGAAGTTAAGCAACGGTCGATTTGAGCATATAATAGTGACCATGCAAAATAAAAGTGACATTATCGTTGCCAACCGTCGTTCGAAAGGTTGGTTAAATTGTAGGTTCCAGCTATAATTTTTTGTACAAGAAGTCGTCATTTTAGAGACTATTTGGCGGCTTGAAAACTCTACACCAGAGCCTGGCCACTTAACACAATCAACGATTAAGAATATTACGTTCGGGTGCTTATTATTTAGTAATGTACGACATCACCCCGAATGAAGTTATTTCTAGTTAGTACGAGTATAATTTATTTATTTTGTGCATAATAAATTATTCTTCTTTCTTTCTTAAGATTTCGGGGGTTTATGTTTATACCAATATTATAAAGAGGAAAAGTTTGATTTTTGGTTTGTTTGTTTGTTTGACGTGAATAGGATCCGTACCTACTGGACCGATTTGAAAAAATCTTTCGCCGTTGGGAAGCTACATTATCCCCGAGTTACATTTTATTTTGTTTCTATTTACAACTTGGATTATTTTATAGCCCGTGCGAAGCCGGGACTGGCTGCTAGTGTGTAATAACGATAATATTTAGATTTACTTAATATCGTTTATGTATTCCAGTCCGGTGGCCGAAGAAGCAGCGATGGGTCTCCCTCACATCACGTCCTTCTGCTGCTGCATGGGGCTCGAGATGGGCGCCAAGCTGATAGGGTTCCTGCACTTGGTGAGACCACGCCTCTACTAAATGTCTGTGTTTCCTGAGGCCTTCATAATATGGAGTTAATAAGGTCCTTCTAAGGTGATACACCTTAAACCACAGTAAACCTTAACATAAGGCAAGCTGCGGTCAAACTAAAAGTCTATTCAGTCTTAAAAAACATATATTGGTGGCGATTTAGCGGCACACACGACTAAACTAAATTTAAAGAAGCCCCGTCTCTTTTCATCTTAGGTGGCCAGAAAGAGACAGCACGTTCTGCACCATAGCCAAAACAACTAAAATTACGTCAAATGTAGAAAATATAGGCGATTTTAGAACGCACTCATTTGTATCACCTCTAAAACTGCCTGCACATTCGTTTCACTGTGGAGATACCTAAAATGCGCACTAAGCGTTTTGCCTCCACCTTCATTATACATACTGCCAAGGTGTGGAACTCTTTGCCAAATGCCCTGTTCCCCGAAAACTATAATCTTGCGGTTTTCAAAGCACGAGTGAACCGGTTTCTTCTGGGTAAGCGCGTTCCACCTTAGATCACAATATCGCTTACCATCAGGTGAATTCTAATCAAGCGCAAACCCATCTTAGTAAAAAAAAACATTTTTGACGTGATTTTAGTTGTTTTGTCTGTGGTGCAGACCGTCTCTTTCTGGCCACCTAAGATGAAAAGAGACGGGGCTTGATTAAATTTAGTTTAGTCGTGTGTGCCGCTGAATCGCCACCACTGTATTCTAGATATAAAAAAAATACTATTTTTAATGAACAGCTTTTTCGATTCGACGGAATCTTTGTTACCCGATTACCAAAAGACGCCTGGACTGAGTGGAGATTTTTTCGAGACTTCTTCTCTCGAGTTACTCTTCTGGTCGCGGCGTATTCGTCGGTAGCTTTTATTGTTGCCCCTCGCTCGATACGAAGTTAACCCATTAGTCGAGTTGTATCAACTAACAATACAGTGCCTCTAACTGATCAATAGGCTTACGTTTGACCGCAACTTGCCTGATATTAAGCTTGACTGTGGTTTAATGTAACACTCTTGCCTAGAAGGAACCTATTTACTCTAGATTTGAAAACCCCAAAATTGTACTTCTCGGGAAAAAGAGACTCAGGAAGAGAGTTCCAAAGCTTCGCAGTTCTCAAAATGAAGGTCGAAGCAAAACGCTCTGACTAATATCCTACCTATCCTAGAGGACGACCTCGTTGGCGTAATGGTTACCATGCCGGACTGGCAATCAGAAGGTTTCGGTTTCGATTCCCGGCACGGCCAACATATTTGTGCTAAACTAAATTTATTGGATGTTAGTCTGGGTGTTAAATATGTATCTACATTATATATGTATGTATGTATATGTAGTAGGTATATCAGTTGTGTTAGCAACCATAATACGAACTAGAAATGGTTCAGTATGGGGCTAACCAGCCGTGTGTGAATGTGTCCTAATAAAAAAAAAATATTATGGTACCATACCCCCAAATTGTATTTCTCGGGAAAAAGAGACTAAGGAAGAGAGTTCCAAAACTTCGCAGTTCTCACAATGAAGGTCGAAGCAAAACGCTCTGATCAATATGGTGGTGTTGATGTTTGCAGGTGGTATCGATAATCCTGATAATAGTATGCTCGGTGTTCGCGGTGGGTGCGAGCGGGTACGTGGGCACGGTGGCGGACGCCGACCACCTCTACACCACGTGGTACAAGCTGGCGGTCACCGTGGCCGTCGTCACCACCGTGCACGTCGTGCTCGCCGCCACGCTCATATACTCCGTCCTCAAGGTAACACACATATGTTCTGCTTTCGAGGTTATTAATACCTATGTATGTATATATTCCGCCTGCAAGGTATGCCATACATACATATACTCCGCTTCAAAATTATATGAGACATTTGAGCACGAATATGTAAAATTTGCACACTCATTCGCACACAGGCTTTCGCCTTTCTAATATTAGTAGGTTGTTTATCTATGCATCAATAGCAATAGAAAGTATGCGTAGAAAAGGTTGACATAAAAACACGTGGATGTCTTGTTTCACACAACGAGAGAGATACAACAAGAGGAGTGAATGAAAAAATAGTTGCTGGGCCACAACTATCCGGAGATAGTTCAGCGCGGGAATAAAAAGGACTCACCTCGATCTTTCCTTAAAGGCCCGGGAACGTATTCTAAGGGGGGGTTGGAGCGGATGAAGCGCGTGTGGCGTGTATAGTCAAGATGGTGGATGGGTCGTAGGGATGCACCCACCAGATATAGTGAAATGGATTTTAAATTTATCTATCGAGTTTTATAATATATGTAAAATGTATATATTTGTATTATGCTAGTCAAGCCCTTTAATTTGATACCCATATTGAGAGTTATTAAAAAATAAAAACACATTTACATTTTGTATTGTATGGGACCCCTTTAATATTTTTTTATTTTATATTTTTAGTATTTGTTGTCATAGCGGCACGGGAAATACATATCTTGTGTAAGTTTCAGCTTTCTAGCTATAACGGTTTCTGAGATACAGCCTGGAGACAGACAGACAGATAGAGGAGTCATAGTAATAGGGTCCCGTTCTTTAGGTACGGAAACCTAAAAAAAGTTGATGATGGTGTTCATCCCCCTGTCCCCTGGTTGCAGCGCGTGACAGCTGGTCTCCGGGTGTGGGTGTGCGTGATGAGCGTCCTGTACGTGGCCGCGCTGCTCTACATCGTGGTGGAGATGTGTCTGCACGGCCTCTCCGGCTCCGGCTCCGAGATCTTCCTCTCCTTCCTCGAGGGACTGCTCTTCTTTGGTGAGTGTCTCCTCAAGCTCCAAGAGTTTAATACTCTATAAGCCGTCATCTCCACATCCACTCTTTTCTGTTTCATATCCTCTTTCACACAGTTATTCATTTAGCATAACAGATAATAACATTAACTTATAGCTAATTAATCACTGTACCCTGTACATAGGGTGTAGCTACATCTCACATCATACAACTTAATCTATGTATTATTAGGTAGACATATTAATTTACTTATATCTAGTTAAAAATTCTAAAAATACTGAATACTAAAATAAATGTAAATCTGTACAATATATGGCCTATTTTATGCCATTTTCTAAAAAATCTGATATATTATAATAGCATTTGGCAGTGAGGTATGTCTTAAGCTGATTTTGGAAGTTAATGACTTTTGTCTGATTTTTATGCTCATATTCAGTTCATCCACGGCTTCTTAAGTCGACCACTACCTTCGCTACCTCTTGTAATTATATCCATACTTCTCCGAGTCACAAGCATCTTCTCTACACTTGAATTTTTTTTTACAATATTTGACAATATATCTTATGACTTCTTAAACTAGGGAAAGCTTGAATCTAAGTAATCCAGTAAATCCTGTTGACAATTTAAATTAAACTTAACCTCTAACAAGACAGTTTGATAACGTTACAAACTGGGAATTATTTAATAAATTTAAGTTTCCATACTTTACTAACATTCCACCTTTCACTTTCTTTGTCACATTTGTCCATTCTCGTTATTCCACACATTTTTTTGACATTATACCTGTGGCATAGATAAAGTATAATTTACTTTAATATACTTTGTCTCAGCCTGTAGGTATATTTGTATGGCTGCGAGAATTTGTGCCCAATCCCGGGGGTATAGCAGAGTTTAATCGTGCTATAATAACTCCTACGTTAAAGAACTTCTTTATAGCCTTAGGTTCTATTTAGATCTCTTATAGATCTGTTATAACTCTTATCCTTAGCGCCTAACATTAGTTGGTTATAATATAACAAACCAAGTGTTGATATATGTATGTATGTTGTGTATTCCAGCGGCTCTGGCATACAGCATCCTGTGCGTGAACAGCTACTACATGATGCTGCGCAGCGTCGAGGATATGGAGGGGCCCAACAAGACCAACTACTAGGCTCCCGGCATTCCATCATACAATACTACAGCGCCTGGCTAATGATACTACCAAACTAAAAGTAAACTACTACTAAAAGTACTAAAAGTGATAAGGTTTATATTCGGATTCAGATTTTTTAGTATATAGATAAGCAGGCCGCGTTATCTAATTACTATATTTGGACCAACACTACTTTGCGCTCTGCTAAGACACATTACAGGAATGAATTAATTTTTTTACTTGGATTATATATTAGCTATTTTTTCAATCATTTGGTCCTTATAGGACAAAACTAAATTCAAGATTTTTCCCGTGTCCAATGCCTAAAGTTTGGCTAGGGTAGTATAATCATTGAAATACTTTTGATAGTATATCATTGAAGAAATTGCCTCTTGTATATTCCACCAGTAAGATTTTATGTGACATGAAGTATAGTGGATTCAAACTCATTAATTCAATGTTCAAGTACGCTACAAAGACGCAACGTTTCTGTCTACAACATTGCCTTAGTGACTAAAGTTTTGTCTATTCTCTTAAAGTTACGTTCACGTAACGGCAAAATAACGCGCGTTAGGTAACCAAACTGAACAGAACGCGCGTTGAGTTTACAGTGACCTTCAATATTAAGGTCAATCATTTGGTATGGCAAATATACCATTTTTTTTTATATAGAAAGACATAAACGACACAATTAGGGCCAAAATAATTTTGTATTTGAATGAACAAAAATGTGTATCTTTTATAATGATCTATGTTTTACGATGCACAATCTTCCTAGTCTGTACTAGGTACTTAGTTAATTAATTATTGTGAAGTTTGGTGTCTATGTATCGTCACCTATATATGTTAAACATTTAAAAAATATACACTACCTACTTTGATAGTTTGGGACGCTTTCATATGCATTCAGAAACACGGATGATAGAAAAAGGATATTGTATGTAAGGATGCCACAACTGAAATGAAATAAACTGATGCGTCGATGCGCTGGTTCTTTTATACCTCAAGAATATAGATATGGCAATGTGTCTGTCTCCTCACACGACATCTCGATCGAGAAACAAAATATAGCCTATGTCACTCAGGGATAAGTGAAACTCAGGATGAAAGAATTTTTCAAATCGATCCAGTAGTTTCGCAGCCTATTCGCGTCAAACAAACAAAAATCAAACTTGGTATAGATTTTCAAGATTTTTTATCAAGAAATTATGTAAACATATGTTCTGTCGCTAGTAATAAAAAAAAATAGGATTAGCTGATTTGTTTTGCAATTTTCTAGAAGTTACCTGTACCTATATAAAATACTTATCATATTTGTTATTTTATCTCGTGAAAGCCTACCCGTACTATCAAAGGTAGGTTTCAATTTAGGTATAGGATAATGGTAGTACTTATAATTAATGTTTGTGATTGTGTAAGTGTTCAAAAAATGAATAAAAACAAAAACTATATACGATAAGAATATACTATAGATACTTACGTTGATAGTATATATTTTGCATTTAAAATGTAAAAGTGCCTGGAGCTTGACATTTGCGATCATCATCGCCATTTGACATTTTACAAAAATATTAAAAGCTTTTGTACTTACCTTAAGGTGGGCTTACACTAGACGAAAAAAAAATATGAGCAAGATTTATTCCTATATATTTTGGTGTAAACAAAAATTCGTTTTCAGTAATCGTTTATACTAATATATCAACTAATAGAAACTTACTAGATTACTTGCGCAGTAAATTCACGAAGATTTACTTCAGTAAAAACTGGGTATTACCTACAATTAACTAAACTAACTTGGAAATATTACGTATTTTGTAAAGTTAAGTATACTTTGCGCCCCTCAGAAAGGCTCGGATAGATCCTGTGTTGCGCCGCCAGACGGTTAGAAGTTTTATTAGAAACAACACAACTTTAAAATTATTTAAATCAGCCGAACGAATGTTCATGGCTCGCTAGAACACGAACATTAATTCCGGGAAGCGAACACGAACGAACATAATATATAGAGGCGTAAAGTTTGTGCGCTCCAGTGCTGTTTACATCAAACGAACGAGCATTCCTGCAATATTATATTAAGTCAATGCGAGTCAATATAAAAACAAGTCAGGAATGTTCTGTCTAAGTTTACTTAAATATAACTTTAACTTGACTCAGAGCGAAGAGAATATGCCAGAATATTCCTTGACTATAAGGTGTATATGAACCATAGACTGGTATAGTGTAAACCCACCTTTAGATATACGTTCTTCAATCTGTATACCTGTAATAGTCCCTATTGAAAATTAAGCTTTTGTAAGAATATATGTTATGTTAAATGTTTCATTTATTGATTGGAGTTTTTACGGCGTTAGGTTTGAAATAAACTCTAAATAAACTACTATACTTAGTCAGGTCATAAGTTCTGTCACACAATAAAAACTTTTGAATTTTCATTGCTGGCCACAAAAAAAAATATTGGATTCGAATTCCCAATTTTTCATGAAAATAAAAATATGTACTTTTTTAGAATTTTCCTCATTTTAAAATATGGAATGGACACTTAAAGAAGACCGTGTCGGGGTTATTGCATTGCATCGTTGCGGTTACGCGCCAAATCAGATTTTCGACTTACTGAAAAATTTGAATATAACCAAAAGATTCGTTTATCGTCCCATAAAATGATACATTGAAGACTCTAGTGTAGATGACAGATCAAGAAGTGGTCGACATCGCTCTGTTAGGACTCCAGCAGTGATAAAAGCTGTGAAGGCGCGAATTCAAAAAAATCCCATACGTAAGCAGAAACTGTTGGCCCTTCAGATGGGGCTAAGCAGGACCACGGTGAAAAGGGTGTTAAATGAAGACTTAGGGCTTAGGGCATATCGAAGAAAAACAGGACATCGTTTGGACGCTCATTTAATGGACCTGAGACTGAAGAGATGCCGCGCTTTGTTGAAGCGGTACGCAGGAAAAAAGCGTCGGGAAATTCTTTTTTCGGATGAAAAAATTTTCACCATTGAAGAGAGCTACAACAAACAAAATGATAAGGTGTACGCACACAGCAGTGGACAAGCGAGCGACCGTATTCCGCGTGTCCAACGGGGTAATTTTCCATTCTCGATCATGGTTTGGCTGGGAGTCTCTTATTGGGGCTTAACTGAGGTACATTTTTGTGAGAAAGGCGTAAAAACGAATGCAGTTGTGTATCAAAATACAGTCCTCAAAAACCTTGTGGAACCTGTTTCTCATACCATGTTTAATAACAGGCCCTGGGTATTCCAACAAGATTCTGCGCCAGCCCATAGAGCGAAAAGCACTCAAGACTGGTTGGCGGTGCGTGAAATTGCCTTCATCCGACACGAAGATTGGCCCTCCTCCAGTCCAGATTTGAGTCCGTTAGATTACAAGATATGGCAACACTTGGAGGAAAAGGCCTGCTCAAAGCCTCATCCTGATTTGGAGTCACTCAAGGCATCCTTGATTAAGGCAGCCGCCGATATTGACATGGACCTCGTTCGTGCCGCAATAGATGACTGGCCGCGCAGATTGAAGGCTTGTATTCATAATCACGGGGGTCATATTGAATAAATTTGATTACCATAAGAATCTATGTTTTATTAAGTTCATTTTGATATATAAATGGTTACATAAATATTAAACATGTCTAAATTATCTCATATAACACATGTGACAGAACTTATGACCTGACTAAGTATATAACGTATATAGTGATCTAAACATGTAATGGGTGCCTACCAAATTATGATGCCTGTAAACAGTGCCTCACAGATAATAAAAATATATGTAATCATTACAATATTTAATAATATTGTTATTTGTGTAAGTCCTCAAACACATGTTTCTAATATAAATCATGTATGTGTAAATCCTATTTTGAACAAAAATCTTAATACTTATGTAAAGTATATTATTGATATGAAGTACATAATTTTTAGCATATAATTATACACAAATGCTTCTTTTTATATGTCGAGAAATTTAATTATAAGATTTTATAATCGTTTATTGTTAGGAAATATTTTCCCAAAGTGCCATTGTCAGTGCTGCCCTCTATAACATCCTTATGTAACTAGTAGCGCTCTGCTGCTTAGTTCTACATGTTGCTCAGAGGTGGCGCTACCTGTCCTAAACTCAAATATTTCTATATTTTGTATTCTTTATTTATTTTAAATATGTTTTTATAACTTATTATACAAATCTTATAAATAGTTGTACGATCATATACAAACGTACATGTTACATATATGTAAGGAAATCGGTAAATATTGGTGAGCCGTCCTGTACCGCGGCCAGACAAAAATCAATTTTCAAACTTGTAACTACATATTCTATATTCTTTTTATTTATTTTATTTATTATATAATGGAATAACGATTAAAAGTTTATTAATGTGTTTATCCAAGGTCTAGCCTATCTCCATAAAAAAAAAAGTATCTCCATACGAAATTTTATCTATATCCCGCTGTTGTTTGCGGCTGAAAGTGTTATAAACATAAATACAGCACACTTACACACAAACATTCGCATTTATAATATTTGTAAGAATTAAGTTTTATTTTTATTATTTTCGTTGACGAATATTCACGTTTTATTTCTGTTACATATCTTGAAAAAGAAAATGATAATTGTTACAGTTAGATCTTTTACAATCAAAGTCCTTATACCTACAACAAGCCTTCAAATACCTCCCAGTAAGTTGTAGCATAGACAAAATTATTTTGTTTATGGTTGTAGTAAGTAACACCTATCAAATCTCAACCCATCACTGAAAACCGCATCAAAATCGGACTAGTACATAGTTTTGGAGATACATGACAATGTGAACCGGATTCTTCTGGGAGTTCTGCGTAATCGCGTTTCACATTAGATCGCTTACCATCAGGTGAATTGTAATCAAAGTGCCAGCCCATATAGTATAAAAAAAAATACGAAGTTGCTTTGCACTGACATACCAACAACCTTTTACCATAAAAGCATATTTCTCCGTTTCGTAGCGGTAAAAGAATTAAAACGCGGTTTAAATCTAACTAACATTTTAACCCGATAGGTATACATATATCTATACATCACTACATACACAAGTCTGATTTCCCGATCAGTAAGTAAACATATTGATCTAAGTACGAAACTTTATTCTCATACAAGGTGTTTCTTAAAGCTGCGGTAATATTTAATATTATTCATACATATTATCTTCTTCTTCTTATATCTTATCTTATATATATATATATATATATATATAAAATTTCCGTGTCACAGTGTTTGTTACCGTACTCCTCCGAAACGGCTTGACCGATTTTTTCCAAATTTTATATGCGTATTCAGTAGGTCTGAGAATCGGCTACTGCATATTTAGTTTTTTTTTTTTTTACTAAGACAAAACAACGTTTGCCGGGTCAGCTAGTAATAATATATGGAGTCATATATACCTAAATATTAATTCAAATATTTTTTACCGTACAAAAAGCATATATTATTTTTAATGGCAGCTCTAACGAGTCATAACTGACGCTTATCAAATCGCAAGCGTTTCTACATATTGGATATTCTTTATTTTCTTAGCTAAGCTATAGGGTTGAAACTCTTAATGTTTTCACTAAAGTTCAACTCGCGATTACTTGGAAATCTATAATGCTTAGAATACAGAAACCTTGTGAACTGAATACTAAATATATTCAGGTATGTGTAGTATATCACACCTTTCAGAAATGCCTTGTATATACTAGTAGATGTTAATAGTTAAGTATTTGGAAGCATTTTGTTTTGTGTGGCCGCTGTTGTTATTCAATAAATTGCTATTTGGCTTTGTTTTGGCCAAATTTTGTAAAAAAGTAAAGTTGTTTTATTTTTGTTAGATGTTATTAACGCTAGGAGGCTAAGAATACATGTAAACATATGTTACGCTTACTGCATAAGAAAAATATGGACTTCATTGGCGTAATGTTTGCGGACTGCCAACCAGACGACCCCTGATTCGATTCCCGGCACGGCCAATATTTTTGTGATAAACTAAATTTGTTGGCTGTCGGTCTGGGTGTTAAATATCGATAAAGTAGTAAAGTATTAAAGTATGTATATCAGTTGTGTTAGAAACCATAGTACAAACTGTAAATGGTTTAGTATGAGGCTAGCCAGCCGGGTCTGAAATGTATCCTAGTCTTTTTATATACATAATAGCGTTGAACAGTAGTCTCAGAACCGAGTCACATACATGTTCTCTCACTTGCATAACCTAATGAGTGAGAAAGAGGAAGCTAACTTTTAAATGTTTGCTTCATTGAATTTAGTTATGAAAAATATAAGGCAAGAGAAGATTATAAACTACCGTTGCGCCGTTCAGCGCAGCAATAGCTGAGAGTGGCGACAACTACTATTGGCTAAAACACGTGACTTGAGGGGAAGGTAGGTTACCTAAAAAATTGTGATGAAGAAAGAAAATCAAATTACTTTTTACAAGTTTTTTATTCATCATAATCTTAAATTATTACGACGAATTCCTCCGAGTGGCTTCGTTTATCTCAATAAATATATTACAACTCTATTCTTAAAGTAAGTGAAGTTAAGTACATACACATGTTTAGTTTTCACTTATGTTTATTAAGTACTGTTAATGTATCCCCGAATGCTTTGTTGGGTGAGTCGGATTTTATTGTAATACAAGCACAACACCAGTTATCTTAAAAAATAAATGCCTAAAAATGCATATTTCAGGTATGAATGAGTTTATGTTTGTTTACGTTAAAAACTATAGTTAAATATAGCGTTTATATAACTTTATATAAACGTTTCAAAGGAATGATTTCGATGTGTCAATTCGATCGAACAAGAACCAATATTTTGTTTCGTTGTAGAAGAGTAGAAACAGTTTTTAATACCTATATTGTTAGGTCATATTCAGTACTTGTGAAATAAACAAAAAACTTCTAGAATATGTAAATATTGAAACACCATAAACAAAGATATCTATTACCACTCATTAATTTATTTTATTAATTAGCCTCTTTGCGTTGTGTTGTTTTTATTCAAGTTACAAAGTAAGTAGGTATATTTGATTTAAAAATACAAACATCTAGGCCATTTCGATTACTTCGAACTATTCCTGCTTATATTTAGAGCCATTCATTTTCATATTAGAATCATATACAATTCATCTCCTATATCTAATTACATTTATAACAAAATCTCGTTTCGTGTACATACTAGTTCATTAAGTATAAGTAAATAATTATTTTCTAATACTAGGTATAACTTTAAACTGGGCCATAATACCTATGTGTGTAAATTAAGTCAGATTTTAGTCAAGTTAGTGTTTTATAAATTTAAATTTTCTTAGCATATAATAAACTAGATACGGAATACTGCCTGCGGAATGTTTTAGTTACTGACTTGATCACAGTCATTTGATACGTCTTATTTAACTTATAAATATGCGATTGGTTTCAGTATATCCATCTGAACATACAAATACATACATAACAAAAAAAACGTAGACAGTACCAAATGTCTGTGACTTAGTCACAAACAAAGAAATGCATCGCTTTCCATTCTGCGACCGGCCCCTGATTAGAAAAAGGCTGTAAGTTTTCCAAATTTTTGTTGACTTAATCTACACACACCAAAAATACATGTAGGTGCTCTGGGATCTTTATACAAATGTCTCTACACAACTCTACACAGATAAATACTTAACTAAGTGTATTGCACGAAAAATTTGATTTAAATACGTCAACAATTTACATAATTACACTTACAATAACTGTTTTAGTTTTAAACTAAGCACTGAAAAGCGTCAGCCAATAACAGACGCATGTTTCACCACGATTGTCCAATCACGAGGGCTTCCTTTTTCAAAATGTCCGTTTTGGTTGCTTGAGAACCCTTGGGTCTGACCGAAAACCTTGTCATCTTGACAAATTGACTTCAAATGAATAAGATGAATGAAATTATCGTGATAAATATTCAGCCAGAAGTTTGAAACATGTATAGATAGGTACTATCACAAACCTTGTCACAAATTGAATTCAAATGAATGAAATGATCGGGATAACTCCAAAATATTCAGCCTGAAGGCTGGAAAAATTACATACCTACCAACAGGTACTATTTTGATATTGGTTTTTTTATGTATGGGTCAAGAAGAACTTTACAAGATGCCAGTCAATGAAGTTTTATACTAAACCTGTCGCTATAGTAACAGAATCATACTTTATATATTATATACGGTATATGAGTGATTTCTTTTTTTTTCATCATATTACAACTAAGCTTTGACGAACAGGTTGCATTTAAAAACGATCCCACGGCTCTTATTGCAGGTGGAGCATCGGATAGGACATACTTATTCTGAAACTCATGAAATCATATCTAAAGTAGTCTGATAAAATAAATAAATCAGAATATAGTCACTTCTGAAGTAGCCTGGAATTCATGTAGTCACTTCTCAAGGACAAGGTTTTTAGCCAGCAGCCTACACATCCCAGGCGAGCAGGGCGAAGCCCTAGGGCTGTCAGTAGAGGTGCGCGGGGTGGTGATGCGGGGGCGGCTCGAGCGGCGGGGGCTCCGTGCCCACGTCGATGTCTCCGGGGGCGTCCTCGTCCGCGAGTGGGGGCGCGCTGGTCGGCGGCCGGGACAAACCTCGCACCTGGAATTGTCATTGTACAGATAAAATCATACATTAAAGAATAATAGGTACAAGTTACTGCACCGACGAAGACATAGTGTGTGATAGCATGAGAGAGAAAGGAGTGAGTGTAGAGATGACGGCTGATAGAGGTGAGTGGAAGAAGAAAGATTGCTGCCGAATCCACCTAATGGGCTAACGCAAGGAAGAAGTAGGCAGTAAAACTCTATACAAAGAAAGATATATAGTAGACGGGCTCAGTTTATCTTGATATCTAAAGACAACATAGTGAGACAAACAGTAAAATTTAATTTGTCATCAGATTAACCAAGTCGCAAAGATCAGTCAGTCAAGATTCTGCTCTCTACTGGATCGGTCTTTTCATAATCAGGCTGCGTTAATAGATAAGCATTTGAGTTTAGTTAGTTAGAATACTCGTTTAAAATCTTTTTAAAGGTATTTTTAAGTTCAGTTGTTACTTCGCTGTATTTTGGAACAAAACGGGATGGGACATTTTTGCTGTAACTAATAAGAGTGAATATATAATTTACCTGCAGCAGTATATTGTTAGACAGCAGCCTGGCCTGGTGCTCCTGAGCCTTGGCCCGCAGGCAGGCGATGCTGTTGTTCCGGAAGGCCTCCGGGTCCTCGTACGGCTCCCGACCCTCGGGCGACGCGCGCCCCTTCGCTGATGACGAGGCGGTCGTGCTGCTCGCGGGGGAACTCTGCGCCTGCGGAGCAAGGAAGAGAGGGGTAAATGTAAAAATTGGGTTTAAAAACTTTTAATGTTATTTATTCTTGATCCAAATTGAAGTTTTATTTGTTTCTCTGCATAATAAATAACGGCGTGGCGTCTCTGTCACCTGTAGTGTGACAGAGACGCCACAGAGACGATGTCATCTGCCGCTTCTAATCAAAGCGCTTGCTTGTTCTGAATCACGCAAACGGTATTTTCAACGTGCGCACGACTGCTTCTAGCTACAATGCATGACCTAGGGACGGCCGTCTCCGGACAAAACATCTGTCCGGAGGATATCCCTTTGCTAGATGGACGCAGACCGTCGTTGCTCCATAACGGTTACATGTAGGCATAGATGTGAATAAGTTCATTGAAAGAGACGTGATGATCTGTTTATGGTGGGCATTCAGCCTTAGCTTACATGACACCCCAGGCTATTCTAAAGTCTCCAGTCTCCGGTGCCTCTCCACTCTAAAGGTGGCCTTTTTTTTGACGAGGGGGAAATCTTCTTAGATCCCCAACTGCATTGGGGTGCAGCCGGGGTATGTGGGATTTTTACCCACTAAAACCCCCTCCACCCACAAAAGGTGGCCTACTCCTCACTCCAACCGGCTACCGCAGAGTCAGCTAGTTACGAGGGTCAAACTGAAAGTTCTTAGAAAATCAAAAACTAAGCATTCTAGCAAGTTATTAGTTTTATTATAACTTTTCAAAATAGCGTCCATTTACATCAAAACATCTCTGCATTCGATAGAACCATTGAGAAAAGCACCTTGCCCACTCGGCCTTAGGGGTCTCTTCGACGGCGTTTTGAAACGCAGCCACTGCTTCCTCGGCGTCCATAAAACGTTTTCCTCGAAGTTTTTCTTTTATTTTCGGGAATAAATAAAAATCGCAAAGTGCGAGGTCGGGGCTATACGGCGGGTGACCCAGTAATTCCACGTCTGAGGTCGCCAAATAGTTGATCGTTTGCCTGGCGGTGTGCGACGAGGCATTGTCGTGATGAAGGAGGATCCTGCTGCGAGCTCGTTTCTCTCGAACTTTTTCCAAAACAAGTGGCAAACAATTGTTAGTGTACCACTCTGCATTAACCGTTTTCTGATCCTCTAAGACAATTGTCACGTAATGACCTGTCCTTCCGAAGAACGAGGCCACCATCTTTTTTCCAACACTTCGCCCTCTCTTCAATTTAGTTGGCAACTCCTCGGAAGAAAACACCCACTGAGCAGACTGTCTTTTGGTTTCCGGATCATAACAGTAAATCCAGCTTTCGTCACCTGTTAGTGTGCCGAACGCAGCATTTGAGTCACCTCCGTTAAATTTTTGGATCATTTCTCGGCACCAATCAACACGGCGGAGTTTTTGAGCTTCGGTCAAATTATGCGGTACCCAGCGGGCACAAAGCTTCCTGACCGCTAAATGTTCATGGAGGATTTTGTGCACTTGACTCATACCTATGCCTAGACTTGTCCGAATCTGCTGATAGGTCACTCTTTTGTCAGTCTCTATCATACGCCGCACAACACTGATGTTATCTTCAGTCGTCGCTGTAGAAGGCCGTCCCTCACGCAAATCATCGGTGAGATTAGTGCGACCACGTTTGAATTCAATAAACCAGTTGTAAACTGTCGCACGAGATGGGGCTTCATCGTGAAAGGCCAATCGAAGTCTATCATAACTTTTT
Source organism: Mellilla xanthometata (assembly GCA_035578125.1). Classification (NCBI taxonomy): domain Eukaryota; kingdom Metazoa; phylum Arthropoda; class Insecta; order Lepidoptera; family Geometridae; genus Mellilla; species Mellilla xanthometata. Next base: position 14,568,361 of record JAPUBQ010000010.1, read on the forward strand.
TGTTGACTTAAATGACACCGAAAGTCATAAAAAATCATTGCACGAAAATTTTCTCGGCTTAAATTCATTCTAACGTGCACAGACTATTTTCAATTTGCCGCCAAATCGTAAAACAAATGACAAATGAATGAAATATATACTCAATAATATTGGGAAAGAGTTCTATTTTAAAAATTTAAACTTATTTTTTTAATATAATGCTTTTAAGTGGCCCGTTCTAAAAACTTACAGTTTGGCCCTCGTACCTGGTTATCATGGGAGTCGTGGTGGCGGGGCGAGGCGGAGGCGGCGCGCTCGCCCTCCGCCTCGGAGCCCTCGCGCTCCGACCCCGACTCCTTGAGGTGCTGCGCCGCCTCGATGGACTTGCGGTGCATGCCTGCAACAACACACATACTGTGCTCAAACATCTTCTCAAAACGGGCGAGAGTTAAATATAGCTAACAGACCTTTAATATTGCTTATATTCAGGTTCTATCGGGGGAAACCAAGCATCATCTAACGAGTCAAATATTGCCAACAATCAGGTTAAATCATCGGTTGCCTGAGTATGTGGTCAGTGGTTACGACAATAAATATAAGGTATTTAAAAACTGGCTTAATGGTTCCTTGCAGAAGCCTAAAAATGTCTTGCAGATCTGTGGCACTCTAAACAGTGAACATTATGTGGAGTGGGTAAACGGCACGCCTATAACTCGAATAAATAAATTAATTGTGGTTAATAGCAAGACGATTAACAATAAAAACAAACACATGAGTTAAGATCAAGTTTAGAAGAACTATGAATCCATCGCTTGTGTTTTTGGTTGAGTTATCGTCATTATTGGCAGTATACTAGAAGGATGGATATTTAATAAAAAAAAAAATGTTTTTCTTTAGATATTTTTATAGTCACGTCACTTGTGCTTTCGAATAATATTGTTTTGCATACATTGATTATATACCCGTATATTACTCGTAACTTACCGTTGTAAGGTAATTATATAGCAATTACCGTTATAAACTAATGTTGATTGGGATTCGTATGTATCTTTAGGTCGTGGAGTCCCACCAGTGGGAACATGTACTCGCCTGATTATGCAAAGTGAATTATGAAACCTCTCTCGATGTCTGCTAGCCCCATTATTTGAGCAGCACATACCTAGACGCCTTGGCTATTAATTGTTCAAGTCAGGGCCAGAGTATTCGAGATTTGTCGCCATCTCCCGCGTTGCCTCGTAATGCCCATTAATTCTACCCCTTCATAAGTTGAAATATAAAATGCAAGACATAAACCGAACGACGTTCCTACTACAAGTTCACATTATTCATGCGCTGCTAGGGTTGGTAGGGGTTGATGTGACGGAGGTTACGTTTGAAGAGTTTCATTTCAGTCTGACTTACTAATTCGTATGGTAAGTAAATGTATGTAGAAAGATAATTTGGAAAATAGATCAGATTGTTTTTAGTTACCGCGAGGCTTCACAGCTTTAACGCGTGCTTGTACCATCGATGGACCTACTAACTAATAGAAGGACTTATTTTCCACCTCTCAATATATATGCAAGCATCGTGGAGACCAAGTGATACAACACCTAATAACTTCATGTTTCATGACCAATTTTAGTAAAAAATTAAATGCGCAAGTAATTATTCAATCCAAACAACATCCTTGACTAAGTGTTAAGGGAGAACTGTCGGAACAATAAAAAAAATACAACACCTTCCATATTTAAGTGTAGAGTTTTCTAACTTCTCAAAAGCTTCTACAAAACCAGTACTATATTGAGATATTTTAAAAAAATTATTACCTACTGAACACAGCAAAGAAAAGAGATATCTGAATCCTGAGAAATACCATCAAATACAAATACAAATCATTTATTGATAACACCAAAGTTACAAGTCAAATCTATGGGGACTCAAACATGTCAGTTTCCTCACGATGTTTTTCTTCACCTTTCAGATGCAAATCCACAGATAACTTGAAAAATAAGTCATTGGTGTAGGGAAGGGATCGAACCAGGGGCCGCCAGATTGAAAGCAGAAGTTTTCCTACCAAGCCCCAATCGCTTTAAAAACAGTGTTAAATTCTTATGTAACATTAGAAAAGTATTAAATTATTGTGTAAAACTTTTTCATTCTTACTTATTCACTTTTCACACACACGCACCTTGAATTATTTCAACGCAGGGGTGCTAATAAAACGTGGGATCTACGTAGCAACGTGAAGAAGATGCAGCTGAAAACGCCGGTTCATCGACTTGTGAAATTGGAGAGGTCCGTTTACGTGTTGGGGCCCGCGATCTACAACCGCGTACCCGCGACTGTCCGGGATGCACCTTCCACCGCCAGCTTTAAGACTACACTCAGGGTTTGGCTATTAGATAAAACTTTGTACAATATAAATGATTATCTAAATTTGAAAATTGACATTTATATTGAAAAATTGACATTTGATTCATATCATATACTTTTGTATTGATATTATATTAGATACTAGAATTAGTAGTGAAAATTGACATTATGATTAATATCATATACTATTGTAATGATATTATAGTACTAGAATATAATTGAAAATTGACATGGATACATATCATATAATTTTGTACTGATATCATATTATTTGACTTGTAACTTTGGTGTTATCAATAAATGATTTGCATTTGTATTCAAATTCTTTTGTAGCAATTTGTTTCTGTCGGGATATCCAAGAGTCCCCAGCACCAGACAGCCCTAAGATTGAGTAAGGTCTCGTGTTGGCAGTAAATAAGGCGGGTGATTAGGTATGCACCACCGGTGACGAGCCGAGACATAAAAATCTCGTAAAAATACTACAAGTTGAGATATTAAGCGCACTCTCTTCTCTCCTCCTCCTCGCTCCAAGAGGTTATATTTGTAACACTTCAAGCTACTTTATAACAATTTATTTGTTTCAATATAGGTACAAAAAATTAAAATTAACAAAAATAAAAATTATTTACATAATAGCGGAAAATACTTGTCATTAATAAAGTCGTCTAAAGAGTAATATGCTATCTTAATTAGCTTACTACTGCATTACGAGTGCCTATATTCTCACACCTCTTTAGCACTAATATGTAATTTCTCAATGTTGATGTAACCCAAATGTTGAAGTTGTAGCATTTATTTATCATCATCATCTACAGTCGATTTAATAGCACTGCTCGGTGTAAATTGCGTGGCATCACAAAAGTCATGACATGCAATTTTATGCCAAATGGCAGAAAATTATAAATTATTTTTAATATGGAAATATTTTTTTTTATTACCTACTATTTATTTAAATAAGTAATGACAAAAGTAGAAAATAATATTATAGTTCCACGTATTAGCAATATTCTATTCAATTAATATTTTTTGCCGTTCTTCGCCTTTATCCAGCTACGCCATATTTATTGCTATTGATATATATTTATTGCTATGTGGCAAACGTTGTTTTGCCTCACTTAGGGGTATGAAAAATAGATAGTGTAGCTTATATGACACGTTCGTAGATTTACCATAGCAGCGCGAGTGATTACTTACTCAACCCAGTCTAAAGGTATCGACATCTGTTAGAATCATTTGGAGTTAACAGATAATTGTGACTGTCAATTAATAACAGACAGTAATTAGCAATAAATTAAAATTGCGTCTATAATTTGAGATTTAAACTATCCTATCTCTCAAGTTGGATTGAACTGCACATGGTGTGCGAATTTTATTATAATCGGTTAAGTGCTTTAGGAGTCCATTGAGGACAAACATTGTGACACGAGATTTATATATATTAAGAAGATATATAGCATTTTAATAGAGCAGCGTAAAGACAATCAGTATAACAAGATAGACGTAGAACGTAGAAGTATGAAACAAGAAAGTTAGAATGTTCGGGGAGGTTTAGCAGGGTGGGATCACTCTCATTTCCATGCTGAGGGTACACACACAGCTCGAGCCGCGGGCTGATGCATGTTGATGAGGTTGTTGATGTCATCACATAATGATTTTATGCAAGTACATTACTACTGGCTGCGCGCTGCGGTTTGACATTCATATTAGATGGTGTTTTATATTTAGATTATTTACATGTAGCAACCCCACAGATATAGAACTGAAGTTAGCAATACGCTGGCCTAAGGTGGAGCATGCATAGGCAGGAATAACTGGCTCTCAAAGAGCCAGAACACGGGTTTTACAACTTGAGGGTGGTACAATAGAAAATTCTCTACTAGCTATGGTTTCCTCAAGAAGTTTCCTTCGCACCGAAAGCTCGAGGTCAGTAGCGGGGGTCGAAGCCGATGACCTACGAGTGGTAAGGCAGTCGCTGCTCATCAGAGTTGTTATCGCTTCAGAATCATAAGGTATTTCTTATTTTGGAAGAACTTTTTCATTTTTTTCATTTCTTGAAAGAAATTACACTTGTCATTTGCAGCGTACATACCAATTTACATAAATATATTTCCTTTTTGTTTGTTGTTGCGTTGTGGGTGCGTTGTACCCCGTTGTAGTTCTCTTGCAAGCCTGTGCCGCAGGGTATCATAATTACATAAACTTGACGACCTCGTTGGCGTAAAGGTTACCATGCCGGAATCGCAATCAGAAAGTTCCGGGTTCGATTCCCGGCCCGGCCAACATCTTTGTGCTTAACTAAATTTGTTGGCTGTGGGTCTGGGTGTTAAATATGTATGTATCTATATAAAATATGTATGTACCATGTGTAGTATATCAGTTGTGTTAGCTACCATAACACGAACTAGAAATGGTTCAGTACGGGGTTAACCAGCCGTGTGTAAAAAAAAAGAATGAAAGCAAACATGAACGTGACATAGATCAAGAATTATCCATACAGTTGTGTGAACCGGCCGCTCCCGCCAGCCTCCGCTGTCATCGCCCACCTAAATAGTCATTAGCAAGGCTGCAGCGCTCCACATCCGCCATAATGGAGCTCGGTCTGATTTCCGGATCCGGCATTAGTGTTAGCAAGTTTCCCCATTACACCGCGCACATAAATCCACTTGATTTAGGTAAACTAGTTTAGTTTCTCTCTGATATATTGGTTGGTAATTTGGATTGTTGATTGTTTTGATTGCTTCAACTTAGCTAGGAATTTTACATACATATTTTAAAACCGATTTTAAATAATTTATACCTAATAAGGTATGTGAAAATAATACATACCTTATTAACCAACCTGGGCTCTACCGTGAGTCGGATGACGCTTTAAATTGGTCGGTTGATGTTTCATTTTAGTATAAGCAGTCGTTAACAAAAAATCAGACACACCAGAGCTTGGCTACTTAGTTTATAAGAATAGATTTTAACCTATTTTGTGTAATAATAGTAAAAGTGGTAGGTACTTTTAAATTGGTGCTAAGAACTACTCCATCGTGTGGATGGAACATGAATTGTATTTGTATAGTGGTTAAAATATTTGTATTATACGAGTAAGAACGTTTACAAGACTTTAATGTTTATTCTATCATTATTAAAAGGGTAAATATTTTTTTCCTAGATAATTACATTTATTGCACACTTTTTTATGAATTCAAAATGGTTTCGGCATTTTGCATAATTATTAACTTCTGGCGTTATCAATGTATGTACGTCTTCAAGTTTAGCAAATGGAGCTGTTCAAATAGCTACTTTATTAGGTGAGTTAACGTTTACCGTAATTAATATAATACGACCACAAGAAAGGGCTTAAGGGCTTTGAAATGTTGCTCGTTGAGTTTTTCGTTATTAAGCACTGTTATTAGGGAAGCAATCTATGAGATCAAAGCTCTATCTTCATCGCAGAAAAACGGTACTCTAACTACTCAGTACCATAACCCATTTCCTAGAAAATAATTACAAAATACTTTAAAACATTTCAATTTCCTGCAATCCGCAGAGACTAACTTTGAAGTTAAGTGCAAAATTCACTTACGTGGAGATAGAAAGAGTTTGAAAGTACCTTTGTCTTTGCAAAGTCATATTTTTCACTTTAGATAATGATTCCGGTGTCATTTGGCGGCGAGATGAAAGGGACGAGCACAAAGCGAGTGCGTAATAGGCAGATAATTCTATAACTTGCTCTCTACGTGCGTTATACTCCATTTGTCTTTGTCTCTGAGTGGCGCTTCTATGCAGACGTGTGCACTTACTCTTTGGACCGCTTAGAGTTAGAGAATAGTGGCATTTTCTTAAAATGTAGATTCAGTATTGATATTACAAGATTTAGTTTACTTTGAAACTTAAGTAGTTATAGAATTTAGTATCAATTAAAATGTGAAATGCTTTTGATGTTCGCTTAAGCTTTAAGTTTTATAAAAGTTAGATGAATTTATAAAGTAAGTTAATGAAATAAAAATGTTTAACAATTTTTCTATAATGAGATTACTTCTCTAATGAGCATCGAATTTTAATTCTTAAGTGTCGATACTAAACATTTTCTAATAGACGCCTGAGTTGTCAATTAAATGTTTTTGTAGTTTAGTCTTAGTTGCTTAATGTATTTATCCACTACAAACATAATATTTATTCATATAATAATTAATGCGCAGGCAACTAAGTCAGATATATATGTATACTTACTCAACATCCCGCCCAATCTCAACCTTAACCCCCCACTCCCGCAAGCCCCCCACCGCAACAACATAAGTCAGCAACCACAACATAAACATAAATACAAGAACTCAGTACCTAAACCCTCCGTTAAAAAAGCTCTAAGTACATAATTAATATGTAAGCCCGCCAGTGCTCAAATCTGCGGTAATCAACGCTTAGACAATGCGGCCGCCATCTTGCTTGCCCCCCTCCCCTCTCCGCCGAGGGGGTCACCCCCTGGGACGTCCCCCCGGCTGAAGGGGGAACGCAGGCTTTATTAATTCATATCTGCACAACTCGTTTTCAAGTTTGCGTATTTAATTTTATACGCGCGTGGAAAGTGCACGCTTAAGAAGCTTGAATTGTGATAATTATAAAGGTTTGAATTGTAATGTTTGTTATTTTTACTAGTTTCACAGACACGCTAATTACTAATTATACCACGAGTTTGTTTTTTTAAAGAAATCGATTTGAAAAAAAGTTTCTTAATGCATTATACATACTACTTATTTTATTCTAATGTAATTTGAGAAATAGTTTTCTTTTTAAAATACGTAGTCGCCTACGAACTGCTACGAGCCTCTACGCAACGTCTACGATACGCCTACGATTCTCGAAAAGCTTCTTCTATTCCTACAATTTAAATTTCAACTTATCTCCCCACTCTTTCCCGCATGTCTAGTTAATTTTTCAAGCCCCGTTTCGCAAGAAAAGCACTCCCGGTGCAGCGAGACGCAAACATTGAAAAAGCCACATAAACTATACATTACAGCGAATAAACGTCCCTTCACGCATCCGCTGAAACAAATAAAGCCTCCTCATAAGCTGTCACTGGATTCTTGTTTTCGTAAACAATGTTTTGCTCTTTATGCACGCCGTATCTCTATAAAAATAAGGTCGGTTTTGCCCCGTGCGGAAGGTAAGAATAAAGTTGTGAAGAGACAAGCCTTCTCGCGGTGAAAAATGAACATCTCTTATTGTTGGGATTAAAAATTATACGAAGCTTTGTGCGTTGGTGTTTAAGCGCTGCAGCGCTGCGGGATATAAAGACAGTTTATGTAGCTGTTAGTGCTATTCTTTACAGCGGCCGCTGCTTGTCTTCGCTAGTTGATGGCTTCGCTGCGCTTTACGACCGCTGCGACGTATTGGACACAGATTTCGAGAATTAATATTGACTCGGGAAATATTGCTTTGTTTGTCGCTCCGCTTTTGTTTTTATTGCGCAAACTTTGATGGCTTGAAATTGCTGCAGAACCCTATTATATAGACACGGCTATGATATGATAGATACGATTTAGGTAAACTTATATTAAAGTTAAATATCTTTTTTATTAATAGGAAACTACAGAAGCCTAAGTCGATTGAATATATGGGGACTTAGGATAATTTGTTCAAGAGCGAAGCTAATTATGTAAATATGGTAGAGTCGTTACATGGAGCTATGTATATATGTATGTGGGACTCACCGGCGGGTCGGTGGTCGCGGGGGGGTGGGGGGTGCTACAGGCCTCCCTCACTCACAGCGCTCGACTCTTGAACAAACATTACCCACAGTCAGATATTTTACCTAACTTGAATTGTCTTTTCTGTGTCAGACAATTTATTGAATTGAAAATAAAGTCGTTCTTTCGACCATTATTATCAGCCGCAAAAAGCGTGGGATGAGATAATATGAAGTACTTTAAGATTGTATGCTGAATAGGTTTTAAGTTTGATTACAACTAGCCTGATATTAAGTTATATTTTTTACTTATCTCTTCGATAAATACTAGCAAATTCTTTAGTAGCGTTGCCTTATATTTTTCTACCTACCTTAAGAGTATTTTAGTTGCAGCATGTATTACTACTACAACTGCATACTTAAAATGAATTTGAATAAGTGCTTTTAACAATCGAATCACTTACCTTCCAATCGTGGACTCGTTTATTCATCTTCGTCACGCGCAGAGTTTACACTTTCATGAAGACAATGATATGGGAAAAACGTTGAATTTATAGTTCGTTATAAATCATAAAGGGTAAAAAATAGCTTAAAGACCGTCTTAAAAGCCACGCTTAGAATATTTATACTTACTTATTTTGGTACCAATCAGATTTATCAATATATAAAACAAACTGTTTCAAAAAATCTAAAGTTTTTTTTAACCATTTTAACCACATAAATACAAATATTTTAGTGTGATTTTTAAACACGGTCTGTAAGCTATTTTTTCAACATTTATTTATTTATGCCTATATTGCAAGCAACTATGGCCCATAACATGGAATACATACTATTAATATAATAATTATAAATACATAAACTAATACATATCAATCAAAAGTATAATTGTTTACCCTTCCTTTGTTTTTTCGTTGTAAATTTTATAAAATTTTATATTTTTTTTATAAAATTTATAAAACTTTATAATTTTTTTATAATATTTATAAAAATTTATAAAATTTACAACGAAAAACAGCAAATTCTAGATTTTTCCTTTATCGATGCCTTAAGAGATATAGCTAACCTGGGTAGAAAGTAAAAAGCCAGTTTCCACTCGACGAATTCCTTCGCTCGTACGTAAATCACATCACCTGGGTTCTAAACCTCCACATGTTCCCGCGCCTGCTCCAACGTTGCCAGAGCACCCTGACCCTTAAGCCTGGTAGATATAAGAGGTCTCACCGCACTCACCTAGCAGCCACGGCGCCACCTGGTCGTTCTCCTTGGCGCTCTTCAGTATGGTCTCGGGGAGCGGCAGGGAGTGACGCACCATGGCGCCGTACAGCCCGTACTCCGCCATGATGGTGGACCGGCCCCAGCACTTCTCCGTCTTACGCCACTTGGCGCGACGGTTCTGGAACCACACCTGCGGGAGAACATCAGTTACAACGAATGCAAAGTGTTATTATTTAGCTAAACTACCGAAGTAGCGACTGTATCTCAGTTAGTTAAGGTGATCTGAAGCGATCAACAAAGCTAGGCAACTGTCGGTTGGATCGGTCTTTGGATGGGCGACCATTGCACAATACTCTCGTTTTTCAAGTGGCATTATCATTTGGATGCTACTGTGGGTTGGATGACACGTTAAATTGTTGATCCCGGCTGATAGTCTTAGTACAAGCTGTCGTTAAGCCAAGTTAGAGGCTTTTGGGCGGCTTGAAAACTCTCAATTTAACTCGTGCGAAGAAGAAGAAGATGACTCAATATCATTAAACCTACCTACCTAGCTTGTTTACAGAAATAAATTGTAAACATGAATGTAAGGAGGTTGTTAAGAAATTTGACAACAAGATAACTTAACATTTTTTTCTTCTTTTTCAATTTCTTCTTTTAAGCTAGGAAGTACAATTAAAATTTATCCGTGTTCCGAACCAGTGTAGTTCCCAGATGAAGAAAAAAATGACACTTTTTAAAACACAGTTCTGTGCATGGACACCCATCCAAGACCGTCGCTTAACCTCGACGATTGCGTCAGATCAAGTTAAACAGCTACGTAATATAGAGTAGGCGTTACAGTACCAGTCATATAGAATACTAGCTATAAAGTTATTAATTAGCGGCCGTGTGTTCGGTAGCGGATAGCAGCGCTCCGCCAGCGCTCCAAACAAACCAATTACCGGCACAAAGCAACTAAATTACATTTTCAAATTCACCGCCGGCGCTGTGTTTACCCACCTACCCGCTAGGGGTGCCGCGACACTTGGAACGTTTACTATTACTGACATACGACAAAAAAACTGTCAAGTTGAAAATCTGTTGCCAATTATCCTGCGGTGTGTTACGGCTGACTCAATGAGAGCTAAAGATATGTCTGACTATGCAAGCTCTACCTTACACCAGAGTACTATTGTCTTGTGTAGTTTTTTTTTATCCTTGATAGGTTAGCGTTTGACTACAGCCAGCCTGATGTTAAGCTGCGCTGCAGTCTACGGTGTGGTACGCTTACCAAGAAGGTACCTATTAGCTCTACTTTTGAAGGCCCCCGGATGATACCTGTCAGGAAACAGAGACTCAGGTAGTGAGTTCCAAAGCTTCGCAGTCCTAACAACAGTAACAGTAGTTATGCGCTTTGCCGGTTAAATGCCTATAGTTCATAGTTCATAATTGTAATGGTGTATGTATATGAAATTACCTAACTGTTGACAAATAGTTTCTTATTTTATCATGGTGTATTGACTTGACACAAAGACTTTTTATTTTAGTATGGTGTATAATTACTATGCGTTATATAAGTAATCATTAATAAAACTATTATAATGTTTTGCACATTTTAATAAGTTTATGACTGAAGTTTCGTAAAGTAAATGATCTAGACCTATCAGGTCACGTGACCCTATATGCAGATGATACTTGTCTTTTCTATTTTGGACCGAATATACACGAAATAATTGCACGTGCTCAGCGTGACTTAGAGGTTCTTTTTGATTGGTTCCAATATAACTTGCTTACTATAAATATTTCTAAAACGTCGTACATTATTTTCAAAGCTAAAAACAAACATATACCTGCCCATTCACCTTTAACTTTAAATAATATTCCCCTTCAACTTAAAACGTACGAAAAATATTTAGGTCTATATATGGATACACACCTAACTTGGAATGTACACTTAAAACATATTAAATCTAAACTAATTTCTCTCCTTGGTTCTCTCCGAAATAGTGTACGATGGATACCGCGTGAACATCGACTTCAAATATATAATGCACTTGTAAAACCACATTTATTATATCTTATTGAGGTGTGGGGCAGCGCGGCTAAAACACGATTGGGTGAACTGCAAGTTTTACAAAATAAAATAATAAAAATGTTATTTAACTATCACTATTTAACGGAAACTAAAATCATTTACCAGGAAACCAAAGTAATGAATATCAAACAGTTATATAAATACAATATTTGTATATTTGTTCGCAAAACAATCGAGAGTAAACTCCACACAAACTTGCGGTTCACTAAACGCAAAACTGTTGCGCGCCCCTGCACCCGACGCGCAAGCTATCTCGTTTTGCCGAAGGTTCGCACGAACTACGGCAAAACAATGATAACGTTTGCAGGCGCGCAGAGTTATAATAAACTACCCTCAGACCTAAAAAATGTAAGCCCGTTCACCGCATTCAAAAGTCGACTTTACCAGTACGTAATAACGGATAGCTCACTTTTATGAATGCGTTGGACGGGCAAACTGTTTATTTACATGTACATTTAAATTGCTTTGTAATTTTATAGTGGCGACGATAAAAAAAAAATAATATTAATTCAAATATGTTCTCATGTAAGTGATAATATCTTTTGTGAGAATAAATATCTTTAAACCTAAACCTAAGAAGAGTTAAAATATTCACGGAGCTACTAGTTTAATTGCTTATTTATATTTATATCATATACTTCAGTTTCAAGTAGCTAAACAAATTTATTGGTAATATAATAATATTAAAGTCAGTAGTTATTTAATATATTTACAATTCTTAATAATAATAAAAATGTGTATGCGTTATATTTCAGATATTTTTTTTAAATTCTTATCAACAATACTAGTATTGTTTGGCAGCGTGGCAGCCCTAGACCTCATATGGCGACCACACAGGCGCGTGGTCCTAAAACAGTTAATTTCTAATTAAATTCGTTAATTAAACTCCGTCCCGCTCTACCCTGGGTAAGGCGGCGCTAGCTCGGGCTGTACTGCTCTGCTTCTGGTAATGTGCTTCTGTACTTGGGTAATTGTTTGCAACGCTTAGGTAATTCCACGTTAGGGTTTAATAATAAAGCCCTCTAGGCCTTATGTTACTGATTTTGATACATCAACTCATATTCTAATTTAATTGAAACTTCGACGATAGACGATAGTTTTAAACGAAATATGGAATAATTATTTATTACTTAATTGATATGTATATAGAGGAAAGTAACCAAATATGGGCTACCATTTTGATTTTGCTTAAAAAATAAAAAACTATTAGAAGATTAACCATTTATTGTTGTCAAAATAATCACACATACATTTCTAAAGAGCTAAGTAACAATCATATGTTCCTAATATTATAATTTATAATTATATTGAGCATAAGAACCAAAAAACAAAATAGATGCTAATTATGGAACAGGTACTCAAATATGGGCTACTAATAGAAACTTATAATATCTTCTGTGAAAATAACAATTATAAATATTTATCTTATAAGAGATCAAATAACTTTGGTGGATGGAATAAATCACATAGTTTACTTTCAAATACCACTTAATTTACTTACAAAAATCACATATCCAAGTGTCAAATTCTGGCCCAGCACAGTCATTATGTGCCCAGAGCTGACACTCTCTATCCCAAGTTTTTCTTGGTTCTTTTGATTGTGTTGGCGCCATTCTAAAAAAAAATAAGAAGATACCTAAAGAACGACATAACCAAGCACCTAAAATACTTTACAGATATGGGTAATACCTAACTAAGGGCTAGCCCATATTTAAGACCATAGTAATAGCCCATATTCGAAATTCTTAACTAAAATAAATCTGATCGTGTACTTTACATTTCATGGGAAGCAAGCAATAAATCGACCGAAAATCATAAAATACACCTTACATTCTTCAATAAAACACATAGTTACAGTATTTAGACCTAAGATTGTTTAATTAAACAGCACATTGATACGTACCTCAGAAAAGTTTTCGACAGCACCAACACAAGTATGGCCGACGCTGGCGACAGCTCGTGCGCGATTGACGAGAGTAAGTAAGTGCGATGTTAGAGCGAGTAATTGCGATCTAAGATCGTCGTTTGTTGCCTCTTTCGACTGTAGGTTTTTGAGAATTGTCGCTAGCCTATATTAAAGCACTAGCCCACATTTAGTTACTTTCCTCTACGGTTTTTTTTAATTTTGTTTATATATTTTTTTAGAAAAGTCAAAGTTGAAGTCATAGTATACCCATCATAATACAAACAAGAAATGGTTTAGACACTTATTTTAACTTTAAAAAAAGAAAGAGTTAAAAGTAGTGTGTTACTACACTACTCTTGACTTTTTCTTTCTTTACTTTTTGACATACCTGTCAAAAAGAAAACCAACCACACGAATGAGACATTTTGGGTCTCAAGAAGCCGAAACCTACCGTTTCATTTTTGTTGATATTTTCGAGAAGAATTCACGACAACACAATCTGTTTCTTCACCCAGATCTCGGTTAATTGTTTCCAATCGAATGAGATGGCCTGTTTATCCCATTAGTCCCCTCAGTGATGGATCAAAGATTACTCCGACTTAGCGACTAATTTCCCGCCGGCGCTGACCTGAATTAACTGCTGATTCTAGCTACGGGGAATAGAGGGCTACTGGAAATACAAACATACAGAACTTTATTGGCCATAAATAACATACGTCTAAGGCAAGTAACACTACAAGCATTACTTCAATACTTAAAAAAACTAGTTAGATTAATTAAGCTTATAAATTAACTGGTTGCTACCGCACAACCATGCAAAGGTGGCTTTAGAACTTAAGGACTCTTTGTCCTTTTTGAAGTTTTGTATTACGAGTTTAGGAAATTCACGGAACAAGTATAAATAAAACAAAAACAAAACCGACATGACTAACCCTACGATATTATAATTGCGAATGTTTGCGTGTGACAAACACACACTTCACATTCAAACGGATTAAACCGATTTTGAAGAAATTTGGTGTGGAGACAGTTTAGACCTTGGATTGGCTACTTTTATCCCGAAAACAATTGTGGTTACCGTGAGATATGCAAGTAACTACAAAATCTATGTTACTCCTTCACGCTCCAGCAGCTGGACCGATTTTGATGAAATTAACTATGAAGATAGGTTAGACTCGGATTAAGACATAGGGTTCTTTTTATCCCAGATTAACTTATTTTTGTCCTGGATTATCGCGGGCAAGACCTCGGGGCGCAGCTAGTTACTAGATAAAACTAATGTCCTTTAATCTATAAATTAGTTTTTTTATTGATATATAAATGAGATAATAACCAAATAAACCCTTTACTCCCTGTACGTGTAAGGGAGGGTTTAATCTGACATATCCGTGTGTGTCGTCCGGCGGTAATCTGGCCTCGCTGCGGTCTCGCTGTCCACGCCGGGGGCACCTTGATCAATAATGTGGAGTTAACTCACTCATTCGGAGACTTCGACACAGGAGCCCTATGCCCATTGGGCAACTTTTGGATACATGTACCTACAAATTTTAATTTTATTATAATTTGTAAATTATATAATAATATGAAATGTGTGAAAATTGTGAGGCTCGAAAAGTTAAGATTCATTGAAATTTAATCTACTTCTTATGGTGCCTCTCCAACTAATTAAGATTGGCGATCAGCTCTGCATACTTCATTTTCTCCATTAGTAACCGAAACAATGAACAAATTAAATACAGTGAATATATAAATAGTTTTAATACAGTGAAATTAAATACAAACAAGTAATAGTTTTTATCACGGATAAGTCAGCGAAGCACTTCTAGTATTCGATTAATGTGTGAGTTTTATAGAAAACTATAAAATATTGATCAACATATTATGTTTATATGTTACATAATTATTTGTACTTTACATATCACAATCAATTATGGATATACGCACAAGGAAAAAAACGAAACACAAATTTGAAAAAATGTTAGACTACTCATGTTAATCACCACTAACTAGTTTCAATCAGATTCATAGCCACTTAAGTGGTACAAAACAAGCGATAACACCCCCGAGTGTTGAATTCACACATTTATTAATAACCCCGGACACAAAGGGCGGCAATTTAATAAGTGACACAATACACGCGATTAACCCGCCAGTCCCGGGAGATGGGATAATCGGCCCTAACGCTCTCCGGGGTAACTGCTAGTGATGTTCCTACCTACTTATTACGTTAAATAGATCATTATGGCATTTTATTGTTGATTTATTTTACTTACTTATGATTAAACTGTAATGTTATATATTTTAAATAAGTTATTGATTTTCTGAAGGTAATGATAAATGTGAACAATTATTATCATATTTTTAGGCAACATTTTAAGCATAGTTTGGGCTGATTTCTTTATTGCATGTTAATAACTGTATAGGAGAGAGGTGTATAGGCCCACATCCAGTAGTTTATAAAGATTTGTAAGTTATGTTAAATTTAGTCATATCTAGTTTATAAACAGTTTTTTGGACTTTCAAATAAAAAAATATATTGAATGTGTGTTAAATGAATAAATGCCTCTTACGAGTATAGTGTAAGAAGGTAGTTTGTTGATCTATGGTACAATAAAATAGAGTTGATTGATTATGAGCTGATGTAAAACTATACTATACTAAATCTTAGAAAACTAATAAGTATTAGGTATTTTTGGAGGTAGGTAATTTATGGAGGATTAAGTTTATGTATTATTTATGAGCCATTGGCTTTCTTTTCCTCCATACCAAAAGTCAGAGCTTCAATGTATCAGCTTTTTGAAGTCGTTAGCCTGCCCACTGCTGTAGTAGAAATTGAGTGGATATCATCATAGTACAAATACGTGAAATAAAACCTGCCTCTTAGCGGTATATTATTATTTTTAGCCAGTTCCGTCCTACTGCTGGGCAAATGCCTCTCTATCCTCCTTCTACTTATCCCGGTTTTGAGCTTTTTGAGTCCAGTTTGGACTTGCCTCTTAGCGGTAACATTAACATATGTAAACCTCTTTTTTTAATTTGAAATAGGTTTGCGTTTGACCACAGCTTGCCTGATGTTACTTCTGTCGTATTCCCGCCAAGAAAGCCTCACGGTGATTGTTGGTTATCGATTAACCTAATTATCGATACTCGATGTTTGCACGTCCCTATGTAGAGTAACAGTGTGAAGAAGCCGCGTCCCGCGGGTACGGGGCGTTAGGGAGAGATAACTGCTGTTTGTTTTGATCGACCTTTTTAGGGAGATTAGATTTATTGCCTCGCTGTACTGATTCCAGTACATATCTTTTATAGTATAGCTTTATTGTGATTTTTATAAAAGAATCCGACAACAAGTTTCAAGTATTCATGAGAGCTTAATTTAAATACAGTGTAAACTCCATGTAACGTCATTCGATTTAAAGACAAACTCTCTAAAGCGTCAAATCAATTGACTTTAGTTGGTTTGGCTTGTATTCCATACTATGATACATTCTTTCCATTTAACGACCAATCTCTAACGCCATAAAATGCACAGTCCCTTCAGTGTCGTTATATAGAGTTTACACCGTAGTAGATATCATTATGATGATTTTGTAGCCCATGTTTAGAGTCAGCCGTGTAAAAGTAGCATTTACATCTGGGTCCAACCGTGGGTTGGATGACACGTTTTATTATAGATACATAGAGACACGTTTGACACGTTTTATTATTTATTATAGATACATATAGATAGATTTTGGAAAAAATAGTTTTAAAACATGTGAGAAGCCTTCGAGCGGCTTGAAAACTCTTGACACCAGAGCTTGGCTGCTTAACTTATACGAAGAAGAAATAACATGATTTTCTTCTAACATATTAAAATCTTGCACTAGATCGATCTAGCAACACCAATAAATGAAGACAAGGCATCTCCACATATTGTGTGTAGGTACAGCTACTAATAACCCCCCTCCCGCCCCCTATAAATTCCTCCCCCGTTCAATACTGGCAACATTACGTCGGAATGCAATATGTCGGTACTACCAACACGAGGACTAATTACCGAGCGCAAAGGTTCGCCTTAATTGTTAATTTGGCACATTCGCTCGCGCAAATGACGCGTGACTTCTATACACACTATTGCTTATTCTATGACTCAGTGCTATAGTAACTAGCACCTAATATGTGTCAGTTCTTATAGTAAGTATAATGTATTCTGTGGGAGGGCCGGTAGGGTGTAACATATTCTGTGGCACTGGGTGTGTGGATTTATGGGTCGCGTGTGAACGGCTGGTGTAAGCTGAGCTGTAATCTTTGCAGTATTGGTACTCGGCTTGCTAAATTAAAATCAATGCTAAAACAAAACACGGGACTTTTATCAAGGAAGGTCTTGTTTTTTTCACTAACTTAGAAGATTGATTGTCGGGAAAAAAACAGTTGCACAAACTAGATCAAAAAAGGTTTGGAACAAATCGGTTATAAGCAGATAATTTGTAAATAATTAAATAAATTACTATAATAATGTCAAATTTGACTTTGAATATAACAAACAACACAAAAAGAAACGCTGCAAAAAACATAGGCTATGTTACTCAGAGATAATGTAGCTTCCCAACGGTGAAATAATTTAATAAATCGGTCCAATAGTTTTGGAGCCTATTCGCGTCAAACAAACAATCAAACTTTTCCTCTTTTTAATATTGGTATAAATAACTGTTCAATCAGTGGGGCTGTCATCTATTCTTGGTAAGCTACAGTGTAGCTTTAAATTATGTAAGCTCAAAGCATAGTAATAGTAATTAGTGAAAAGGCTTATTTACCCCGAAAAGTGAGTAATAAACCCCGGGTGCGGTGCTAGAGGCCTGGGTAGCCTGGTCGCATTACCGCGCGGGTATTTGTAATGTAGCTTGTGAAACAATTTGCGAGTGTGGAGCGCGATCACTTCACGCTACATACACTGTTTTGTTTTGCTAATTGACTGGCTTTTGTTTTGGATGGACAAATTTTTTGGTCCATTTTTTTACTATGTATTTACTCTATTTAAAATGTTATTGTAATTATGTTCTCGCGTAAGTGATAATTGATTGAAATCTTAGTGGGATATAAATGTCTTTAAATCTTTTTAAAAGTGGATAATAATATGGGGGGTTACAATGAATAAACTTCGAAGAGAAAACAGGGTCTTCATTAAAAAACTGTTTCAAGATATTTTTTAAATGATTTTATTCAAGCTTTTTTTTTGTTAATATTTAATACCACATTTTTTGAGCTAAAAGTTTCAGAACACACAGTGATACTGAAATAATTACAAAAATGCTCAACTTAGATAACCTAGGTAGCTAAATTTTAGTTTTTTTAAATTTTTGGTAATTCTATTTTATTTGTAATTGTAACTACGGTTTCATGTGTACCTACAATAAAGAAATTTTATTTTATTTTTTTATTTAAGGCATCTATGAAGGTCTCAACCAATATATGGGTAATCAATTTCATTAAGAAATTTTAATTATTCATGATTTATAACAACGATAAAACTGTAAATTCAAGGTTTTACCCATATCATTGCCTTAATAGTAAGCGTTAGTTAAAGGTATCTAAACAAACAGCTAGACAAGTGGACAAGGATTAAGCGAGCAGAAGACATGGTGGCAGTGAATAGCATGAATCCATTCACGCGGGGCTTGTCGCTTACGGACGCTATGTTTCATTAAATTAAAACGATTCAGGATACAGTGTCTCTAGCTTAATGTTAGGCTGGAAAACATTTGCAGACAGATGAAGGCTATTTGATAACTGGTTTATGAGGATTTTCTATTTTTTGTTGTACAATTATATATTTTTTTAGATATTAAAACGGTTGTATTGACCCATACCAAACCATTTTAGTTTGTATTATGGTTGCTAACACAACTGATATACTATTTAGTTTATCACAAAGATGTTGGCCGTGCCGGGAATCGAATTCTGGATCCTTATAAAATTCTCTACCACCTTAGGAAGATGTAAGAAAAACCAAGTAGAAAGTAGTATATTGCATGTCATGGCAATAAAGCTATTGATGTACGTATACATTTAAACGGCATGCTATTCCATGTCAACCACGCAATCAATCAAAGACGCTAAAAACGTCAGCCTTTGAAAGCCAGGTAATCCCTCAGGTCGGCTACAGAACCAGTTTTATTTACGGAGTGCATAATTCCATTTCTTGGCTAAAGAGGAGAAGGGGAGGTAGGGGGGCGTGTCGACCAATCAGGTGCAGCGAGGACGGAGGTACGTCTGCTCCCAATTTTGTGCAATTTGCGGGACAATGCGACCCGCGGCGAGGCCTTAACAGGTTATTATTCAATTGGGGGTGCGTCCGACACGCGGTGATTAGTCCGAGGTGATCGCTCACTGGCACGTCGGTGGAAATAACGCGCGGCTCTACTTCTATTGTGACACAAATTGAAGTAAGCATGACTCTTTAGTGGCAATTATGATTTAGACGTTATCGAAAGTATTTAGATTTTTTTTAAACACCTACAGCTAGAATTTTAAGCTTCAGACCGCGTAGCCACATGGGCCAGTGATAATCTGATCGAGGTGGAGCATGCCTAGTCTGGAATTACTAGCCGCCTCAGCAACACGCACTTAACGGTGTGCTTAAACACACCATTAAGTGCTTGTTAAAACACCGTGTGCGTTTGTGGTGGTGACAGAAAGTTATGCAACTTTCAATATTAATCTATTACCCACTGAAAGTGTCAATAGGAAAGGAATTCCTGTATACAACATTTTTTGTTATTTGCTAATTATATTATGATACGGGCTCTAAAATAATCTGAGTAACTAAGAGAAACAAAATATAGCAAGCAAAAAATTTTTGCCAATGCTACTCGGAGATACTGTAGCTTCTCCACTGTGAAAGAATTTTTCAAATCGGTCTAATAGTTTCAGAGCCTATTCGCGTCAAACAAACACACTTTTCCTTTTAATAATATTGGTATAGATATAAAAATCATAATTAAAAATACCACCCTTAAGTAACATAATATTAATGTGATGTTAGTAAGCAAAAATATCATAAGCTATCGAGACTTATAACATCCGTGATGAAAAAGAGATTGAAAGAATATCCGACGAAGCAAATTTCATTTAAAGACGTGGACCTTCAATAATAATTTAGTGTAATAGGGAACTCAATAACTGGAGGGTCTTGAAAGCCAATCCTTAATAAGTTCTTTCATATACCTAAACAGGTTAGCAATTTAAGGTCCAGTGAAACTTAGTTTATATATTTTTATTTAAATGACGAGTCACCGTCCAATACTAAATTGAAACTACTAAAACAATAAATCTAGGAAGACCTAATTGAATCTTCAGCGAATTAGCGTTGCTATACAATGAGGCAACTCGGCTGGCATTTTAGGTACTCTTCCCACTGACACTGGGTTTTTTAGTTTATTAGATATACTTTTAGTTTTGTAAGTGGTTTAGTTTTTAATTTTATAATTTATTGTAAATTAGTTTTAATATAATTGAATATTCATGCAATTTTAATAACATTTCGATTGTAGGTATTTTAAATATTAGTTAAGATGAACCACTAGAATGGCAGTGTTCTTTTGACAAGATTTTTAGTAACTTGCATTTTATGTATTGTTTGCTCAAACGGAATCTTGCAAGCCAAATTAGACACACTTCCCGTTGTCCGATTATCTTCGAATTTGGTACACAATATTTTTGGTAACAATACTATAATATGACACCACAAAAATCTTCAGATGATGAAGCCAGAAGACGGCCACAAGAACATCTGAAGTAAACAAGATAAACTCTTCGAGTTTGGGATCTTAGTCTTGATTACCTACACGCCTTATCGGAGCTCATATAAAAGTACTAGAGGTTGCCCGCGGCTCCGCCCGCGTGTAGGTCGCTTTTTGCGTAACCTGTGGAAAAAATCTATTGTATCCTATTGCCGTGCCAATTTTATATAAACAGTACATTGCTACGATATCAAAATAAGCCGCATCTGTCTTTCCTCATTCGAGATCTAGTTAACCTCTGTTTTAGCTATTTTGGTGGTGATGCTACAGATTAGATCGTTTTCTCCAAGCCATTATTTTAATATAAATAATAAGAATACGTGAATCATACCACTAAGTAAACCACATACTTAAATTCCAATTCATAAGTATTTAATTACAAACACACAAAAGTTTCCCTTTGAACTTTAAACCCCAATGGCATACCTTAATTCACTCCTAGCAAATATCATTACAAATTTATTTTAACCACCATATAAACTACAACCAAAACAACGTTCAAGACTGTTAAATTGATAAATAATAAAAAAATCCAAACAAACTTTCACCCCCCTCCCCCCTATAAACCCTTATTTAACCCCTGGCAAAAATCTTGATTTTACATAAACTATACATATTCCAAATTTCATTGCTAGAAGTTCAAGAACATAGAAGTTTCATACAAACTGTTTTACCCCCTTTCACCCCCTCAGGGGTGGAATTTCCAAAAATCTGTTCTTAGTACACGTTTAAATACTAAAATATATACATACTCCAAATTTTACACCTCTAAGTTCAAAAACACAAAACTTTCATTTTTAACTTTCAACCCCAATGGCATCCCCCTTAATGCACCCCTGGCAAAAAAAAATATAATTTTAATTTAACCATTTAATAATCTATTACCATGACAACTTTCAAGTCTTTAATGTGATAAATAAAGAATTTTCCATACAAACTTTCACCCCCCATTACAAACCCTTAGTTCACCCCTGGCAAAAATACTTGATACCATTATTTTTAATTTTACATAAACTATACATATTCCAAATTTCATTGCTGGAAGTTTAAAAACAAAGAAGTTTCATACAAACTGTTTTACCCTCTTACACCCCCCTTAAGGGTAGAATTTCAAAAAATCTATTCTTAGTACACGTCTAAGTACTAAAATATATACACACTCCAAATTTTACACATTTAAGTTCAAAAACACAAAACTTTCATTTTTAACTTTCAACCCCAATGGCATCCCTCTTAATGCACCCCTGGCGAAAGTTTTTAAAATTTTAATTTAACCATTCAATAAACTACTACCATAACAACTTTCAAGACTTTAACTTGATAAATAAAGATTTTTCCATACAAACTTTCACCCCCCATAACAAACCCTTAGTTCACCCCTGGTAAAAAAACTTGATACCATTATTTTTAATTTTACATAAACTATACATATTCCAAATTTCATTGCTATAAGTTCAAAAACAAAGAAGTTTCATACAAACTGTTTTACCCCCTTCCACCCCCTTAGGGGTGGAATTTCCAAAAATCCGTTCTTAGTACGCGTCTACATACCAAAACTAATACACCCTCCAAATTTCACAACCCTAGGACCAGCCGTTTGGGCTCTGCGTTGTCTATAGATGAATGAATGAGTGAATGAATAGGTCAGGACAAAGAGTCTTATAGTATAGATTTGATGGAAGATGACAGTGGTCATATTCACAACTATAAAAGCTTCAATTTTAAACAAAACTTATTGAGCGTCTCTGTTTCTCTTCAAATATTTAAAAATTGGCAGGTACTAGTTTTCAAAGCTTAAATTATATAACTAGCAAACTTTGCAAAAAGAATAGCATAAAGCCCATTCTACATTCCCACTACTGGGACTAGGAGAGATACATATAGAAGCCATAATCCACCACGCTGACCAAGTGCGGGTTGGCGAATGACAAACGTCATCGGATATTGCAGACCTCAAACGTGTCGGTTTTCTTACGATGTTTTCCTTGTCATTGCTGTAGGGCCGGGCTTTAACCAGGGTATTGAAAAACTGACGTTTTAACCACCAAGCCACGCGTTATTTAACAAAAAAGGTCCTACAACTGTCATGTACACAGGCAGCAAGAAAGCCATCGCCTTATCATCTGGGTAAGATAATATGAAGGTCCGTCTCCGGGTAAAATCAATACGGTAGCGGATTCATGCTCTCTAAGTGAATTTTATTTCCTGCAGCGCCCCTTGCTCCTTGTTAGCGGGAGATTGATCTAATGTCGTGCATTCAAACGGTATCTTAGCAAACATTTTCAAGGGAAGAATGGGTTTATATTCTAACCGTTTTGGAATAGGAAAACTTTGGTGAAAAAAATATGAAACTATGTCATTTTAATGAACCTCGGTCATTCCTCTTATGTGAAATGAAGACTAGCGTGTTGGATCTCCACCGCAATATCATTTAGCATCTGATGAATGAATGAAAGAATGAAGTGAAAGAGAGTTGTAGTTAAACACAAGCGCAAGCTTATACCTACATTCAAAAACGTATTATAATACGTGTCGATCGTCAAATAGTATTTTCAATGGAAGCAACTCGTTAGTAGGTAAATTGAGTTTTCACGGATAGTGACCATTACTCAGTGGCTATGATGTTCGGCCTGGTTTGCCGGTACAGGATCGAATACTGCTGGTCGTGATTCCTTTACATTGCCGTCATATATATGCTTTGTTTTGCTTTGATTGTACAACGATTAAAATAATAATGTTTCTCACCTCAAAAACCAAACTAAATGAAAACGGAAAGAACATATTTAGTAACGGCAAAGGCTTTTCAAAACACAACACTTCAACTACGTAACAGGAACGAAACGTAAACATAATTCATAATTCGCTATTTTGTTAACGATTGCCTCACTGCACACCGATTGTTAAAATAATAGTCCCAAAAACATGTGTTTCTGTCGATCGGCGTTAATAAAACGGAAGTGGCCCACAAATTGCCGGTAAAGAGACACCAATCAATGGAACGGGCCGTCAGAATGAGGGTCTAACCAGCGCTCGGACGGACAGTCACGCCGTTAACAAAGCAGGATAATAATGTAATGAAAATATAGAGTTAACGAGAACCGCTTCCGACAGCCGCCAGAGTCAACAAGACGGCGGCGGGGTCGGCCCCGGCCACGAGCGCTAGCGGGGATACCACGGAATAGGTTCATAACATTATCGGTGAGTAGTTATAAAAATGTATAGTTATTATTAACCAATAGGTTAGTTGTGATCTATAGTTGTATGTTCATTACGAACATGACTTTTGTAACATAATTACTGTTTTAATAAATGAATAAATGACAAAATGACATAATTCGAACATTTTGCAGTATACTTAAATGTCGTTTTCAATCAATAAATCTATCAAACAATGGCATTAATTTGTATTTGTTTTGACGTGACAACGTCTTAAATTAGGTTGCGGCTGGGAGTCACTTATGAAAAAGTGTAACGCCCGGTAACGTTACGATGAGTCACCGAACGAGAGAGAGGCCCGCCGAATGCCTTGCGTCTCTCTCCCACTCAACTATGATCGGTCTGCCGCGCGCGCAGCACGCGGCAGACGTTGTCACGTAAAATTTTCGCCCGTAAAACCGACTTTACAGGCAACCATTTTTTTTTTATTATTTAGTTCACACGGTTAACGTATCAACGTTAACCGACACGTAGTTATTAAAAACGAAAACAACTTACAGTTTATATAAAGCCTAGAAAATGTACAAGCTTTAAGTTACAAGTTTCCCAGGCCACGTCCGCTACCGCTTATGAATTAGAGCAGCGAGCAACAGCTGCGCTAACTAGGCAACTAACGGCGGTGAATAAGCAAATTCTGGGCAATCGAGAGCTCTACAACCGGAGTGAGGAGCAGAACCGACGGTCCGTTGGCTCGGTGGATGGAAACCGACAGAGTTTAGAGCAAGGTCTCAAGTTTGAAGCCTTGCAGCCCACAGAACGAGCAAGGTGATCAATCTTCTTCTTCTTCGTAAGAGCTAAGTGACCAAGCTCTGGCGTTGAGTTTTCTATGCGCCAGAAGGCCTCTAACTTGGCTTAATCACTGCATATACTAAGACTAACAGCCGAGACCTCCAATTTAACGTGTCATCCACGGGAGCGCCTATGAAAATGCCACTTGTAAAACGATGGTCACCCATCCAAAGACCGTCCGTATTGCCCGTTTCTTAGCTTCGACGATCGCATCAGATCACCTTAGCTAGCTTAGCTACAGGCGTCGTTTAACTTGTGACGACAATTTTCATAGCTCACGAATGAGTGAACTGGTCAAGTCTGGGTTTGATTCCAGCGAATATATATTATTGTATAAAACTTTTAACAATATTTTGTCTATGTATATCTATTGGACGAAGGACTTCTTTAACAAACTTATCAGAGCACGGTCTTAAAAATAAAAATAAAATATCAGAACACATTTCAGACACGGCTAATAAACCAAATCTAGTTTGTATTATGGTTGCTAACATAACTGATATATTTGTACTACATGTACAGCCCGACAGCAAACAAATTTAGCTCATCACAAAGATATTGGCCTTGTCGGGATTCAAACCTTTGGTTGGCAGACCGGCATTATTAACCATTACGTCAACAAGGTAGTTTTGACTAACATTACGTTTGTATTCGTCTACAGAGATCACAGTGACGTAGCGTATGACGTCGTAGCTCTATCTCGTAGCAATCACTTGTAGTTTCGTAGCATGCATTAGTTTGTAGCACATGCTACGATTATAAACTAAAAAAAACATCATCAACAACAATCAAGAAAATATATGTTTTAAGATTTCCTTTATTTTAATACCTGTAAATTTAAATTGTGGTAATGACGTCGGCGTTTCAATGAGACATCCCCTGGTTCAATCCCAGCCCTACACCAATGACTTGTTTTTCAAGTTATGTGTGGATTTGCACTCGCTTTACGGTAAAAAAAAACATCGTGAGCTAACCGGCACGTTTGAGGACTGCAATATCCGGTGGATTGTAGCATATATATCTCTCCTAGTGGGAGAAAGCCCCGAATCCCAGCAGTGGGAACGTACAGCGGTCTGTTTATGCTAAATATAATTCTAGATATAGTTAAGAGAGCCGGTGCAGTTAGTTGTGCAGATACCATGCAAACAGATTAATTCAATAACCTGTGTAATACCTGTAAGCCGAAACATATAAAATCCGCAAAGTCATTAATTATTTCATTTCGAGCAAGCGGACAGATGCGGCCGTAATCCACAGTTTGTGGCCACTCGGCGTTTCTATAATCTAGCTTTAAAGCTGTAAAAAGGTACTTGAGACCGCATTCCGGAATCCGATTACCCTCGCAGAGGGCCCGCGGCCAGCCCTGATATGTTTTTTAATTATTCGCTACAGACACAGTGCGGGACAGATGGACCTCTCTAATTTAACTGTTTTTTTAATTGATTTGACAAGTTTTATGATGTTAATTTTTGCACAGTGTGTTCCTAATTCTAGATTTCAAGGATGCTAGCAGACTGAACAAAACAGCAAGCAATGGTTCTTAAAATTTATTTAATTGGAAATTAAAATGGAGAAAAGTCATTGCGGTAAATTTGATTTGAATATATTACATTTGGAAAGAAAATATGATAAAAATAGTTTTACCTTAATTTTACAATTCTCAAAAAAAATCTACAGTAAAAAAGTTTCTTAAAAATAATTTAAGTAACTTAAAAAACGTTTAAGTGACAACGTTGCACTAGACTGGCATTTTCATCTGGGCGATACCGTGGGTCAAATGATACGTTAAATTGTAGGTTCCGGCTGTTAGTATAGTACATGCAGTCGTTAATCCAAGTCAGAGGCTCTTCGGGCAGCTTGAGAACACGACGCTAGAAGTTGGCCACTTAGCACATAAGAAGAAGAAGAAGTGAAAACATTTAAGAAATCAGATATAGATGCACTGCATATATTTGAAGAGTTACAGTATTAGGTTGGTAGTCCCCCACTGCACGGTCGCAGCGCTGCGGTCTCCATACATCCGATTATGATATCCGTTCGGAGATCCGACTCGGCAAGTATCGAGTGAATGTATCGAGTTAATACCGATTACTGCAGCTCCCGGCGCAAAGCTGCGCAGCTTAGCTACGAGTATTTCTGCATATCTGTTTGTGGATAAATGTAACATAAGTGTTGTCTATAATTCATTTGTTTATTGAATAGTCACTATAAAATATACTCGTTAATACTCTTTATTTATTTGTAGTTATTTACAGATTTGATTTTGAGTGGTAGGTTTAATTATATGTCGCTATCCTTAATGTAGTGTAGGTAGGTGATGTAGAAATGCATAGCTCGGCCCCACATTCTATGGCTATTCAAATATTAAACAAGTTACCAGACGACCTAAAGCGTAACGATAATATTAAAACTTTCCTGACAAACTTGAAAAAAATACTCATAACAAAAAATGACTATAAAATAGAAAACTACTTGTGACGAAGCACTAAAAAAATCTAAAAAGTTGCTCATCTCCAGTAAACAATTGCAATGTCTTATGGGTAATTATGTAACTGTAATGTGACTGCAATAAATTGTTTGACTTTGACTAAGTAAATTGATATCTTTATAAATGAACCTTCTAAGATCAACTTTTTGTGTTAAATCTTGGCATTCATATGGAATGGATTGAACACAAAAGTATATTGTACTCGTAGTATCTATAATTACAAAATACTATAAGGTAAAGTTTCAATTGCGCTAACGCGAATGCGATGATATGGATAATATTGTAAACAAGGCTACTGGTGGGCCCAGCACGATAGCAACAAGAATACCAGTGTCAGCTGCGATAGAGCCTCTATTTACATTCCCCAAATGGGCTTAATAAAACAGGTCGATCCAAGCAACGCCACAGAGTAACGATAAGCAAACACGTAATTTGACAAACCAACAGAAGGCAAGACAGGAGGAATGCGGGTAAATAGTCTGTGGCCACTTGTGCCTACATAATCAGGCTGATTGTTCGTATTAGCTGCTACATGTTGAGGAAGAAATATTCCACATGCACGTATTGGGCTAATGTTGGAATGCTACCAACGATACGTTCTCTTGATAAAGTTTATTTGAGTATAAATATAATTATTATGATGTTATTTCACTATTATAATATTTTATTTCCATTATTTTTCACTATCAATGTTTAATTTCTAAATTAGTGTAAGGAAGGTTAAGATCCTAGAACCCTGGACCTCACGATACAACTTTCCTGAAGGGAGGTGCAGGCGAACCGAAAATAATAATCAGCCCTTTCTTTGGATAACAAACAATAAAATTTCGTTTATAATTAAGTACTACATAAACTATCTGAGAAAAACCATGTCAAAAAAATATAATTTTTATACCGCAAACGCAAACCCGTCTAGGGTTTGCGCTTGGTCACAATTCGCCTGATTCGGTAAGTGGAAGTGATGGTCTTAGGTGAAACGCGCTTACCTAGGAGAAACCGATTAACTGGTGATTTGAAAACCGCTAGATTTTAGTTTTCGGGGAGCATGTATATGGGATGTATCCAAATATAAATAATTATCAATGCCACATATTTTCATTTGACACACTTGCAAATTAACTCCTCCTCCGATTCAGGCTGACCGTGCATATCGGTCCAATACAAACAATCCCCGGCGCGGGATAATACCGCCACTCGTGTGTTAATAAGGCGCACATTACCGACCATGACGGGAACTTCCCAACACTCGCAATTACGAGTTTATTTTCACTCCAAACTTCAGCTGACAGCCAGAGATGAAACCCATGTCATCGCTTTGTGTTCTCCGCCAACTTCACGACACACTCCAATCAAAAATATACTTAATTTCCACACCTTTATTGCCGTGTCGTAAGGGTCAATTTGCCGTGTAAGAGCTGTCAGTGAAGTGTAAAATTAAGTTGGTTTTTGAAAAGGTGCCTACGCGTTCATTAGCGTCCAATACAAATATATGCGTTTCGTTTGAATAATGGCAACAATATGTTGTATTATAAAATAATATGGGATAATGGGAGGCTCGTATTGTGGCGCCTGTCTGCCTCCAGAGATTGCCATCATACAAAATGATTTATCATAGAAATAGGCAAATACAACTAGAATGCTTATTTTTTTTTTGATAGTCTGGGATAGGTGCGAATTGTGACAAAAAATGTTAATGTAAGGGAAATCATAATAATAATAAATCATTGTAGCAAAAGTATTAAGAACGACAATTTTAACAACTAAATTCGTATAAAACCTTCTACATATACATATTAATAAGTTCATAATTATAAAATGTTGTACCTAAGTCCAATTAATTTGCTTTTGCGTCTAAACAAAGGTATCCGCTCTATGTTAAAAATAAATAAAAACATAGAAATAAGTCAGTATAGTAATATTCCCGCGTAATTGGCTGAGTGGTGTTGCGTTGGCCCTGGTGTTTGTTTAGGACCGAACAAGTGTCAAGTCCGAGATTGTACTGACAACAATACAGACTGTTTTTTTATAGGTTGGTTGTTATTACAGCTTTTTATGTTGCTCTGGTGGCCTAATCAATTTTTTTTATAATTTTCATAGAGTAAAAAAATAAACAGAAGACTTCTTGAAATAGAAGAATACTGACACAGTTCTTCAAATTCCTTTGAATTAATTTTTTATACCACGGAATACAAAAGTACTAAATTAAAAAATAGGATACCTTTGTTTGTAAAAAATTTTTGTACATAAATTTTAAGTCAATGGCAATTTTATACGAGCGCAATCTAAATAGGAAATTAAACACAGGAGTTAACAGAGAAACGGTTAAACATTTTATTAATAATTTGTCAAATTATAGGTTAGTCAATTGTATGTTAATATTGTATTTTAATGGAAATTAAAATACAATATTAACATACAATTCAGTTGTGTTAGCAACCATAATACGAACTAGAAATGGTTCAGCATGGAGTTAACCAGCCGTGAGTATAAAAAATAAATTCATACACTTAGAACTTGACACAGACGAGTCAGTCAAATGTATGTGAAATTTTCATAAATACTATTAAGTAAACCGCGGGGTACACTCGCGGTATTCTAGCGTACATCCAGAATAAAAGTAGCCTGTAGATTTCATGACAATCTGTCGTTTCAGCGCGAAGAAGTAACAAACATACAAACACAAACATTCGCCTCGTATTAAGTAAAATAAACATGTGACTGAATACTCTAAATTCACTACAACAGGTAAGCTCTAAGCGGAGAAGCGACAGAATACGCAAACAGATAGCCAGTATTCCAACAAGCCGAGGCCGCCGAAGGGCAGAGTGCCCACTTGCGAGCCCTCAGCGATACATCGAAATAGCAAAACAGAATAACGAGGACCATTTCTCAGCTGGTCTCGGAGACTTCTCGGAATAGTTTTGTGGTCCCACAGACCCGCCAACCCTTCACGGGAGCTGTCCAATTTGGACCTTTCGTGCCCTATCAACAAATTGGAGGGTTCGCGCGGTTTTTGTAAATTTTTCAAAGGTTTGTTTGGCCACTGGAGCGTCTTGGAGATGCGGGCAGGAGAGGGCGTCGCTCTGTTAATACATGACGGGCTGTCTGTCCTGTTTGGTAATGATATAGTAGGTTGACAGTATCTTACAGTCATGTGAGCCGGAATAATTTATTTTAAAATACATTTTTTATTCCTATATAAACGATAGCGTTTGAAAGTTACGATTTTGTTTTATTATTTTATACAAAGTAAAAAAAAGATCCAAAGCACAGTATCGTAATATATCAGATGTTTTATTTATTGAAAAGTATAGTCGCTTTCAATTTAAAAATGGTGACCTCCTGATTGATTTAAGAAGATTTAAGAATTTAAGTAGATATGTTTGTCTATTTAAAATATGAATTTATTTCATTAAAATATTTACTACTGAGTTTCAGGCGCTTAAATTGTAACTATACACCGGAATTAAAGGAACCACAAGATATGAGTTACGAAGATTTATTTGTCAATTCCAGGGCAACTCTCCCGTCGCGCTAATTACCGACTATAAGTACCTAAAGAGGACGTACTAAAATTAAATAAAAAAAAATAATGGTATGTAAATACTGGCAGTGCTCTGACTTTTTAAGCAAGTTAATCCAGTATGAAAAAGGCTGAGTTTAGTATAGAGAGAGAGAGACAATGTAGTTATCTCCATTCCAAATTAATCAAAATTGATCCAGCCGCTTGGGTGTGAAGTGGTAACAAACTACAAACTCAAACTTCAACTAAATACAGCTTTTCTAATCTATTTGTCCAGTCAACAGAGTCAATGTTATCCTTGCACCAGACATTATCCGGCGCCGGCATCCGGGCCGGTCAACACCGGCGCCGGCCCGGGACCGGCACGGTAAATAATCGACGATCGGGGGCACTCGAGGGCACTCTAATGAGATGGAGATTCACTAAGAATTGTATTCTTCCTTATTGCAGGAGGTACGGGAAAGTAAATGATGAGGACTAATACGTTTATTGATGTAGAATCAGATTATCTTATCTCATCTGGTTAGTCTTAATAACATTCGGTAAGTTTCAGTTCAATTATTATAGTTATTCCAAACTGGGCGTGCTCCAATTTAGGCCAAAATGTCCCATTGGTGTATGCACCAACTGTCTAATTAATTTCAAATTCTTTATTTTCGAGCAACAACGACTCACATATTAAAGATAAACTTAATTTACCAATATACAATATTGTATTGACAATGAAAATAAAATTGGAAATGTCAAAATGATAAGAGAATTTACAAATTAATAATAATAATAATTTAAGTTAAATTGAAGCTACGCTTTTTATAGCACTATACAATATTGTTAGCTAATGGAGTATCTCTGGGACCAGAACTCGACCTTGCAAGGACCTAGTCACTAGAGTACCAGTTTATCTTTCCCATGTTAAAACTAGAGTTTCAATTCAATCGATTCACATAACTCGTAATTAAAAAAATACATACGCTACAACCATTACTGCTTTACCAGACAACTACGTTGTTTCATAGATACAATTATCGCTAGTTAATCAATAATTTCCAAAGAATATAATATGTTAAACACTTGTCCAATCATAATTATCCTCGGCCAGACTGTAGCCTGGAAATTGGCCCAGTATCGTACATGTTGTACAAACATTACTATTTATAATTGATATTATTTGCAGCGGAGCGAATGGCATTTCACGCTCATAGTAACTGCTGCTTAATCTGTGTCGTAAGGGGATGACTTCACTTGGATGTTTATTATTTATCTTCTTATAAAAAATAAATATCCAGTTGACGCGGCAAACGTTTTTTGACACAAATAGTACCTAAGTTTCAGATCACAGCGAAAGTACACTAAATATTTAATCTTGTCTTCTATTTACATTGGATTTCCGCAAAGTAACGCCCGAGTCAATTGATTAAGTAGTTAGTTATACCAAACTAGCAAACCTTCCCCTTAATATCGGCTGGTATTGAGTGTACAGCTCTTCGTGTATCGAGTACTGACTACGTCGTATTCTGTGTGTTAATTATATGTGTACAGTTGCAGGCGTGTAATCAATTACAGTTCTCAATGGCGGCCGGAGTATTTGCGTCTGACGAGTTCCGTGCCTCTACACAATACCTGCAAGTGTTTTTAACTGCACTATGTTATTTCGGGTTTCTTCTATATGGTTTTGTATTGGATTCGAAATTAAAAAAAAATATTTCTAAAGATTAACTTAAAAAAAAAAAAATTACTTGTACTTGCATAAACAATTATTTTGCAATCCCCTCCATCACAAAAAAGGAAGAATTAATGTGACTGCGGACAGCTTGAACTTTTGGTATTTATCATAATGTGTGTAGTATGCTAGCTAAGCCTTTTTATATGTTACAAATATTGATGGAGTTGCGAAAAAATTTTATGCCCCCGCCCCAAGGCAGCCATCATGGGCTGTTTTTATCAAATATAACTAAGATCGCTCTTGACTAAGACATTTTTAAACATAAAAAAACTTAATTCTAATCGGTTCATCCGTCCGGAAGCTACGATGCCACAGACAGACACACGACAAGCCAAAGTTATAAGCCCCTCCGTTGTTTTGCATCTGGGGTTAAAAAATAACGTTTGTAATTATATCACTTCCTGTTTTAACATTCACATATCTGTATTTATTGATCTTATATTTTCATTACAATTAAACAAACTATACAACGGTATTAAAACCAAGGGCAGTGGTAAAGCTATACACGAGTATTACCCACAAACAGGTATCCCTCGTATAATGAATCAAATCAAACAGAGTAGTTATTGGATTAACAGAAGCATTCACAATACAAATTGCACAAATCAATCATATCACGGGTGCATTAAAACAATCAGCTAAGCTGAGGGATCACCTCAGTCGGCATTACGAGTCGATTAAGTAAATCGATTGTTCGCTCACAATCGCTTGTAAAATCGATTAGCGCATTATTCCACCGAACAAAGCCGCACGCAGACTGCTGGGACAGGGACGGAGTCAGGTAACGTGGTACGTGGGGCGGCAAAAGTCGGGGGGCAAACTTCAAGTAACTTTATATCGTAAATTTAAGACTTTAGACTTTAAAAAGATATGCAGTAAATTTTAATGTGTGTATTCATTACAACTGTAGCTTATAAAAAAAAAATCTTACAACAAAACGTGGCAAATATTACAATCATCAGACTTGGAACTTTGTTTTGCTTCCTGACAAGCATTTTTGGTAAAAGTAAAAAAAAGATACTTTTAAAACCACAGTGCAGTAACGTCAGTAACGCCAGCCAAAATATGATTATAAACGCGTACATAAACTACAAGTAGAATTAGTTTATAGACAATTTTTTTTTTCGCATAAACCTATCAATGTTACTTATCATACTAGTGTATGACACTTACACTTAGTGTATGACCTTTCCCTATAAGATTCTTCTTTTTTTTGGAGGCGTGAAAATTTTCCAATTTGTGCCCACGGTGACCATTGCGCTGGCGCCTAGCACCGCCCCTGGGGCAGACGAGTTCATTTACTAATGCCGGATCGTGTCTGTCACGCGACTAGACTGCACTAACTGCTCGCTAATCTGTGGCTTGTCTTTAATCACGTAATGTGGGCCTCACGCCCCGCGCCCCGCACCCCCCGCACCCTCTGCCGAGACAAACGGACTGATCGCGTGACACTTCTCAAGCCGAAAATCAAGACAGCGGGACAATAGAGCACAGGGAATCAAGTAATTGATGATGGATCAATTAATGTTTGGAATGTATTAATTAACTAGGAATGTCTTCTTTAGAGATAGAGGAATACCTAAACGTAATTTATTATTATTCCTATTTCTACATACATGGTTGACCTTGTTATAAAAAAAAATAGGTACATCGCACTTGTTAACCGACTTCAACAACGGAGGAACTACGTCATTCCCGACCGATTTTGAAACATACCTAACTATTTTTTCAATCATGGCTTTTGTTTATAAGTATTTTAATTTTTTTTCTTAAATTGCTAGGTTTTATTTTAAAGGTATTTGTTGTTGGAAAAGGTATACTTTCTAAAATAATGGTTCCATATATTTTTTAACGAAATTGGTTTAGTCCCTTTTAATCTGAAGTTAGTTTTTCAATGTTTAATTGTTGCCATTTTATAGCGATAAAACTGCCATATTTGGCACTAGCTATAATTTTCATCCATTGTATAGCAACACAGAAAAGTCTGCCTCTCATTTTCGTTCTCTGTGACGTGTCTATCAAGGCTCTGGCTATAGCTGTCTGGTAAGATTCCATCATTAATAGAGCGGCGCAAGCAACACAATGACTGTGTAACATTTCCCATTACAAAGTGACACCCCGGCCGAGCAGTTAACGGTGCGATTTGTTGCATCAGATCATTTGTCTGCGGAGAGGGGCCTTATTGAATCATTGCCGAGCCATTTATGGCATGTTTTACATAATTTGATAATAAGGATGCCTTCCAAACGTTTATGGAGCGAAATAAAACTCCGTTGAAAATGCTTTGTTGTCTTTAAAGCGAGCTTACGTAATGCTGGCTGGCGTTTGGCCAAGTGGGTGTCGTGGTTACTCAAAATATAATAGTTATTTACTGAAAGTCTGATATAAGTGCTTAGCTACTTAGTTTAAATGCAATTCCACTAATATTATAAAAGTGAAAGTTTGTATGCGTTGAAAGTGTGGGTGTTAATGTTTGTTACGAGTACTTCTTGAAAAAAAAAAAAAAAAAAAAAAAAAAAAACGGCTACACCAATTTTGATGCTTTTTGATATGGAGATAGGTTATGCTTCAGATTAAAACATAAGCTACTTTTTATTCCAGATCTTAAAACTTTTGCTACGAGTAACTGTATGGCGTATGTACATAGGTGCGGGAGTCTATCAAAGACTTCAACACCAACTGAAAATAGCTGGCCCAAGATAAAAAAGCGTGAGGATCATTGGGGGAGTCTTTACCCAACAGTGGGACAATATAAGTTAGTTCAGCCGACATTATTAACCTATTGGCAACGGAAACTAAATAATTCTGCACAATAAGTACATTTCTTTCCACAACTACAACCTATGTAAGTAAATCTTCATTATCCAATAAAATCTCCCAAACTGTCCACTAACGCAATATCTGTAATAATGTGCGTCCGTTTGTGACAAGGCAGTGTCCGGGGCGGCCGCTAGGGCTGACGTGTCGGTCGGCTGATACGATTACCGGATCCGAGAGACTTTGCTTCATTTCATCATGTTTACCGCAAGGGGGCACTTCAGCGCATTTCCACCAACGATATTATCCAATATTATATTAAGTCACAGATAAGTTATATAATATTTGTTTCTCTTCATGCTCATCTTTCAGTTTTTATATAGGTAGTACTAGCTGATCCGGGAAACGTTGTTTTGCCTCACTTAAGGGTATGAAAAATAGATAGTGTAGCTTATATGACACGTTCGTAGATTTACCATAGCAGCGCCATCTTTTGATTGCTTACTCAACCCAGTCGAAAGGTATCGACATCTGTTAGAATCATTTGGAGTTAACAGATAATTGTGACTGTCAAATAATAACAGACAATAATTAGCAATAAATTAAAATTGCGACTATAATTTGAGATTTAAACTATCCTATCTCTCAAGTTGGATCGAATTGCACATGGTGTGCGAATTTTATTAGGTATAATCGGTTAAGTGGTTTAGGAGTCCATTGAGGACAAATTATGTGACACGAGATTTATATATATTAAGATTTTAATTGATTCTTTTCTGTAATTGTTTTTTGTAAATAAACTTGAGTTTTTATTCTGACTTGTAATTAAAATTACCAATAAATAATTTGTCTTTTTTTTATTCTGCTTATATTTTGAATGAAATTTATTTATGTTTTATATTATTATTATGTTGGTTATAAATAAATATCATTCTATTCATTCTAGTGTATCTAAATCTAATCTTGCCAATTTTAATTTTTTTTTCTTGAAATTGGCAAAGTCCGAATCAGGCTCGCGCATAAAGGTTTTCTTACCATCTATTTAAAATTACAAAAATAAAGTCTTAACTAAACAAGACATAGTTCGCTTCTGAGTCAAATGAAATCGTATATTTCTTATGGTATTATGAAATAAGTTAGCCCTCTATCGTAACCCTTACTTAGCAAATTTCAATAAAACTTGTAAGTTTTATTTTTAAAACTCTAATAGAGTCATTCATTCTTTAGTGTTTAATTATTTGAATGACACGAGCATTATTATAAGTAGACTAGCTGACCCGGCAAACGTTGTTTTGCCTGAAAAATATATATAATAGAGAGTAGCAGAAACCTTAAATTTCGAAATTTTTATATATTATATTATAGTAAAAGTTTAGTAAAACCGATCTAATTTCCTTATATGCAGGTGTAAATGCTATATTTAACGATCTTTTCTTACCTTTTCTCTCCACAGTCGCGTCTAATTTAACTTACAATAGATGTAAAGAGAAATAAAAGCAGCGTCGCGTCGACAGAGTTAGTAACTTGTAACTAGGAAGGAACTGCATTAACTTGCCGACTTGCAGCAGACTTCACCGGCTGCAGTTAGTACCTATGTTGGAACGGAATAACTACATACATACTTTGGTAAAGATTTTTTTTATTTCAAGAACAAAATCCTTACGTATTGGAAGGTGTGTAATGTTAAATCAATCAATCAATATTTAAGGAGTTAGGCTAGGTTCCAGATACTTTTCCAGATACTTCTATTTTCGCCAAATTCTTGACCTCCCTATACGATAAGAGTTTCGCCTTCTATATACTTTGTACTATAACTGACTTTCTAGATCTTCCCCTCATTGCTTCTATCTTTCCATCTATGTTTTTAATGAAATTGTCATGTATAAAGTGGCTCAAGCCGTTATTTTCATTCAGAACTGCGTTAGCTGTAATATAAGAATGTTTGCCTCAGAGTCTAAGTTTATCTAGTAATGTGGTAAGAAGATAAAAATAAAGTTAATTCTTTTGCAGATAATTGATTTTATAATATCTGAAATGCCGTGCATATACGGATGGTCGTAAAATAACACCTGAATCAATAAGTTATCTCAGAAAATACCGTCTGTCTTTCAAAATATAAAATTTCCATTAGCAAGACTCTGTATCATTCCCAATCAGAATAACAATCAGCATTCCCACATTAAAACCAGCGTGTGGTCATTTAAAGCCCCTTAGGGCTCGTAATCAATCCCTAATTCCGGCCAAATCACCGCAAATACTCGCAAAGAGCAGCCGCGTGAGATAACTACAACGCTACAACAACAATAACTAGATACAACGACGTGGCACGCGCGCGCGCCGGGGGGCGGGAAACTTACTCGTTACTCACTTTGCTTTTTTTTACAAGCGAGGGTGTTAGTTATTCATTTTGTTAGTGTTTTGAATAAATATTTTAAATAAGTCAAGTACGATGGAAAGAAGAGAAAGCGGTTGTTTCAGATTTATTTATATAGATCGCTACGCGCTTAACCTTTTAAACAACTTATGATCGTTAGATTGGTGGCGTTTTAGTTTATGTAACAAATCAACAAGACTCATGCCTAGTCTGGAAAAACTTTATAGGGAAGTAGCTGCATTTCGCATTTAATATATTAGTAGGATTACCTAACCTTTGTCGCCGTTTCAAATGAGAGTGACCTTAAAATGTAAAATTAAATCTTAAATATATTTTATGGAGCTAGAACATCTATGTGCAATATAGGTAATAGTTATGTTGTACCAAATTTTATACATTTATAATTATAGAAGTTACAGGACGGATAGACCAGCAGACATACAGACACACGGACAGAGTAAGACTACGAGGAGTATGGAATCTTGCAAATCTTGTTTTTGACAAACACATAGAACTTATGAATATTAGTATAATAATCTCCAAAAACATGGAACGTGACAAAAAGCCAGCAAGTATTCTGGTTAGCAGCAGGTCAGCGGACACGTGTTTGTGTAGTAATTATGACAAATGACAGTCCGCAATACAAAGGGGTGGCGGATACTACCTTCTGTTATGGAGGAGTTATTTTTTTGCTTATGGATCTAAATGAATAAGTCCAGAATGAAGCTGAGGAAGTTTATAAGTGCTATGTTCATAAA
Organism: Mellilla xanthometata; assembly: GCA_035578125.1. Lineage (NCBI taxonomy): Eukaryota > Metazoa > Arthropoda > Insecta > Lepidoptera > Geometridae > Mellilla > Mellilla xanthometata. The sequence continues at coordinate 14,606,976 of JAPUBQ010000010.1, forward strand.
TAGAAGTAGAATCAGAATGAGAATTTTTGAAATTAATGAGCGAATGGAATGAATGAGAGTTTTCAGGTGAAGTATAGTTGGTTGTCATCAGGAATTATATTTGAATAATATTCATGTGACATAAACACACACACACAAACTGTCGCATTTATAATATTAGTACGATATAAATGAAAATGTCGACCGATCCTTTTCACGTATTTAACTCAGAGAGTCAAATTATATCTTACAGATTTTGATTCTCAGTCATAAAATTTGTCTCCTAATTTGTAAAGATTTTAGCACTTGCCAAATATGTGTTTCCACCCTCGGTAAGTCGCTGGAGGCGATGATTAGTGAACATCCAGTGTGTGAGTGATCATTAGTTCGTTAGAAGGGACTCGTGTCGCTCGCTACACTGAGCTTTCAAATAACAACCTGCTAATTACTACTGCAAACTAAAAGAGCACGTACGAGGATAAAGTATTAGCATTCCGTCCCAGCTACGCACGGGCTCTAAAATAATCTGAGTAGCAAAGAGAAATAAAATATAGCTTCTTATGTGAAAGACATTTTCAAATCGGTTCAGTAGTTTTGGAGCCTATTCGCGTCAAACAAACAATCAAACTTTTCTTCTTTATTATATTGGTATAGATGTAAAGAGACAAGGACAGCGCTCAATGTGATTTCACCACTGAGTATAACTGAACCAAGATCACAATACTAGCTAGAAAGGATTGCTGATTCCCATACAAAAAAGCGTGGCGCGGAAGTTTGCCATAATTACCTACGTAACCTAAATGGCGCTAAAAATCGAACATGCAGCCTAGCTGCCACCAAATTCCGGAACGCGCTGCAGTCGCATACTGATATAACGATAGTAAATGGCCTGACCCAAGTGAAATCGTTTCAAGACAATACGTGTATCGAATGATTCACGTAGAACGATTTTCAAGAAGAAGTTGAGCGTCTATTATATTTATCATTCTATCAGACCACAAACTCTCTAAATTATGATATGCACCTGCTTTTTTAATGGCGATTGAGCATTTTCTTGTTCCTGCCTGGCTAGCAATCACAATTAAGCAGAACAATCTGTCACCAATCTTGCAGCCTCCCAGTGAGCCAGTTATTCCAGACTAGGCATACTCCACTTTAGGCCAGAGTGACAGTAACTCGTGTAGTTACGCGCTCTGATTGAAAATTTTCAGGCCTATAAGAATAAAAATAATAATCTTATGAGCTGAGTTATCCGGCTATGGTGTCGAGAGGTTTATAGCCACCCAATGTCACTGACCTGGCTTAACGACTGCTAATGCTTACTATTCTACAACATACGAATCTACAAACAATCATGTTGCGTGTAGGTATATATAGATATGAACGTAATGTGCATCCCACCAGTGGTAATAAACCCGAGTTCCAATAAGGGCGTGCCCACAACACTGGCTCAAGTGACCCACCTCGTAAATAACGTGGAGAAATACAACCCGAGGGCAGACATTTTATTAAGAACGATGGCTTTTGTCCACCATTGAATGCGTAAATCTGTACACGACTCGGGATCATGGTGGATGCCTGCGTTCTGTTGTTTGCCTTGAGGAAGCGAGAGAAAAAATCTTGTAAGGGAACAAGGATATTGAGCTTTTTTGGGAAGCCCGAGAGGGGCTTAAAGAGGCGTCCACTTTTTTTGAGAAACTGTACTTATTGCTAATAAAATTGGCGTGTTTTATCTTATTTTCCGTAAGACCTTTAATATCTAATTGCCATTTTTTATCAACTTCGTTAGTAATATTATATTATATACAAAAGTAGGTACAAATATTCATGGACATCTTTTAACTTATTTCTCAACTAAAATTGTAAATTTTATTACTTAATTCACCAAGAATACACTAGATGTAATGTATAGTTAAAACATTATTATCATGCTTTACTTCTTAGCAAGTAAGACTCGGTGGGACAACGTCTGCTTTTCAATCTGACGGCACTTGGTTCGATCCCGGCCGTACCAATGACTTGTTTGCCAAGTTATATGTGGATTTACGCTTTATGAAGAAGGAAAACATCGTGAGAAAACCGACATGTTTGAGGACCCCAAGATCCGAGGAAATCTGTCTTTCGTAGAAGGACCTGAGTTCCCACCATGATAAGCACAAGATATCTTTCCAGATTAATAAATTCTTCGTCAAGGGAGTCACGACCCTCAATACGCGTATTGAAGAATACGACCCAGGATAATGATGACTTCTTTGCATTTGCTTTCATTCTTTTTTACCAGAGAGTTAAACACTTTATTCCCATTATGTATAATTTTGCCCTCTCATTATGGCTCCGTCACACAATGGGATGCGCGTGCGCCGGTCGTGCTCAACAGACACAGAATATACAACAGTAGCTAGGCGGGTACAGTAATAGCACTTTAATGTCACTTGTAACGGCTTGAACAAAGATTGCAAATATTTCATGCAAATCGTGGAGTGTGAAAAGGTTTATACAATATTCAGAGCAGAAATAAAGTAATCATGTCATTTAAAATGATTGCAATGCACATTGCATGCATTAGCTTTTGTATAGTTGAAGAAGAATGATGGCCGAAACAAACTTTTTTTTTTATGGTGCATAAGCAAGCGCCTGATCGCAACTCACCTAATGTTAAGTGATGTTGCGATCTAGGGTGGAGCGCGCTCGTCTAGAAGAACCGATTCACTCTCGCCTTGAAGACAGTGGGGTTATATAGTTCAGAGGGAACAAGAATTCCAGCTAAGAGTCCCACAGTTTAATGGTCCACACAAAGTATGTGGAAGCGAAACGCTTTGTGCGGATTTTTGGAACTTCAACTGTATAGCGGTGCCTCCTAGCCGCCGTAAAGAAAACATTTGAATGCCCCCTTCTTCTTACTCACGGTCATTTTGTTGTGCAAGAGAGAGAGAGAACATGGAATTCAAATCTTTTCTTTATTGACTCGAATTACGAGTAATATACAGTGTGTAAGCTCGATGGCACTATGCCAACAACTTAAACTTAAGACAACTTAAAGCATCTTATATAACCTATCAAGTAGGTAAGTGTTTTTTTTTGGTAAGCCATAGCGCCTGTAGCTCGGCTAGCTAAGGTGATCTGACGCAATCATCGAAGCTAAGCAACGATCGATGCGGACAGTTCTTGGATGGGTAACCATGCATGAGACTGTCGTCTTTCAAGTGGAATTTTCGTCTGGGCGCTACCGTGGGTCGGATGACGTTAAATTGTAGGCCCCGGCTGTTAGGCTTAGTACAGCAGTCGTTAAGCGAAGTGAGATGCTTTCGAGCGGCTTGAAAACACTCGACACCAGATCTTGGCCACTTAGCTCATACGAAGAAGAATGGTGGGTTATAAGATACCAATTTTAGACTAGAAAAGATTAAATGAGCGTCACTCAATCAAATAATTGTTATTTTGTCGCTCGATACATAAAAAAGTATTTTTCGACAATACAAACAAAATCTTCGTTACCTACCGCTAAATCCATTATAGATAAACCATTTATAAGTCACGTGAGCGATTACTCAGTTTATTAAATGAAGGGCCAGAGGGCGCTAATGTCGGCTCCACACTCACTCGGTCATCTACTCCACAATTTATCCCTATGGAGATTTATTGATGGGAAATTATTTAATGAAGTACCTACTTTGCTGTGGCATTGTGAGATCAATCAATTATGTATTTTGTGTGTGTATTTTGTTTTATTACTCTTAACAAAATAGACAAAAAATGCTAAATTATATTTTAATAACAAAAATAAAGATGAGAGAATTTAACAAAATAGAAAATTACATACACTATACATATGTACCTAGGTATGTGCATATTTTAAATGTGATTTTGCAAATGAAGGATGTATGTATTTCAAATAAAACTGTGAATCCTAACGTTACTCTATTAAAAAAATGTTACTCTATTGTATCAAGGTTTGAAGATACGTTGGGGTAATGGTTACCATGCCAGACTGCCATGCAGAGGGTCTTCGATTTTCGATTCCTGGCACGTCCAAAATCTTTGTGATGAACTAAATTTATTGGCTGTGTGTCGATATTAAAAGTATTTATGTATGTATATGTAATTAGGTATATCAGTTGTGTTAGCAACCATAAAACAGACTATAAATGGTTTAGTATGGAGCTAACCAGCCGTGTGTGAAATGTGTTCTAATATTTATTTATTTTAATTATATTTATTTATCTCTCAAAACTAAACATTTATAAGTCATTGAAAAATGTCCAAACGCTAAAGTGATCTCATTTAATAAACAGATCCATCGCTCAGAATTAAAACTTTTAACTCATTGTACCATCACAAGGGGACGACCCCAATATCTGTTTGAAGGGCTCTCTTGACCAACACACTCTGACTAAACACGCGATAATAGATCTTATGTTAATTAAAATAGATCACAAACAAAACGCAACTTGTAATATTGTACTTAAAGCTTCACTAAAGTAATTTTGCAGTTGCGTCAATATAAAAAGAACTCTACTGTGCAAGAAATAAGATTCATAAAAAGTGTAAGAGGAAAGTGGCGAAGTAGTAATTTATAGTTTATCACGTAAATTGATTATAACACATGAAAGTAGTGCGTAAGTCAGGCAAATCCGATTACTGTCGCTAGTCGTCGGTCGTTGGCGGTTTGTATGGCTTTGTATGAGCTTTATGATGATGTATGGGAGACAATTTGTTGTTAATGGTTGGGAGAAAAGTTGGATCATAAATTGTCGATGGAACTTGGTTATAGGCAAACTTTGACAGTAATTTGATTTAAATATGTTTAAAAGATGTTTTATTAATTTGCAACAGACAAAAACTAATATAATAAAATTATGTTATTAGATGAGTAAATAAAAAAATATGATAGCCATATTTAGAGAAAGTTATTATAATTGTTGTCTATGAACAAAACTTGAATTTACTAACAGTTTCATTTATTAACAGTCTTGATTAAATCTTAATAAAAATAATTTTCTACCAGATAATAAGATAGTATAACGCTACGAAGTTGCTACGAATAGAGCTACGATAGTATTAACTCATACACCTTGTATATCACAAAAGTGATATTTATTTTTCAATTACATAGAAATATTTTCTATGAAAATTCATAAATTGGTCTAAAATAATGGGAATTTGTTTAAAGAAAACAGTTGTCTGTCCACCTTAAACATACTTGAGAAAATCTCGGTAAATTAAAGGCATCAGTTAACCACACAATACACGAAGAAAATTGCAACTTCCTCAAAAACCAATTATCCATTCCCAGACAAGACAACACGTCGAGGGTTCCGCGACATGCCTCCAAGTGCATAATGCCGTATAATCCCCACCAGTGGGGGATTACAGCTCTCGAGTGGTATCCGATGATTGTACCGTATGGCACGCCGGTGGAGACCGCGCGGCTTGCTCGGGAATGCCAGCTTTATAATCTGATTCTTTTATTGATGCGGTTTAATCTTATAGGTCCTTTAAAATTATCTTATAGGAGCTACGGAAGATAACATTGTATATTTAAATGCAAATGTTGGTCAGGATGTGTGAATGCCAATTTGGTATAGGTATTATTTTTGTGTGATCTAGAGATCCTGGAAGTAGTGGCCATTTGTAGTACTGGTTAATTCATTTCTTTTTTCTGTTATTTTATTGTTCTTTTTCTGTGTTGCAGTAAATAGTTAATAATAATATGTATCTATAGAGATACGTGGACACTAGATAAAGTTAACAATTACTTTTAAATGGGCTTAACGGGAGTGAGTCATGCTAAATAGCAAGAGTAACCTTAAACTACCTAGCCTACATACACCTAAAGCTTACCGTGCCACGGGTCAACATTATCTAATAAATCTTATCTTAGAAAGGAATCTTAACGAAAAAACTAACTGATTGGCTGACCGATCAGAAATACCTGATTTTGACATTTTGCACATAAGTCTCTTGTGAGGCCAAGAGGTGCACCTAGAAAAGACTTCCGAACTACTTTTGTATATTATACCAATAAGAACACAAAGTTTTAACGAGCTAATCCTTTAAGACAACCCCCTCTATTAACCAAGTGGATAGAAGCCTGCCATGTCTACAATCCGGTCTTATTCCTTCACAAAAGCCCACAGAGGGGTCTCAATCAATTTCAAGTATTTTTGTGAAATTATAGGCTCGCACTGTACACTATAGGTACTGTGACCATGAGTTTGTGAAGCTAGTCGAAGATATAGATAGCAATGAGAGAAGGAGGGATGACCGAATGGACCGCTATAGTTTGAAATAGGGTGGCCAGGCTTTGGCGTGGATTTGTCAAAATTGACTGGAACCAATTTGACTAATCTTGAGAAACGATAATGGCTCAGTGCAGCCTTACATCCTGCTGGTTTAGATCCCCGCTAATGAAGTTCGAGTTCTAAGTGAAAGTGGTTTCTACATTGAAAACTCTATCTTCTTTTAGAATGGTTGTACATAATTTTATTGTGTTTGACTATCTAGCACCCTTATTTACTTACTTATATGTGTTACTAGCTGCGCCCTGCGGCGTTACTCACGTTAACTCGAGATAATAAATAGAGTATTTGATAAACCGAGGGAAAAGCTACCAGTTTTCATAATTATAACTTCACTTAGGTAAGCTCATTTGACAATTTATTATCAGTTTAACTGTTAGAGCCCGAAAAAGTAACAAATGGACATCCTTCCATATTTACACATAAACTTTTTTAGCATTTATATAATATTGTTAGAAAATTATTTGATACTCAATATTAACATTGCGCATACATTTTTTGAAAACCCCAGTCTACAGACTTACTGTTACAAAACTAGAACCTACTTTGTTCAACAATCGAAGTAGGTTAAGTAGTATTTATCTTAATTTTGTTTTTCTAATTTATTCAATTTGAATCGTTTGTGAGATATATCGAATGGAATCTGAAATAAATGCATTATCATATAAAATTTATATTATTTTCTGCTTTACAGTCTACGTATAAAGAAGCCAACACTGTTGAAACAGCATATGGTTCCCCAGTAAGTTCGGCAGGCGGCAGAGGAAGATTGCGTGAGAATGTCCGGCAGATTCCGTCGCAGCTAGGTGGCTATTACCGCTGGCCCGGAATTTGCGCACGCACGCTAATTGCTAAATTCGCCCCCGGAGTGGGGGGAGGCTCCTACCCCTACCTGCCTCCCACCCTAGCCCCCCCGGGGGCTTATTGTCCGGACGGAGCGTGGGAGGTCGCGAGTTTGTTATGATTTTATGAATTTACGCTCAAATATCGAATGAATTGCGTTTGGCGATTTCTTTTCCTTGTATTTTATTTTTAACAACATTTTTGTTACAACTCTCGTAAGGCTTCATTTATACATATATACGTTTGAAGAATGTGGATTGATACAGCTAATTAATGAATCGTTGATAAGCTTATTTATATCTTTTCTATTCTCAAATAGTAATTAAGTATGAATGATAATTATGTGTTTCATTTATGGTGGTTATCTGGTTCATTTCGCTGACATAATTCAAATACCATTTATTTCGACCATTTTACTCAAGCCATTGAATTACAAGCACATACCTACATAATAATAACGAGAAAGAAAAAAATTATCTTACAGTAGTCGCACAAATAAAAAAAAGATTTAGTTTGTGAAAAGAAGGACAGAAAAAGTGAGTGCAAATATTTTTTTAATAATATAATTTTGAAACTAGGTGTAGATTTAAAAAGTGCCGGTTTAAGTGTATACGTGTGTAATATAATAACGTTAATATATAGCTTTAGGTAAGGTAGAACGCAGCTTATGGCCAAGAAATTAGTCGAGCTTGCTAACACTTGCCAACACAAATTTCACACTCACATGGAAACACATATTCACAAAAAACACACATATTGCGCGTGAGATGTGTCATATCTAGGGTGTAAAAATAGTCTGGATCAGTTTGTATTTGGATATTTATTTTACCTATTACCTTAAAATATCTGGACCTATATTTGAAAGGGGCTACCTAGAGATTAGTAGATATACCTATGCGATAAGAATTATGTAACGCAAGCTTGCGTTGGGTACATCATTCTACAGTTAAATAGATACCAAACTTTATCAAATCAAATCATGTATTTCAGACTATCATATATAATACATATGTCCATACAAATTAAAATAGGTAGCTTAAATAGAAAACAGAAACGACCGTAGTAACTATTAATTGACATAACATAATAGTTGAACAAAACAGACCTTTACCGTAAATACATTACTGATACTGGTCATGTTTAAATATTAATTTATATCCTTCCTGTACCATTCTGTGAACATGTAAGATTCTTAAGCGAGTATCGAAGCAGTATAAGGCCGTGTACAGACGCGCGGTCCGGGTGTAATTGCCGGCAAACCGGCTCTACTGAGCTGTGCTGATGCGCTTCACGGCCGGATATTGGGCGCAAGCGTCCACTTACCGCTCTACCTATTCAGTAGGATTACACAATCTGAAGATAGTGTTCTGTATTTACGATTCAGTTTGCCATTGAGATAGCGTTGAATTATTATTTTTTGTTTACCGCTGTTTTAATGCTAATATGTGTGTTATTCTTATTCTTATTCGTGACGCTCTTGTCAGAGCGGTCGTGATCGTCATGGAGGGTCACTAGAAGGGGCAGATATGATTTGCCTCAGTGTGTTATTACTAGCATATTAGGTATGTGTAGTTTAAAAATGTAGTCCAATTCTCTAGTTAGTAAGTTATTACCAACTTCTTTCTACTCTTTCATTTTAGATCAACAATGACAATGCATAAAATACTCCGAAATGACAACACTGTAGGGCAATAAAGCAATGCTAATTTCGTACAGTAGTAAATTCGCACGTAAGGCACATAGCTTTATTAATATCAAAGTAATATGTTTTATTAAAAAGGTTGATGAACACATTGGTAAAAAAAACGCCTATAAAAAATCAAGCATTAGGTATATAAGCGTGAGTTTTTTAAACTTATGTCAAGTTCTTAAAACTACAGCTTCAAGAAGTTAATTAAATTTTACAAACCCTTTACCTAACTTTTGTAATATAGTGTAACTTTATTAAAATTAATAAGTATGATTTGTTTTATCACAATTGAAATTTATAGAAAATGTAATCTGAGACAAGCAAACTCAATAAATAAATTTTCTAATGAATTAGACTAAGGATTTAACCGAGTAATCTCCGTGAACAAGCTGATCCGGGTGTAGTAAGGTGCAGCAGCAGCCGGTATTGCGGGTTAATAGGCAGTAACAGATCCGGGTGTGTCCGGGCGGCGGTAATTGGTGCGCAACGCGAGCCGCCGTCTGTACGCGCCCTAATATCCGCCTGGACGGATATACTGCTATGCAATACGTTACCGAGTACTAGAATATACTGATATACCAACAAAGATAGAACACTAGTAAGGTTACCTAAATGCAGTATGTTTGTAGTATTTATTTCGTAAGATTGGTTCAAGCTGATGGAAAGAGTTTTTTTATTTTTTACAGGCTATAAGCATTTAAGTTTTAAATGAGTTCAAACATCTCGTAAAACGATCTATCTTGTGTCTTATTGCTAGTTTTATATATATATGTACACTAGCATAATTTAATGTAATATCATATTATTGTTAGTCGGAAATAAAATTTTTGGAGATTATTGTTTAGTAAGTTAACTGTCAGTTTCATATAAATTGCAAAATATTTAATAAAAAATACGACATTACTAGATACCTACTACAAGGTATCTCTAATGTCGTATTTTTTACTAAATATTTTACCTACTTAAGTAGGAGTAAGTATTATGTATTATATTGGAATATTATTGCGCAAAAATCATACATCCAAATCCTTAGGTACCTAATTATTAGTATTATAATTTGTAATTTCAAACAATTCTACCGATTCACTTACATCTAAGCACCTACATAAACCACATGCCTTATTGCCAAATTGAACAAACGAATCAATTCACAAACGCAATCTCACTAATTACATCATCAAACTCGGCACTAATTAACAAAAACAAATCACTTTAATGTAACACGTCTTCTACACTTATATAGCGTGAAACAAAACGCACAAAAAGACGCGGGACCTCCGCCATGCCAGCGCAGGGCGGGCCTAATCAGTGATACAGACCTGAAGAAAAACATTTTAACTCACTACTGCAGACAAACTAAAATAAACTCTAAATCATGGGTGGTAAAGTACAATTTTACGCGTTCTTTAGTATGAAATAGGTTGTAAAGTCTCTGTGTGAAAAGGCCGAAGTGGCCAATCAGCGCGCGTTGCTATAGCGACGAGTTGTGCTCGCCGTTCGATAGATGGCGTGACTCGGCGGTCACTGGAATTTGTTGGACTCAACAGCGGACGAGAATTTGTTGTCGACTTGTGATGATATTCCATGATATTGATTGGTAGCTTTAATTGAAGCTATTGAATGACAAGCAAATATGTGTTCTATAATTTACGGGTTTGATAAAAGTGTTGTCCGCTAGATATAATTCACTTTTAGTTGTTCAGGATTTTTTTCTTTCTTTCGTGGATTGTCTTAATTAATATCTATACTCTGGAGAGAAGATTTTTCACAGCACCAAAACAATGATCGATCCAGAACACAAAAACTTGAGTAGGTAAGTATATTTAAAACAGAATTTTATTCTAAACATCAAAACTTTATTTAATTTGTTAGTAGATATGCTTATTAATAAGTTCAAAAGACTTGTTTACTCTTCTATATGAAGACGATAAAGTATGTATATTTATTCCCCAACCGGATAATTTGAAGCGCGATCCTCTTACATCGGTTTACAAAGGGATATTCGGAGCAACGAGACGTTTGATTGCATAATAATCCATTTATTGCAGCGTCTCACAAGCTCCCCAAAATTGGGGAAACCTAATCCCTGGCAAGCCATTATACCGAAAATTCAACTACCATCACTCATAACCGTGTTGAGACAATACAAAACGAGCTTTAAAAGCTAAGAGATAGAATTGACAATTGCTTGGAGAAGGAAAAGTTTTCCTTGTCGCTGAAATTAAGTGGCAATAAGCTTTACGTGGTCAGATTAGGGTTTAGTTTAGTCTGTGGGTGCGCAAACCAGAAATGAAATTTTCATAAATGTCGGGTGTGGCGGGGCGGCGGGAGGCGGGGGTGCCCCCGTGGGGTGGATGTATATTTGTGTTTTCCCCGCAGTTTCCGACCGGTACTCGAGTTCCGTTGTGTGTGGACGGAACTATTAATAATAATTACGGGACTGCTAGTTTGCCTAGCCTCGGTAATCCCTTCTAGTTGTGCTGCATGCTATTTATTTATCTGTCTTCGTCTATCTATTGAGTCAATAAAGAAAGCTCTTGAAAGCTCGTTCCCTCTTGCTGACGCGTTTTTTTTATTATGCATGCAAGAAGAAATGAACTTGGGCTAGTAATAAGCGAAATAAAAAAGGACCGTACATGTGTTAAGCAAGCTTATGATTTCCAAAAGAATTTATTTTTAATCACGCAATCAAACTTATAATATACAAAATCACACGATCAATGTAAATCTTTAATCTTATAAATAAAATAAATATAAAAGGCACATTATTTCAATCAAAAGAAATCAAATCAACCGCTTACGTTGCAAAAACAACTGTCAAAAATAGCTGGCACAGATTATTAATAGAGTCCCCTAAACTTGTAAAAAAAGGTTTCCTTCCGCGAAGTATTTAGCTTTCTTCCAAAAAGTATCGGGTTGCCAGCAGGGCTCGAGTTCACTACAACATTCGTACAACCGTTGCACAACAAACGCACGGGATGTCGCAAAAAATACCAGAAAAAATGCTGAGCTTTTAATTCGATTAAAATGGTTGTAAAATCGGTTGGAATTTTGATTTGTGTTCTGAGAGAAATTCGAGTAGGTTGTGTTTTAATCTGCAATTGTTTAGTCGATGTGTACATACGTAAGTACGTACGTATACTATTTAAGTAGGGTTACAATTATAGGTATTGATATACATCTTCGCTTTATGTAAAAAATACGATTTCATGGCCTATGTACGTAAGTACGCAAAATTAATTTCATTGCTTATATGACTGTCAAAGAAGCATCACATAATATTTTACACTGTAATTAAGGAAATAAAATACATACATTATTTTGGTCAATTTTTTTTATGTATGAAAGGTTTGCGTTTGACCAGAAGTCACCTGATTTATAGTAATATTGCGGTCTAGAAGAAATGCGTTGCCTCTGATGATTGTAAAAATTGAAATAAAAACTCCTCCTGTTGCCGTTCTAGATAGTTCGGTTATAATTAATTAATGAATCACTGATCCTCCGCTCAGCGCCTACGCACGTGGGTAATTCAAGCCCTGGCTTCTCTTCAAACTTAACAATGGCTGACAAAAACTCTAATTCTCTTGCCAAGTACCTCGTAAGTGAAGGATGTTGCAAAAACTGTCAGAAAAAGTGCATTATAGTGAGATTAGCGCGTCAATTGGCAGCTATTGATGTCAAACCGATGGTAACATGAAGCTTGATGGGTGCGAGGACCCATCCGCCGAGCCTGCTAGCCTCATTTAGTGAAGCGGTCGAGAGAAATCATGCGCACTCATTGTTGGTAATCTTTTTGAAATGTTGTCTTAGTTTAGATCATTCAATACGCGTAAATAAGTGCGCATCTTTTTTTAATTAGTACTTAGTGGAAAAAATACATAGTCAAATTAAAAACAAATAATAATCAAAAGTCCCATCTCTAAATGCTCATTACTTATCGCGTCCGTATTCCCGCGCTGAATAGCTATTTTTGACTTGTGTGTAGTTTTAGATGTAATTTCACGTTGTTGTTATCATAGGTAAATAATTTATAAACAAAAAACTCTAGACATTATCGAATGTAGAGCCATATAAAAAAGTTGATCTTCACAGCTAATACAACTGATCGTCACAGAACCAATTTAATTCAAATGTTTCGGTGATAACGCACCATTTTTTATAAATAATAGGCTCGCGCTTGACCATAAATCATCCGGTATTAAGTGATTGCAGTCTATGATGAAACGCGCTTACCTATTAGAAACCGGTTCCATCTCACCTTGAAGGCATACAATTGTAATTCAGTGGTACCTAAGTTTCATTACACGCGTAGAAAGAGAGGATGTAAGGTAAGGATATATGTACCTATTATATCGAGTTGGAAAGAGACGAAAAAGAGTTCAAAGTTCAGCAGCACGAGTTCAGAGTGGTATATAATGGTCTGACCTGGATCCGGTCCTCGGGTAGGTCGGTTTTAAGGGACAGCATCTCCCTGGCGTACACGTCAGGGTAGTGCGCGTCCTTGAAAGCCTTCTCCAGCTCGTCCAGCTGGTACGACGTGAAGATAGTCCGGCTGCAACATACGAGTCGAAATGTTAGCTCACTGGGAAAGAAGGTTTCGCTTTAGTTTATTATTGACTAGCAGCCAGTCCAGGCTTCGCATGGGCTATATAATAATCCATGTTGTAAAGATAAAGATAAACAAAATAAAGCCAATGGTACTCGTGAATGTACAGAACAAGCTAGCTAGCTACCACCCTTAAGTAGAACAATCTGTCGCCAAGCATCTACCAGTGTGTTAAAATCAAAGTCAAAGTAATTTATTGATAACAATACAGTTACAAATCACACAATCAAATTAAATATAATACAATCAATATAAATTTCAATAAAAATTCAAATATAAATGTCAAATATAAATCAATAATTTATAAATAACGTAGTGTCAAGCCAATTTTAATTTAAAATATCGTCAAACGAATAAAAATAATAAATAAGTTTCGGTTGTAACTTTGCTGAATCGGTAAAATAACGATCACTTTGACCTCTAACGGTGACCTCTTTATTTATTTTATGGTTCACAAAACAGAAAATAATAACCAAATAAAAAAAATACCATGATCAAAACTTGAACCTTTTTTCAACCTCTACTTTATTATGGTAGGTATACCTCGTGAGAACAGCTATAGACGAGCACTAAAATATACGGTAATTGTGTGAAATCAATCTAGTTGAATACCTGTGTCTCCTCTTTTTCTTCTTCTTCTTCCCGTTGTAGGCGGTGAGACCGTCTACCGTGAAGTCTTTGGCTGCTTCTAGCGAGGATACTCCTGCAACAAACCGATACAAGTTAAAGTTAGTCTCTGGATATGCATTACTTTACTGGTTGATTTATTTATTGAATTCGATTAAAACGGTACATATACCAATTACATTAATCAAATATTATTAACATACTTCTTATAAAAATAGTTAATCATAGTTATGGATAAATTATTAGTTCCATCAATATAGGACAATAATAATTACAATACTGATGGAAAACCAAAAGAACATAGTTTTTAGACAGATATGCGTAGATTGCGAAATCACAGTTTTTACAATCAGCGATGATAAAATTAGTTAAAGATACATTGGTTACGAAGTTTTGGTATAATTTACTTAAATAAAGACGAAATATTTATAATTAATAATCGTTAAATCGATGTGAATCTTGTATAGATACAATCTTAACATGGCTATGCTTTATAGCTGGCCAAACTTGAATAAGCTACAAGAAAATTAAGATATTAATAGAAGTTCAAAAAATCCGTGTCTGCTTGCTCCCGATGCAAAGATGACCATCATTCTAGCTGATTTACCGCGCTGAATAGGTATAGCCTTTACACTTTACAGAACGATCCGGGGTGCGAGTTGCCTACTATATTAACGACTTCTTTGCAAAAAACAAAACCCTATAAATAAATAAAAAAATACCGCAATACACCGTCTCTGGCAAACTGAGTTTCTCCAAAACAACATCTCTGAGTATGCTAGCGTCGGCGGATCGTCACATAATTACCGCATGTGATTGCCAAATGAATTACTAAACACACGGCGCGCATGCAGCGGCCCCTGGAGCCCTACGCCGGCCCCGGGGACCGAGCCCCGGACCCCGACTCGGGTAATTGAATTTGGCGACAATGAATTATTAAAGCGGGACTGTGGCGAATTTATTACACTGTTTACATTGCTCGGCCGATATTCGAGTGGAATAATTCACTCGATACGTAACCAGCGATGGTTTTGTCACTAGAGCCAACTTTCAAACGACGATTTGTAATTAACTTGTATCGCGTTATACATCTCGGCACTAGTTTGAAAGAAATACGATCCGTTTAGAAGTAATGCAGCAATGGATTAGGTAAGTGCATTCGGTGGTGTAACGAATTTGTTAGAAGGGTAAGTGTTTGTGTAGGAAGGTCAAATAACATGGTGTTAAGCGGAAAATTAATTGAGTTGTTACTATTTGTGCTAGTTCAATATTTTATTGTCGAAGCAATATGTTGCAGCTTGCTTGATAACTTTAGCTTTATTGTTCAAACTCTTCCTAAATGGATACTAAACGCATTGCCTAAATAAAGAGATAATATAATAAGATATCAATTGCTTTGGTTAACAAATTCCGATACCCTGATCATTATTAAAACTAGCATGAAGTAGATTCATTTGTATTATTCTAATTGTCTTCTCTATATTTAACGACAATTCCTTATAATATTTTCTCGTAGAAAAAACTCTTTATAATGAAACAAATCAACAATTTTAATCTAGTGTACGCATTCGAATTATCACGTGCTATCCCTATTGTTCGCGGCGGACATGGATTGGCCACGGCCGGACCCTACACTTTGTAATCATGTTTTTTGTCGCACACAGAATATACCTATACCTACTACACAAATCGATACACAAATGTGTAAAGTTTCTTTGTTTTTAATTATGCTGTTTGTCACGTTAGACTAAATAACTCCTGAGTGCTATTAATTCCATACAGACTTTTACTTATGGGACTTATGAAAATATTCAAAAAGAGCCGGTCTACACGTTTATAAATAATTTAAGGAGCAAAAAGAAACAAAATATAGCCTATGTCGCTCGGGGATAATGTGGCTTTCCAACGGTGAAAGAATTTAACAAATCGGTCCAGTACTTTCGGAGCCTATTCGCGTCAAACAAATGAAAAACCTAACTTTTCCTCTTTATATATTGGTGAAGATATAGACAATACAAAGACATAGATAATGAAAATATAGTTCTGAATCATCAACAACTGCTCTTTATTAGTCTAGGTATAGTTGGCTGTAATATTAGGAGTTTTGTTATTAACACTACTATATGATCAAATATGGTAAGCACATTAGCTACCTTTCTAGAAGATATTCAGTCAATATCTTTGTGGTGAACTAAATTTGTTGTAATGTTATCATGAATGTTTGTATCCTGTTTGAGTGCCTAATTTTCTGGATGTTGTGGGTGTTAAATATGTATCTTTATTAAGTATGTATCTTTATAATTATTAAGTATGAATGTATGTATATGTAGTATATCAGCTGTATAGCAACCATAATACAAACTAGAAATGGTTCAGTATGAGACTAACCAGCCGTTTGTGAAATATGTTCCAGTCTCGTATTTATTTATTTTATTAAGTTATGTTAATAGATTTTCGAGATATCTCGAGTTTTAAAATTTGTGCATGTGCTTTGTTTATGACCATAATATGGCTATAAGAATACCCAACTGGTAGTCTTACAAGCAGCCAATGGCAGAGGCCCTAGGGCGGCTTTAAAACTCTTCACACATACTCCATAGATACTAACATTATTTTTAAGTTGTAATTACTAACCCATGGACCCCTTCTGTAGTCTGAATAAATAAAATTTTGAATTTGAATTTGAATAGCTTGACCACTCCTATAAAAAAGCAAAGTATTGTGTTTAGTGAATATATAAGAAGAATAAATATAATGTGATTGTGTTTTTTCCATAGAAAGTTTCCGAAGGGCGTGTAAGAAAGTTTCACAAGTCATTTAGTTTTATAGTTGGGTCCTCTAGAGGCGGGAAGTGTTTCATCAAATCACTTAAGGAGAGTAGCCATCGCAGCATTTATACTCCCGGGAGATAAACTCTCCCTCTCCCTCTCCTGATCTCTTTATACAATCATATAAAGAAAAGATATATAGAAATATTACTTATTTTACACGATACTGCTAGATATTTGCGACACCCTGGCTTACTCTGGTGGAGCAGTCCTGTATGGAATTACTAGCTCCCAAAGAGGCTGTGGAAAAACACCCCATAAGTGAACGGTGATAAATTAACTGACCGGAAGACATAATTCTCTTAACAGAATTTTGACAGTCTTGCAACTGCTTTGCACAATATTTTGCGGGTTGCCTAAAGGTCTACAAGAGATCTCTAAATTGTATCATCTAAATTGGTTTAGCCGTTTTTGATTATTAGCCAGACCGAAGCAACGGCTATCGATTTTTAAATATTTAAGACTGTACGAGTTTACAGTAGAGTTAGATGAAGATTAAGATAAAAAGAAATAAATTCAACAATCTAACGATTAACTTTGAATAAAGCAATAGATTATTATAGATATTATCGAGAGCCTTATAATGCAGTATTTAATTAGCAAATTCAACAAATCTTATTTCGGGATAAAAACTACTACTCTAGGCATACGTGTTATTTCAGTTTTTAAGTCATTTCTATATTATCAACTTTTACCCAATGTAATAAATCCCAAACGTGGTGGATTACGGCCTAAATCGTCTCCATTAGAGAAGGCCCTGAGTCCCAGCAGTGGGAACGTACAGGCTGCTTATGCTAATACGAGTAGGATATGGGTCTAAAAAGTGTGTTTTTTTAAATTTGTTAGTCGAAATTAATCTTCAAAAGTTTCGAATATTATTTCGACCCTTATATACTAACACAGGTTGTGATATATTTTTTAACAAGTTGCATGCAATTTCAGAATCGCATGCAAAAGAATAAAGTCAGCTTTATTCTTGTCATTTTGTGAAATTTATATTACTAATTATTAATTAAGTTTTCTATTTTATTTTAATCCATTTATTGAATATTTGATAATCGGTTTAATCCGTGTTACTTCTTATTAAATAAATAAATACACAGAAATCTTATAGTCATATTCATATTCGTAATAAACATAATTGAACACGAGTGTGGAGTTCACAGCCCGGACTGCGTAGCACGTTGCTACGTTACTGCTACGCTCGATATCCCTACACGACCACTCTGCCAACCGACTCTCTACCTTAAATTTCTAATTTTAACGACCAAAATTGCTTGAAAATTTAACATTCTATACAATACTAACTGCCAATTAAATCTCAACCATGTCTATTTGAAATTAGAGGTCAAAATTGCCTGAGTGGTGACTTTTAAAATATTTCTTGGGTTTGTTTTTCAGTGTAACTCGCTTTCTCTTTCATTTCCAATCGTGGCATTGTAGAGGATATCGTAATCGGAGAATGAATAGGATTACTGCTATCGATTTATTTTCAAACTTCTTTTTATTTTTGTACGAAGCGAAGGGCTATTCTTAATTACCTATTATAAATATGTTTACCTACTACATATTACATATTACAGCATAAGCATAAGCAGCCCACTATACGTTCCCACTGATGGGACTCGGGACCTTCTCTCACGAGAAGAGAGATATAGGTCATAATCCACCACGTTGGCCAAGTGCGGACTGGCGGATGACATACGTCTTCGGATATTGTGGTACTCAAACATGTCGGTTTCCTCACGATGTTTTCCTTCACCGTAAAGCGAGGGCAAATACTTTAAGAAAAACATACAGTCGAATATATAACATCCTTCTTTTTGCGGTTAAAAACAAGTCAACGGTGTAGGGCTGGGATCGAACCATGGGCCGTCTGATGTAAGAGCACACGTTTTTACCACCGAGCCACAATCGCTTTTTACAGATTACATGATTTCATCAAATAATCAAAAGTGTGTTGGTTGTCTACCTACAACTTAATTGGGGCACTAAGTACTTATTCAGACTTAAGTATTTTTGGTCACCCATCTAAGCGTTGTCGCATCAACTGTTAATTAAATTGAAATCGAATAAGTTTATTAGAAAGAGTTCAATAAAAATTAACGTGCTATTTTCTCGTAATATAACTGTAAATAAAAAACAAGAATTCTATTAATTTCATTCTATTACAGCGAGTTTGAACCCTATACCGTTCGAGATAAAGTCCAGATTCCCACGGTTTAACTACGCTACAAACTGCTTACTGCTTTAGTAAAGAAATACAGTACAAGGAGTAGCTCCCTAGTGGCCAAGAGTCGACTCTAGGAACGCCATTTTACTTTGACGATACTTTACACGGGTTTAAACGAAATAGTTGACATCTATATCTATATGTTTACCAATATATAAAGAGGAAATATTGATTTTTGTTTGTTTGATGCGAATGGGCTCCGAAACTACTGGACCGATTTGAAAAATACTTTTACCGTTGGGAAGCTACATTATCTCCGAGTAACATAGGCTATATTTTGTTTCTCTTCGCAACTTAGATTATTTTATAGCCCGTGTGAAGCCGGAATGATCTACTAGTACTGTATACCCAGAGTACTGAGAGGCCAGTTATGCGTTTCTTTTATTGGCCAAGTGCGGGTTGACACAATTCTCGTATCACTGTATCACTGACTAGCAGGAATGAGAAACCATAAGCGTACTGTAAAGGTTTAATATTGAATTTGTATCTATAGCACAACATCGACAACGAGTTTTTTTTATAAATGCGTCAATCTATCACTTAACTAAGTATTATAATTGCTGGTTGTTTTGTCTCTTCACCGAGATAATTTTAATCTTTCTGGTGTTGTGCTAGCGGGTTGCTACCATAACAAAATATCAACGAGAATTTTATAGGCATTATCTTCGTATTCAAAGAAAAAATTATGTAAATAATTTCATATCAACATCCAACACTTTCCACGCTCAGTTTTTCAAATGTCATTCGAAAAGTCCAGTCCTTAGTGTCCGCCGCACGGAACCTACGTTAAATATTACATCCGTTGTCCAGCTGGACTCGCTCGGCGGGCTATTCACGCGCGGGCAGCCGCCGTCAATAGCACGCTTTACACCACTCTGGACACTTGCTGGAACTGTGGAGGATTTCGCCAGAAAAGAAAATAACCTATTGACTCCGTACTCAGTACTTGGATATACGAAGGTTATATTTTTGAAAGCCTGTTTGAGCCTGGATGGATGCGTACGTACTTGACATCTCAAACGCAACGAGAGCCCTAGTAGAGAATTATGAGTTCAAAAATTAACTTTCTAAGTAATAAAACGTCAAAGAAACTTTAGGAACGCGACAAATTTTACCATCCAGAGTTTCTCTATCCGACTAGTTACCTATGGTCAACATAACAAGAGGACTATAACAGGTATACAAAGTGAGTTACTTTGCCAGCAAACTTCCCGATCAAACAGAATATGAAAATTCGCTCGCGCGAGCAATTTCCCGAATATAATATAAGCAATATCCTCGTGCCTTACTCCATATTGGGCCAATCGGCAGGTGAGAGCCATCGATTGCCAATCGCGCGAGCCAATTTGCTCGATCCGCTCAAACTGCTCAAATGTGATTTGTTTACGGAGCGCCTTGAGCGGAGTGACGTCATCACACGTGACGAATACCTCAACAGATATAATATTTGAGTGCGCAGAATTCACCCAGTTCCAACGGTTTGGATTCATCAAGTCAGATAAGCTTCGCGTTATTTGAAGCAGAGGGTTTGATAGAGCTTATTATTCAACTATTTGTAGCTCTGAAGGTGGTCATCTGTCAAACTGTCATCTTATTTCTCTTTGTATGAACTAAAACGGAGCAAACCTGCGTAAGAGTTTGCAAGCCGCCTTAGGATTCCTGATTTGACTAACGACTTTAGCAGTTCAAAGATTCGAAAAACTACTTCTTCCTCTTGCCTTACCCAACAAGGTCAGTACAGTATATTTTTTTTCTTATACTTTCCTCTTTCGCTCGACATCTCTACACTACTTTATCTCTCATGTTATAAAAAAAAAACATTTGCCATCCATACGCATCTTCATGCATCTTCTTTCTACACATCACGTGCCCATCGCAAACTATTTCATTTCTTACTACTTTAGTTAAATATCGATAGTTTAATACTTGACAGATACGTAAGAATGAATTAATGTTATATTTTATTATCGATAAATACGATATCACATTTCGCTTATAATACTTAACTTTAGGTTGGAATCGAGCTATCAATGCAAATCACTACAATAAATACAGTATTTCTCAGCTGTAAGCAAGAATTGGAAATAAGGTTACCCCACAATATTGTCTGTGAAACACCTTTTCGATTGAAATCGTCAAGGATGTTAATCGCGAAGAAACCTAACCAGGTACCTTCCCATCATCATAACAAACACCAATCTTCTTTCAATCCCCCAATAAGCCATTTCAATTTGCGCGGTAAAAAGCTCCCATTAGGTCGGTAGACGCAGACGCGAGAGGATCTCGTAAGGAATACGCGGAGACATCGCAATGACGCAATTAACTCTGAGCGCACGAGAAATTGCCAATTTTGCCGCTACGGCCAATTGTCGCACGCGCCGCCTCATCCGATTTGCAGATACCACACCGCGCCCGGCGGAGCACAGGTACTTCTGTGCTAATACTAAACTCAAAATGAAATAAAATCAAAAACGTTTATGTATATATATATATATATATATATATATATATATATATGTATATATATTCATTATGTAACCTTTGCCCAAAGCAAAGGTTACATAATGAATAAAAGTAATAGGAATCCAAAGGCTCCCAAAGTAATTTTAAAAACTGTGTTATGAGAGCCAATGGCATCTCCCAAGCTTATTCTACGGTAACAGTAAACTTATGCTAAAGTACTATAACTAGGAAGAGTTGTTATTAAACGCATAATTACTTGATATTTCATGGTAATATTATTAAATATTATTATATAACTAGCTATATAACCCGGCAAACGTTGTTATGCCTCACTTAGGGGTATGAAAAATAGATAGTAGCCGATTCTCAGACCTACTGAATACGCATATAAAATTTCATCATCAATTGTTCAAGCTGTTTCGGAGGTTTACGGTAACTAGATATGTGATATGGAAAATGTATATCTATATAAGAAAGATATTAGGTAATATTAGTTTAAAGAACTTTTGTAATATTTTAGACTTGATAGGTTATTTTATTCTTACTATCCATCTACAAAAATATATACGAGTATAACTCGTATAAAAAAAATAAAACATTTGAAAGTAGGCTGCTTCTTGCTCAAGCGCATTTGGTTGTGGAAATGAGAGAAGATGAACTTTCAAACGTTTTCTTCACAGACTACAATTATAAAGCTTTGCACAAACACAAAAGTAAAAATCTGAAAAAGGTTATAAAATGCATAAAAAAATAGCAAATTAAAAATATGAAAATATAAGAAAGTAGAGTTTACCTGAATAAAACTGTCGCACCGCTACGCATACATGAAACAAACAAAAATATCATCAGAGAGAGAGAATAAGGAAACAGTAAAAAGCATAGAAATGTAAAGCAAAGCCTCAAAAGTACACATATGCTTTATCATGCTTCTGAAAATAATAAAGGGTAAATAGAAGACTAAATTAAATATTTAGTGATCTGCCAATTTTTAATTTTGTCTTCTATTTACAATGGACTTCCGTAAAGTAACGCCTGAGTCAATAGGTTATATGAAGGTTAACTAGTTTTTTAGAATTCCGCACCTATAGGGTACCAAGCGAACCCTATTACTAAGACTGTTTCTCTGTCCGTACGTCACTCCGTCTTTTATAGGTCTGTCTGTCAGGCTGCATCTCACGAACTGTTAAAGCCAGTTATTTGCACCAATTATGTCTTTCTGGTGCCGCTATAACAAATCCTACTAGTAGAATAAAATAAACATTGAAGAGTAATCCCATACAACAAATTATATTTATGTTTTTTTTATAAACTTATCGAGGTAAACCTCAAACGGGCACAAATAAAAAATCGTTGGTAATGCAATTTGATGATGATTATTTTTTAGTTTTTCAATTATACATACATATACAAATAGGCAACTCGGCTGGCATTTTAGGACTCTTCCCACTGGCACTGGTTTTTATAGATTAGATGTACTTTTAATTTACTTAATTTTTAGATTAGATTTACATTGAGTAATATTGGATACATACTGTATGTTAACATATAATAATATATTACTAATAATTAGTATTGACGTATAGCTGATTGACGTGTGAAGTATTTAGCACGAATAAAGATTATGACTATAATTGCAAATATTGAATTTACAGTTTCTTCGTTCTAAATCATAAACAGTATAAAATTTGAAAAAAAAAAACTACTGTACTTCGCTAAATATTTTACCCTTATAAATAATAATATACCATCTAATTTTTAGGAAAAAAGTTTTTATTAAATACATAAAACATTACTAACTAAAACTTAACCTAAAAAAGACCAAGGAAAAGAGGAAAAGGTGTACAAAATGCTAACAGCATTGCCACGTTGGATGGCAATGTTTAGTTTCTGGCCGAAATAAAAGCCATCATTTTTGACTACTTATTTAGCGCTAGCCTTCAAGCTGGCTTCGTATTATTTGTGTTTGTAATGGTAGTAGGTATCACGTTACGTTCACACGTCTCTTAAACTCCACATTGTGCGGGTGGAGTCCTCGCGCATGTCTCCGCACGCAGGTGTCAATGAAAATGGAGCAAAACAACTCATAAAGGGCAGCCTTTGTGCCATGTTGTGATCTTAAGGTTGTGTGGCTGCCAGCCTTTTCGAGCTCAGATTGTTTAGGGGCTATGAGTGGTTAGCAGATTTATGCTGCTTATAATTTTGGATATCGTTTTAAGCGATTATTATAATGCTTGCGACCTTGTTGGCGTAATGGTTACCATGCCGGACTGTTAACCGGAGGGTCCTGAGTCAACATCTTTGTGCTGAACTAAATATGTCAGCTGTGGATCTAGGTGTTAGATATACATATATCGATATAAAGTATGTATGTTTATGTGATAAATTAGTTGTGTTAGCAACCATTAAACAAACTAGAAATGGTTTAGTTGGGGCTAACCAACCGTAATTATTAATTAATAAAAAAGGTCGTGAAAGGTGTCCTAATGTATTTATTAATAATAATGGAAATAAGGACCTAAGCATTAAAGTTAATTTATTATTACGTGTATCTACAGCAAAATTATTATCTAATTATAACTACTATATACACCCATATCAGCCTAGCTTGCCATTAGCGCAGGTACAAGTAAAGATCATTTGGACGCTATATGAATAACCATCTCTACTATATATCCCTCTTAGTGGTATTCATCATAACTAAGGGTCGTGAATTAGTGCTCTGGGGGAATTCTGTAAGGCAAGCATATCGTTATAAGCACACAGATCTTTTCACGAATGCCACAATAAGTGGTCGGTGTGATCATCAAAATATGTCAGTTTCCTCACGATGTAAAGCGAGTGCAAATTCACACAATAACTAGAAAAACAAGTCATTGGTGGAAGACCGGGATCGAACCAAGGGCCGTTAGATTGAAGTCTAGACGTTTTACCTCTAAACAATACTAGCTTTTTCTACAAAAAATATACATAGGTAGACAAAAAAGCCAATTATTATGGCCTACACCTATTTTACTCGTACCTATATGATGTTGCCTATATAGCTCTGCGGAATAATTAGCTTGTTCAGTCTTTACTGCAAGTATCACATATTGCTCTATTGTCGTCTTTCTAAGATGGAAAAGGCCCAAGTTTATCAATAAAAATTACGAGTTCGTGTAGCACCTGTAGCTCGGCTAGCTGAGCTGATCTGACGTGATGATTGAAGCTAAGCAACGGTCGATGCGGACACTGTTTGAATGGGTGATCATGCACAATACTGTCGATTTTCAAGTGACATTTTCACCTGGGCACTACCGTGGGTCGGATGACACGTTAAATTGTATATCCCGACTGTTAGTCTTAGTAAACCAAGTCAAGAGGCCTTCGGGCGACTCGAAAACTCTCGATACCAGAGCTGGGCCATTTAAGTCATACGAAGAAGAAAAATAAAAATCAAATAAATGGAATGCAATAATGTTCTGATGACAAAATATTGAATAAAATTTTGCAAACAGAAACACACCAAGTGCAAGTAAAAAGTGCGTTAAACCAAGTGCTGAGAAGAAAGTAAGTTTTCCACACTCGCTTCGTAATAACATTATGGTTTTTGTGAATTTTCTACGCCACTGATCGGGAGTAATGAGCCGCGTGTTCTTCTTATTAAATTATTCTTCTTCGACGCCTCTCTGCTTTCCCGACGCTCGCGTCCAATGTGTTTTTAGTTTGAGTCAATTCAAAGTTTTGTTATTAAACGATAAATCCTACTAATGTTATAATTGCAAAATTTTGTATGTAAGTGTATATGTTAGTTACTTCTTCACGCTCAAACGGTTGAAATAATTTTGACGAAATTTGATATGGAGATAGGCAAGGCCCTGAACTAACACTAAGGAAACTTTTATCCCGGATTAGCGTAGGTAAAACTGCAGGGCGCAGCTAGTATTTCATAAATAAGTTGTCAAATTAACATCATCATCATCATTGACAGCCGGTTTTCTCCCATCGCTGGAAAATGGCCTCTCTTCATCTCGGTCCTGTGCCAATTGTGTCTAGGTTCGGCCTACGAGTATGTCAGCCATCTTGCCTGTGGAAGACCGGCCATATTTTAAGTTTTAAGACTGATTTTTAATGTTGTATTATAATTAAGTATTTAAATCGATGTACCTATATAAACTGATATAGGTACATCGATTTAAATACATACTAAATAATAACACAACATTAAAAACCATTCTCAAACGTCAAATCTGTAGAAAATCCACAGTCAAATCTCTTATAGTCACTGGTATATAAGGAGGAGTAGCAAAAAGTAAACATTTCCAACATTTATTAAAATAACATCAGCGTTCATAAAATATGGCACAACCAATTTTTGAACAACAGCAATAAGCGTTACCTAAATCACTTTTGATACCGTATTACAAGTACTAGAGACATTAAAAGATAATATTAAAAGGTATTAGGTATAATATTAAAAGATATTTTTGTAATACCACTAGGGTAGAATTGGCAAGCAGTGGTACAAACCCCGCGTGGGGTGCGACTTGAGACGTATATTCTTACGTCATTACTATACCCTCGCAGGGCTCCACTCAACAATATCGTTTTCAAAAAATTGCGGAAACCTCCCCTTCACCCCCTCGCCCCCTAACGAGCCCCAGGGGCCGGGGCACAGATTAAGTAACAGTAGGTATAGTCTAACTTCGGCCCCCAAAAATGATTTCCCGAGTTTCCCCGAGTTGTTCCGAGCTTCCCCGAAGCGCGGTTCTCCCTCGCCTTAACGATAACGCTGTTAAGGCGTTTAGCTCGTTAAATAGATGGTAATGTTATATTTAATGCTCTGGAATTGATATTACAGTGTTAACTCTTCGGAAACTTTGACTACGCAGATTCAGAAGCCTTTTTTTAACAGGATGTAGTAATAATACCTGACTCGCTGTCTGCATTGTGCGTTCTAAAAAACCTCTTTTATTAAGAAATTAGGAATAAAGTTCAATCCACTTCAACTATAAATGTTACCAATGATATGCATCTTGGGCCGTAACACCACAAGCGATAGTTGGTACTAGGTATTAGCAAACAAACTCTTTAAATATGTATGCCTAATGCATAATTTTTATTACATTTATGTGTTTAATAATAAGATGACTTGTGTAATTTATATATACTTTCTAATTTAATACTAATAGATCAATCAAAACTATTTATACGTCTTTATATTTAATTATAATCTAGTTTATATCATAAATTATTCAGTATACTGAATAATAATTAATCATTACGCAATTTAATACGAAATATATTATATTTCCGAGTACATTTTTCCAAATTGTGACTAGTGTCGTCATGACTTAAGTCGTATAGCATTTGAACAGCGTCAGGTTCCTCATTAATGATTGTTATTTTCACTCGATTACATTTAATATTTCTTCACTCTTGTGACGTAAAACACACTTATAATAAACAAGGCTATTCTGAAAAGTGAATAATGAAGTTCTAATTTTTCTATTATTCCGAACAGCTGCACTGAATAAACATAATTAACATTTACTTATAACGATAATTACAGTAAATAACAACCTGAATACCTACCCTCTAACCGTCAGAGTAAAGTCGGTAAACACGTGTAGTTTTAACAAACACGTTTAGGAACATGTGAACAAATCCGATAATAATGAATATAGTCTTAATTAGAATTTCCAATCATTGTGTAAATGGTTGATCCTATTTATAAGATCGAATAGAGATGAGCCGAACACAGATTTTGCCGGATGCCGGAACGCGGCTAAATTGCTACGAATTGAATACCGGTTGACGTATCCAGATTTTTCCTTTCGAATTATTATAAAGAAGCCGCAGTGTTTAATTTGCTTTAGTTCAATTTTCTTTGCTACTTATATCTGCTTCTAACCTGTAAAGCTTAACTTTTTTGTACAAGATTGTTATAAATGTGGTGACCTTTAGGACAGAAGCTTAATGCAAAATATAACAAATATAAGAATCAGTTTTTTCTTACAAGTTTATTTCTCTCTCTATAATATGGTTATTTTAAAATTATCAAATCAATTTCTGTATTTTTTAAATTGAATGTTTTCAGTTTATGTGTCATGCATATTGTAAAGAATGTAATTATGTACGCGTTGTTATAATAACCCATATTATTTTAAAGAAAAAAAAAATCTCTTTCTTGCATAAGTTATTGAGTGCGAGCAAGAGAGGAAGCGAACCTTCAAATATTTTTTTTTATTAAATCAAGATCACCTATACCGCCATAAACAGGGCAGCTATTTCGCTATATTCTTGTTTGCTCCATTTCAATATGATACTCGGCACATTCCTAATTGAATCATATTGTGTTATATTGCTTAAATACTGTATTAATGAACCCACGTGTATGTGCGTGTGTTTGTCTGTCCGCCGTAACGAAGCGAACTCTGTTTATCTTTCTAACAATGCCTTTAATTATATCGATATTTGGTTTCCAAGTAGTTTTATAATTGACAAAAATACATTAAGATGTTACGTAGTTAACAACCAGGTGAAATAAATACATTAGGTAGGTAATATTTTAGTGTAGCACCTGTAGCTCGGCTTGCTAAGGTGATCTGACGTGATCATTGAAGTTAAGCTACAGTCGATGCGGGCAGTATTGGGATGGGTGACCATGCACAAGACGGTCTTTTAAAAAGTGGCATTTTTCATTTGCAGAAGACACGTTACATTGTTGGTCCCGGCTGTTAATCTTAGTACAAGAAGTCGTTAAGCCAAGTCAGTGGCTGCAAAACTCTTGCAGCCACTGACTTGGCTTACACCAGAGCTTGGCTTAGCTCTTTAATAGCTCATACGAAGAAGAAGTGTAGCTGTGCGTTTTACAAAAAAAATATGATTGGCTTTGTGCTTGGACACACTTACACACGAAAGTATATGTTTGTCGAATTGGTCTTTTTTTACTAGCCTAATGTATATTAACTAATTGGTGTGCAAACTAGAAATAGTTTAGTATGAGGCTAACCAGCCGTGTGTCAAATGATTCTAAAAAAATAATGTATTAGCAAATGATGCGCCTGAATCAATGAAACAATACATATATTATTAAATATTACCATTAGGTAAAGAGGTTGATAAATAAATTGATCAGCTTTACTCGAAATACATTGTTAAATGCTTGTCGACAGATTTTTCATCTTGAAGGTGGTTGCTAGCCAGGCGCTAGAAAGTGCCCTACCACTTTATTTTTTTGGGAATGACAATGCTGTTGGCCTGAGGGGCCTCTACAGCGACACCGGACAAGGGCACAACCACTACTCTACTCTATGGTATCCTTGCTTCTAAACAGTATCAACTTCTTCTTTTTCGTATGAGCTAAGTGGCCAAGCTTTGGTATCGAAAATTTTCAAGCCACCCGAAGCGAAGGCCTCTAACTTGGCTTAACGACTGTTTGTACTGAGACTAAAAGCCGGGACCTACAATTTTACATGTCATCCGACTCACGTAACAAAATCAATTTTTTGCATATTCTTGATTTTTCCAAAAATAGCAAAAACCGATGACCGTAACACAGCAAATGCGACGTGTCATCCGACTAAAGTATCAACTCAAATGTTGTCAAATGCGTATTAATTTTTCTTACAAAAACCGTAAAAACCGATTGCCATCACATAGCAAATGCCAAAATTCGTTTTCCTCTTCCAGTAGGTGAATATAACCAATGTTAAGCAGAAAGCAGTAGGAAGACTCACAACAAACTGATTTAACCTTGCTTCGTAGTAATCATCCTACTGAGAACACTGTAGCATAGACCGAGGCGGGGAGAGGAGGCGGGGCTAGCTCCGACACTGTAACTGCCACTTAGTATTGGCTACTTTTATATCGAGTGCCGCTCGCTATACCTATACTTGTCTACAGCTCACTGTAGGTACTTTACTAGCTATAGGTACATATACCTCAGTACATGAACATATCTGCCGTGTCCTAACTATAATGCCATTAAGCTTAGTCAAATTAGCTGTTAATTAGTCATATAAATTAGGACACTTATTTGATTATATCACATGAATATAATATAAATTATACATGTCAAAAACTTTACATTGTATTATTATTATATTAGTTATATTAGTCAAATTGTTAAGTACTTAACGACATTATAGTTAAAGCATGACAGATATGAGAACTATAAATAGGTATCGTTTCATATGTACAAGATGATGTTCTATGTTGTAGCAACTAACTATACTTATAACTCTAGCAGTGGGTAGAGATATACATCTGTATATCTACATTTAGCATGATGTTTGATATACTCGTACCTATTAGGTAAACGGATGCAAGTTTTTTTTTTATGATAGATAAGAGTAATTGAGAATTGCAGTACATAGTGTTTTTACAGGTATTTGCTGTCAGGATTTGGATTGAAATTAATTTAACTGGCATATTTTTTAATTAGCTTTTAAAGATTGACGATGTTAAGGGAAAGAAAAGAAAATCAGATATTGGTATCGCAATCAAAACTAACAACTACACTTTTAAACACGATAAATGCATAATATAATGTCAGTATTGCTGTTACCAAAAGCGTAAAATAAAATTTTGTAAAAAAATAGTTAATAGGTATCTTCTAGGTAAGCGTGCCACACCGTAAACTGCAGCGCAGCTTAACATCAGCCTGGCTGTAGTCAAACGCAAACTTATCAAGGATAAAAAAATGCAAAAAAAAGCTAAGCATCATGAATATACACTGCGCTAAACCACTTAAGTATACCGTTACATCTATTCTCGGATACGATTCACGGAGCAAAAATAAAAACGTCTGAAAACAAATTGAATCCGTTTCCATCCATCGGGGACAACAATAACCTTTTACGATTAGAAACCTCCCTCCCCGCTCCCACCTACCCCCACTCTCCCCGGGGCCACTGATCGTATAATGAAGCCTCCAGACCTAAGGCTAATGTATAATAGGCTTTATTGCCTTGTAATAAGATTCGGAATGGCCGAGAAATGCTGAAAGCCAAAATTTCAAAGTAGGAGCTCATTGGAGATAGGTACAATAGATTTTATGGACAGTAGCAAAGGTCGCGCGTTTTTAATAAGGGATCACTTAAAGTTATGTTGATACAAGATTTACTTTTGGAGATGATTAGAACGATTAAAGTTGACGGCAGGAAATCAGTTTCCTCTTTAAACTTGGCTAACGTTTAGTTGATTCTGAAATGTATGTAAATCTACATATCATGACTATCTCACGCTCTAAATATAGATAGTGATCAAAGTCAAAGTCAAAGTCAATCATTTATTGCAGAATTAAATGTTATGTAACAATCTTTGCTTAAATAACACTTAATATACCCATGGTCAGGGTGTAGCAATGTAAATTTGGAGCGGGCCGATTTATATAATTATCATTAGTTATTATTAATTATTCTATGTTTACGTCATTTAAATTATTGTCATTTATATATTCTTTTACGTCATAATAACATTTATATAATAATAGATTTTTAAGACATTTTTCGAATTTATTATCATTTTCTATATTTTTTAAGCTATCAGGTAGTTTATTATATATTTTAATCGCCATAGCGTTTGGGCCCGAACTTTGAATTTCTAAACGGGATTTTTGTATTAATAAATTATTTGCATATCTAGGCCTTAGCTGGTATTTTCGATTTTGCTTTTGGTCTGCTCTGTTGATCAAGTGATTTGTCTGATTGCTTTAATCACTACATCACTGAGTCACTCACTCACTATATCACTATCACTGGTACAGTAAAATTGTTAATCAGATAGAAGACTTCTTAATTTGAAAATACTTACTCAAACCATCATCATCATTATCCACAGCCGGTACTCTCCCACTGCTGGGAATAAGCCGCTCTTTTGACATGTCATTTATCTCTGTCCTGTCTATGAAAGGAGACACAGACAGGACAGAGATAAAATCAGTGAAATCAAGAGACAGACAGTAAAGTCAAATTATTATCTTATAAGGGCTTTAGTTTATGATCGAAATTAATGTAACAGAAATAATACTTTTTTTACTCATTAAAGCTAGGCATTTGACCAGTAGGGCGTGTAACTAATGGGTAAACGTCACTCTGGCCTAAAGCATATCTAACTTGGAATTACTGGCTCTCAAGGAAGCTAACGGAACAATTAGGTGCTGATTTTTTACTTTAGATGTAAATTTGTCATAATATTTTCAGTCCTAATCTATTAGTGGATTGTTTCCCATTTTAATTTAAAGGTCTTATTGAAATTTTAACAAAGCTGTGGTAATGAAAAAATAGTATCTAATCGTAATGGAATCCTCCTCCTCCTCTCTCTATCCTATTGACTCAGGCGTTACCACGCGAAAATTCATTGTGAATAGAAGACAAAATTAAATATTAAATATTTACTGAAAATAAAAGACAAAATTAAATATTAAATATTTAGTTTTGTCTTTTATTTTCAGTCCTTACTGTATGTATCTATGTGCGTGTTTCCCAAATGTCGGGCATTAGCAATTATAATAAGCAGAGAGATCGCCAGTAAGCGGCACTCGTTCTCTGCCAGGTAATTACTCCGCGCTTCATTACTCTGCACTATTTCTGGAGAGAAGTACGTTAGACAACACGCACGATATAGGTACGTATATACAGAGTTACTGAGAACGAACGGTTACAAGGGTGGCTTTACTGTGACTAAACTAACTACTTTTGTGTAACCACTTTAGGAAATAAGTGAAAAAAAAAACACTTTTTAATAGAATACATACAAAAAATAGGGAGACCCAAAAATGTAGAAAACATTATAAAAATCGTTGTTTTTTTACATACACTTGGCATTTGACCAGTAGAGCGTGTAACCATATGAGCTAGCGATACTCTGGCCCAAAGTGTAGCATACCCAGTTTGGAATAACTGGATCTCAAGGAAGCTGCTGAAACGCAGCGTTAGGTAACCGACAACAGATTTTTCAACTTACTTTACTTTGTTTGCTAGCCAAGCGAGAACTATAAAATGCTCTACCACCGTGCTGTGCTTTTCTAACTATGTTTTTCTTCAGCACCGAAAGCTCGAGTTCATTAGCGGGGATCAAATCCACTACCTTCGGAACATAAGACGGCTGCAAAGCCGACTGGGCTGTTATCGCTACAAAATCTTGAAATGATTTGTTGCTCTAGGAGCATTAAACCCACCTTTAAAAGGATTAAGTATTTGAAAGTTCGTGCTCTTGCTTATACACCCATTTAGTAATGCAAGTGACAATATATTAACTTTGATTTTTTTTCTGTATTGACTCTAGTTATACTCTTAGTCTTTTGTTTTCCTTATTCTTTCTACTGTAAAGCCTCCTTCTTTGGCGCTTACTCTTAGGTAGGTGAGATTGGATCTGAGGTTCCAGTAGCCCTGTAGGAATATGGCTGCTGACATGACAAGCCTTGGTTAGGGTTGGTGGAGATGTAAAATATTGACAATAAACCAGTATGCTTATATGTATATAGCTATATTGAAAGGTACGAGTATTTCTTTTATTAAACGTGTTTATGAAGAATTAGTTTTCGTCGGGGTTTAATCATACCTAATACTACGATAATAAAGAAGATAGCATCTTCATCTCAACTATTAAGGACTAGTAGTTGCTGCATATATCAAAATATTAATAATCATTCATACTTAAGTAACAGTATATTCATGGTAACTGCTTTTTCAAATACTTGAAAACTAGTTAAAACTGAAAAAGTTAAATTATAAAATAGTTACAACTAGTAAAATGTGCATCTACTTTTTGTCCATGTTCCTTAGCTGTGAATATTTTCAACAACCCACTACATAGGTTAGTGCAAATTGATTTATTTATTTAACATTCTTCAGAAAACAATTGCTATTACTAATCTATACTATAAGACTCTTTGTCCTGACCTATTCATTCATTCATTCATCTATAGACAACGCAGAGCCCAAACGGCTGGTCCTAGGGTTGTGAAATTTGGAAGGTGTATTTGTTTTGGTATGTAGACGCGTACTAAGAACGGATTTTTGGAAATTCCACCCCTAAGGGGGTGAAAAGGGGTAAAACAGTTTGTATGAAACTTCTTTGTTTTTGAACTTATAGCAATGAAATTTGAAATATGTATAGTTTATGTAAAATTAAAAATAATGGTATCAAGTTTTTTTTACCAGGGGTGAACTAAGGGTTTGTTATGGGGGGTGAAAGTTTGTATGGAAAAATCTTTATTTATCAAGTTAAAGTCTTGAAAGTTGTTATGGTAGTAGTTTATTGAATGGTTAAATTAAAATTTTAATTTTTTTTGCCAGGGGTGCATTAAGGGGGATGCCATTGGGGTTGAAAGTTAAAAATGAAAGTTTTGTGTTTTTGAACTTAAATGTGTAAAATTTGGAGTGTGTATATATTTTAGTACTTAGACGTGTACTAAGAATAGATTTTTTGAAATTCTACCCTTAAGGGGGGTGAAAGGGGGTAAAACAGTTTGTATGAAACTTCTTTGTTTTTAAACTTCCAGCAATGAAATTTGGAATGTGTATAGTTTATGTAAAATTAAAAATAATGGTATCAAGTATTTTTGCCAGGGGTGAACTAAGGGTTTGTTGCATTAAGGGGGATGCCATTGGGGTTGAAAGTTAAAAATGAAAGTTTTGTGTTTTTGAACTTAGAGGTGTAAAACTTGGAGTGTGTATATATTTTAGTATTTAAACGTGTACTAAGAACGGATTTTTGGAAATGCCACCCCTGAGGGGGTGAAAGGGGGTAAAACAGTTTGTATGAAACTTCTATGTTTTTAAACTTCTAGCAATGAAATTTGGAATATGTATAGTTTATGTAAAATCAAGTTTTTTTTGGTTAAATGAGGGTTTATAGGGGGGAGGGGGGTGAAAGTTTGTTTGGTTTTTTTTTATCAATAGAAAAATCTTTATTTATCAATTTAACAGTCTTGAACGTTGTTTTGGTTGTAGTTTATATGGTGGTTAAAATAAATTTGTAATGATATTTGCTAGGAGTGAATTGAGGTATGCCATTGGGGTTTAAAGTTCAAAGGGAAAGTTTTGTGTGTTTGAAATTAAATACTTATGAATTGGAATTTAAGTATGTAGTTTACTTAGTGGTATGATTCACGTATTCTTATTATTTATATTAAAATAATGGCTTGGAGAAAACGATCTAATCTGTAGCATCACCACCAAAATAGCTAAAACAGGTTAACTAGATCTCAGGAATCGAATGAGGAAAGACAGATGCGGCTTATTTTGATATCGCAGCAATGTAGTGTTTATATAAAATTGGCACGGGAATAGGATACAATAGATTCTTTCCACAGGTTACGCAAAAAGCGACCTACACGCGGGCGGAGCCGCGGGCAACCTCTAGTCTATACTATAAGACTCTTTGTCCTGACTCATCTATAGACAACGCAGAGCCCAAACGGCTGGTCCTAGGGTTGTGAAATTTGGAGGGTGTATTTGTTTTAGTATGTAGACGCGTACTAAGAACGGATTTTTGGAAATTCCACCCCTAAGGGGGTGAAAGGGGGTAAAACAGTTTGTATGAAACTTCTTTGTTTTTGAACTTATAATAATGAAATTTGGAATATGTATAGTTTATGTAAAATTAAAAATAATGGTATCAAGTTTTTTTACCGGGAGTGAACTAAGGGTTTGTTATGGGGGGTGAAAGTTTGTATGGAAAAATCTTTATTTATCAAGTTAAAGTCTTGAAAGTTGTTATAGTAGTAGTTTATTGAATGGTTAAATTAAAATTTTAAAAACTTTTGCCAGGGGTGCATTAAGGGGGATGCCATTGGGGTTGAAAGTTAAAAATGAAAGTTTTGTGTTTTTGAACTTAAATGTGTAAAATTTGGAGTGTGTATATATTTTAGTACTCAGACGTGTACTAAGAATAGATTTTTGGAATTTCTACCCTTAAGGGGGGTGAAAGGGGGTAAAACAGTTTGTATGAAACTTCTTTGTTTTTGAACTTCCAGCAATGAAATTTGGAATATGTATAGCTTATGTAAAATTAAAAATAATGGTATCAAGTATTTTTGCCAGGGGTGAACTAAGGGGTTGTAATGGGGGTTAAAGATTGTATGGAAAATTCTTTATTTATCACATTAAAGTCTTGAAAGTTGTCATGGTAAATAGATTATTAAATGGTTAAATTAAAATTATTATTTTTTTGCCAGGGGTGCATTAAGGGGAATGCCATTGGGGTTGAAAGTTAAAAATGAAAGTTTTGTGTTTTTGAACTTAGAGGTGTACAATTTGGAGTGTGTATATATTTTAGTACTTAAACGTGTACTAAGAACGGATTTTTGGAAATTCCACCCCTGAGGGGGTGAAAGGGGGTAAAACAGTTTGTATGAAACTTCTATGTTTTTGAATTTCTAGCAATTAAATTTGGAATATGTATAGTTTATGTAAAATCAAGTTTTTTTTGCCAGGGGTTAAATAAGGGTTGGAGGGGGGTGAAAGTTTGTTTGTTTTTTTTTTTATTTATCAATTTAACAGTCTTGAACGTTGTTGTTTAGTTGTTGTAGTTTATATGGTGGTTAAAATAAATTTGTAATGATATTTGCTAGGAGTGAATTAGATATGCCATTGGGGTTTAAAGTTCAAAGGGAAAGTTTTGTGTGTTTGAAATTAAATACTTATGAATTGGAATTTAAGTATGTGGCTTACTTAGTGGTATGATTCACGTATTCTTATTATTTATATTAAAATAATGGCTCGGAGAAAACGATCTAATCTGTAGCATCACCACCAAAATAGCTAACACAGAGGTTAACTAGATCTCAGGAATCGAATGCGGAAAGACAGATGCGGCTTATTTTGATATCGTAGCAATGTAGTGTTTAAATAAAATTGGCACGGGAATAGGATACAACAGATTTTTTCCACAGGTTACGCAAAAAGCGACCTACACGCGGGCGGAGCCGCGGGCAACCTCTAGTAGAATATAAATCTTAGTACAATATTGACAAGTTCTCACGCCCCGCGTTAATGTGTGTGTGTGTACTTATATTTGTGTGAGCACATATTATACCTATGTGCGTGTGTGTGTAACCGGACACTAGTACAATTAGTCGCCACTCACCACTGTTTGCCCGCTCGGTGAGATACACTCCGGTTAACATCATTATTGAAACAACATCACACTATTTTATTATTATGAAAGTACTGCGATCATATCTGGTATCAAATTTACTTGCAATAAACAGAAGTTTTGATTTTATTTTATTTTAATGTGATGTCAGAAAGCAGTGCTGCTTGCTCGACTGGTCGGCAGGCGCCATGCATTGAGAGAGCGGCCAAATTTACAAGGATTTTTCAAGGGGGTTAATTTTTTTTCAACTCCCAGTCAATTAGTTGTACTAAAATGATAAAGAGTCAAACAATTGATATAAGTGAGAGTAGGGGACGGCATATTTTTGTTTTTACCGCACCTAGGTACGAAATTTTAAATCCGCGTCTATCGATCTAATGCTGAGTGCAAAGTTTAAATGAATCAAATGAACTAACATTTTAAATGTATAGCTAGATCTCCATCAGGTAAAGGCTACATCTTACCTAGGAACCTTTCATAAATTAAAGTTTCCTGAAACAGAATAGGTGCCTCGTTAAAAACTTAATAGACTGTTAAAACTTACAAATTGCTGGTGTGTATCAAAGCGGAAAATAACCGCAACCCGACCCCGGGCTGGCGGCTGTCAAACATTAATATACTACTTGTTATTACAACTTGTCTTCACTTAGTCCCCAACCGCGGCTTCTGTGACATCCGACACTGCCGGCACCGCGTTAACGGAAACTCAGCTTTACTCAGTTACGATAAAGTTGATCTCCCCGTGGCTGGAGGTGTCGTGAAGAAGTGTCAACAGAAACAGTTGCTACTTGTCTTGGAGTCGGAAAAAGTAGTTTCCTCTCGAATGTTGGTGTAATGGAGACGGTGCGGCGCTTAGATTAGGCCGGAGCCGCCGACACAGATATAATATTACTAATAGCTTCGCTCTTAGTGCGCGACGCGACGCGGGCTGGCAATGTTCGCACATATTTTGATAATTAATAAGAAGAACGATCATAACAGTGGACGTCTCCTTGAGGACATGTTTGCAGTTTATGTCTAATTATTTAGTTTTTTTTTTATTGACCTTAGGCTGGTTACAATCACTTGGTTTCGTCAAACAGTACAATATGACAATTATACAATGTATGTATAAAAATAAAATGCTAGAAACAAATATAAATCTTTATCTTTTAAAAAAGTTTTTGAACATAGGTACTAGGTACTGGTTTAATATCAAAGTAAAAAGACTATTGTAAATTCGATTTATTTTTCTACACTTACTCGTATTATAAGTATATCACAGAATTGACGGGTGACATTGTAGGTACTCATTTTTTCTTGGATTACATTATAACTAATATAAATAGACTAGAAAGTTAAAGCTGGAAAAGTTGTTGCAGCGCAGTACACTTACC
This sequence comes from Mellilla xanthometata, assembly GCA_035578125.1. NCBI lineage: Eukaryota > Metazoa > Arthropoda > Insecta > Lepidoptera > Geometridae > Mellilla > Mellilla xanthometata. The sequence goes on from JAPUBQ010000010.1 coordinate 14,645,004, forward strand.
TAATATGAGTGGCGCAAAAGGAGACTAAAAAAAACATTTAAAAATATGCAGCCAGTCCATTATGTTACTCATCGTCACTAGACAAAATACAAGTAAAATATTATAAGTTTGTCTGAAAGGTAGATTCTATATGTTGTGGTTGATCACCTTATAGACCACGAGTAAAACAGTTCTGCTTCACTGAGATGAGGTGTCAAGTGTTCTGCTTGTGAACTAGTTCTGATTTACTGAGTTAATGTTACAGTATCTAATTATGTCGCGACAACTTTTTTACCACAAACTTTCAGAATAACAAAATATTTTTACCTTTGACCTGCTTTATCAGTAATGCCAGCATTCGAAAACAAGTGAGTTTCAATAAGTCCCCAAAAATCTCGAGAGCCAATAAGGCCTCAGCCTCAAATTTGACTCCAACTCTGACCCCAACAACAACAGGACCCTAATTTTCAATTAGAAAATGGCGTCTTGTTCTAAACAATGGTCGAAGCCGAAAGACCATCGCGCTCCGCTCTCGCATTGTTTTAGAAACAATAAACCTGCGTGCTGCCATCGCGAAACGTCAAATCTACCGCGAGTCCCACCCTGCGGCATTCCAAATATGAAATTCCCGCGCAAAAATGGCGGCGAAGGTAATTTTTACAAATGGCTGCCGCGCGGGGAGCGTCAGGTGGTCTGCCTTACACACGGCGAGTGGGGTCGGGAACACGCCGCGCCGCGAACACACCTAGCATCTAGTGCTTGTCGTCACCCCGCGCGATGCGACCTGCTCCCCTCCACATCCCAATAAACTCGCGCCAACGGGCACAGGCATTAAGTAATTCGAGCCCTCAAACTTATATCTTTATCAACCTCTAATTTGCGTTAACAATTTTCTAAACGTCACGGCTCTAAGCGAATTCTCCGGCGGGTTCGTGTTAGAACGTCTCAGCTGAGATACTGGCCGAGAGAAACTGTGTCTTAGGAGAGGGGAGGAGAGTCTAGTTTCCGATAGCTAATAGATGGCGGTGCGAGGCGCGGCGGGTGACGGCTGCCGTTTGGCGGATTCATTACTGAGACAAAGCGGGTGGCGGGGGGGGGGGCGTACTAGCTGGCGCGCACACTGTGGCGCCCCCTCGCGCCCACACACTTTCCTAAATCACTGGCAAATGTATTGTCGGCGGTAGTTGGCCGGCTCACACGCCGATATTGATTCGGTTGGATAACGACGACACACTAACTTACGCTCAACTATAACTCTATTATTACTTAACTAGCTTTGCCCCGCGGTGCTACCTGCGTCCATCCGGGACAAAAAGTAGCCATGTTTTTCACCATCTAAACTATCTCCACACCAAAGTTCATCGAAATCCGTCCAGCCGTTTGAGCGTGAAGAAGAAACAAACAAACACACTTTCGCGTTTATAATGTTAGTAGAAAGTAGGACTGGACTCATGAAATTAGTTATATTCACGCTAAAATTAACCCATTAGCTACGAGTACCTACAAGGATTCATATAGCTAGGTCCCTAGTTTAGTTCCACGCTACGACTTGATGAATCACAGTGCCATAGTCAACATCGCTTTTCTTTTTATCTGTCCATATCTTTTGTTTGCACACTACAACCAACTATCAACATCATTTCATAGCCTGAGAAAATGTATGTTGAGAATAGCTAAGTATAACCACAGAACAATAACTTGTACTTCGTAGTGTAACTGATAAAGGCGAGTAAGGTGCAGTAACTCACCGGAGAGGTGCGGCTGCGCGCCGGGGCTGTACGGAGACTTGATCTGCGGGAACCCTGCGAACAATTAACTTAGTTTAACTTAATTTAACTTAATTAAGCTACAAACACCGCCCGCCCGAGGAATTCCAATTTAAAACTGCCCGTCGCAGATTCACTTACTAATTTACTTTTATCGGAGTCAGCGCTTTGTAATGCTTTAGAGCTTCCTGCAGGCACTTTCTTCGAGATTTATGAGTTCTCTCCGGCGGCCGCGGGGATTACGGCAATTATTTCCGGTATTAAGATAATCATTATCTGGCTAGATAGCTGACATTCTCTAAGGTTCATTTAACAAGCTTTCTTGGTAAATTGAACCCTTGAACTTGATGTATCGAGGAGTTAGGAATATATTTTAATCACTATAAAGTTAAGTGCACGATTATCGTGGAAGGAAGTTGAGTTTTAGAACTCTAGATAAAAGATAAGAAATAAAAGACTTAAATAAATATGGGAATTTGGTCAAATAAATAAATACTAGGACAAATTTCACACACAGCTGGTTAGCCCCATACTAAACCATTAATAGTTTGTATCATGGTTGCTAACAAGAAAAATACTATATAATACATACATAAAAACTTTATATCGATACATAATTAATATCCAAACTGACATCCAACAAATTAAGTTCATCACAATGATTTAGGCTGTGCCGAATCGAACCTGGGACTCTCTGGTTGGCAGTCCGGCATGGTAACCATTACACCAACGAGGTCGTCAATTATAGTAAACTTTTTTGCTATCCACGCAATCAGGGGTAAGAAAGTTGAACAATAGAAAGATATTCAATTACACCAAAAAACAAAACAATCGCACAAAGGTTGTAATCGAATACAGATCACGTGGATATTGCGAAGCTCGGCAAGAGTCGCCTAGACAATGGACGACTTCGGCTATTCACTACAGTTCAATAAACTGTACACAAGATTATTTGCTAAAAGTTATGGTCAATATACTTTCCGTGCACATTATCGTATACATTCAGATCGCTCTTAGCGATAAGGTCGCCAGTTAAGGCACTAGCTTGTTAGTTGTTTGTGCGTTCTCTGTAATTTTATTGTATTGTGAGTGTTTTTAATAAAGTTATAATCTATCTATCTATCTATAGTTAGGCCTTAGAGCAACAACCCAGGTCAACGACATTCCGGCATCCTGAGATCTTAAAATCGAGAGTGAATAGGGGTTCCTTCTAGGTGAGCGTGCTCCAACGTAGGCCGCAGCGTTGCTTAACATCAGGCAAGCTGTGGTCAAACGCAAACCTATTTCAAATTTAAAAAAGGCTTTAGTTGAAGCATGTCTAGTCTGGAATACCTGGCTCTCGACGAGGTTGCCGAAAAACAATGCTAGGTGCTTTGCCTAGACATTTGTCATCTTGAGGTTGCTAGCCAGTTGAGCACTAGAAAATGCTCTTCTACCAACCACCACGCTATGATTTCCTCACGATGTTTTCATAAGATATTACATTTAAATGCGTACCTATATTATTAGTTTAATTTATTATTTCGTATCATTTAGTCATCTATATGAATATTATAAAGAGGAAAAGTTTGATTTTTGTTGTTTGTTTGACGCAAGTAAGCTCCGAAACTACTGAACCGATTTGAAAAATTATTTCAGTTATTTCACTCAGGGATTATGTAGCTTACATTATCCTTAAGTAACATAGGCTTTATTTTGTTTCTCTTTGAAATTTAAGATTATTTTATAGCCCGTGCGAAGCCGGGACGATTTGCTAGTTCACAATACATATTATGTACTATGTAAAGCAGTGTACTTATTACTACAGAAGGTGTTTTCTTTAAGGCCCAGTTCACACAACAACTAACTTTCGAATCGTGAAGAGAAAGACACAAAGACTTAAACACTTCCTCAATTACGTGCCAAAATAAATATTCTTACTCATGCGTGTAACCGACGCTTTGTTTGATGGTCACTTCCTGACTTACACTATTTATTTTATATCTTACTTTTCTTGCAGCTTGCTGTTCATCTATGGTAAGTTAATTTTATGCAAATTACGGATATGTTGACATTTTAATCTTGTAGACTTTAAAATAGACCTAGAAAGGCAATATATAAACCCTAGTTTTGCAAGCATTAAACAACTGTCTATCTTGGCTGGAAACGTCTCTAAAAATAACGAATTAAATATTGTAACTAGGTAAGTATATAGGTATCAATATATTTTCGTTTTCAAGTTATGTTTCAGTTGGTTTTGATAAGAAACTATAGTTTGAAGTCAAGTTAGTTTTTTTTAAATTCATTGGTACTTAAATTTCTGAAATAATGTCTAATGGTTCCAGTAAATTCTTCCCGTAGCATAAACATAAGCTTCTCTCACTAGAAGAGACATCTCTCTTCTTTTGAGAGAAGTTACACAATGTTAGTTACCGTACTCCTCCCAAACGGCTTGACTGATTTTTACCAAATTTTATATGCGTATTCAGTAGGTCTGAGAATCGGCTACTATATATTTTATAAGACAAAACGAGTTTTGCCGGGTCAGCTAGTAGACTATAATCTACCACGCTCACAACGGATGACACACGTCTTCGAATATTACAGTCCTCAAACGTGTCGGTTTCCTCAGAAAAGCGAGTGCAAATCCACACATAACTTGAAAAACAAGTCATTGTAGGCCGGGATCAAATGAGGGTCGTCTGATTGAAAAGCAGACTTTTTGTCCACCAAGCCACACTCGATTTTTTTTAATTCTTCCTGTATGCAAACACTGTTATCAAGCATAGATAAGAGAAGGCTGTCTCCCTGGCGGCTCCCGGTGCATGCCGAGGCTCGCCGGCAATCACTACAGCCGCCTAAAAAACGTGACGTCACACACGTGACTACATTCCGCCCGTGCTCACACACCCCGCGCTACGACAACCCTGTGGTACAGTGCGTGACACACTACATGCACGGTCGGATCACAAAGGCAGAGGCCGGGTAGGACAGATAATAAAGTCAAAATATTTTTTTTGACTTGTAAATTCGGTGTTATCCATAAATTATTTGTATTTGTATTTTAGGAAAAATACCTATGCTGCTAAGGTACTTCCATCGTAATGATCAAGCCCTATAAGGTACTAGTAACCTCATTGGGAGACAAAGTGGCGTACAAAATATGGAAAAATATCCTTAACCTTAACTTAAGCATTTTTCATAAAAAATGAACTTGCGCTTGACCGTACTTCGGGTTACTAATTTGCTAAGCGATGTCGTGGTCTAAAAATAAATGACACTTGCTAGGAAGAAACAGGTTTCCCCTCGTCTTAAAGAACGCATGTCAAAGAATTAGAAATCTAATCACAAAACTTTAATATGCTCTCGGATATGGATATTTTTACTAAACTGTAAAAAATACAGTTACTGTTTTCCATTTAAAATAAGCGAAATTGTGAACTTTGTACTGATAATTTCTGTTTTATGGCCTCAAATACAAACAAGACATTAAACAGAGTAAAATTATAATTCAAGTAAATCATTCACTTTCTTCTTAAAGTAATAAGAGAAAAATCTTGATTTTTATAGTTTTTCGTTATAAATCATAAACGTTACGAAATAACTTAAAACTAGCTTATAGACCGTCTAAAGAACAACTTTAATAATATTCATACTTACTTTGGCACCAATCAGACTTATGAAGTAGGGATAAACTGGTTAAAAAAAGTGAAATTAAATATATTTTTTAGAACCAGTTTTACGTCACATTGATACGTGACTTTGATTCGTACCAAAATAAGTATAAATATTCCTGAGTTGTTTTCTAAACGGTTTTAAGCTTATTTTTCAATATTATTTACCATATATGATTTATTTCATATATAATGATTATTATTTTTGATTTATAACGAAAAAACTCTAGCCCTTGCTTACCACATTTAGGCTTTGTTTAGCCTTAAACTTTGCCTTACCTATTTCTTTTATTCATAGCGGTGTATACCACTGGCAGCGCGTGTATATCTCGACAATAGCGGCGTCAAGTTCCAGCACTACACGGTTTAAGTTAACAATAAGTACAATAAGTGGAGGATTACACGCTCCGCCACTCAGCGCCTACTCCGCTGTATTGACAGCCTGCCCTAACGTACAGCCTTCTGCTTTCACATCTACTTGGTTAGATTAGCCCTAGACCTTATTTTATATAACACTGGCTGACCCGGCAAACGTTGTTTTGCCTCACTTAGGGGTATTTAAAATAGATAGTGTAGCTTCTATGACACGTTCGTAGATTTACCATAGCAGCGCCATCTATTGATTACTTACTCAACCCAGTCGAAAGGTATCGACATCTGTTAGAATCATTTGGAGTTAACAGATAATTGTGACTGTCAAATAATAACAGACAATAGTTAGTAATAAATTAAAATTGCGACTATAATTTGAGATTTGAACTATCCTATCTCTCAAGTTGGATCGAATTGCGCATGGTGTGCGAATTTTATTATAATCGGTTAGGATTATAGTGGTTTAGGAGTCCATTGAGGACAAACATTGTGACACGAGATTTATATAATTATATTAAGACTGTGTAGAGTCAATGGTCGAACGCACGATTTTGAAGGGCGGCCTTCGTGCATCTAGACAAACATCTTTAATTTAACGACTTTACGAAATTCATGAAAAAAATATCAGATGTAAAAAACCGGCCCTGATGTGCTGCAAAGTTTATGAACGACTTTCTTTTTTTCCATTGTTTCAAAACTCGTAAGACCAAAGTTATTGGCCTGGACGTTGTAGACCAACCTTTACAGCTGTACTTACTTAGAATCCCTGTATTTTTAATCTCACCTTCACAAAATAGTTTTTTACAAAACTAAACAGAAAGGTATTAGACGCCCACACAAGTTAGTGACAATCTGGTCGAAAGCAGACCATGCGTAGTTTGCAATCACTGGCTCCTTACGAGGCTGCCGGGATAGCCTGTAACGTGCTCGACGACAGATTTAAACACTCGCTTGCTAGACAGGCTAGCTTTATAAAATACTTACTCTACCACCATTCCATTATATCTTTGATTTGTTTGACAAAGCGATTTTCAAAGTTAAAGGCTTACAGTTTTTTTAGCAAGCACATTTCACGTTTGATCTCAATATTGCTTAATATCAGGTGAACTGTGGTCAAGCGCAAGCCCATTAAATATAAGTATTTAAAATACAAGATTTTCATCTACAGTATCTCAAAAACTAATATATATATATATATACTACTATGTCTTAACTTCAAATATTCTTTAATTAACTTACAAGATTTTGAGAAAATTTAGCAAGTATATTTGAAGCTACAATCAATTATGTATATCTACTTTCTTACAAAATCTGTCAGTCCACGATTAATAAAGTCATGTTGTAACATAACAATTAAACACACGTATAAATCATATTGAAATAGCTTCACAAAAGAACGACTATATAATATTTTAATTGACTCAACACATTACCCACAAAACATTTAGTCAACAATAGCGCGGCGTATACAACATTCATCTTTCAATTCAATTCGTATCGAATTCCATCGTTAATTGATAGAGCAACAGATTTAATAGAGTGCACCGTGCTCTGTCAAACCTCCGTCAAGTGACGTCAAGCCGGCCGTCAAGCCGGCCGTCAAGCCAGCCGTCAAGCCAGCCGTCAATATAGCTGTAACGAGCGGGAGATAATAGACTAATGAGTCGCGGATTGCGAGACTATCAACACGGCAAGCTGTCTGCTTAATGATAGAGTTAATGTTTTAATAAGATGCTTGTTGTATTTAATTTGAAACCGTTATCGCTAGGCATTTAATATGTTACTCAAATTTTTTTTTTAATATATAGCACTTTTTATTTGTGAAATTGAAAAGAGTGTTTCAATAAACGTATGCCAGTTTCGAAAGTCTACTAACTCTAGTCATTAAAGAAAACATTTGAAAATTATTTTTCTCTCACTTGCCAAACTTTTTTTTTATTGGCACTAAAAAAATACATATTTTAATTATTAAGCTCTAGTTGCCAAAATAGGCGTTAGCCCGTGCCTTGGCAGCTAGTCCTTCCCAAAATAATCTAATAATTTGACTGAAATGAGTGTCATGAAGCAGGAAGTGATTTTTCAAATGATTTTTTTATTATATCTAGTTAAACAACTGATGATGTTTAACTAATTATTCGAGCGCGCAAGTAACCTATTAACCGTTAATTGTAGCCTGTATTCATTAGCGTGTCGTGGCAGCCATCTTGTTGTAAACGTCACATTTGAATTCCGAACACGTTCGCCGCCACTCGTGGCGTTGTTGGGCACGCAGGCCGCGGTGTGGATACACCCTTATTTTATATTTTAAAATTAGAATTCATTTGGAGCTCTCGTGACTTTTAATTAAATCTTTTACACCTTTTTTTTATTGAAAAAAGTAGTGCCTGCTCAGCTGGCTTGGGTAATCTGACGCGATCATCGAAACTAAGCAACGGTCGATGCGGACGGTGTTTGGATGGGTGACCATGCACAAGACTACCGTTTTTATGTGTCATTTTCATCTGGGCGCTACGGTGATCCGATGACACGTTAAATTGTAAGTCCCAGCTGTTTGTCTTAGTACAAGCAGTCGTTAAGTCAAGTCAGAAGCCTTCGGGCGACATGAAAACTCTGAACACCAGTGCTTGACCACTTAGCTCATACGAAGACAAAAATAGTTAGATACAGTTGTAGTAATATTTTTTTATATATTGTTGATACTTATTCCGGGAGCATACTATTAGCGCAGTCAATAAATATTGACAGCCAATGATAAATTTCACGAGTAAATTTTCATCACAAGCCAATTGAATAGCGACCGTAATATTTTAATAGCTTGAGACAGTTCATAGATTCCAATAATAGGTACTCAAATTAATAAACGGTTCGCCCAGTTACCCTCTAATCCCTATTGTTATGGACCCTACAGGCTATATTAATATCCAATAGACGCGGCTGCTGGTGTAATCCTGCCGGAATGCGCGCCGTAATCCTCCAGTCTGCGAGGGCCTTTATACTGCTCGCTGAGGAAAACTTTGCCACACTCTTCAGGAAAGCCGGGTTAATTTGTTAGTATGATTAACTGACATAAATAGCGTCAAACTTTTGCCACGTGATTGACTGATTGAGCGAAGTGAGCGAAGAGTCTCTTTATCGTATTGACAAATAAAGCAATTATATTGAAAAACATTTTTTTTTGTTCTTAGTGTTTTATATTAGTTATTTTTGTAGATTTATAGTATACAAAAGTTTTTTTTAACGACCTCGTTGGCGTAATGGTTACCATGCCGGACTGCCAATTAGAAGGTTCCGGGTTCGAGACCCGGCGCGGCCAACATCTTTGTGCTGAACTAAATTTTTTGGCTATCGGTCTAGGTGTTACATTGTATCTATATAATATATGTATGTATGTATATGTAGTATGTCAGTTGTGTTAGCAACCATAATACGAACTAGAAACGGTTCAGTATGGGGTTAACCAGCCGTGTGTGAAATGCGTCTTGACAAAGTTTTGTTCTCAGAATTTTATATTAGTTATTTTTGCAAGATTTAGTATACAAGAGTTTTTGTTTTATGTTTTGTGCTGTTTTTTGTTTGGGATGAGGTGGTTCAAACAAGCGGGTGATACGAGTAAGTTTGATGCAGCGCCATTCACTAGTTGGTTTAGGTTATTGGGCAGAGAGATTAAATACCACATTAGACGACACTACCGCAGTAAACGCTTTATAAGAATAAAACATTTAATTTAAATGTAGATAAACCTTATAAGAGTCAAATTGTCCAAGTGAGGAGGTCGGGGTGAGCGGTGCAATGCGTGCTATTCCAATAACCGCGCGCTCGCGGCTAATCCGCCAGCAAAGCCCGCGTCTCCCCGCGCAATGCAACTAAATTTAATATCACTGATCAATGTGCAAGTGCCCTTAGCTGCATTCCACTGCTGATTGCTGAATAATTTGCTGGTTAGTCAGGAAAGAAGGGTGTTGTAAGTTTGACTTATCCCTATGGCTTGTTATGGAAACTCACAAGTGAACTATTTAAAAAATAGACATAAAATTAAGAATTTGATCAAAGCCTGAACTGATATTGATAACATTTTACGGGATCAATCAGTAGGTGTAAATTAAAAAAAAAAAAAAAAAAAAGCTTTTTAAATTTGTTCATATTTATGTAGTATGTATGTATGTATGTATGTATGTATGATGACTATATACATATTTGATGACTTATGACGTAACAAACATAAAAATATATATTTATACAGTGACCGTCCTCTTTTAGGAAGTCTGTAAAAACATAATCTATTTTATTTAACTAACAGAAAATAACAAAAAATAGTGACATATGTAGCAAAATCGAAAATCATGCTACTTGATAACTTTATTTATGTAACACTCAAAAATTAGCGAAAAAAAATATTTCGGTAGCAAAACCCATAAGCCGGACAACAAAGGCAATCTCCGCGAACCGGTCCTATGATAACTTATTAAACACCTCTCTGTTATTATTCTCTCAAAGTGGATGTCTGGTTGCTAAATAAACAGTAACCTTAGTTCCTTGAAACTATTAATTCGGCATCAGTTGATAGAGAGAGAGAGCGTAAAAAAAAATTAAGTGCTTCCAAAAATGCGACAACATACGAGTATATGAAATTTCAAACTGAAAATCCAATTTTATAACATACTTTTATGTTTTTTTTTTTTAATCCCTAGAGCTAGGCATTAGACCAGCAGGGCACGTAACCACACGAGAAAGCAACACTCAGGCCCAAGATAGAGGTGGCGGCATGCGTAGTCTGGAATAACTGGCTCTCAAAGAAGCTGTCGTAACCCACTGTTAGGTGCTTGACGACATATTTGCAACTTGTGGGTTGTTGCTAGTCAGACGAGCTCTAGAATATGCCCCACCACCATGCTATGGTTTCCTCACACTATTATCCTTCACTGAAAGCTCGAACTTATTGGCGGGGATCGAACTCATAACATTCAGGACATGAGGCGGCCGCACGTCCGACTGGGCTGTGAAAAAGCTGTCACTTACAGAAGAGTATATTTTACAATTCATTTCTATGAAGAGTATATTTTACAATTCATTTTTATGAATTGTAAAATATACTCTTACAATTCATTTCTATGAATTGTAAAATATACTCTTAAGTAAGATCATTGTAAGAAGACTTCTAGTCTTCTTTCAATGATCAAACCGATAGTAACAGAAGAGCAAGTTACGCCTCTTCCTTCCAGTTACACTCCTACATTGAGGAGCAATCGATCGTTTAACAAATCCCTCCACAAAAAGCAACAATACCTCTACCAGTGGATACTGTACTGATTGTTACGTCACCGCACAGAAAGATCTCTTAGAGTACAAAAATGCAGATGACCTTAGAAAATTGCAAATAATTTTAAAACAATATTCGAATGCTTGAAAATTCCTCTGTTTTCCGTAAAAAAATACACTGTATTGACATAGAATTGATCGAAAACTCCACGGATAACAGAACATAGCAAATGGACATAGCAATCAGCACGGTGTTTGTTTTGCCAAATTGGTATAACTGAAATTCAACAACTTTGACGATGAGTTACGCCAATTTCGACTTTTATATTTCAAGAAGAAAGACTTGTCTAACTATGACGCCTACTAAATAAATCGTGCCAGTTCGTGACACAATTATTTTCATTATGAGATAAGTTGTCAAGCTCCGATGTCAAGAAATTTCAGTTGCTCGAGAGCCTCTGAAATAATTTAACGAATGTTTATAGATTGGCCTCTACACGACGCTAGCTAGCTATAATAGCTAGCTTATACTTAACTCTATATCCGAAATGAATGGATCTATAAAGGCAACTTGTTACTACAAAGACATCGATACAGATCCATCCATCATCATTAAATTTGAGAACGTATTCGCGCTTTTAGTCTTTACATCAATTAGTGCTTTCGTTTAATAACTATTCTATTTGATTAAATAAACTAATTATGAATAACGACTTTAACGAGTACATAGCCTTGTCAAAAAAAAGTTATTCTGATATTTCAATAATAAATCTAAACTACGAAGAATGTGGAAGGCAATCAGTGGCAGCATTGTGGAAAATTGACAATTCGTCAGAAACTTGTATCTTAATCCATTATGAATATCCTACAAAGGCTAAAAGCCAGCAGATGTAAATAGACCTGAGTATTTTTGCATTAATTTGCCCTAGTGTCCCCGTTTTGTATCCGTATTATGTAAAGACAGCTTCACATTTGTGTTTCATTGTTCGCTCTGTCGTACATCATCCGGGAGTAGTACCGGTGGTGTCGGGGCGGGCCCGGTGTCACAATATTATGGGAATCGCTAATCCTATGCTCGGGAAGTTCACTGGTACTCAAATTTGATCCTGAAGCAACTTATATTTCTTTTTGTCTTCTGCTTAAACTATAAAAGCTGTATCATTTTTAAAAACAAAGTAAAAAAAATGTATTTTATTTTACTAGAAAATGGCTAGTTTTCCATAAACTAACACCATTTTTACATTCCCTCACTTTTCACATCACCTATTTTTCATCCCATAATATGAATGTAAAAGTTTGTATACTTATGTGTGTGTGTTTGTTACTCCTTTACGCTCAAACGGTAGAAACAAAATCGTGTAACTTGTCGTACAAAGATGGTAGATCCTGGATTAATACATAGGCTACTTTAGTCCCGGATATACTCGGATAACGCTGCAGGATGTAGCTAATTGTTCTAATTGTTTTATTGAGAGTCAGTATTTCTGGACTAGGCATGCTCCACCTTAGGCCAGAGTGTCGCTAATCCATTAAAGTTACGCGCCATAATGGCTGTAAAGTGTAAAAAATTGTAAAGATCTATCTATCAGTTGGTATTAGTAATACTTGTCTCCAAAGTTGAGAGCCGCTGCCCTGATGGGTGTTTTTCTCTAAGCGCCCACTTAACAAAGGGTTAACACATTACTACACAAATGGCTACATCGCCTTTGTTAATCTACATTATGTTTACTCTAACTCGACACCCCTACTAGTTATAATGTCTGTTATTAGAGCGCTGAGTTAATTGTATTCAATACAGAATTATACATTAAATAACATGAGTTTTGATAAGGGTAGGTTTTAAAAAGTTTTTAGGTAGGTAAGGGTTGTATAGGTATATAGGACGTTATGGCCATGTAAAACTATTGACACTAGAACTTGGCCACTAAGCTCATTACGAAGACAAATAAATAAGATGATGAAAAGTAAGTTAGTCTTGACTCAGAGTCAGATATAATTAAAAAGGCCGTTTGGTTACTTAGCTATATTTTGTTATTACTTGATTCAATAAAGAAAACTTTTGAAAGTTTGTTCCTCTCGCACACACTCATTACGTTTTACGTTGTGCAAGTGAGAAAGCATGCGCTTTCAAAAGTGTTATTTATAGACTCGAGCTTATACACCAAGCCAATTTTCTAAAATTATTGTAAGTATTTATTGATTATTTTAGACTAGCTGCGCCCGGTGGTCTCACTCGCGTTACTCCGAGGTTAAAAGTACATGCTTATTTTTAGATAGATACTATGTCCGTACCAAATCTCATCAAAATTAGTCACACAAACAGAGAGAGACTTTCACATTTATAATATTAGTTTTTCATACGTTTATAAACTGCATTCTATTCTGTTAAAAGTTTTAAAGCCTGGCATGTACCAAATTTTCAACTGACCATAACTTTTTTTGAAAACCTAACCGATTTCAACGAAAGGAACTTTTGACAATGCTCTTAATTATATGTTATCCACCTGTGAAAACCGTATTCAAAATTCAGTTTTAGCGTACCAGACAGACGGACAGACCAACATTCCAAAATTGTTGTTTTAGTATCTGTTAGTCTTTTTTAATGTCCCCTGTATCAGTTTTTTGGAAAAATGTGTAATGTACAGACACTCGATGTTAACTGTCTTATTATAATGTAATTGATTAATTATGATTTAGTGAGATTCTAGTCGAAAGTATATTTGTTGATCGTCAATCAATATCACATTCTAACAAAAGTTGTATGAAAGCGTTAACGCGCTATTTTCACTAATTGAGATGTTTTTATCTGATGTTATTAACAAGAGCCGCCGGATCATTTATCGGTCCATTGAAGTGCTTCGGAAGCTCTCCTCTGCGCTTTGCCAGAATCTTTGGCCCAAATTCAATTTCGTGCATCACTTCAAAATTATACTTTGACTCTATCGAATTAAGGACTCAATTAGTTTGCTGAGAGGCTGCAGAAATAGCGAAATTATTGAACAAGAGAATTGGCACCTTATTATTAAGCGGTTAAAGTGTGTTTTGGCGTGCTCTTGTCGGACGGAGGCCGCCGGCGGCGAAAGCCGTAGTGATGCGAAATGAAAGCGCTACTTTATATTTTTGCTAATTAGTTAGTGAGTGCCGAGCTCTTTAGATTTGGCCGACATTTTGTTTTAAGATCTAAAGAACCCTGTTTTATTTTTTGGTGCATAATCTTGATTACCTACATATAAAAGTGCCTACTCCACAAAACTGTGTAACTAATGTTATAAGGAGAAGAGAAGCGTTTGCATTATAAAGCTTTGTCACAAAACAAATAAAAAATGATTGTATAAGTTTAGACAAATAAATTATTATTTATTTACTAGGTTCATTTTTTCCGTTGCTATCTTGCTAAGATCACACCAAAGACATGAAAAAAATGAATCGTATCCTATGATTTATATTAAAATAAACATAAATGAAAACAATAAGAAAAAGTTGACATGAGTTTGTTGGTTATATTATACTATACTGGGTCCGATAAAAAACCTGGTGCAATTACAACAAATCACACGTTAGTACAAAATACTATAATGACAGATGTATTCGCTTAAATCTTAATTTGCGATGTTGTCAATTCGCCACTATTTGAATAAAATAGTAATAACGCACACTGTCATTCATCTAGTCATACTTTTAGTAGGTTAAAGGACGGTAGCGCTTCTTTTTTATAATGTCATTGTTTACAACTGCCTAATTAAGCATAGTAATTAGCTCCCGCTAAGTAAGCTAGCTCGCGAGCACATCACTAGCGGGAGCAGGGGTCGAGCGAACTTAATGGCAGGCAGTTAGGGCCCTTTGTACTACGTGTGAAGAACCACTACTGCACACCTCTGTGCAACCACCACCAGCCCAGCGAGACCCGCCACCCCCCTCCGCGCCTCTATCGTCACAGACCAGCCGAGGAAACTCCCTACCAACCGAGAGATCAAGAATATTTGGTCGTAAGTCAATAGTTTCTTAAAACCAATCAATTAAGAACTCCAGTTCGATTGATATCAGGGGAGACGGGAGGTCAAGGTGAGGTGGCTGGGATGGTGTAAAGCTGGTGGGTCGAGTGAGGCCGCGGGCAGACACCGGTGCAGGGATTTGTTTTACTCTCGATGCTCTAATTTGTTGAGTTGGATCTGATTGATATTGGACTGATTAGTTGACATTTACCAGCTTACTAATCTGTCAACGTACCTCGTAACGTAACTTAAGCGATGATAAATCCCACCGATGAAAAAAACATTATGAGGAAACCAAAGCATGGTGGTAGAGCATTTTCTACGCCTGGTCCGCTATCATCGGCATGTATGAAACCTACTAACCAAGTATTATTCTCTTACTAGTCGAAACTATTCTGTATTCCTTGACATACTTAGTAAAGATGATGACTAATTATTGTAACTAAACCGGATAGTGTATACTGACCATAACACTCATGTTGTCTATGGAATGTCAAATTGTTTGTTGTGAATGTGCTATTATGTGTGTGAATGAAAATAATTTTGTAATGGATTATAGATTAGAATTTAGGTTAGTATTCATTAATTTTAGATGACATTTTTGTAGGAATATATATATTTTGATAATATTGCATGCCTAAGGGCGAAGAGTGTGAGGGACATAAAATGTTAACATGTAATAACCTAACTTTACCCATTCTGCAATAAATGATTTGAATTTGAATTTGAATTTGAATTTGAAATTGAATTCCTATTACGATTGGGCTGCATAAATGTGCATCCACACAGCTAACTTCTTTAATAGAAGTGCTAGTACATAAGGTTCTTATATCTACAGACTTTATATTTTAGGTAACCGTTACATTGTAGGATGCACTACGACCTGCTATTGAACTACTAGGAGCCTGTATTGTATACCCGATATTTTTCCTGACGTACTATATTACCAGAGCCCGATAAGTGTGCAATTTTTGTAATAAAACACACAATTTTAATAAAAAAAAAACATAGTGTCCCTAAGCTCTATACACTTTGTCCATTCTCCAATTTTTATTCCTTCCAAAAATAAGATTCGTTCTCTTTTTCGGCTAAGGTCAGAAGTTCAAAAAGACACGGACTTATTGACCCGCCCTCATATTTGTATCTGTTACTAGCTGACCCGGCAAATGTTGTTTTGCTTTAAATACAGTTAAAAACAGTATAATTTATAAGTTATCGATCGGGATGACAATGATAAAATGACTAAATAGACCATAAAAAATAGAGGTTGGTGATAAAAAAGTAAAAAAATAGGACTGTATGTATTTTTCAATACTAGTAACATTTTATAACAAAATAAAACAAAAATTTCGAAAAAAAATTAAAGGTGAACAACCATCTTATCACTTAGGGGTATGAAAAATAGATAGTAGCCGATTCTTAGACCTAATGAATACACATATAAAATTTGGTACAAATCGGTCAAGCCGTTTCGGAGGAGTACGGTAACTAACATTGTGACATGAAATTTCATATATAAGATAAGAAGATAGATTTGCCTAGAATTTTGATGCAGCACAAAAAGTAACTCCGCAGTGTTTGCGTCGTAAATCTTAAAACCTTCATACATACGTAGCAAACATACAATGTAGGTACGTATAACGAGGTTGTACTCACCTTATAGCCTGAGTAAGAGAGGGCGACACCGCTCCAGAAAAACGATAAAAAAACCAATTGGCATTCGTCTCGGCGAGCTTTGACGTGCTCATAAACACACACAACGACTGTTCCTCATATCTATACTGACTTTTATAGTCTGTGGCACAAACAGAGAACGCTGCAAGGGAATCTAACTCTTATCTAAATAAATATAAAGTTGAAGGTCGCATAACAAACTAGTTGTAATGAAAGGAAGAAGGCTAACATTGTTTTGGATCTAGGTCTGGAAGTTCGGACGGGTTGTGATGTATTTTGTTAGTAATTCGGTTAGTCTACAAACAAGCAAATATATTATAAGACAAATAATATTTGGCTTTTGAGTTGATTATTCTATGGTATAAGTTCTTCTTTGTAGTATAAGTTCTATAACATCTTCTTCGTATGAGATAAGTGGCTAAGCTCTGGTGTCGAGAGTTTGCAAGCCGCCTGATGGCCTCTGACTTGACTTAACGACTGCTTGTACCAACAGCCGGGACCTACAATTTAACGTGTCATCCGACACAGGGTAGCGTCCAGACGATAATGCCACCTTAAAAACGACAGTCCTGTGGAGCGTATGATTGTGTGTGGATGATCACCCATCCAACACCGTCCGCATCGACCGTTGCTTAGCTTCGACGATCGCGTCAGATCACCTTAGCTAGCCGATCTATGGGCACTACATTTAACTGTTGCTTGTTTTTGTTTCTGAATCAATACAATCTTATTTGGCTCCGACTCCACCGTGATTCAAATTGTATTCAACCCCATCTCTATTCTCAAGACAAAGTCCAGTATTTTCAAAGGCCCGCTGATCTATTAGCGGTGGCGACGAGGCGAGGCGAGGTGAGACAAGGCGAGGCGAGGCGAGGCGAGGCGAGGCAGCCGAGACCGGGGCCGATTGTCTGGGAGCTCATTAAGAGCTACTGAAGGCCGCGAATAACAAAATAGCGATTTCAGAGCAAAGTGGGGCGATCTCCGCCGAGCTGGTGACACACTGAGCCACGACTTAGTGCGAGCCAGCTACAATGCCGTCTTAGCTATGATTGCTGATAGATATGTCTGTCAGTATATAAATAATGGGTGCCTAAGACAATACGTGATATTCACAAATAAAAAAAAATGTTTTTGTAAATTAAAAGT
Organism: Mellilla xanthometata; assembly: GCA_035578125.1. Lineage (NCBI taxonomy): Eukaryota > Metazoa > Arthropoda > Insecta > Lepidoptera > Geometridae > Mellilla > Mellilla xanthometata. The sequence goes on from JAPUBQ010000010.1 coordinate 14,662,842, forward strand.
TATATTATGTTCAATTATTATTTAATTTGTGAATTGTAATTTTTAATTCTCATTTTTTTTTCATTTTTTTGACATTTTATATTTGTATAGTTTTTACATTATATAACTATATTTTCTCTAACATGTATGGGTCTTTGTTACTTGTAAATAAAGTTTTGAATTTGAATTTTGAAAAATTAGAATAAGTAAATTTATTCTTCTTCTTCTTCGTATGAGCGGTCAAGCTCTGGTGTCGAGAGTTTTCAAGCCGTCTGAAGACTTCTGACTTGGCTTGACGACTGCTTGTACTAAGATTAACAGCAGGGACCAACAACTTGTCATGCGACTCACGTGAACTAAATCAGTGATTGTTTTACTCTAAGGTAAGTGAACTAAATTAGTGATTGTTTTACTCTAAAACAATCGCAAGTGGACGTTGGCTGTGTTCCTGCCCTTGAGAATGGCACTGACTTGTAACTTTGGTGTTATCAGTAAATGATTTGTATTTGTCGCGCTAATACCGATAAAATAACCGTAATCTATCTACCTGTACTAGTTGTATATAGTCTGTAGATGTGATGTGTGCCTAAGGATAAAATAGAGAAGAGAATGTATGGGACACTCTTCTCTAGTGATGACGGCTGATAGAATATTTTAGAAGCGGAGATCATCATCATATATAAGTCTAAGAAGAAGAATCATCAGCAAATGAACTAGGTCTCAGTGCGTCCCGGCAGTGACCCGGTGCGCAGTGGTGAATGAGACAGTTTGGTTGGCAGTTAATTAACAATGCAGGCGGCGGCCCGCGGCGGTTCCGCTGCGGCCGCGCCGTGCCGCAGCGCGCCGCACGGAAACCGCGCCGCTTCCGCGTCTCTACCGCCGCCGGTATGTTAACCTGAGCCGGGAAATGTGCAGCCTAGCCTTTGTCGCTACAGCGCTGGTGGGAATGTGCACATGAAATACAGAACTATTAGCCCTAAATAACAATACGTTAAAGGCAAGTCATACTACAATATTACTTAAAACTTAAAAACATAAGTTAGATTTCATTAAATAAATATTCTACACCGTTAAATACTACACAAATTAGCACTTGTTTTTCATTTCTATTAAATTTAAAACACTACTTTTTACACATGAATAACGATTCTGCAACATGTATAACTTTATGCTATATTTGTTGGGAAAAAACTAATATTTGTTTTTCAGTCATATGTTACATATTATTATCTCACTTGTCACAATGCATTTTTAACATTTGACGAAAAAAACGGGGCATTATAAGTTAGACGTTTCTCTGTGTGAGTGTGTACCCGGCATTGCAATTATTTACTGGAAATGAACAACCCTGTTAATTAAATATAATATTCTTCTATTTTATAGAAGCTTTTTATAATGAATTTTTTTTTTAAAGTTGGTTAGTTTTAGTATTATCAATACCCTTTAGGCCATCTGGTAACTCGTTTAATATTTGAATAGCCATAGAATGTGGGGCCGAGCTCTGCATTTCTAGTCTACACCTAGGTACATGCAATTGTATTTATGTCTTTGTGTTTTCTTATATTTGTAAATATGTTTATGCCTCGGAAATATAGTGAAATTAATATGTCCCAGTTAATAAGATTTGAGCGATAAAATTGTATAACTTACTTTAAACATCTTGCAAAAGACTTGCTAATTAAACTGTGATTTCTCACAATGTAACTAACCACTCGCTGTATTAATGAACCGAGGAAGTAGCGGAGTATTCTAGTGGCGGGTTCATTACTATACTACCTTCCTACTGGGGTGGGACATGTTACAGTGTTAACTCCATGTAACGTCACTCGATTTAACAACAAAGTTTCTAAAGCGTCAAAATCAATTGGTTTTAGTATGTTTAGCTTGTGTTCCATACAATGATACATTCCCTCTATTTAACGACCACTCTCTATAACGCCATAAAATTCACAGTCCTTTCAGTGTCACTTTATAGAGTTTACACTGTATTTACAAAATAAGCGACAAGATATGTTCACGTCATACTATCAGCCGTAGAATACATAAAAATGCCACTTTTTAAATGATAGTCTTATACCGTAGCTTAATATCAATTATTGCGTCTGATGACCTTAGTTAGCTGAGCTACAGACGCTCGGAACTCAATTAATTCCGGTTACAATATAATTTAAAGCAGCAAGAGATTGAACCGGTTACGTCCACTCGCGATGGAATGGAAGTCGTCTGGTATTCTAACTATTAATGTAGGTAATCATGGCATTGCTCGCCCGCTCTGCCTGCACTCTGAGCGTACAGCCTCAACCTGCGGACTGGCCACTCCAGGGAGAGTGTCTACTGATCATAGCTCTATGGTTCAAGTGATCTAGTTAAAGTCGAAAGTCGTAGAATAATATACTCGAGCTTTTGAAAATTTCCAGTGAAAATGGGGTAATTACAGAGATAGCGCAGAAAGTTTTAAAATAATTAGACAAAAAGAAAAACACATTTGGTGAATAGGAGTTCCTCTTAAATACTCGTATTAATTTTATTTATAACGTACATCCAAACGTTTTAACGATTTTAAGTATTTGCCTATTACCGTTATTGATATACCTATAGCAAAAATATATTTTTTATTTTTAGTATTTGAGGAGATACATTACTTATGAAAAAGCGGAGGTTTAGTAATAGGATCCCGTTTTTTTTACTTATAAGGTACGAAATCCTAAAAATAACTAAATTTGCGGATTCATATAAACAACTGAGAAATGTCAGTTTGTAAGGATGGAAAACACGCGAAGAATTTTTGTATAGGTATGATTTGAGTTTATTCCCCCAACAAAATATCTAAACATTAGATATTTTTAACAAGCCCGGAGTCCCGCACCGTCTGAGGCACTCGAAGACAAAAGCGTTCCGTTTCACGCGCCGCTCGACCCCGCACTTCACAAAAAACATTCCTTTCCACGCATTGTCCGTAAACCTGCTAAATGCTAATCCCCAAACATTCGGGGGGAACTCCCTCTCCCCGCGGGGGCGATTCTAATGGAGTTTTTTAAGAATCGTACAATAATCGTTAGGAGAAGGAAATTAAGCCATCTTGGGTTAAAAAGTCCAAAAGTGGAGTGTGTGGGTCGGGGGGCGCGCGGTGCGGTGGGGGAGGGGAGGTATAGATTTTTCGGGCGCGTTTTGTACTCGAGAACAACACGCGGCGCCCGCCAGATACACCTTGTATGACTATTGGACGGTTCATACTTGGATACTAGTATTAAAATTACATTGATGATCTTTGAAAATGTTAAATAATAATTATGTACATAATCATTATTATAAATGGTAATGTTGACTATGAGTCATTGATAAGTATTTTTTTACTTCTAGTTTTACTCTTATATTTCAATAAATAACAGAATTAAAATTATGAACGCATATAACTGGCTTGTAAATACATTTTATACATATTTAAACACTTATCGTATATAGGATGGTAAAAAATAATTTGAAACGTCAGGAAAAACATGGTTTATAGCTCTGCCAAATTGCCATAACTGAAATACGAGTATTTTTTATTTTATTTATTGATTAAAAATACATAAACTATAACGCCGTTATACCGATTTTGACTTTTATATGTCAGGAATAAAAATCTATCAGTGTGTATGTTTTCTCATACGACATCTAGTTTTGTGAATTAGAACTAGTTAATTTAATAATTGAATTTTACAAAATATTTTGTACTAACAGACTTTTCCGAGTACAAAGCCTAGATTGTAACTCTGACGTAGGGTTGCCTAATTATTTTTACTCCTTACAGCTAGTCATGACCAACAGGTTGCGTAACCACACGAGTTAGCAGCACAGGCCTAAGGTGCATGCTTAGTCTGGAATAACTGTCTCTCAAGGAGGCTGCCGGTACACACTGTTAGGTGGTAAAAAGTAAAGTAAAAAAGCCTTTATTCTATTGCCTTACATATTTTTAAAAATAACATACTTTTTACACATTTTTAAGCAAAAGTTGCCGCTTGGGCATAGGCCTCCCCTGTTAATTCAAGTTATTTAAATATTTTTTTACTAACAATCCAACTCCATATTTTCCATTTATCCTGGGTGAGTGAATTAGGATAAAATCTGAGCGCTCTTCAATTTTTGTTTGGTCTCTCTCTCATTAGGTGGTAGGCGATGGAAATTTCCAGGCGAGCACTAGAAAATGCCCTACCACCATGCACAATAACTGGAAAGTAGCGGTACCCAGTTGGTGTACATTCAGTACAGCCGCTAAGGAATCCCACCAACAATAAGCGAGCTAAAGAACCCAGCACAACATTCCGTCACGCAGCGGCCATATTACACTACTGTACAATATATCACCCCGCAGCGCCATCATACATTCATTACGCCTGACAGCGATAACATCTACATAATAAGATGATCCGCGATCGCGTTAAATAACTTATTGTATAAAACCTACCAATTTGTATTCGTGCCGGGGGAACATTATCATAATCATAAAATCCGCAGAGAGAGATGCAAGATATTTATCTAGTTAGAGCTAGAGAGGGAGGGAAGTAGAGGCTATTTGGCACAGAAATGTGGAGGGGGTGTTAGGTTTTATAGGAGTTTGTAGAGGGTAATGAGGTATTATTGAATATCTGAGCAAATGAGACGATGATGGAGAGAGGGTCGATTGTTTATTGGAGAACTCACACTCCACTACATTAAAATATCCACCTTATTTAGGTAGATATGAGTGTGTTTCAAGCTACGCCTAACTAAGATGATCTGACGCAATCATCGTGGCAACGGTCGACAGTCTTTGGATGGGTGACCAAGCACAAGACAGTCCTATTAAAAGTGGCATTTTCATTTCTGTATGCTACCGTGGTTTTGAAAACACGTTAATCTGTAGGTCCTGGCTGAAGGGTTAGTTAGTCTTAGTACAAGTAGTCGTTAAACCGAGTCAGAGGAATTCGGGCGGCTTGAAAATTTCGCGTCACCAGAGTTGGTCACTTCGGTACTGGATTAACAGATAAGCTACTTATATTCTTGATTAGTACTTTCTAAACCAGGATTATTAAAAAACTCTCGATATTAAGTATACCATCTTCCAACTAGATATTGTATTTTACCATGTTTGTTTTCTCCGCACTTATGCCAAAGATTTTATATTTACTGCAAATTACGACACAAAAATATCTCATTGGTCTTCTTTTCTCAAACTTTCCTCAAAAAGATTCAGCTCTTTATAAAAAGTGAATCTCAGTGGAAACCTCGGTCCTCCGCTAGGTCGAGTGTCCTCTATTATTGCTCGCCACCATTTATTGTAAACTGAACCTTAATTACCAACAGAATAAGGTTTGAATTAGTTCCCCGCACAGATAGTTCCATTTTCAGGCTAATTAGACGAGGGAAACAATTTTCAGCTCTGAAAAACTAAGCTTTACTTTTAAAGTTATAAGGTCTCATTTTAATTGTACCAACTGTTGTTTAGCTTTTCGTGAAATGAATATAAGTGTTGTTTGTATTTTTGTTCGAATTAATTATCTAATTCAAACTCACTTTAACCAATTGTCCGATCAAGAATATATTAATTCAAACTGCAAAAGATGCATAGAACTTTCACTGATTCTTGTATGTTATGCCTTAAGTTTCATTTGTAAATACAATAATTTATTAATTAAAATATGATCCATAACGTTAATTTATTTATTATCTTCATCTTTCTTGTATCTTACCCTTCACTAGCCGATTTCCTAAACACATGTGTGGATCATAGCTCGGTCCTTGTTACAAAATAAATGAAAACAACAGAGCAAATACCTAAATAAAATAAATCAGCAAGCAGCGGCAAGCACAAAACATTTTAATTAAATCACAAATTCCGAGCAAACCCCCTCGCCCGCGCTAGTGCAGGGAAACTAGCTATTACCCGCTGCTTTGTCCGGAGGTGTCGGCCCGTGCGCTCTTCACTCCCTCGCTCTACCTACATGCACTCTGATATCTACCTTAATTACTTACAAATAGAGCTGTAAATTCAACTTCATAAATCAAGTAAGTTTTCCATTTTCATTAAAATATTGTTTTATTGAAAAATCGTTTTAATTTAGCTAGATATAAAGATCAAAATGTAATAAAGCTAGAGATGTGATATCAATATTGTTGTAACACCGTGAACTAACGCGCCTAAAGAAATGCCTTTTCAATTATTTTCTATACTTATTTGAAGAAAATAACGAAATAGAAAAATAGACATCGCCTTTTCAAGATATTTTATAAAGCATTTTACCACTTTAGCAGAGTGATCAAAAATGATATTAAAATCCCGAAAACTTTGTTATTCATATCAGATGACAGCGACGTTAAAAATAATCTCTTTAGAATATTTTGAAGAACATAATTTAATACTAAATTTATTAGAACAACTACTTATTTACCATAAAAATTGAAAAAAGTTTAAAATTTAATATTATCTGTTCGATTATAATTAAATCTCAGTAATTTGCGTTATGAATATGTTCATCCATACAATTTCTCTTATCCTTCGTACGAGCTAAGTGGCCAGGTCTGGTGTCGAGACTTTTCTAGCCGCCTGAAGGCCTCTGAGTTGGCGACAACGACTGCTTGTTTTTACTAATAAAACTAACAGCCGGGACCATGAACCTAACGTGTCATCCAAGCCACCATGAAAATGTCACGTGTAAAAAAAAAACACTATTTTGCAGTGACCGTTCCTTAACCTCGATAATCGCGACAGATCACCTTATTTAGGCGAGCCACAGGAGCGGAAAACCAAATAACGAAATCTGTAATTTAGTCACTTAAAATTAACTCGTAACAAAGGACTTATAGTATAAAGTACTTATTCATTTAAAGGTTTTATTTCTACCTGGAGATGGCAGTAAAGACCATTTCAAATTAATTTCCTAAATGTTTAATAACGCAATTGCTACCAATTTTGTTAATATAATGATAAATTGCCACATCCAAAGATGATATGATCGATAATAATCTGTCCAATAGATGCGGCACATTGTGCAGAGTGTGAACATGTTCTGTGAACAATAACACACGCTACACTCGCCGAGTACAACTCACACCTCCCGGATCACCACGGGTTGACGCGGCGCCCACGGTACAGGAGGGAGCGAGTCGCTGCCGCCTGTGGACTGAGCGGCAGCCAGGACAGAAAATTAAAGACGAATTGAATGTATGTATGTTACTTTTTCATGCCCATTTTTTGACGTGACAACGTCTTAAATTAGGTTGCGGCTGGGAGTCACTTATGAAAAAGTGTAACGCCCGGTAACGTTACGATGAGTCACCGAACGAGAGAGAGGCCCGCCGAATGCCTTGCGTCTCTCTCCCACTCAACTATGATCGGTCTGCCGCGCGCGCAGCACGCGGCAGACGTTGTCACGTAAAATCTTCGCCCGTAAAACCGACTTTACAGGCAACCATTTTTTTTTATGGAGATAGTTAAAGCACCGGATTAAACTATCTCCATACAACATAACTTCATTTTTCTGGAACAAAGCGGGGAACACCGATTTAGCGACAGATTGACAAAAAAAAATATTTACTTATTTTCACAGCTACTCAAACTAATAATCGCTGCCGCTCGTATCTTACGGTATCATCTATTATCGCTCCAGCTTATATTTTAGAGCACATATTATCATATAGTAGGGAAGGGTTGCGAGACGCGTGGGTGTATGAGTGTGTGTGTGTGTGTGTGTGCCAATACCCGGCCCTTAGAGACATAGCTTACTTAGCACGCACTGTACCTCTGAGACGAGGCGAAACATATTGGTTGTAATAGAAAATTGCCATTAGATATAGGTGTAGCCAGGATAGTTTGAGTATATGTATGAGTATACGTACATGTATAACACATATACTTGTATATACATAGCAAGTCCGATATTGTAAACGAGTGTGGAAGTGTTTGTTTGTCGTTTAATAATTAAAATAACCACTTGGTAGTTGGATAGAACTTAACGCCTGCCTCGTGATAGATGGTACAAACGTGCCTCTGAAAGCCTCTGATAAATGCTTATGAGTTTCTCTAAAACAATCCTGTAAAAACTTTATTATTATAGTAAAAACATTTCTTCACTAATTCGGCTTAGCGACTGATTGCTATAGTTTACCTATTTTTTTTACACATTTCACACACGTTTGGTTAACCCCATACTGAACCATTTATAGTTTGTGTTATGGTTGCTAACATATACCTAAATACATATTTTATATAGATACATATTTAACACCCAGACTCACATAGCCTACAAATTTCGTTCAGCACAAAGATGTTGGTCGTGCCGGGAATCGAACCCGGGACCATCTGATTGGCAGGTAATCATTACGCCAACGAGGTCGTTCTCTAAATTGACTCTCAAGGTGTCAACCTACTGCCACATAAAGCATAGACTTAAGAACACTTAGATTTATTACATACAATGGTCATTTGGTCAATAACACCATATTTGTACCTGTTTTGTAAGAAATATTTTTTTTTATTTGACTTGGTCACCCATCCAAAAGCTGTTCCATACCTAAACTTTTGCATAACTGCGGTGATTGCGTCTGATCATCTCAGGAAACCGAGTTCGGTTAGTTACCTCAGTTAGGGGCTAATATGCTGTCTTTTTATGCAATTTGCTATAATTTATTCATACTCGTATGTATGTATCTTCTGTGTCTGAAATAAATATGGTCTTTCTTTCTTTGTTTCTAATAATAATAATAATAATCAGTTCCAGTGCAGACCAACAACACAATCTGTCGAGCAGTCAGTTAACTAGGGATCCGCGGTAATGGCGCGTGAAACGCTTGTCTAATTGTCTCGCCGATCGATGCGGAACCCGCCCTGACCCACATACCCGGGTGGAGCGCACCTAGTACTCTGTTTACAATCATTATAATTAGTAAGGTTCGGGGATCTTTCACTATTAAGAAAAGGAAAAAACATTGCTACTATAGATAGTAGAATGACCCGATACAATTATAATTACTTCACGACATACTAAATACAAAAAAATAACAACAGCACTAAAAAAGAAAATTCTAAATTTTTTAAGAAAAAAAATACTCTGCCTAGTACAAGAACCAAGAACCATAAAAAATACAATAGACAACAGAAGACGAAAGATGGTTGGCCACCTTATACGACATGACAATTTCATTAAAAATATCGTAGAAGGAAAGATAGAAGCTAGGAGAGGAAGAGGAAGACCTAGAAGATCATATTTAGACCAAATTAAGGAGAAGGCGAAAGTCTTGTCGTATAGGGAGGTCAAGGATTTGGCCGAAGACAGAACTACCTGGAAAAAACTCCACAGACAAGAGCCTAGCTCTTAAATATTGAATGAATGAAAAAATGGTCGAAGTCAATGAATAAAGAGTAAAAATATTTAATCGATTAGATGTGTTACACATACTTAAATCAATAGTGTTTTAATTGAATTTATTCAATAAACCGTCTACATGCGATTCTTACAATATTTATTTTAGTATACTGAAAGGTTTGATCACCAATACTATTTGTATATCACCAATAATATAAAACTGTATATGTATTTCTGTGTATGTTTTTCAAAAGCTACAGTAATAAGAGGATGCTATGTTCGTTATGTATCTCCAAAACTATAAGTCTGATTTTGATGTGATTTTCAGAAATGGGTTAAGATTTCTTCGGCGAATGTTTTTAGATAGGTTTTACAGTGAGAGAACACACCAGTGGGTGCTGCAGCGAACAATTCATATCCAAACTAATGTTATTATTTCAATATCAATGCGGCTTTCAGAGATACATTTGGGTTTTAATGGTGCATGCTCTTAGAACAGTAAAATTACTAGGAAGTAGCAAATGTGTAGTGCAGCACACATTTGCTACAAGTAATTTTAAATTAAAATGTTGTAGATATGTCGCGGGTTTCATAAGTTTGTTTAATTGAGTAAGTACTAGTATGAAAACAAAGGCGATAAAGAATAGCGCGGAGCGCGTCCGCCGCACAATGCGCCGCGAGAGTTGACCACATCGCGCGCGATCGGATACCACTCTCCTCTATCAATCTGTCAAAATCTTATTCAAACAATCGTGTCTTTATCCGCACTCCATTGAAGCCACAAAGGGCTATTCTTGTAGGTGTGAGCCTTTTCAACCTGCGCGAAGGCTATAAAAGCCTCTTTGTGGACCTTTTGCCTCTTTTTCTGGAGGTGTTGCCCTATCTGACGCGTCTCAGAGGCCTTATTATAATTTGTGCTCCTAATAGGTGTGAAATAGAGGCCCTTGTTGTTTTTTGTCGCCATTGTGTGTGATGTGTGGAGATTAAACAAATATTGATGTGCAAGGACGTTTGTTTTGGATGTCTTGTTCGGAGGTTTTATTGTGTCAGACGCGGAGTTGTGGAGTTTGTATCCTATTGTCTTCTAATCTTTTGTCTGAATTGAGCTTCCTCAAAACTCATAGAAACTACAAACTAGATTCTAAGTGTACTACTAGTATATCTTATCTTATATATAAAATTTCCGTGTCACAGTGTTTGTTACCGTACTCCTCCGAAACGCCTTGACCGATTTTTTCCAAATTTTATATGCGTATTCAGTAGGTCTGAGAATCGGCTACTGTATATTTAGAAATAATTTTTAAGACAAAACAACGTTTGCCGGGTCAGCTAGTCATAATATATAACACACTGAATTGAAACACACGCGTCTTATTAATTTACTTCGATCAAATTTGTCACAAAAAGAATGAAAATATTTAGCGCTAATAATTATCACAACACTGAATACATTTAGATGAAGTTTTCTATTTATTAGTAAGTATCGCGAAGCTAAGCTTAGTTTCTTATGAATTAGGATTTATATCAAGTGACAGCTAAATACCGGCCATTTTGTGATTGAGCGAGCAGCTGGTACATGTGCTAATAATAATAATAGTTTCGTGTCGCGCACACTCTCTATGCCGGCTTTATGTTGCGCAGGAGTCGCTGCAATCTGCCTGATATAACCATTTCATCTACAAACGACGCTTGATAAAATATAAGGTAATTTTCGCTTAGTTATACTCAGTTACGGACAAACTGGGATGTTTTAAACCTAGCCTTTAACTTATTGGATAGTTTTAGAAGAAAAAAAAAGTATCGTTAAAAAGTATCGTTATAGATATAAAATAGGAAAATGCGCCTTCTGCGTATAATTGTTAGAAAAGTTATAACACCAAAACGCTAACAATTTTAGATGTAAAGACTAATTAGATGTAAAACTGGCACTACAGAAGACATTGATAGCTTGGATATAGAATATTATAGCTCGTCTTTAGGCGCCGTTTAAGCATATTCTGCATGTACGCAGACTTTTCTTTAGAGTTATTTTCACGTGAGTTATGATACTTGTGAACAGAAAAGATCTGGTTTGCTGGAATTATTCTTAAAATAGAATACTCACTGTAATTTTTGCAACTGATATTTTGCTACCGAAAAACAAATCCGTTCGAAAAATAAATTCGAGTACTAATAACAATACAATCACAAAGTTAATTAGGTAAGTAAATTAAATTTTGCGCATATCAAATAAAACTCCAACGAACTGGTTTGAGCCACAAAATAATCAAATCAGATTAAGCAAAAATATATTCGAATCAAATTTAGTTATTCAATGTGACTAGTATTGTTAAACAATTCGTTTATTTGCTACTTGCCATATGTACCTATAAAACCTACCCATGCATATTTTTTTCCCTTAAACTGATGTATTATTGGTATACTAATAATGTCATTAGCTGATATAAAACTTTATTAGTTCGGCGATATACTGTACCGAGATATACCTAAAAAAATATATTTTCCGTCGGCCGCTGTAGTATCAAGGCACTGTTGTTTCAGAGTTTAACTAAATAAATATTGATATACGAGTATGTATTTTAAGTAGGGAAGTAAAATAATGTAAAAGAAATTAAAATATCAATAAAATGTATATATCTAGTAAAAATTCATTTGTACTTATTCAGTATACTTAGAGGTAAATTGTGTAAGCAGATTTTTTAAAACGACGGTTTAATAACGAATGTTTTCCATTTTGTTTTGTTTTCCAGTAGAAATTTCAACTGTTTAGCTATCACGGTTCATAAGATATAGCCTACTGACTGACAGACGGGTGAACAGCTTATATAAATAGACATAAGAAATAGGGTCCCGTCGGTACCCTTTGCGTACGGAACTAAAACTAAATTATTTAATGTAGGAGCCGCTAGATCAATGTAATATAAATTACAAAAATTTCACGCCTAAAATTAAACTCCCAGGAGATAGGTAACGAGTGTTACATCTACGTCTTGTTGTATCTTTAGACTTAAGTAAAAACCGTATTTAAAACCAAACAGCGGTGCGATAAGCTGGAAACTATCCGCAGCGCGGCGTCGAACCGGCGAGGTAACCCGAGCCGGCGGCGGCGCGCTCTCTACGCGAGCACTGAGTCATTGTCTCTCCACAAAGGACTAATTATGTTCCAATAAAGGCAACGAGGGCCTAATTAAATTGAACGCTAATTAATGAATACAAGCAGGAGACGCCGCGCGGCGTTCGGTTACTCCGGGCCCTCAGAACACGCACACTGCATTGTTCACTCCTCAACTCTGTGCTGAACACTCTTTTACTTATATCTATACTAGTAGACCGCCCCGGCTTCGCACGGGTTATAAAAGGGATTTTATTAAGGATCTCTGATAGTTTTGAAAACAAAATATAGCCTATGTCACTCGGAGATAATGTAGCTACTCAACGGTGAAAGGATTTTTCAAATCGGTCCAGTAATTTCGGAGCCTATTCGCGTCAAAGTAACAAACAAACAAAAAATATAACATTTCTTCTTTATAATATTAGTAAGTATAGATATAGATTGAACCAGTGACTGCGATCTAGTGTTCAAATATTTCCAGCTACCATCTTCTTCGTAAGAGTTAAATAGCCAAACTCAACAGTTTATAAGACGCTTCTGACTTCGCTTAGTCTTCAGAAAGACCTCTGAATAAATAACTTTTATTTTAAAAACAATAAAAATATGATCACTTGCTAATTAATCAATAATTATAACGTATATTTGCGAACCTACAAATGAGTTAAGAAAATGTTTGGTTCTTATACGTTAACAGCCTAATAAGATAATTATTTCATAGATTTTGCTATGACCCGAGATTATTTATTATTTAAAATGTTTTTAATGGAAAATCGGTTACACTTAGTAAAATTTAACTTGTATATCTAGTACCTACCAAATTTAACTTTTGTAAATTATTAAGAAATGTAATCAAATATATTTATGAGCGGAATACAATAATATTTCAAATATATTATTGTATTCCGCTCATAAGGTTAAATAATAGAAGAAAATAGCACCCGTGTGGTAGCGAGATTGATTAACGGCTAGTGTGTTAATTGTTGTTAATAAATACAAACAAATGTAAAGGTAAAATACTGATTAAGTTACACGTTAAAGAAAATAAGAGTATCATTTAAATTGTACAGATGATGAATAATGCTGCTAAGAATATATTTACACATTCTAAAAATTTTAACAGTTCTGAACCACGACCAATTTACACCGAATGAACGAATTCAGGGTTTAATCTTTCTACAACATTCTATGCAATTTAACTCGGTATTCAACCGTGAAGTAACAAACATACAAACAATCAACATACTAACTATTTGTAAGTATTTATATTTATGAGTACAAATTGTTATTAAAATTTTATTTGAACTTTATGTTTAGCCGTGTAACCTCTCTACCATCGAACTGTAACGTGTAACTTGAATATTTCTGTAGATCTGATATCGATTCACTGTTTTAAACTCCAAATATTTGGACATAGCGTTTTGCTTCGAATAAAAAAAAACATTTTAATTATTTTTCAGAATTTTTGGGTATTTACTGAGAACTGAGACTTTAGAAGACTTAATCAAGTTTTGGATAAATGGGTTCCTTATAGGCGGGCGTGTCGATTTTATAGCACAGTAAAGCTTGTAACTGCTATAAGGTAGCTGCGGTCATACTTGACCCGGCATTAAAAATAATCTGAAGTAATGGATTCACCGCGCGGCGAGCACATTACATGACTTATCGAAAATGAACTGAACATTGAGACTCCCTTGCTCACAAACTCATGCATATTATACGAGTCATTTTTAACGACAAGTCAACCAGTTTGTTTTAGGCAAGCGCGCTAGAGTCTGGCTTAACATCAGGTGAAATCCAACCGTTTACTCGTTGTGAAGTAAGCGCGGGTAGTGACTCACCGGGCGGCGGGTGCAGCAGCGGCGGGCCCGGCATGAAGGCGGCGGCCACGGCGGCCTGCGCGTTGAAGGCCGCCGCGTACACCACCCGGCTCGCCATGGACGCCGGCAGCGGGAACTGCGGCGTGTACCGCTCGCGGCCCTCCGACAGGTTCAGCGCGCGGTCGCGCTCGTCGCGCGGCTCGAACAGCCGCTCGCGCGCGTCGCGCCCCTCCGACAGCCCCAGCAGCTCCTGGATGGCGAACGGCGAGCGCTGCGGCGCGCGCGGCGCGCTCGTGCTCGCGCTCATCGCCTGCATCGCGACTCGGGGCGCCGCGACCTCTTTACATTACTCGCACACTGCGATTACTATACCAGTTTTTTTTTCGCCTTATTCTGTCATCGCAACTTTATTTTTACGAGTCTCGAAAACACTTTATTTTAAAAGTTCAAAAAGCACTTCGAAATCGGTCGCGGAAGAAATCTCGGTTTAGGCCTAAAATGTTAGGTACAATATTTTTTTAGGAATTTTTAAATGAGGGTTTCAGCGGTTTTCCTCGACTATAGAGAACTAACGAACATTGGCGAGCACCGTGCCGAGTGGCGGGGAGCGCTCTCCGCGAGGACCGCAGCGCGAGTGCGGGCGGCACGCAGTTCCCGAGCGAGCCGCACAGACTGCCCGCCCGCCTCGCCACCCCGCCACCGACGCTTACGCCCTTGTGGCGCGGCGCGTATTCCGTAGCTCCACGATAAAAGGTCGCAAGCCCCGCGCGGCGCGGCGCACATACGCCGTTCGGCGGCGCGGCGCGCGCCCCCCACCCCGCGCGGGCGGGGCCTGCTAATAGCCAATACGGATATTTTGTTACCGCACAGTATTGGCCAGATTTGTTCGCGGCGGGCACGCCCCCCGCGCCGCCGCCGCCTGAAATGGAACCCTAGCTCCGGCGGATAGACTCCAAAGTGGTCGCCGCGGTCGGCGGCTGATTTAATTTTGATTAATTGTAAGAAATGAATAGGAGCAGGCGGAGGGCGGCGGCCGAGCCCGGCAGGTGTATGTGTTATTACGGCGTCTCGATGGCTTCCTCGAGAGCCGGCCGGCATAATGCGCCATTATCAATCATTGGTCCTCCGCGCTACCTGTAACCCTACCTGCCGTGTCTGTCTTTATACTGCACAATCGACGCGTTTCATGAAAAATAATTTTATAAAAATTTGTAAAGATTGTCATTCCTCTATACCATTTATCTGAATATATTGCGGTTTTTAATTTTATGTTGATTTATATTTACCAGAACTAGCAAAAATAGAGAAGGAAAGCCTACAGCTGGTGTTCTCCAATGTCTGTGTGTACTCTAATATAGTTACCATTTTTACATTGGGCAGTTTTAATTTATTTATTGAATTTAATTAAAATGGTACATAGACCAATTACATTAATTAAATATAAATATTAATAGCATAATTATTAATATTTAAGTATTAATAGTTAAAACTGACATCAATTATTTTTAGGAAAAAATCTATTACTTTAACAATATACAAAGAGGAAAAGTTTGATTGTTTACTTGTTGCGAATATGTTCCGAAACTACTGGACCGATTTGAAAAAATATTTCACCGTTCAGAAGCTACATTATCCCCGAGTAACATAGGTTTTATTATGCTTAGGTATCTTTAAAACTTGTATTATTTTATAGCACGTGCGAAGCCGGGACTAGCTGCTACTTTTTAAAAGTTTTTTTTATAGATACGTATTTAATAATACTAATAATACGAATTTTCTATAATTCACGTGTGTAATAAAACAAATAAAAAAATCCGTGTGAACATTTATATCGTGTGTTCGTCCAGTGTGGACAGACAAAGCCGCGAGAGGGCGTATCGTGTTGTCGAGGATATCACAACACTGAGTAACGTGAGACGCCAGAATAGGGACACCCGAGATCACGTCAATACGACACGTATACAAATCAAATAATGAATTGATCTGTGAAGACAAAAACACTGCCAGTTTTTGTAAAACACAAAATAATAAATATTATTTGTGCCAACATTACTGAAATCAGATCACGCGATAGACGGATGCGTCCGCCGCGCCGCGGTCGTGTTAACGTAATTACTGCCTGATACCTACTGATAATGTAAATGGAAAATATGGAGTTGGATTGTTAGTAAAAAATATTTAAATAACTTGAATTAACAGGGGAGGCCTCTGCCCAAGCGGCAACTTTTGCCTAAAAATGTGTAAATAGTATGTTATTTTTAAAAATATGTAAGGCAATAGAATATAATAGCTTTTTTACTTTTGCTTTTACTTACCTACTGATAATGTAGATGGAAAATGTAGGTAATGGGAAAATATAAAGAATCTTTATTATTATCTTGGCCTCAAATACTTTATTTAGACTCATAGGTACTATACAATAAAGATTTTTTAGACATGAGTCAAGAGCAGGTGATAAAAATCCAAATTATATTTATAAAATAAAATCGATATAAGAAACGACAAATTATATTTCATTTTAATGCGGGAATTGTGTCAAAATTTTTGTATAAATAAATAATAATAATGGATGTTAATATCATTCTATATTTCAGTTTCTTAGTTACTGTAAATTCAAGGATTATCTCCTGCAGCCAGGAGCGTAAGAAATTATTTGTGAATTGTTGAAAAAAAACAGATCTTAAATACATTCCATAATTTAAGCATGAATTTTGTAAACAAAGAATCTTCGTAAATAAAATTATAATGCGTGTCTTACTTGTTTTTCGGCTATTATAAAAATGTTTATTTTCGTAAACCATAAAAAATATTCTACTTATCTCGTCTACCACACTTACTTTAAACTTAAATTGACTAATAAACTTACCTACAATTCAATACAATAAAAAAAAGATACTGATAAAAAGGCAGTGGAGGAGGCATCGGTGCCTAAAATGCTGGTAGCATAAGATTATGTATTATAACAAGTACCGGGGAAAACAGTCATTTCAGACTAAGCTTACTTCCCTTTTAGGAAGAGAGTTTCTGTTTCGTGTGGTACACAGTGCAAAAAAACTCCTAACACTCTCTGATAATTTTAATGATCACAAATTAACACAATCTCTTGACTCATGCGTTACTTTGCGGAAATCCATTTTACATACAAGAAAGTGTTTTAATACTGAACTAATTTTACTCTATAGTTTAAATTAAAATGACATCTTAGAAAGCACAGATGTGTTATACCTGGTATTGTTTTTGTGTTGCCATTAAGTACTCAAATATATAGAACCTAAAATGAGCAGAATCATGGAGTAAATAAAGGTACAATAAATATAGATACTAAGAAAGGGAGGTTTAAAACTAGTTAGCAAACAATTGGGCAAGTGCGAGTCGGACTCGCGCTAGAAAGATTCCGTACCATTATCTAAAAATTACAAAAAAAACACCTTTATTTTATGGGAACCCCCTTAAATATTAATTTTATAATTTATTTTTAAAATGAATACCTAATTAAATACTCTGAGAATATTAAGAGAGTTTATCTAAAGTCATTAGGTACTAAGATTAAATAAGACAAAATAGTTTTGGTCAAAGGATAAGATAAATAAGAAGAACACATACTTTTTTTTAATTTAGTGCTTTGTGATTTTATGTTGATATTATATTTATATGTGATATTTTATAAGTGCGGTTAATAATTTTAAATCCTTTAGTAATAAAATTGGTGAAAAAAAGGTGATTTAGATTTGGTTAGGGAATGCCGACGGCCGGTACTAATAGCTAGAATCTGTGGGCTTCAAAAAAGCTCCCTCACCAACCAACAAATGCAAAGATTGACAGATCGAATTGACAAACGTACCTAAAAATCGTATATGAAACTTTACTATATAAATAAACTGCATACTCATCAGTATTCCATTTTTTACTCCTTACGGCAAGATAGTTGACCAGCAGAAAAAGTGGTCTATGGCGGTGCCAAATTGGCATAAAAAAAATACAAATACCATATCGCTGTGTTAAGCTAATTGAGGCTTTAGTATCTCAGGAATAAAGACCTGTCAATGTGTATGTCTTCTACACGATATCTAGTTTTGAATATTAGAAATGGCTCGTTTAATAACTGAATGCTTTGCAAATTTAGACTCAGAAGCTAAATAAGATAAATAATTTGATTGAAATCTTTCCAGCATATCATAAGTATAATCAGCGCACTATACCTACGCTCCTTCTAGGACTAGGGGCTTTCTCTCGCAGGGAGAATACAAGTCAGGTGTAGGTAATATTTACTGCTAACTCAAAAGACGGACTATACATTTAAAAAGTCAACAATTAACTATATTGAAATTATAAAGTGATCATACCTAATTATAACAAAAAAGTTTTTTTTTAAGTTTCTTAATAACTTAAAAAAAATCTCACATTTTGACTTCTATTTTACGTAATCGTGTTCTAGAATTCTCGCGTTTTTTAAACTGAATCAAATATTAATGTAATAACGTAGTTTTATATTCTACGCAGATTTTTAAGATGTTTTCTACATATTCTACAAAAAAGATGCACGTATACCAGAAGGCATATTGCCATTAATAGTATGCTCATACTCGTATATCGTCCGTGAACTTCTGAGATCTCCTATCTGATTATACACACATTTTACAACAATAAACTGATTTATTTAGCCACCGTAAAGACTATTGAAAAAATAAAAAATAAAACACTTGATCATTTTTGAATGCTTTTACTACTAATGTCGCAAAATAGCTATTATTTTTAGCTTTTCTTTATTGGACGGAAGTTAGGAGTTTTAAGTTTTCAAATTCTCAAATGTAAGTTAGGAGGTGTCACGGACGTTATAACGTTAACAATCATACTCATAGTTTGACTTGATATTTTCATTTTATTTATTTTTTTACTTTAAATAGGTCAGCGCTTGACCACAATTCATCTGATGGTAAGTGACATTTAAGGTCTTCGGTGGAGCGCTCTTTCCTAGAAGAAACCGGATCACTCTTGCCTTGAAAATCGCTAGATAATTATAGTCATTAAAAACTTTGGAATTCGGCAAGAAATTCCAAAGTTTCAGATCATCTACATGATGTTCTAAGGAGGTGCATCTTAATCCGCAGTATAGTCTTATCCTTGGTAGGTATATAGGTATAGCTAGTTTAATTACAAAAAAACAATTTAAATGACATGCATTAAGTATTTAATATTTATTTTTAAGTGACGGATAACTAATTACTATAAATTCAATATTACTTAATGTTAATCTAATCTAAAACTAATTAAATTAAAAGTATATATAATCTAAAAAACCAGTGCCAGTGGGGAAGATTACCTAAAATGCCAGCCGAGTTGCCTCTTTTTAAAGCAGCGCTAATCCGCTGTATTTAATTGAATTTGAACATTGAAAAAAATTAAACTTACCGTAAAAAGTTAAAATCGGTCGCCAAGCACCTAGCGGTGTGTTCGGGCCTCATTGAGTGCAAATTGTTTCAGACTTGGCATACTCCAGCTTAGGCCAGAGTGTCGCTAATCCTTGTGGTTACGCGCCCTGTTGGTTAAACACCTAACAGTACTGGGTAAAAAGTATTAAAATGAAGCATATTACTAGCGTGATAATAAGTAGGAGATAGTACTATCGACCACTCCAGTTACCGTCATACACACTAGAAATGGATTACTATGGGGCTAATCAATCGTAAAAAAGAAATTGTTACCTGTTACTTCGGATCGAAAAACTAGGCGCTACGAACTAGCTTTCCAAACTGAGATATTAATTCCTAAAATTTTTGTCCAGCTAGTTTACTAATTGATTTATTCAACCAATCATTTATTTTCTTAAGTATCATAAACAAAGCTTTTTTTTTTAAACAAAACGTTTTTTGTAATATTCACGCCTTCAAACTTTAACACTGTTGTTCTTGAACCCTACCGCTTTGTGGCAGACTACCTACCTTCTATTAGTAAGCATAACTTCAGCAATAGAGATGCCTCCCACTGCACCAAACTATAAAGTATCAGACTTAGAGACTTCAAACAAAGCCTTGATCAGATTGAGACTCCTCTGTAAATGTAAGCGGCCGTCTTACAGAGTGTTGCGAGTACATAAAATCCCACCACTAAGCACTAACCCTGTTCCCTAATCCTCTTACGGTGGCAACCCTCGCAAACATTTGCACAGCGACAACCCGGCCTGTAGGGTTGTCGCGTGACGATATTACTAGAAGTTTACATTAATTTTATGTTTATTTACCCGTGGACACAGTCTTAGGTATAATTTATTAAATTAGGTAGATACCTAAATATAAGTATATACCACATACTTCCTATCTTATTCTGATAAACAGATTCAGATTCGGTAGAATTTTTGCCCAACAGTCAAGTAGTTGTTTACATGAAATTAATAAAAAAACTTATTTTCATTTAGTAAAGGAAATTAATTAATAATTTATTTTTGTTTGTTTATGTTGGTATATTAATGTGCATATACTATAGATCTATCCAAGTGTGTATTTAATTCGTTGGGTAAGTTTAGTTGTCAATACATCTTGCTAGTGACGATAAAATCCAATTGCGGAATACTTAAAGAATAAGACAAAGAGACAAAAACGAGCACGTCACATCAGCATAGAACTCTGTTGTCTTGATTACATCATCTTATGTTATTCATTAATTTACAACTTTAAAAGCAACGGTCGACGCAGTAAGTCTTGAGAAAGAGGCATTTGATACACTAACATTACTGTTATGTATAAAATAATTTAAGATGACAAGAAGTTTATAAAACTTGGCCGGATACAGAGAGCTATTGCATCACACAACCATAATAAAAGGGAAACAAATGACTTGGACAATCATTGTGTAATCCGGAGTATAATTTATGTATTTAATCTACATAAAAATTATACCGTATATATTGTATGCCACAGATAATTGATTTGGTCAATTTATCCTACAATCTGACGTACAAAGAAATAATTTTACTTTCACACATCGTGCACATATAACTGACGTTTTGATTTTAATAACAAATATGGTAAAATATTGACGGTTTTTGACACCGAAATCATCATCACATGTTATGACGTCGCAGCGTCCGCAGTATTTACTAAATGTTGGAAACTTTATGATTTTAATATTGATCACAAAATATTACAAAAAACGAGTTATATAAACTAGCTATATAAGCGCACCTGGCGCGTTAAATATTTTTTTGAAAAGTTATTCTCCGCGTTGACAACCCTATACCTAGGGCCACCATACAGCCTCTTCTACACTTTTCTCCGGCGAGAGTCGAGGGGGGGAGGGTGGAAGGGGTGCATAATTGCACGCCTCTATAAAGCCTGCAAACTTACTTACACCTAGATTAAGCTGTTGTGCTGCGTGATAGTCAGCTGTATTAGCCCGAGCGAGACAGAGATAAAATAAGAAAGAAAAATAGTGTAATGTGACAAACTGTAGATATATTAACTGTAGTAATGGTGGACAGAGAACCTATACCTAAAGGTCTTCAAAACTTGTGTTGTTTTGGTGAATTCAAACTTTTTACAGCTAGGTTGAAAAAGTCTAATTAGTAAGTAACTAGCAAAAAAATATAATAGACATTTAATGCTTGATATAGTAGAATTAAAAAACGTAGTTAAGACAAGTAGGGTGTAGGAATAAGCTGAGATCGCATTTCTATTACGATATTGATATAAATATCATAACATAATATAATAAGACAGTAAGAATCGAGTGTCTGTACATTAAATATTGTTTAAAAAAATGATAGGATAGGGGCGATTAATAAAGAATAACAGAAACGTAACATATTTTTTGTTGGGTAGGTTATAACGTCGAAACTACTCAACGGATTTGAACGCGGTTCAGGTGTATTGCATATACATACAGTGTAAACTCCATGTAACGTCACTCTATTTAACGACAAACTCTCTAAAGCGTCGAAATCAATTGACTTTAGTTAGTTTAGCTTTTATTTCATACAATAATACATTCTCTCCATTTAACGACCACTCCCTATAACGCCATAAAATACCCAGTCTCTTCAATGTCGATAAATAGACTTTGCACTGTATTAGGCATCTTATACCAAAAGAATAGGAACCACTTATTATTTATCAATTCTAAAACTATTAGACATTCTCAGTTAAAGGTTTTAGTGCGCACATTGATGTGTTATATTCTCGTAATGTTGAGTGTGTTCTAATACGAGTATGTACTCGTATGTGAGTATCTATTTAAAAATAAGTTTTTGTACCTAATTCAAAACTCTTAATACTAATAAAAAATCGATTCCCGGCACGGCCAATTGTGTGCACTAAATTTTATGTCTGTCGGCCTAATGTTAAATATGTATTGAAATAAAGTATTTATGTATGTATGTACACGTATATTATTATATAGTATATCAGTTGTGTTAGCAACCGTAATACAAACTAGAAATGGTTTAGTATGGGGCTAATCAACCGTGTGTTAAAAACATACACTCTGGTGAATTTAATTTATTTGACCAAGTGCAAACCGGCCTCGGGCATGAAGCATTCCGTACCATGGTTGTATAGGAGCCTCCTTTAAATATTTATTTTATTTAAGTTTAATTATTATTAAAGGTAAAAATAATATATTTATATGTTCTGTGAAAATTTTCAGCGTCTGCCCGTACTGTTATTAACATATTACAAACTAAAAATTGGTACTGATGATAGAATCCGTTATTATATAGCAAAAAAAAATACGAAAAAACAAGTTTTTGTATACCCTATTATATTTTTTTTTTGTTATAGCGGCACGAGAAATACATAAATTATAAACATTTCAGATTTCTAGCAATCTCGGTTTTTGATACACTAATACCTACTAGTACTATATACTACTTAATATTTGAAAATGCTAGTTAGATTAAATTAAATGAACTTACAAATTTCATTAAATAAATATGCTTCCTCATTAAATACTACACTTAGCACTTGTTTTTCATATCTATAAAATTTAAAATACTACTTATTACACATGAAAAATGATTTTGCAAGCTCCATATTCACTTAATATTTACAAAACATACTTAAAATGAAGTATTTTACAATTAAGTTATCATACTGTTTATGCGTCAATGAATATAAGACTTTTAGACAATATTAATATTGTTATTAAACAATATTAATCTGTTCATATTTCGTACTTTTCAAAAGTCTCGCCAACATAATTATTATCAAATAAATCACATATTTTATCCTCCATAAAATCATCCTCATAGAAACATTATCAATCAATATTATTGTAGCACCTGTACGAGTATGTAGATCGGCTAGCTAAAGTGTTCTGACGCGATCATCGAAGCTAAGCAACGGTCGATGCGGACGGTGTTTGGATGGGTGACCATGCATAAAAGACTGTCGTTTTTCAAGTGGCATTATAATCTGGGCTCTACCGTGGGTGAATACCTATTAAATTGTAGGTCCCGGATGTTAGTCTTAGTACAAGCAGTCGTCAAGCCAAGTCAGAGGTCTTCGGATGGCTTGAAAACTCTCGACACCAGAGCTTGACCACTTAACTCATACGTTGAAGAAGATTTACAAATTTATTTTAAACTAGCCGTGGCGCGTGGTGTTACCCGCGGTAATCCGGGATAAAAAGTAGCAATTTGTTAGTCTAAGTTCTAACCTGTTTTCATACCAAGTTTAATCAAAATACATCCAGCCGTTTGAGCGTGAAGCCAGGTACAAACATATACATAAACATTCGCATTTATAATATTAGTAAAAAAAAATATATATTTAATATTAGTAGGAAGTAGGATAGGCTATCTGTCATATCCTTTATACGGTCTGGTAGGAGGTTGAATGGGTTCACGCTCATAAAATATTTTGCATTTATATACTAAAGTCTACCAACGAAGTGGACTAACACTAGGCTTGACTAGCTGACTAGCCCCTACGTGGTACATGGCACCAGTATCGCAGTAAACACCCGCGCAGCGCTCCGCATAGCAACGCTGAGTAAGTGATCGCATTAGCACGCATTATACAGTAGGCAGGGGTAGGTAAGCGCGGGCGGCGCGACCACTCCATTATACCGCATACTAATGACAGGGGCGGTTGATTAAAAAACCTAAGGCGTGGCAACCCTACCACCTCCACCACCCCTACGCGAGGGGGCTAGGGCTGCCTGCCGGGGTGATCGGACAACGGATATAAAACTTGTTGACTGCACTTACAGTTTTGCAGAAAAAAAAACAATTAAAAAACGTTTACTTTCAAGAAATCGCATTTTTTTATCTCTTAATAGGTATGCGTTTGACTACAGCTAGCCTAATGTTAAGCTGCTCTGCAGTCTACGGTGTGGCACGCTTACCTAGAAGATACCTATTATGTAACTCTACTTCTGAAGACCCCCGATGATACCTCTTAGAAAACAGAGACTCAGATAGATTAAGGTTAACGCAAAGAGTTTTGTACGAAAGTTTGGAACTTGTCTCTATGTCTTTAGTTTATGAACATATATATTTATGTATACTTATACACACTAAGACAGAACTAGAATCTTAAACCACGATTTGTTTAATGTGAATGAGTTATTGTTTCTTCTGCTACGAGATCATTTCGTACGAGTACTACTCGTATTTCGTTATATTTTTACAGAACTTAGGTTGACATAAAATAGTTTCACAGGCACAAGCCCTTGACTTCGTCAAAATTCTTCGATTTGACTGTTTATTTAATTTATTTTGTTTTATATTTTTCTACAAAAACGTAGAGACAAATTAAAATATGAAAAAAGAGAACATCAAGAACTTGTTGTAGATGACAGACTGTTTTTGACATTATTTATTTGTTCTATTTTTTAGGCTTGATAATAAAATTGACCAGATATAATGTAATGCAGCGCCTGTAGACTTGGCTAGCTAAGGTGATCTGACGCGATCATCGAAGCTAAGCAAAGGTCGATGCGGACGGTGTTTGGATGGGTGCACAAGACTGACATTTTTTAATTGGCATTCTTATCTATTCGCTACCGTGGGTCGGATGAGAAGTTAAATTGTAGGTCCCGACAGTTAGTCTTAGTACAAGCAGTTGTTAAGTCAAGTCAGATGCCTTTGGGCGGCTTGAAAACTCTCGACACCAGAGCTTGGCCAATTAGCTCATACGAAGAAGAATAATTGATTAGATAGTAATTGATATTATGGGATACGATATGAAAACCGCTAGATGATATTTTTTATGGTCATTTTAAAAGGGAAAGATCATAAGAAAATAACTAGCTTCAATTCAGTGAATGCTGGTGTCTTGGTGGTGCGTAGTGTTTTTAACACAACCTGCTCTATGATCTATCAACACGCTAGTATCTCACCGATATCGATAGCCTATACAGTGATGCCGAGTGATTTGAGAATGGCTGTCGAGTGATTGATGCCTAGTGAGTAGTGTGCAGAGGTTAGCGTAGAGGGTATACACACTCGATAGCCCTTCATTACAAAGTCAAAGTCAACACAAATTGCTTGTTATGGTTAGTAGGTGTGCGCACAGATTTGTGAAGATGAAAAAATATTAAAAAAAAAACGTAAATTCACATTATTAATATATTAATAGTACATGGCGTTATAATACATAACGAATGTCAGTTTAATAAATAAATACAAATATCCATATGTAACCATTTGTATTTATCTTTTACAAATAAAATTTCCATGTCACAATGTTAGTTACCGTACTCCTCCGAAACGACTTTGCCGATTTCCACCAAATTTTATACGCGTATTCAGTAGGTCTGAGAATCGGCTGCTTTCTATTTTTCATATCCCTAAGTGAGGCAAAACAACGTATGCCGGATCAGCAAGCGTTCTTATATATAAAATTTCCATGTCACAATGTTAGTTACCGTACTCCTCCGAAACGACTTGACCAATTTTTACTAAATTTTATATGCGTATTTAGTAGGTCTGAGAATCGGCTACTATCTATTTTTCATATCCCTAGTGAGGCAAAACAACGTTTGCCGGGTCAGCTAGTTAAGATATTAGAAAAGGGCTACCGAACTGTTTGGACGTATCATGAAATCACATCTATGAATAACCAATGATGACGGTGATGAATAAAGGAAGCGTTTGGTGAAGAAACGCATTGAGAGAAAACCATAGGTACCATAGTGGTGTGACATTTTCTAGTGCTCGCCTGACTAGCTACCACTCTCAAACTGCAAAATCTGTCACCAAACACCTAGCACTTGTGTTGTGAAGTGTTCCGGCGGCCTCTTTAAGAGACAGTAGGTACTCCGGTTTAGGCATGCTCCACCTATGGTCAGATTGTCGCAGACTCATGTGGTTAGACACACTGCTAGCCTACTGCCTAAGCCCTTTTTTTATTAGTTAATAGTAGGTATTCCGTTAGCTGTGTTTTACTTATAATTCCTGTGAATCTGATTACTCTCTTAGAAGATCTTAAAAAATAGTAAAATAATACATTATTCCCATTTATACGTATAAAACTAAGTAGATATATGTCGAACAGACCTAGATATTAAGGTTAACTAAGAGTAGCATAGAAGATTATTTTTATCCTAAACAGATATTTGATAGCTTTAAGGCACTTCTTTTTAAGAAGTCCAAAACCGTGTAATTTTCCATTTAGGTATCCAAAAAGTATTATAATTAAGCACAGTATACTAGTTAGGTATACTTGTGGTTAATATCTTAAAGAATACTGATTGGCATAGATGACATTAGTTTTAATATAGGGATCCTGTGAAATGCTATTACTATGAGTCCACTGTTCTGTCTGTCTGTCTGCCCGTCAGTCCATCAGTTTCACATTTATATGTCCAATGAGTTGGTCTCTTATCGGTGGAGCTTTTTCCAGCTACTTTCCTTGACCTCCCAATACGACATGACTTTCGTCTTCTCCTTAATTAACTCTATAAATGCTCTTCTAGATCTTTCTCTTCCTTCTTCTTGCCATCTGTGATGTTTTTAACAAAAATATACTGGTGACTTTACTAACTACTATTACTTTGAAAATATATAATTTAGTTAAAGTAATATATTAGATATATAGATAAGCTGCAAATAAGTTAAAAAGTCCCAGAAATACAAAGATAAAATATTAGGTACTCATCGACGCTTTTAAACTTAACCAAATGTCACATTAATAAGTATCATGAGTTTTATATATTAATAATATTATCGTGTAAAGAAACATATCCATGTTATAACTTGCATCAATAAAGAGAATACTAGAAAGTTCGTTTCCTTTATTGTATAAGCAAGTGAGAAAAACACATTAAAATTTACCTACAGATATTTTATTTTATTGACGCGACGTATATGAGAATACAGCTTTACCAGTACTTTTACCGCCATTTCATGTGGTATCTAACCGCTCCTACTGCAAATACTCGTCGGAAAAGAATTACATATATCTATTAATATGTGTTAAGAGTGCATGCCCCAAGCAGTGAAGCGCAAGCAATACCTACCACAAGCTAAACTCAGACTTACTGACTTGTACATTTTATGTAGCCGCTGAAACCACCTGGAGTTAACAATTAACCATCTCACTGAAACACGGACATCGCACACAAACTATCGGGTAGAGAACCGCGCCGCCATCACGACTGCCGACTCGGCAGATTGAGAGACAATAGCTCTCTCCGCCATATTAGCAATCAGGCGCCCGCATTGTTCCTCGCCAGCCAATAATTAGTCGCGCGCGGCCAATCAGCGCGCGCCGCCAGCGCCCGCACCGCCCATTGGCCGCGTTCAAAATTCGAATTTCCAAATTAAACGTTAAAACGCGCGGGAAACCCTAATTACTTTGATTGGGCATTCATCGGCTGACAGACTCCAGCACCCAGGAGGGAATTAGAAGGCTTTACAATGTAGATTCAGTTATTGTTCGAGTGTATTTAGTCCGCGGCATTCAACTGGAAGAATTGACAATCTGGAACGTGATTTGAACAATTTGATAAAGTTTCTATTTGCTTTTGAATTTACTGTATTAACGGCCCTCATATGAGTTTCAACTTCATTAGTCATCTATTCAGGTATTGCAAAATACGTTGAGTTTTTTTTTCAAAAGAATAACAGATAAATGTTTACTTTGTAGTTATTCAAATAACATTTATCCGTCTTCTGACCAGAATAGGAACATAGGTTATTACCTAATTAATCGAGGATTTCTTTTTTTGTTTTTAGGAATTGTATTAACAAGTCCCTATTAGGTACTAAGTCACCGCTGTCTGACTGCCACCAAACTATATCTCATAAACTATAATAGCTGGACAGTTTAAATATTCATATAAACGACGGCAATAGAAAATCTTCTATTGCCACTATAGCAACAAAAATGTAAAACTGAATAAAATATTGATGGGGCAGAATTTCCCATACATAATGATGGCCCGATTATTATTTAGAGCTAATCACATATGGAATACTTATAGCCCAGTCATATTAGGGGTTTCACCTCGGAATGAAAGATAATAAGCTGGAAATTGGTAAAAACCTTTGTTTTGTTACCCTAAATATTGTCTCAAAAGTCACAAATGCTATCGTGTCCGCGTCTTAAGATATTGAAGGTCAAAGGTCACAAAAAACGATTTTTCGCGAATATCTCAGTTCCTATTGCTTAAATGATATTTTCACCTACCATGAAAGTTGTAGAGTATAAAATTCTCTACAGCTTTTGTCTAAACTTTTTTTTTATACGATCAACCGTTTTTGAGGTAGAGCGCGAAGAGTGCGGCTAGTGCGGCGGATGAGCTCATGCAGGGTCAAGCTCACGCTTGACCCTGCATTAGCTCATATATGACTGTACGCTGCGCACTCTTCGCGCTCTACCTCAAAAACGGTTGATCGTATAAAAAAAAAGTTTAGCCAAAAGTTGTAGAGAATTTTATACTCTACAACTTTCTAATAGGTGAAAATATCATTTAAGCAATGGGAACCGAGATATTCGCGAAAAATCGTTTTTTGTGACCTTTGACCTTCAATATCTTAAGACGCGGACACGATAGAATTTGTGACTTTTGAGACAATATTTAGGGTAACAAAACAAAGGTTTTTACCAATTTCCAGCTTATTTTCTTTCATTCCGAGGTTGACCCCTTTTTTTACCTAATTTCACTGGGCTATTATTGTCTAATCTATTAGACATGATATGACAATTTAATCCGCACTAATTACTAAACACGAACCAAGCGACTCAAACCCCCCCTCCCCCCTTCGAGTTGACAGTTACAACACCCGCACTGCCAATACGTTATGTTGTGATCACGAATAGATCTCCCTACTTACCAAGTTGGAATATACATGTATATAATATATGTAGGTATATATATACTACTCTGGTGGGATCAAATAAGTTCAATAAGCGCGGGTGACGCCATAATGCTCATTGCCGCTAACGAGGGAAACTCTACTCCCCCCCTCTCCCCACTCTTCCCCCTCGGAAGGGGGGATAAACCGATAGCGGCAATCAATTTATACAGGCTGTCTCACTTCTAGACTCCACTCCCACAGGATAAGTGAAAATATATGAAGCAACGTATGCTTATTTAAGCAAGTTTTGAGTCATAAACTTATATTCTGCTTAAAACAGATCTACATGTTATTTTCCTTTTTAAAGGTCACATTTAACACACGGCTTGTTAGCTACATACTAAAACATTTCTAGTTTGTATTAAACTAACACAAGTAATAATAGCTAACACAACTAATATAATAAATAACATATTATATAAACACTGAATTCGAATCATATTTAACACCCAGACCGACAGCCACTTAATTTAGTTCATCACAAAAATGTTGGCCGTGCCGGGAATCAAACCCGGTACGTTCTGGTTGGTAGTTCAGCGTGGTAGCCATTACGCTAACAAAGTCGTCGATATATCTGTCATGTATTGTTCTTTTTAATCAAGTGAAAGTGAAAACTCAGCAGGCATATTGTAACCTCGAGTAAACACAATTTTTCTATCTGTAGAACCAAAATGGTCGTTATTTAATAAGAACAATTAAATTCGTGGCCGTGTTGATTGATATGCAACAAAATACGTATTCACACATGAAACAAAAGAACTAAACTTTTGTCCTGCAAAAAAATCCCTGATAAATTCTCTAATGATCCAAACTGGTCCACTCGACCTGGACGTGTGACTGACCTCTTCTCATTCTCAAATCATCTTGTAACTTAACAATAAATAATATTAACAAGAAACTAAGAAACTTTAACATCAGCCTGTACGCGGAGCGAATCAGAGCGAAAATGATCGTCAATACATTATGATATAAAATAATTTGCGTGACAGCGGCGTGTCACCGCGGGACGCCGGGTCGCCGGGCGGGACGCGGCTCTCCAACGTCACGATGTCACGCATCGCCCGCGGGCTCGGCCTAATGCTGTCAGGAAGATTACTCATTACGCTTCTAAACCATTCCCTAACACGTTCAAATGGTCTACATAATATTTACACGAACAAACAAACGGTCACACTTACTTAAAATAATAATAGTTAAAAAAAAAACTAAAAAACACGCTTATCTGACCGTTTTAAGTGGGTCAAAATCGCGCCCAAAGTAGTCGGTTACAAACAAACCTACAAACAAAAATAAAAAAAAAAAAATAATTTTATCAAATTAGTGTATTGTCATCGGTCCTCAATAAATCTACAAAGTTTCAACGAAATCTGGCCGTTTAAAGTGGGTCAAAATCGCGCCCAAAGAAGTCTGTTACAAACAAACATACAATCATACAGGTGAAACTAATATAAAGCGTATTAAAAAACGCTGTATATACGCCCAACGGGTTACTACGTAACGGGTCTATATAATGTTACATATATACGTCTATGTTTCATAATCAATTTGATAAGAAGATCCTTAGATAAAGTAGTTATTGTTTTTTAATTAATGTGTAATTATCAGCTAAGTAAGGTGTATTTTGAAACAATGATAGCACGATCGGCCGTACAGCCACCTCACGTCTAGAAGGTTTAGGGTTCGATCCTGGCTAATGAGCTCAAGCAAGAAGGAGAACATCGCGAGGAAACCAAAGCATGGTAGGACATTTTCTAATGCTCGCCTGGATAACAATCACACTCAAGTTGAAATTTCTGTCACTAAGAACCTAACAGTGTGTTACAGTAGCCTTCTTAACTCCTTGATAGACAATTCCAGTCTATGCATGCTCCACTTGAGGCCACTGTGATGCCTCATGTAGATACGCGCCCTGCTGATTAAATGCCTAGCCAGTACCTACTGTGGCCTATAAAGAGTAAACAAAAGGTGTATCCATGAAGTATTTTAGCTGCATTATAGGTCCCTTTGAAAGGAACCTAGCACAGCGACTTCTCAAAGCTCGATGCAATTTTTATTCACATATAACCTACATGTAGGTACATACTTTTGTTTTTAACTAGCATTAAGATTATACTTGCAATTATTTAGATTTGATATGATTTACTCGGCAATTTTGATTTTTAATAACCAATTTTATTTGTATATTTTTTTTGTTATGTAAATTTTTTCTGTAAAAATGAACAAATTTGAATTTGAAATTTTAAGTTTACCTAACTGATACACCCCAAAGTACACCATCGTGGCTCAAATCTAAATGATTGACTAGGGATGTCGTAATTCCGTTATGACACTTTCATAAAACTACATCAAAAATCTGTTGGAAACAACCCCACTTTATTAACTTTCCTAAGGAGAATACCATTAAAATCTACACAATTTTAAGCCCGAAGGCAGATCCGTGACTCTACTTAATAAGCACCATTATTGTGATCAGTTCATTTGTTTCAATCTTACTAAATGTATTGTGACGTGTCATATAACGTGTCGAGAAGCAGCGTAACGCGCGTTACCCTGTGCGGGACACGCGACCGCCGCGGGCCGTGTGGACCACTCACATATTATATACTCTATGGATAGTAGCTTTAATACTACAAAGGAAATCCCAGCAAATTTACCATTTGTATGAATATTTAATAAATTTCGTCACTTACTGCGCTACCCGCCTTAATTTGGGACAGAAAGACGTTAATCCGGGATAAAAATAGCCTATGTGTTTAGCAAAGGTGTAAACTATCTTTATATTAAGTCACATCAAAATCGGTCTAGCCGTTGGAGCATGAAAGAGTAAGTTTTTTGAAGTTATATGCATATCCCACGGGAAACAAAATTGTTTTCTAGATAAAAAGTACCATATGTGTTAATCCAAGATCTAACTTATTGTCACACCAAATTTCATCAAAATCGAGTTAGCCATTTGAGCGTGAAGAAATAACAAACATACATACACATACACACACAAACTTTCGCATTTATTACATTAGTAGGATATTATTTATACTCTATGGATAGTAGTAGATTTTATACCACAAAGGAAAACCAGCACACCAGCAAATTTGACAACGTTATGCATGAAAAAGTACCTATACAAAGTTTTGTCACAGTTTGCTTTGGGGAAAACATAGCTGCTGCATTAGCTACGTTTTCCAAAACACGTTTTTACAAACTACAATTTCTTTAAACCAGAATCACCATGTTGTGTAAGTAATAAGAGTAAATGACGTCACATATCCTACTAATACAGTAAATGCGAAAGTTTGTGTGTGTGTATCTTTGTTACTTCTTCACGCTCAAACAGTTGAACGGAATTCGATGAAATTTATAGATTAAAGTAGATAGCTCAGACCCTAGATTAACACATAAGTTACTTTTTATCACGGACCCGGACGCGGGTAAGACCACGGGGCGCAGCTAGTAAAGCAATAATTCTCTGTGAGCATTTATTAGGTATTTGATTTTTTTTTTAAATAACTGATTGTTAAATAAACATAATTTAAACAAAAATCTAAATAATTGACCAAGTGTGAGTTGGACTCGCGCATAAAGGGTTTCGTACCAATGTTGTATGGGAACCTCCCTTACCATTATAATTTTTAAATATTTTTTTAATTTAATACATAATTTAATATGCTTGAATGTATAGAGGGTCTACCAAATATCGTTATAAAGATCGACTAAAAAACTACTTAAAAATTACGAGTGTGGATTGAAAGTTCTCAGGCCTGAGCAAGAAAACAATATAAAATATAAGCAAAAGTAATTTATTTTTCCATGTAATCTCCACCAAGTTCTATGTACTTCTTCTATCTGGTTTCCAATCGACAAAGTATTTATGCGAAATCTTCAATCCACCCTCGTACGTTTGTTGTATGGGAGCCCCCCTCAAATATTTATCTTCTTCTTCTTCTTCCTTGCCTTATCCCACTAGGTGGGGTCGGCAGCAAATTTTCCTCTTCCACTCTCCTCTATCAGTCGTCGTCTCTACACTCACTTTCCTTACCTTTCCCCTCAAATATTTATATTACATATTTAAATTTTATAATTTAATTTTACAGCTTTCTTGAGATTGTTTTATTTGTATTAAACTCTCAAATCCATAAACATCTATATAACAAAGTTCACTACGGAGATTGCTACACATCTACGTACCTACTTTGAACATGAATGTCCGTTGTGTATCTTAGCGGTAGTGATTTATATACTTCATACACTCTCATTTTAAAAACTTACTAACTTAGTCGTACTAATAACTAAATACTTTCATACTAAAATTATGGTATGCTGTAAAAGTAATCCCTTTTATAATTTAAGCGAATATTTGAATATAGAGCTTGCAGAATCGTTATTCATGTGTAAAAAGTAGTATAGGTATTTCAAATTTAATAGATATGGGAAACAATTGCTATTGTGTGTAGTATTGAACGGTGCAAAATATTTGATGATATTAATTAAGATTAAGTTTAATTAATCTAACTAGTATTTTTAAGTATTAAAGTAATGTTTGTAGTGTGAATTACTTTAAACGTACGTTATTTATGGACAATAAAGGTCTGTGTTTCTGTGTTTTACGCGCATGATACCTGATATGTATTCAATACTGAATTGTTTTTATTCTGTTCACCTATTGGATAAACGACTATCTACAAACCACTTATATATGTACAGCATACTTTCAGCATATATCAGCCACACTACTAATGAAGCAATTCCAATTTAACATTAAATTGCGGTATTTGCTGATATAATAACTAAATAGAGCAAGTAGTAGACTCAGGATGTGTTCAACTCGTCCCACTAAACTCTCGTGTGAAAGAAGCAGATGTGTCGGCCCACATCGTGAAGTCAGCCATCGACTTACAGTTACACACGGCACCAGTTAAATCATTTGTAATATTATCACAATGTAAGTGAGTACCTGCGAAGAAGGTCGCCCGCATACTGAAAGCTCCCCGAAGCCTGCGATCGAAGCGTGAGGGCCCTCGCCTTGAACGATGGCCCTCGTCCTCTTCCAGTGGCTTCTCACAACCCTTCCCGCACTCGTGCTCGCTCGTGTGGAGACGGCGTCTGTGTTCTACAACACCTGATCATCTTTGAGGCGATTTATTAATCGAACATTGTTATCCTACTCAAAATTTTCTCCTAACATATAGGTACTGTCCTCTCTATGACAAAGGTCCCTCCCAACTCCCTCTATAAATATTATTATTTAACATTATAATTACGAAAGTTTGATTGTGCTTACCTATGTTTGTTAATTCTTCATGCTCAAACGACTGAACGGATTTGGCTGAAACTTGGTGTTGTAACACCTTGGATCAACATCTAGACTACTTTTTATCAAGGATTAACACGGGCAACACAGCGGATACAGCTATTATAGGATAAGATATAAGAATAGTTTATTAAACACATGTAAATTCACAATTAGTTTTACAAAAATCCATCGACATACAAAAATTAATCTTATGCGATGCCTTTACAGTACATAGTTATATTTGTTTTCATTATCTATGATATAACCTCAGAATACACTTTCTGTATTCTGAGGTTATATCATAGATAATGAAACAAATTCCTTGACTTTGGATTCTTACTCAAGTTAATAATATACATATACTTGATATTATTCTTGAAGGTTAATAATTACTTTAGTACCTAACATTTATTTTTATTTTTAACATGTTAATAATTTGATCGGAAAAGAGTTTTGTCGACGACTTTTGAAAGTTCGCTTCCCTTTTCTTACACACATTTGGTTATGCAAGTGACATGAACTTTGAAATGTTTTTATTCATGCGAGTTTTGGGTGCCCTTCAACAAATATTAAAAAATCAACAAATATCTTTATTATTAAATATTTTACAGAATTTGAAACAACCTAAGAAGTGAATGAAATGTAATATTTTAAACTAGGAAAATATAAACTATTTAATTTTATTTATTTATTTATTATGTAATAAATCCCAGATGTGGGCTGCTTTATGTAAACCCACTAAAGTGTGCCTATTTGTGTTATTCGTTCTAACTTAGTATCTAGAAGAGACCAAAATAAATTATTTGATTTGTAAAACTAACTTTAATAGATTAGCATCTACATCTAGACCAAATTATTAATGTGTTATCTTGCGTAGATTTCCAGTAAAAATGAAATACTTGCATCGCCTAAAATTACTGTAGATGCTTTCACAATGACATAAGATTAAGCTTTAATCGACTAGTAAATGTTAAAGTGTAAGACTTTTAAGCTCTATTTTATCAGATCTTAAATATAAAAAAATTTAAGTTTGTAACTTTAGTTACATAGAAACTCACTTACGTACATATAATACATACTAAACATAATAGGATAAGTTATGTTTGATACTTGCCCTTCTAAAAAATATTGACATCTTGATTTTTGTGGCACTTTTCCTTAGACGTAGTAAGCGTTGTAAATAAAGTGTTGTTAGTGTAGTTGCTGACTGTACATATCACAAAATGGCGGCGAGAGCCCCGCGGGCTCGCAGCCCCTCATGTAAACATTCACAATAAAAATGCGCCATTACTATTTGCATTCATATCTAAAGAAAACATACATGCTAAATATTTCGAGAATAATTTTCCAGCGCACTTCTCGCGCAAAATCCAACCCTATTCCGTTCCAACATATGGTTCTGTTTTACAAATGCGAAAGAAAAACCCATTCGTAAATCAAATGCACAAAGCGTGAATGCGTATCTGCCGTCCTTGTCTCGCTTGTGGAGAAAGCGTCGCCATCTCGCTCGCGCAGCAAGTAAAAGGTGGGATGATTGAGACGTAACTGCCAACTGCCACTAGTCCCATTATACTTATCGAGAGTAAACAAACTATCGACTCCGACTGTCGATAAAATACGGAAAGTTGTTGTTATGAAAACAATGTAAATTTACTTTTACAGAAAATAAATTGTAATTCTTGTACTGATATCTAAGTTACTAAATTAAAAGATTTTGTACTTACGCTACTAGAATAGTTAAGATGCCAAATTTTTGCCAAGCGTTCTAAATACAATAATATTTTGTGCTAACCTCAGATAATTGAAAAGAAAAGGAAATTAATACCTATGAAAAAACACGCTAAACGTATTTAATACTCCTCAACACATTTTCAATACACACGAATTGTAAAAATTCATATTACAAAAATAACTTGTACAACTTATTTAGTGCATATAATATTTATAGAACATTTTAGTACGCTTTACTTTTCCTAATTATCGATAAAACTGTTCTCATCTCTACAGCCTCGGGCACCCGTTCATCCAACCATAACTAATAGTCGTGAATAAATCGCTGGAGTCGGCACAAAGACGATTTTTTCTCGGCGCGCTGTCCGACCAATCACAGCGCGCCATCACGCCATCGCTCCGCCAATCAGGGGCCAAGATTCGAAAAAAGAAACTCAAAATTATGCGCGGCTCAATTCACCACTCGTGTTTTCACTTCAGCCTGGGGCTTTAGGTCGCGGTTTTGAAAAACAGAACGCGCTGCCGACCGCCTGCGCCATTCTCAACTTTATGTCGTGAACAGTAAGGGAGTGGTGTCCAGCACTAGTGCCGGTCCTGAAGCTACAGCAGCAGAGGAAGGGTGGCAGTAATTGTGATTGCGATTGCAAATGGCGTCGAGAGAGGGAACACGCACGGTTAATCAAATAAGAAAATTGCTCGGAAGTGATTTTTATTAGATCTGAAGAGAGGCACGCGGGCGAGCTCCGCCTAGGAAAGCAATTATATATTCCAATCATTGGCGGCATTCGAACATCGCACAACTATTTGAGATGCGCCATTCTATCATATTTGTCAGGTCAACAAGAGGAGGGTTTATAATAAAAAAAATGAAATAAATAGTTAAATAAAAATACGAAACCTATTTGGATTGAATTTCTATTGGACAATTCTGAATATACGAGTACAACAATTTCCATAATCACTCAAGAAACGATGGTATTCTAAACATTAAATAAAATCAATCGATTTAAAAACGTTTTTGTCTAATTATTATATACAATTAGAAAAATATCATGAACATGTATCTAAGTACAATACGTATCTAAAATTTCATTTAGTCTAATGCCTGAATCATTAGGTTTTCAAATTGTTTCTTTCAGTACCTAGGTACTTTTTTTGTAAAACTGTTGTCGGCATTCAATCATAATAACAGAAATATTCTCACAATATCAATACAAATAAACACTTACGATGACCATTCTCACGACTACTCAACGCACAATGCAAAATACTCGACACATCTATTCAAAAATAAAAAAATCGCAAGCAAAAAGTATCAAATGTTCATCTGAGTCGCCTCACTGTCTGATTTTGTCAATAACGTCATCTCGCATTGAGATATCGCGTTCTATATTCAAACACCTCGTAATCCCGCCGAGCACCGCATTGTGGTCACATTTGACAACCGCCGACATGACTCGACACAATCTATTCTTAAACTGGTCGCGTTTCACACAAACGGCAGATAAAATCCGATGAAGGACGTTACCTGAGCAGCTGCATTGACCGTCGACTATCTCTAATTGTATTAATTCCTATCCATTGTTGGGGTCATTATCCGTTTGACGGCTGAAAGGCGCGCGGTATGTTGTGACAGCTCGTTAAATTGACACATGACAGGTGTCGATTGTCATTCATTTCGTTTATCGACAAAAAAATCAATAAGTGCATCTCTAAAGGGAAAGGCGTAATGATATACTTCCGATCCAGGCTTTGTTTATACCGATCGATTTCGATCGATCAAAGGGTGTTTTGTTTTATTGATTTTTTGCTGCATCCGACTTGTTCATAGACGTGTGTGTTTGTATTGAGCGTGACAGGAAGATCATTGATCACTAAAACAAATTAGAACTATTGATAAGATTTTTTGTGTCACAATCTTGTGTAGTTCTTTAATTGTTGTTTCTTTATTGATTAAGGCTTATCAATAGCAAACACAATAATGCATGCGCTTATTTTCTAAAGTACATGTGGTTTTACAGCTAATGCTGCTTGTGAGTAACATGAGTTATTCATATTTCAGCACAACAACGACTAATATAATTAAACTTTATTTTTTATTACTTAGGTAAAATACGAGGTAATTCTCTACTGTGATAAATAGTTTTAAATAAACGTGAACTAAGAAGTAAGTAAATTCTCTAAGATATTATCCATTAGCACATTTCTTCATATTTATATTAAGGAATTTGAAGTAATAATTATTAATTCCCTTTCATTGCTAAGCGGCTTCATCATACTATATGATCAAATGAAAATTAAATGAATGATACTTTTAGGCTCGGTTACCATATTTTTAGTTTATGTTATGGTCTATGATTATGGTTTTCAAATTGGCATAAACCATAACTTTAACTGATGTTATGGTTTATGTTGAATTGATTGAATGATAATATCATTAGTGCAGTGAAAGTTATCCGCGCTGCCAGTCAATTAATACATCTGACAGTTAGTTAACATAAACTATAGTTTTAACCAGCGAAGTTTGGGCGCTTACGGCTGTGATAGGTAATATGCATCGATATATGTATACAAACTAGAAATGCTTTAGTATGGTTTAGTAGACGTAATTAAGCAAATTTTTAATTGGTGCAATTCATTAATTGCCTTCTCGGTACTTTAAAATTTTACTAATGTTAAAGTAAGCTAGATCAACCCTGCTAGACATTTAATTGCCAGAGTTACAATGTAATGGCAAAACATATTATTTATTCTTAATAAACGAACAAAAATACACATGACGCAAACAAAACCCGCACAATATTATTGTAATTGGATAAAAGCTTGACGAGTGATTATTTTATCGCGTAATCTGGACGCGGCTGCCAGCCGAGCGGGGGTTTGCTGCCACCTTGTATGTTCACCGCGATACAACGTGGTATTTAAATACTGTAAGTGTCAGATACTATAATAAAGTCATAAATTCATGATTAATAATTTATTAAATTCTGGCTATTTTTTACATTACTGCCCTACAGGGCCTACAAGCCGTGCTCCGCTATTTTAAGCCATGCTCCGCTATTTTAAGGAGCTTGGATGGCTTGGGTAGGCTGGTAAAATGCACAATATGCAGGTGGTCAGTGCAGGTCTGATCGCCCCCATCATAGAATAAGAATAAGAGCCTACAGGGTCGGCAACATTCTGCTGTTTTGATTAAAAAACTCATATGTGCAAATAATTATTGAAAAACAATAGTGGAAACACATACTACAGTAGGTGTTTTTCATTTATAAGTAAATTATTTGTTGGTTTTCCTATAAAGTATAATAAAAAAGGCTGCTATGGGTCTTATAGCGCAATAAATTGGAGGTCCCGGGTGTAAGTTTTAGCACAAGCAGCCACCATACTAAGTAAGAAGCCGGCTTCCTCCCGTATAACCAGCCATGTGTGAAATGTGTCCTTATATTTTTTTCCAGGTGCAGGCTTAAAAACTTTCGACTACGGAGCTTGGTCACTTAGTTTATACAAAGAAGAAGTGTTTGGTGCTTTGACGACCTCGTTAGCGTAAAGGTTACCAGGCCGGACTGCCAATCAGAAGGTTCTGGGTTCGATTCCCGGCGCGGCCAACATCTTTGTGTGTGCTTAGCTAAATTAGTTGGCTGTGGTTCTTGGTATTAATTATGTATAATATATATAATAATATGTAGGTATGTATATGTAGTTTATCAGTTGTGTTACCATAACACAAACTAGAAATGGTTCAGTATGGAGTTAACCAGCCGAGTGTGAAATGTGAAAAACAAAAGTATAACATGAAAGTTCCGCGCCACGTTGTAGAGTGGTTGCAGGCACGGAGGCGTGACAGCAACAGCTCTAACTATTATTATTTATTATATATATTAAATATATGATCACATGTCTGCGGACTCGCTTTGTGCCGACACAATGCCCGCATACATTATTGCGTTTTGTTATTTACATAATGGGGTTCCAACAATGATTGTGACGCGATAAGCGTTTTAATTCCTCCCTGCACCTTTGTTGGCCCTCGAATACCCAAATCATGTTTTAAGGGGTAATATTATAAAATACAGCAGATAAATAGGATAGATTTGCTTGTTATTCACAAATGGGAGTTGTTTGTCGAAACACAATTGATATTTTTATAAAGCGTATTATTAAAATTCGTGACATTTAAATTCAAAGGTTTTTTGATGAATAGAAAATGTGTTCACACCACACGTATTATTTAATTTAAGTGTGGCGTTAGTAGTAGGTCTACGTAAGTTGCTACGACGCGTAGCACTGGCTACGCGGTGCTACAGCTTCTCCCTCAAATGAAATCTTAAGAACAATCATCAATTTAATATATTAAAACATCAGCATTAAGGCGAAATAAGGACAAGACAGTTTTTTGCTACATACCGTAAAATTTTAAAGTACAAATTGATATGTAGCGCACAATTTATAATGTTATTTTATAATGTATCTCATATTACAACTTTCCATATAAGAATAAAACGCAACTTGATATGACACAAATACAAATCATAGGTACTGGTAAAAATTACAAAAAATAAATACATTAATTATAAGTACGTAAAATCGTTATGTACAAATACTGGAACTTAATTACACAAACAAAAAACCTAATCCAATAAGCAGGAATAACTAAATTTTTAAGTTCTTTGAACATTCCTAGAAAAGCTGGTTTCTTGTAATTTTATCTTATATATAAAATTTCTGTGTCACAGTGTTTGTTACCGTACTCCTCCGAAACGGCTTGACCGATTTTTTCCAAATTTTATATGCGTATTCAGTAGATCTGAGAATAGGCTATTGTATATTTAGAAATAATTATTAAGGCGAAACAACGTTTGCCGGGTCAGCTAGTCTTATATATAAAATTTCCGTGTCACAGTGTTTGTTACCGTACTCCTCCGAAACGGCTTGACCGATTTTTTCAAAATTTTATATGCGTATTCAGTAGATCTGAAAATAGGCTACTGTATATTTAGAAATAATTATTAAGGCGAAACAACGTTTTCCAGGTCAGCTAGTTTATTTATAAAACTAACACAAATTATAACTTTCTTGTATATTTTTTTCTGTCTTGTGTATGTCGAAGAGTTATAAGGTTATGTATTATTCTGTGCACTTTTTCTCCATTACTGTAGCACGGTACAGCTTTCGCCGCTGATTGCCAATAACCTGGTTACCTTCCGCCCAGCCCCGGGGAGCAGGTTACCCGCACCTGTTTGCTCCACTATATTGGACTAAATCGCCCTTCAAATTGATCCGTTTGAGGAGTACAGACTCCTCGCTCTGTGTCGACATGATGTCAACATTTAGATGGGAGAACCTTTTCAAACCAGCTACTGCTTTTTACAAATAGAACAAAGCAAAAACAGTGTTTTTACGATCCCATTGCTAGGACTGGGGCCCTTCTCTAACAAAGACATATACAGGCAACTTTTTTGATAGAAGAACCTTTTTGTAACCAGCTACTGTCTCTTACAAATAGAACAAAGTAAAAACAGTGTTTCATACGATCCCATTGCTAGGACCCGGGACCTTCTCTAACAACGACAGATATAGACAACGCTCAGTCGAGATAATGTCAATTTTTCGATGGGAGTACCTATTTAAAACCAGCTACTTTAAATATGTATCTATATAAAATATATATGTATGTATATGTAATATATCAGTTGTGTTAGCTACCATAACACGAACTAGACATGGTTCAGTATGGGGTTAACCAGCCGTGTGTGAAATGAGTCCTAATATTTATAAAAAAAAAGAAAAAAAAAAAGCTACTGTTTCTTACAAATATAATAAAGTTAAAGCAGTATTCCATAAAATCCCATTGCTAGGACTCAGGACCTATTCTTACAAAGATATAGGCAACACACTGGCCAAGTGCAAGTGGACACATTTTTTACACAGTACAGAATTTGAACAACAGAGTGCGTAATCACACGAGTTAACAACATTCTGGCGTAAGGTAGATCATGCCCACTCTGGAATAACTGGATCTCAAGGAGGCTGCCAGAAGACACTTTTAGGCACTGGATGGGAGATTTTTCAACTTGAAAGTTAAAGCTAGTTGAGCGAGCACTAGAAAAAAATACTCTATCAATATAACATGCAAACTGTTTGTGGGTTTCATCACCATGTATTCTTTAACCGACTGAGTGAGTACGAAAACTATGTTTCTATTTTTATACGTTAATATAATACTAAGCATGGTATAAAATTCCATTATTCAGGGTGTCGTGGATTACAGTCCAACATACTGCCATCGAACTACACTCGAAACATTAAAAATCCACCTCAAATCTGCTCTGCTTTATATTCTCTATTTACGAGTATCTTTCGGATATTTAATATGAAATAAATGATATTTTATTATTTCTTATGGAAATAGATATGAATGTTATATTGCTTGATTATCTATACACACATGTACATAAACATACATTAGACATATGTATTAACATTTACTACTTTCTAAATTATTAATAAATAGATTGTCTTGTTTTCAGTTTTCTCAGTTTGACACACAGAAATACATCATCATCATCCACAGCCGGTTCTATTCCACTGCTGGCCATAGGACTTTATTCACTTTCACTTTGATTTTGTGCCAATCGTGTCCAATAACAAAAGATCATTTTTTTATGAATATTTTTATTAACCAATGATAAGAGCTCCATGGTTAATATTATGTCCATATAATATTAATATCAGAAATGAGAACAGTATAGCAGCACTGCTGGCTGTTTCCCGAGCTCCGTATCGGGCCACACGCGGCCGATTTGCGATTTCCCAAAGAGTGCTTACCGGAAGTGCCCTCCACGTAACCATCCCCCCCCTCGCTCCCCCACTTCTTCTAAAGGGTCCTTTTTTACTCGAGGCACGTCTTTACGTCGGGTTTCCAAGCCTTTGATAGTTTTCACAAATTTCCCTCTTACGAGAGGAAAACGATTGTTGACTACAGAGTGATTACGGGAAGTGCTCGTTTGTTACTCCTGGAAATAGAT
The DNA here is from genome assembly GCA_035578125.1 of Mellilla xanthometata. Taxonomy (NCBI): domain Eukaryota; kingdom Metazoa; phylum Arthropoda; class Insecta; order Lepidoptera; family Geometridae; genus Mellilla; species Mellilla xanthometata. The sequence continues at coordinate 14,706,417 of JAPUBQ010000010.1, forward strand.
GGTGCTTATAGAATAGCAATTCTATTGAAACGTCTAAGCAATTGTGATATTATTAATTTTGTTTTTACAACTTTAGATCTTACAAGTTAAGAAAGCAAGAAGCGATGATTCTTGCTTTATAAAATTGTTAATAAAATAATTCCTCCTAATTTAAGACAGAGATAATGTGCACACACGGTGTTCAAACGAAAACTAAATAATTGGCTTATTGAACAGATATTCTGTTTCAATGTCGATTTATTTCAATAAAAATAGTTTGATGTCTATGTTCGTAGTACTATTATTTGTATGAAGTTATTAATGTATTTAAATTATTTATTTATTTTAATCGCAATTCATGTTTTATATGTGACCTGTATTGTTAATTTTAAAATCAGAAAACTAAGTCTTTCTTTGAAGTTCGTAATAAGTAAATTTTAGTTTTATTTCTAAATTTATTGTTTTTTTTACATAAATATATTATGAATCAGCTGTTATTACGTAACATATAATTCCTTTCCAGATTCTGTTAGAAACAGATATTCCTCAATGTGACTGATATTTCCTATTACTTGTTTGTTAACTCATATCGTAAAACCAAATAATACTTTATCTGTATATAGGGGAAATATAAATATTGCAAGCTAAGCTAGTAGTACAATCTCGTTGCCCTGATTGAAATCCAATTTGTTTGTGCGCCTCACCGCTCACTGTACCGCCCAGAGAGATTCGATTTCTTTTTGCTGAATGCTGTATGTACCTAGCTTTATTTACGTCGATCTATGCGAAATTATGTAGGGGATGAGTCTTACTACTTCTATGTACTCGAAGCAATTGTTTATTGGAATTAAAAATCCGTTAAAAATATTAAATATCCGATTTGTTATTCTTCAAGAATGTTTAATTAAATTATGTACAATTAAATTGTAGTACAAGCCGTTTGTTGAATAACTTCAAATATAAAACGTGATTATGGTAAATAAAATAAAATAAAATAAAATAAGTAAATATATATAATATATTTTTGGTTTTAAATGGCGACTTATTTTTTATTCAATCAAAATTTCCATTATATGAGAATTTAATGATTGACAAATTATTTTTAGTACATTAGTGTCTATAATAGGTATTATTTATGATAAAAAACAGTCAAACTTACTTAAAAAATAAATATGCCGTACGAGAACAGCTTGTAAAGTAGTATATTGACAAAAGTAAATTAATTTTATTGTGGCAAACAGACAAACCTAAAACATAAAAGTAAAATAGACACGCTTTTCACACAACAGATGCGTAATGGTTACCATGCCAGACTGCCAATCAGATGATTCCGTATTTGATTCCCGGCACAGCCAACATCTTTGTGCTAAACTAAATTTGATGGCTGTCGGTTTGGTTGTTAAATTTGTATTTATATAAAGTATCTTTGTATGTATGTATATGTAGTGTATCAGTTGTGTTAGAAACCATAATACATACTAAAATTGATTTAGTACGGGGCTAACCAGCTTTATGTAAAAAAATCATAGCAAAAACGGTTTAAATGTTGTTTTAACGGTCGAGTGAAGCACAATAGACAGAGCTTACTAACAACTGTCACAACATAACTAAATATTATATTTGACATGTGAGGACGTACATTGTGTAGTAGTTAGTGCGTTGTAAGAGGACACCTTTGTTTGCGGCGTGGTGTAGGCGGAGTCGGGTGACTGCCTTGTATAGCTTTGTGTTGCTCTCACAATGTTACGTATCTTTACAATCTGAGGGAACCGTGGCTCGAGAGGCGCAAAAAATATAGGTTCGATAAAATTGACATAAATATTATTTGTTGCTTTTCAATATTCAGTAAGTACTCAGTTAGTTGGTGAAGGTACACTATAGATTGCATTTTTTTTTCTTACAAATAAATAATCACAATATTTTTATTTGGCTAACTTACATGGTAAATATAACATATACTCTAGCCTTACTAAGAGTATCTTATATACATTCAAACCTGTCACTTAATCAACAAGAAACAAAACAATTCAAAACATTAAAATATTTTTATAAAAAAAAATTTTGATGATTACTTTGCTTATCTCAATAGGTATAGTTTTGAAACACTTCTTCTATCTGCAATGGATTTCCGCAAAGTAACGCCTGAGTTATAATAGCTAAGTAATTTATAATTAATTAAGGAAATGTAAACGATATCTTTAATTTAAGTGCGTATACATATAGGAAGTACTGATTATTTATTTAATGGTTCCGTATCGGAGGTGGTAAAAATAATGTTAATATGTATTGTGTATGAGTGTAGCGATGTCGGTGTATATTTACAAGCAGTATTGTTACGCGGTAGGAGCTCGCCGCCACTCGGGGCCGATTCCTCATTTTTCATTTCCATATTATTTTCTTTCGCTATCTTTGTTGTACCAGACAGTATCTAAGATACATACACATGACTATTTCTTTTTAATTGATATTTTTTTTATATTATAATAATTTATCAACTTTTGTAGCTGAGAGATACTTAGGTACTTAAATTAGAGGTAAACTTAAGAAATTAGTAATCTAAGATTATTCTAGACATTTAAGATTATTCTACAAAAGTTGATAAAATACATCATAATGTTTAAATCTTAGTCAACTAGACAGCAAAAATTACTTACCAACTTTATGTTTCGTACTGACTTGTTACGATACGTATCAGCCTATATCATACTTTTATTGTAGTGTCTGTAACATTCCTTAGGGAATGCATCACTCGGGAACAACTTGTCAAGGTGGCTAGTGTATTGAGAGTATAGATTAGTAGTATTATACGAGTAGATTTAGTAGAGTTGGCGCTCTGCAAGGCAGCGAGCGCGCGAGTGGGCGGTGACGCGAGCCTCATTATCGGCGCGACTTCAAAGCGAGCCTGCGACTTTCAGAAAGTACAGAAATGGGAACTTTTCTTTGTAAATTGGAGGTCGTTATTACTCCTTGTATAATTTATTTCGGATTTTGCGGAGCGAAGTAAATAAGGGCGGCTCTCGGCTCTCGCTCCGCGCTTTGATTTACATTTCAAAGTTGGTGTTTTTTAATTTGATTTTCGTCCTTAACTTTTAGGTAGATAGATTTCAAATTGTTAACGATTGTTTTGAAAGTAATGCTTAAATTTTATCTCCTCTTTATTATAGATGAGGTTATGAATATAGCAACTTGTGTAATAGCCACATAATATACAATGCTAAAATAACTATAAGATTGCCTCTACAGCCTTCTACGCCGTAGTCAGGTCTACGCTATGCAAATAGCTTCGTTGATGTCTTTTGTTCCACGCGTAGCACGTCTACAGAGCTACGACACACATTACAAATATTAACTTTAGTGTAAATTATATTATTATAAATTAGAGATTTAAAAATTTCTATACTAATATTAGCTAAGTACAGCAAAAAGTCAGAGAATAAATAGTAAACAGTCCTCTATTTACTATTCGTCATCAAGAAATGCCACAGAGAGGGGAGAGGAACACGCGCGCACATTGTAAATAATAAAGTGCAGTAGTAGTGAGGGGGTTTTATTTAAATTTCCCTTCGGCACCACTCTCCGGTATGAGCGGCGCCAGCATCCTGCTAATGTCATTGTTTTCTATAGAGATGATCCAGTCTATGACAACTTAAAACTGTTTAGGTAGATTTAAGTATATGAAAAATTATTTTAAAAGCAATTTGTACTAGTCATGAAATTATTTATTAATACTGTACCTATTCCAATCAGCTAGCTTAAAAACAAGTTTGACACGGTTGGCAGCCTTATCGCTGTGACTTTTTATGTTCATTTGGTTAACAAATGGATGAACTGTTCAGTTTATGAATGTAAATGATTATCAAGTTACACTGTAGATATTTATAATTAGAAATTGTTTCACAATAAAGACAAATTGATTGATATAAAGATTTAGTAGTTACATTAAAGATTTACTATTGTGCTAAGACCAGGGAAGGACTTAAAATGTTTAAAATGTTTCGATATTCTAATTTATTTATTTCGAATCAAGTCCCATTAATACATTTAAATAGTACACACACACTTAACAATTAACATAAGCAATACGATAAATTCAGAAACACGTAGTTAAATTTTTGAAAATATGAATACTCGTATTATATTAAGAAAAAAACACTATTTTTATTAATATTCTCCATCTCTAAGAGCTGATGATGCCGGGGGAGCGGGGGTGGGGCAGTCATTACGAGGAGGGTCGTTACTGGGCGGAACTGTCGTTAGCTGAAGACAAAGCCTGCGCCCGCCCGCGCGCAGCCTGCCCTGCAACTACTGCTGCCGGGGACATACCTGTACTGGGCTACCAGTAACTAACGCAACTCCTTTTAAGGAAGGCTTTTATGTAACTACTAACTTTTGTAATACGACTTTTACCGCCCTTCAAGGTTTGAATCTACGAGTATTAGCCCTGAATAACATGCTAGTGTTATTTTACTCAGCATGATCATAGAGTTTAACCCTTAATTACCCCGCTTTATTTAAGCCCTGTAACGCCTGTAGCTCGGCTAACTAAGGTGATCCGACGCGATCATTGAGGTTAAGCAACGGTCGATGCGGACAGTCTTTAGATGGGTGACCATGCACAAGACTGTCTTTTTTAAAAGTGGTATTTTCGTCTGGGCGCTACGGTGGGTCGGAAGACACGTTAAATTGTAGGTCCCGACTGTTAATCTTAGTACAAGCTAACGCTAAGCCAAGTCAGAGGCCTTCGGGTGGTTTGAAAAACTCTCGACACCAGAGCTTTGCCACTTTGCTCATACGAAGAAGTTTTTGCCATGACTCAACTGACTAATGAGGCTAATAATAAGTCAGCTTAAACCGCAATGATCATGTCAAATACTATACCGCTTCGGGAACCTCTAATGGTCGAACATCAACTGAAAATATAAATGGACGTTGCGAGTTAAACGCACTCATTAATGGCCTCGTTCATTCCACAGTCAAGTCAGTCAAGCCGGCATGTAATATCACCATGTTATACATGTTTTGCAATATAAACATTATTTATGAATCAAAGAAAAACTTATACCATCTTAAAAATCTGTCTTAAAACAGTTTTGTTCTGAAGCAAAGAGCTACGTATGCAACATAAAAAAACACTACTCAGAAAGAAAACATCGGGTAGACACGAGACTAGGTCTCAGCTCTTAGGCGACCAGCACTTGTGCTGGTCGCCATGATGATAACTAAAAATATTTAATATTCATTTTTATAATGGTTTAGCTTTGTAAATATTTAAGAAGTAAAATGATTTATTGTCTAGTTGAACTGCGAATAACTCGTTGTTGAAGTTTCCCGTGGCCAGAAGTCTCTCTTCCACAACCCCCATGTAAATGCTCTGTCCAGCGGTTATGAAGACCATTATTATTTTCAAAATGTTCCCTTTAAAGTAGCTAAAGTGGTTTTTCAAACCGTGTTGAGATAATATTAAGTTGATAAAACTGGAAACTGAAAGTAGGTAGTTAAGAGACGGGAGCGCGAGAATCACTTTTAAAAATATATATTTAAAACTAATAAACTGTAATAAAACTACGTCTAACGTATCGAAGAGTTTATTCAATACTAGTCTTAACTTAACCGCTAATGAAAACTTATATCTACTCCTGAGTCTTTATTACTGGAAGGTGGCGTGATGTTCGCCTGACCATCGTGGGCGAGCCATGCTATGTCAGCAAGATGCTATAGTGTTATCGAGTACCCGGAACATAACGAGGTTGTAAATAAGTCTGAACTTATTTCGCCATGTTAGCGCTAGCGCTAGGTAGACAGGACGCTAGCGGGAGGCGTGACGTCATCACATTCGTTAGCGAGTACGTCCGTAATGAGCGTTGTGCCACCGAATGTAAAAACATATGAAACGCGCGACGGAATAATGCACACGATTGTAAGGCTCCGTCCCTCGCGCGGGCGGACTAAGTGATTGCATTCCTCTAAACAAATATTTATAAACTTGCCCGCACTTTACTATGGATTACTTTGCAATATAACTAAAGATGAATGCTGCCTTATTTACTAATAGCACAGTACGATGTGTGGTGTTAGTGAATACCGCTGAGGCACTGTTGATACCCGTTGTATAGCTGTAAGGTGAGGGTGTTTAAAGAACCGAAGGAAGTAAGATAGTAGATAAGAAGAATAAGAAGTGTATCATACGACGTACACTTTACACGTGAAGGAAATGAAAATAGTGATTCCCTTGGAGTTTACAGGTAGTAAACTTTCTTTGACTTTTCACATCTTTTATCGGGCGGTGTACTAAACAAATTTCCTTTTTTTTATAATTAGTATGCATGCCAATTAATAAAGAAATGTAATTACAACAGAGATAAGTGAAGACGCGTTGAAATGATTGGTATACACGTATTTTAAGGTAATGATGAGATAAACTCGTCTGTTTAGCTTCGTATTACAAGTAAATAGAATTTCATTTTCAGGCGAATTGCGATCAAGTGCAAGCCCATTTACAGTAAAAATAACTGTGCCAGCATTTTGTATATTTTTTTCCCGACGTTGTTTATTCTTCAAGAATAAGAGCCAAAACTTGACGCTCCTTTGTCAAAATTATAAAATTTTCATCCAGAGAATACATATCGATGTATTTAACTTTAATCACGAACTCATGGTATCTCTATTACGACATGGTTTTAAAAATAGCGGTTATTGTTTATGAAAATTATAGAATACATTTGACACTTAAATCTAAAATAAGTCCGTTCTAAATATTCTTTTTTTATTTGGAAATAAATTATGTAAAGTACGTCCCTTGATAATGAGCGGAGTAATGAGTGGTGGCGCGCCGCACGAGCCTCCGTCTTTTCAAGTTATTATACCTGCGATGTGCGAGTACATTATATACTTATACATGTACTGTGTGCTCGCCGAGCTATGTGGGATAGTTCTGTACATAGTACGAGCTATGTGGGATAGTTCTGTACATAGATTATGATGACGACGTTTTAGCTATATGCTCAACTATTGCTGTTGAAAACTTTAGTGGATCAATGTTTGATGTAAAATTGGTTGAAAGATGAAGTATATATAATGGCACATAGTTGTGTCCGATATCAAGAAAAAACTTACTTATCTATAGGTATTACGTTCTATTTCACCACAAGTACGTTTGATTATGATATTTTTAGAAAAAAACAGATCAAAATATATGTTTGGCGGTTAAGGATAAGGCGGATCGACAGTATTGAGCTGGAATATTTAAAAACTTTTAAAAAGTTTTTTGACTTTTTACGCTGACAAATACTACTGGCCACATGCTCGTAAAAGGTAATATTATATTCCTAGAAAGAGAAATCTGAACTATAACTAAGCGCATTTTTTATAAAACGTGTATCGTAATCATATTTACTACAATCACTTATTATCGCGAATATCATAGAAAAATCCTTTATGTAAATAAACTACGATAGCTAAAAACTTGTTTGAAATTGAATTGCCCGCCCTACAGAGTACCACCGCCACCCTCCAGCCCCACCAATTACCGTGAAAGCCTGCGACAGTTAACCTCACAGAGCGCACCAATCTTCATTTAGAAATGGACTCAACCACTCGCCGCAACTACACGACTACAACCTTATCACAATCAGATACTTAGATACCTTCACGTTCTCGAAGGAATTCAAGTAAACTGTACATTTATTTACTTCGACAGAGTACTACACTTTTAATTTGTGCCGAGCCAAATGTAAAGGTATTAAAGGCTAGGAATGATGGCGACTCTTATTGGAAAATATTACGATTGCTTGAGTGTATTAAACGTTATTTAATCGTTAGAGGTTTGCTTAATGGACGAGGAAAATAAATGTAATTTAAGAGATATTGATATTGGGTCGCGCAATCACTTGACGAATAAACTATTTATAGTTATTTTAGTGTGAGGATTTTGAAAGATGGCTTTTACCGGTTTAACTGAATCACGCTCTTAAGGTGTTTGATAAAACCGTACGTAAGACAATCCAATAGATACCCTTTACATAATATACACGACGCTGTCATCTTGCTAAACTGTTAAAATTTTAATTAGGTGTTTTTGATTAATATATGATATTCTGTGTTTTATAATAGACATACAAGTGGCATTCGTTAACGATATTGCTTCAATTCAATATATGACCTGAAAAGTATGGAAGAGACGCAATCTATCGAAAATCCCTGTCGACTGTCCATGTCACTCTTATACATACCACGTCATTAAGGAGGGTTATTTTAGGTTCGTCTGTGTTAAAACATAAAAGTATTAAAATTACCAAGCCAAGAGTCTTGTCAACATTATACGAAGAAACTGTACACAAGTAAAAAGTAAGCATAAAGTTCAGTCCATTTCAATCTGTCATTCTTTATCAATCTAAATTTAAATATAAATATTAACATCTTTAATTCATTTTTCAGGATTGTCATTCTTAATAAATTAAAATAAATAACTCTATGTCTAGTTAAATTTGTAATTTGCCATAAAATTATATGCGATTTGCGAATTTTACGATTTGTATTATCTTATAGGTATCTTCTAGGTAAGCGTGCCACACCGTAGACTGCAGTGCAGCTTAACATTAGCTGTAGTCAAACGCTAACCTATCAAGGATAAAAAAAAACAGTTAAGCTTCATGTAATTGTCGTCTCCGGTGCAAGCTTCTCCCAGTTTAATCCATCACTATGCCTATAGAGAGATATCTAAATGTAGAGAGGTTCTTCAGCATGTTCCACAGCACCAGTAGAGTGGTTCAAGAGTACTCGAGGGCGGCGCTAACAGCAAATTTATTTGTCGCAAATAATGTCCCCACCTCGAGGTTACGATGCCTTAAAGGTTTTATGGTGGTAGCCTGCTCGCTACACACGTTGTCTAGCTAGCAAAAACTATCGAAAAGCCATAAAAATAATTTTATTCTCAATTGAATATTTGCTCTAATTAATGAAATTTGACAAAATAATCAAATCTGGAACAAAACATCAAAAAAAGTACGAATCAATGTGTCAATTAAATTTCTAAAACGAAAACTAGTAAACAATAAAAAATAATTAATATTACTTCTTCAATTCTAAACCAGTTTCGATTACATTTCTACGATACCAATCGGACTGAAACAGTTAATAAATTATGTAGTTCTGAGGTAACAATCGTAGTCAAAAACAAACTAATAGAGAAATTCCTTCTTTGTAGTCATTTAAAGTTAAGTCATTCAAAACCAATTTACTTCTGTTAATACCTAAAACAGACAAACAGCTTACAAAGAAAGCTTCTGCAAATGCGTAGCTCCTACACTACACAATCTTCAAAATATAAACTCTTTTCCACTTATTTCTTCCAATTTCCATGTAAGTTATTACGAACTACAAACGAAGTAAACTAAATACATGATTTATATTCCGCACTCTCCATAAGAATCAACACTTTGCTACAAGGCGTAGGAAAGTTTGCTCGTATATGATAATATAGTGACGGGTTCTTGCGGCGTCTACCGCCATCTTTAACTATATTTTATTTCGTTCCAACACGGGCTAAGCCGATATTATTTATTGAGTGGCGAGTCTGAAGCGCGGTAGCAGATATTACACGAAATAAATTCATATGATTTTATCAATATTTAAATTATAAACTCTATTCTTATTATATTAACTATTCAATTTAAACATACTATGCCTTTAAAAAGTTGATTTTTGTAACTGTCAGAACTTTTATAAACTATCGTTTATAAACTCCTCTCCACCCAAAGGTTGCCTTGAAGAGATCGCTTTAAGCGACAAGGCCGCCAATTATGGCACTCTTAATTGTAAGCCCTTTCTTTTCAATTTCATGTTTGTGTCCGTTAACGAATTTTCCATCTATCCTACTTAGTAAGTTTAGTCACTTTTTTACCAAAATAGAACAATTGAATGAAATTTATTTAATATTTTTTGGAACTCTCGCGTTTCTTAACACTAAATCATAGATAATATACCATAGAAAATCATAGATAATAAAAAACTGAAAAAGTATTTCCTCTATCATTTATGTGAAATTTTAAAAAGTTTTCCGAAATGTATATATTTTTTCGTGTCCATGGTAGCCCCGCTAGCTGAGCTGTACTCCTCATGGAGTAGAGTTGCCGACTGAATTATTTATAGAATCCGAACACGAGAAAATTGTGTGATATTTACTTTCACATTACTTTAACCAAGTTGAAGATCCAAGGTTCAGATATTGTGAGTGGCGGTGAAAAAAACTAATGAAATATGACATGTTGTACTTATTTTTGATGCTGAATAAGATTATTCTTTAGTTAATCTAAAGTCACAATTTCGGTAAGTAGGCGATCACTGTAGCCAAACTTGTTCAAAAAATCATTGAACATTCTTGCAAAAATCTGGTTCATTGTTCCCTTTGCATGTAATCTTTCAGGTTTTTTATAATTATTTTGTAGTTTATTTTCTAAATAATATATATAATTTATTGTAAAAAACTTAAGAGTTAGTGGATTAAATAAATAGGCATAATTCAATTCCAATTACAACTCTTGTCAGCAAAGAAACATTTGGAAGTTGATATCAGATCTTCTCACTTGCAAAAATATCCAAATGAGTTCGAGCTAGAAGAAGCGAACTTTTAAATGTATTCTTTATTGAATCGAGTTAATGCACTTAACTAGCATCACTTGTATATACATAGAAGAGGCTATACTCATAGTGGCACACAATGTAATTTCTATGATTATCCAATCAGCGAGGGTCGCGTCCGCCGCCTCGGAGCACTGATTGGATAATTCCCGCTGAAGTGAGCACGTTCCGGCACAACGAGGCACAAATTGGCACATTAAGGCACATTACTTGGCAAATCTCGCTATTGATGGCATTGTAATGATTATTTAGAAGAGCAGGTGTGCTTTTTTCTAATTCTACTTTTTTTTATTGATGAATAGGCTTACGTTTGACCGCAGCTAGCCTACTTCTAAGTATTTATGAGCTGTGGCCTGGCTCTGGTGTCACCTTTAAGTCGCCAAAGCTTTATTCCTCTAAAATTACTAAGGCAAAAGTTTGCGTACAAGATGTGAGTATGTTATTCTTTAAAAACTGGTTTGATAGCTGGTTGCAGAAAACAAAAAAATCTCTTGCTAACCTGTGATCAGTGCACTAGTGAACTTTAAACATTGACATAGAACAGTGGACATTATGTGAACTGTTAAAAAATACATTTCAACTCAATGTGTTATAGGCACATCAGCATAATGCTGCTATAAATCAAATAAATAAAAAAAATGTTCTTCTCCTATGCGCTCAAACGACTGAAACAATTCGGATTAAATTTGGTAAAACGGTAGCTTATACGTTGAATGAACTTAAAGGCTATTTTATGTCGGATTAACGCGTGGGTAACACTGCGGGGTGTAGCTAGTCTTTAACAGACACAGAATTCAAACTCAAAGCTCCCCTATTGGGGTTTTTAATTCCATCCTAAAATAGGTTTGAGGATGACTTAGGCATACACAGAACACACGCAAACCAACCCGATTGCAAGACAGTTTGAATTCACCATTTTATATTCTGTATTGCCGCGGGGAGTTAGTTCTTAATCATCGCTCGAATCCTAGTCAGATTCGAACGTGGCTTCTTCTTAGGTAATAACGCTTGGCGACCGATTGCAGAAAGTCATCATAATCAGTTATACCATAGACAAAGTTTATTAAAATAGCATAATTATAATTTAGTTTTATCCTTGTTCTGTTGAGATGAAAAATGTTGTTTCAGGCTATTTAGCAGCGCCCCCTGGAAATAACACGTAATTCCGAGCTTTTTGCGATTTCCGATTTTAAGTTCGTGATTGGCGGTCTACTTTTATTTACTTTGTCTATGTAACACATTTTATTTATTATTTATTTATTTCCCCATATTGTATAGTTCGCGTCAATCTGAGAGAGAGTAAATGGTGTATGGACTGGTAGGCGCGGCGCGGCGCGGGGTGTGTTTACTCGCGGCGTGTCACGAGTACCGACAGCAAACAAACGCAACTCTCAACTTATAAGTTGTGAGATGTATATGGGTATTTTTATGACTGAATAAATTATTTCATTTAACGAAAAAAATTAAGCACAGAAAAAGTTATGTCTAGGTAACGTCAATTGTATATTTTTTTAGTCGAAAATATTCTAGTTATGCGAAATAATACTAGGCTAAATGTGAAACATATCATATTCAAAATTATTCTATATACGAATACATAGTAAACATGTTTAGTTAATTTGAACTTTTTTTTTAGGTTAACACCTGAAAAAAAAAACTAAATTATCTTACGAAACGTAGCGTAGTAGTATGAGTTTGTAATATAGACAGACCATTTATACAAGTTTTTCCAGGTTTTTTCTAATAAAGCTGTAAAGTGCTTTCAAAATAAAAAATATGGGCATACATTTCTTCTACTAATGAATTAACACGTCATTTACAATGAATGGAATATTTTCCTGTGCGTTTAGGACTTACACAGATATTTTACTGTAAAGAAAATTAGTAGGTAGGATTACCATCAATGCGCTTGAAAATATGATAACTCACTTATAAAGAAGACTCTCACAGAAAAAAAATATCACATGTTTTTAAACTTCAGAAGCAACATAGAAAGAATTTCTCATAAAAAAACACCACTACAGTTTATTTTCCGACCGTACCACTCGCCAAATAATTATAAAGCCTACACAGCGTCACAGGCCACAATGCCGGCACTATATATTTACTGGAAGCATGTACTACTCGGTAATGTATTCCCCACGCACCGCCTCTTTATGTGCTTCATGAGGCTATAGCGCGCCGCGTGCAATACATAAAGGAATAACTATCAAGTCTTTATGTAAGACCGTATAGAAAAGGAATTGACTGAGACAGGAGAATACATGAGATCATCATAATACGCGTACGTACAGAACATACAAGTAAGATTCGGGTACATTTATAGTTAAACGGTACATATTTATCATGGTATCTGGTATCATAGTCAAATCTAATATAATAAATGCGAAAGTTTCTGTGTTTGTGTGTGTATGTTTGTTACTTCTTCACGCTCATACGGCTGAACCGGTTTTGATGAAATTTTGTGTGAAGATAGGTTAGACCTTGGATTAACACATAAGCCACTTTTTATCCCGAAAACTTACTGGTTCCCGTGGGATGAGCAAAGAACTTCACAAATTTATGTTACTCCATCACGCTTCAAGTATCACTACATCTGTTCGATACAAAACGAGTGGACTGTATGCAAGTTCTGCTAACTAAACAGTAATTTATCTAATACAAACTGACCTGGCAAACGTTGTTTTGCCTTAAAAAATAGTTAGTAGCCGATTCAAAGACCTATTGAATCCGCATATAAAATTTTGTAAAATCGATTAAGCCGTTTCGGAGGAGTACGGTTACTAACATTGTGACATGGAAATTTTATATATTAGAAGAAGATAATTATGCAAAGGTATGTGCTATAACACTGCTCTCCGCCTAACGAGAAAATAATTAAATACTAACAATTACATCCCAATAAAAACATATCCCTAAACACTAAAGGGACGCAACCCATCGTCATAATTAATTAATATAATTGGACTGGGCACCGTATTAATTAATTTTAATAATAAAATTAAATTACAAATAAAATCAACACCCGGCACCGCTCTGACAGAGTGTCTGACTAAGAAGAGATATTCTATTAAAAAGTTACGCAGTGTTTTTACAAACTGCCTTTTGGTGTTTACAAAATTTAGTTCCGTTCTAAAGTGAACTGTAACATATTTTCCCTGTTAACTATACTAGTCCGAGCTAGCGGGTATCTCATTGTTATGAACTGTTTCGTTACTACGGTCTTCTTTTTCTTCGTATGAGCAGATGAATGAACTAACTGGTCAAACTCTGTTGTCGAGAGTTTGCAAGTCGCCTGAAAGCCTCTGACTTAGTTTAACGACTGTTTGTTCTAGGACTAACAGCCAGGACCTACAATTTTATCTGTCCGACCCACGTTGGCGCCCATATGAAAATGCCACTTGAAAAACGACAGTATTGTGCATGGTCGCCATCCAAACACTGTCCGCATCGACCGCCGCTTAGCTTCGATGATCGCGTCAGATCACCTTAGCTAGTCTTGATTGTTTTCTTATATAGTTTTGTGGTGACGATGAATGTTTCAAATATTATACGGTCTCACGTTAGTGATTATATGTAATGTTTGTGTCAAACTTGTAAAAAAAAAAAGAAAAAAGTCATTCTAGCATAATAAGTAGGTATTTTATTAAAAACAGTTAATAACTATACCAAATAAAAATTTGTGCGTTTGTATGTTTGTTACTCTTTTGAACCAAATAGATGACCAGATCCATTGTTTTTTTCCATAATATATAGGCTTCCGATTTACCGTAACTTACCTGATGTTAATGGAGCACGCTTGCCTACAAGAAACCGGTCCACTTTAACGGTCAAAAGAATCTATAGAATACTATTAAGGAATCTCAGCAAATCTATTGACATTTATTTTATAAATCTTGGATTTTCAATTCTACTTAATAGCTCGTAGTTATATAATTATAATATTTTGTTTAAAAACAACTATGTACCTATGTGGTTAACAAAACTACATTCACGCGTTCATATACACACACAAACACACATTCAACATTCACCTGCTATTACTATTCTGTATTTTACTAATATTACTATATTTTATGCTATTTTGGCAGTAGTTCCTTTTTTAATTTGTTTAGCTAATGACATTAAGCGACGGCACCGCTATCACCCGTGGTAATCTAGATCATTGTATGCTCTGCGACCTTGCGAGACAAGTTTAACCTAGTGCAGAGCTTAAAGCCACTCTCAAAAGCAGTTACCTACCATTTTCATAAGTTTTTAATTATGTTTCATCTTTTCTGTATCTATTTACCATACTTTTATTGGAATAAATATTTTATATTTGTATTTATTTATAAAGAAGGTGAAATAAGTATCCTTTTTTTAGGTAGTATCTAAGTTTTAGTAAAAAAAGTGTATAATTTTTCACTTAATCTACTACATGTATGTTTCTCTGTCGTGCACAAACTGCGGAACCTATTGTCATAAAATTTGGTATTAAGGTTCCTTTTTTTTTTTTGTTGACGAGGGGGAAATCTTCGATAAGATACCTGGCTACGATGGGGCGCAGCCAGGTTATGTGGGATTTGTACCCACTAAAACCCCCCAGGTGACCTGCCTCTGTGCTTAACGGAGGTCTCCGGGTTCTTCCGGGAAACACTCCGGAGACCTCCTTGCACTGCGCTGTGGCCCTTCTCGCGACGGTGACGGTCACGCAACGCCGTCGTCGTTCACCCCGGACTCGATGGAGCGGGTGTCGGAACCCCATCTCCGAACACCCTCGAGTCTGATGCCCCTTTTAGTCGCCTCTTACGACAGGCAGGGGCAATTCCGCGGCCTTATTCTTTCACCCAGGCTGCAGGGTTATGGTATTAAGGTTCCTAGGTTACACATAAACAAATCAATCATATAAAGTGTAATATTAGACAAGATATCTTTGACAAGTCCTAATAACAAGTATAACCGTATGATACAGAGCCAAAAAAACCATGCTAGGAACTGATGATGGGGTCTCAGTATAAATAATAAAAAATCGAAGACATCTTTCTTCATGTGTTCGTGTTGGGCTCTTAAAAAAAGAAAAATAAGCACCTTATACGTGCATTGTCTCCTAATTAGGTATTCCACGATTTAGCAAAACTATGCTTGGGCAACAGAATCTGATGCCTAGGCAGTTTTTCTAGTTGTTCGCCTACTTTATAAACGTGCTCCGCTGTTTCTACAAGTATGTTAAAAAGTGTTGTGCTCAAATATCATTACTCAAATACGAGGGTGAATCAAAAAGTTCTTAGAAGTGCATATATATGAAACCTTTTTGGATCAAGTTCGATATTCAAATTAAAGAGTGTATATCACACTATATTTATGCAGACTGTCACTTGTTTTTGTCAGTTCGTTCGCATGTAATATATTTTTTTTTGTGCAACGAGTTGCTAAAAAGTTAAAATTGGATAAAAGTGAGTTACGTGCGGTGATAAAATATCTCAGTTTGAAAAAAATGTCTACGAAGGAAATTTTTTTAGACATTCAGCAGACATTAGGGGGTGATGCTGTACCCTATTCTACGGTTGCGTACTGGGTGGCTGAATTTAAAAGAGGTAGATCAAGCTGTAAAGATGACCCGCGTTCTGGGCGGCCTGCAACCTCCGTTACAGAAGAAAATGTCAAAAAGGTTGAGAATCTGGTTTTGGAAGACAGAAGAATGACTATAAAACATATAGCTGAGATCCTAAAGATATCTTTTAGTAGCGTTCAACCAATTTTAATTGATTCACTGGGGTTCAAAAAAGTGTCTGCAAGATGGGTGCCACGAATGTTATCCGACGAAAACAAAAAGCGACATTTGGAAATTTCCAAGCGTAATCTCGAAATGTTCCAGCGTGATTCGGATAATTTTTGCCGTCGTCTTGTCACCATGGATGAAACGTGGGTCCAATCCATTTTAATCCTGAAACTAAAAGACAAAGCATGTCTTGGAAACGACCATCCTCTCCATCCATTAAGAAATTTCGAGTTGCTCCTACCGCTGGCAAAGTTATGGCCTCTGTGTTCTGGGATAGTGAAGGAATCCTTTTTATTGATTACATGCCAAAAGGCCAGACGATTACTGGACCCTATTATGCAAATTTAATCCCGAAAGTGCGTGAAGCGATTAAAGAAAGACGTCGTGGAAAACTGTCGTTGGGCGTGTTGTTCCTTCAAGATAACGCTCCTGCTCATCGATCGGAAGTTGCGCTCAACGCAATCCGCTGTGCTGGCTTCAATCTCCTTGACCACCCACCATATTCTCCGGACTTAGCCCAAAGTGATTTTCACTTATTTTCAAAATTAAAAGAGGAAATTCGTGGAACAAAATTTCACGATAATGACGCGGTTATAGCTGCCGTAGAGGACTTTTTCGAGAGTCAAGAAAATATTTTTTTTTCACAAGGAATAAGGAAGTTAGAAACGCGTTATTCTAAATGCATTGCATTGCAGGGAGATTATGTAGAAAAATAAAATATTATTATTTAAATCTTTGCATTTTTTAATATTGATTCCAAGAATTTTTTGATTCACCCTCGTATAATATGAGTAATCTGTAAATTTTACTCAAACATACATGTTTCATTAATATCTTTATTACAATAAAGATATTCTCTGCAGCAAGCAACAAATATCAGACATGCGTACAGATTTCTTTAAAATATTGCCAACAGTAAGTAGAAGTTGTAACCGATATCAGAAACGAGCTGTAATTATAAATATACTCGTATCATAAGTATATAAGATAACAGTAGAAGATCCGAACCTATATGGACCTTCACCGACTTGATAATTGAATAAAAATAATTTCATAATAAATGTAGTATATTAGAAAATATATTAAAAATAGGTTGCCTAAAAAATCCTGGACAGAATTTTTTTTTTTATTTAAAATGTTTTTTTGTAAAATTTTGCAACATCAAGAAAAAAAAAAACCTGAATTGAAGTATATAGAACGTGCAGCCGTAGGGTTGCCTATCATTTACCTGGGCAAACTATTGGGTTGACAGGTGTAAAAGGGGATGTCGAAATCAGTTACTTTCACCGATTCGATAATAAAAAAATATATATCAACATATGCGCTATTTCATTGCGATCACATTGATATAGGTTCGGATCTTAGACCATTAAATATCTTTCCAAGCGCCTGGTGGACTGGACAAATGACCCCATAGCTCGCACTTATCTCGGCTTTGGCCATTTCGCAAGGTCATGCATATTAGATAGCATATTTTATTACTTTTAAGTTAGGTTTTAGTTTTAATATTAATGTATTTTTAATTTAGATTTGTACACTTAATGCTATGTGTACCAACCACTTAATTAATTTATTCAACTAGTTTTATATAAAAAAAACTGATTGTTATCAAAATTTCAATAAATATACGAAGGTTGTTAGTTATTAAGACGATCTAAAAGGTTATATTTTAAAATCGATTTTAAAATTGATTGGTCCGTCGGAGAAAACATGTATAATATAACATAACTCGCGTCTAAAAAAACTAAGTAGAAGAACTTTAAAATGTATTCTTCTAGACTTAGTTAGCGCTTTGCGGGCGGTCCTTTAGTAAGTTCTAATTGAGATATATTTAGTATCGGCTGTGCACCCGTGCGAAGCCGGGGCGGGTCGCTAGTAAATAATATTTTTGACTTTAATGTCGGTTCTCGCCTATCATATAGGTCATATATTGCAAATCGATCTCGATGAAAATTGAGTACTCATGTACTTAGTAGATCTCAGAAAACTCAGGAAAAACAACAAACTTACAAACTCAGAAGTCATCGGTGAATTTTGGTTGGGGGATGGTCCCCACAAAAATAAAGGTAATTTCTGCAGCACTATGTACTCATAGGTTCTAATTAAACTTCATAAATGTTTTTTTATAATTTTGAATTATTCGATTCAATAAACTTTGTCTTTTCGTTGTGTTGATGTGTTGTGAAGCTCATACTGTTTCGGTACGAAGATAGAAGATTAGAAATTATGTTTGCGAAGTCTTTCGTTTATAGGACTAGTAGTTTATTTTAAACCGACTTCAATAAAAGATGAGGTATTCAATTTGACTGTATGTTTTCTACGTTTGTTATCTCATTACTCCGTGTTTAGTAACAGATTTTATTTATTTTATTTGAAAATATACATCATCTGATAGATTCCATATTCACTTTGAAATTGCTTCTGTATCTTCAAAATTGATGACGGTTTTTCAAATTTTAGACGTTTTTTATACAATAAAGCTTAAGACCTATGGAAATGCTTAGACCACACCAATGAGATACATCCATCCATATTAAGGAGAGCGTGCCTAGTCTGTTGTAACGTCGACGTTCATTAGAAGTATAAACTCATCATTGTAAACACTTAAAAGTAAAAACAGCTCAACAACATTATATACACACGTCATTAAGCGAGTACATACCGCGGTGGTATACAACCTGGCGAGATTAAACACCAGCCCACCGCTCGAGCAGAGAGCCTACCGTATAATATCCACCACTACCAAGGTAGGGGGGTGCCTCCCTAAACTATCGCCGTCCTCCTCATACCAGTGTGATAAGCTAGCTGCCTCTCACTCCCACGCGAGCCAAAAAGAAATCTTTTACGGCAAAAAAGGTGTAGTATATCATTAACTTAAATAATTATGTTTGGTAGACTGCAAACCCCTACTCAGGGAACTAAACATACTCGTTTTGACGCGTTCTCTTTAGATATTTAAATTCTCAAAATGATTCAGAGCCCCTTAGTTGTAATAGGTATTAATTTTCTTAGCTCAGCCAATATCACTAAATATTTGTACCTATGTATAATCCTACCCACCCATTCATGATTTTTTTGACAAAAAGAATCTCTCAGCTCAAATTAAAACCCTGCAGTTAAAAGCAGTTATGTTCTATTGGTGCTGTCAAAAAGATAAAAACGGTTAGTCAAGCTATAAGTATATTAATATATGTAAGTATATTCTAGAAAATTCAAATCCCCATATATATAAGATATTTCTAGGAGAACGTAATCTTCTTCTTCTTATATATAAAATTTCCGTGTCACAGTGTTTGTTACCGAACTCCTCCGAAACGGCTTGACTGATCATTACCAAATTTCATATGCGTATTCAGTAGGTATGAGAATCGGCCAACGTGGAACGTTTTTACCCCTAAGTGATAAGGGTTGTTCACCCTTAAATATATTTTTTAATTTTTTCGACGATTTTTTTTTATTTGAATTTTATATGAAGTGGCATTAAAAAATACATACAACCCTAAATTTTTAATTTTTTAACATCAACCCCTATTTTTTTATGGCCAGTTTAGTAAATTTCCGTGTCACAGTGTTTGTTACCGTACTCCTCCGAAACGGATTGACTGATCTTTACCAAATTTCATATGCGTATTCAGTAGGTATGAGAATCGGCTACTATCTATTTTTATACCCCTAAGTGATAAGGGTTGTTCACCCTTAAATATATTTTTTTATATTTTCGACGATTTTTTTTCATTTGAATTTTATATGAAGTGGCATTAAAAAATACATACAACCCTAAATTTTTAATTTTTTAACATCAACCCCTATTTTTTTATGGCCAGTTTAGTAAATTTCCGTGTCACAGTGTTTGTTACCGTACTCTGCCGAAACGGATTGACTGATCTTTACCAAATTTCATATGCGTATTCAGTAGGTATGAGAATCGGCTACTATCTATTTTTTATACCCCTAAGTGATAAGGGTTGATCACCCTTAGATAGTTTTTTTTTCATTTTTCGACGATTTTTTTTATTTTATTTTTGTATAAAGTGGCATTAAAAAATACATACAACCCTAATTTTTTACTTTTTTATCGTCAACCCCTATTTTTTGGTCATTTGAGTATTTTATTCATATTTCATCTCGCTTGATAACTGATCAAATAAAGTGTCCTTAACTGTACTTCGAGTAAAAATCTATTTTATTTTTGAAGAAAATAACTAACTAAATTTAACCTGATATACATATGCTTAGTATTACAAATCTTAAATACTTAAAATTTGCCGCGGCTTTACTTTACTGGTGAGTGAAATGCCACACTATGCCATAGATTGAAGTCGGTCTCCTGTTTCACTCACAAAATTCTTCTTCAAAGACTTCTCTCATTGTTTACACAAATTTCGACCTTCGTTATTGTTTATGTAACGTGTGTAGTAGTATTGTTTACAATTATCTTTTTGCTATCTCAATGTAACTCTCTTATTAACTACTAGCTGTTGCCCGCGGCTCCACCTGCGTGTAAGTCGCTTTATTGCGTAACCTCTCCTGCACATGACTGTTGTAAAAAAATGTATTTTTATCTGTGCGTTACTGTGGATCGGATTATACGTTAAATTGTAGGTCCTCTTAGTACAAACAGTCGTTAAACTAAGGCAGGGGCTTGAAAAACTCTTGACACCATAACTTGATCACTTAGTTCTTACGTAGAAGAAGCTATATAATTTGATGTAGGTACTAATAAACTAGACCCCGAACGTATGAGCAAAAAATTTTCAACAAATATGATAATAACACTACAAATATTATGTAATTTGTTCTGATTTGGACTTCTTTATGCTCAAACGGCTCGAACAATTAATATGCTAAAAATTTTCGCGCTCGCTTCGCTCGCGCATAGCTCGCTGCGCTCGCATCGTGCTCGCTTCGCTCGCGATTGGTCCTAGGACGTTTTGGGTCAAAGCTTACGACACTACAAATATTATGTAATTTGTTCTGCTTTGGACATCTTTATGCTCAAGAGGCTCGAACAAATATGCTAAAAATTTTCGCGCTCGCTTCGCTCGCGCATTGCTTGCTGCGCTCGCATCCAGCTCGCTTCGCTCGCTATTGCTCCTAAGACTTTAGGGTCATAGCTTACGACACTACAAATATTATGTTATTTGTTCTGCTTTGGACTTCATTATGCTCAAACGGCTCGAACAAATATGCTAAAAATTTTCGCGCTCGCTTCGCTCGCGCATAGCTCGCTGCGCTCGCATCCGGCTCGCTTCGCTCGCGATTGGTCCTAAGACTTTTGGGTCATAGCTTACGACACTACAAATATTATGTAATTTGTTCTGCTTTGGACTTCATTGTGCTTAAGCGGCTCGAACAAATATGCTTAAAATTTTCGCGCTCGCTTCGCTCGCGCATAGCTCGCTTTGCTCGCGATTGGTTCTAGGACGTTTCGGGTCATAGCTCACGACACTACAAATATTATGTAATTTGTTCTGCTTTGGACATCTTTATGCTCAAGCGGCTCGAACAAATATGATAAAAAATTTCGCGCTCGCTTCGCTCGCGCATAGCTCGCTACGCTCGCATAGGGCGATTACGATTAGGCTTACGATTGGTCCTATAACGTTCTGGGTTATAGCTTATGACACTACAAATATTATGTAATTTGTTTGGTAACGGCTCGAACGGAATCGCTAAAAAATTTTGAATACCTAAAACTTTAGAAAAATATCATTACCTACTAATCTTAAAAATTTTACAATGAAATTGTATTATACAAATAACAGACTTCAAAATTATACCTACATTTATAAATTCTAACTGTATCTAAAAAGTGAAAAATAATTTTATGCCTACACATAAGTACCATCGAACAC
Source organism: Mellilla xanthometata (assembly GCA_035578125.1). Classification (NCBI taxonomy): domain Eukaryota; kingdom Metazoa; phylum Arthropoda; class Insecta; order Lepidoptera; family Geometridae; genus Mellilla; species Mellilla xanthometata. The sequence continues at coordinate 14,728,647 of JAPUBQ010000010.1, forward strand.
TTTATTTGATTAACTTATAAACATGCTATTTTCAATTTTTTTTTATCCTGTATTCTTGGCGTCGGTGCCATCTAAGAAGAACAAATTAATGATTGTTAAAATAAACACTATTAAATAGATATGATTGAACATAATATTTTTGGCGTTTGTTACTTTTATATTCCCTTAACGTTTGTTCATGGCGCTCCATACCCATTTCACGCATATACCATACACACTTATAATAAGTAAGTAACATTTTTATTATACTAGATTTTTTTTAGAAACTAGAATAAAAATAATTAATAAGGCAAAACAACGTTTGCCGGGTCAGCTAGTATATATATAATAATACAATTTATATCAACTCTTCCCATCGCACCTTATCCCTTCGCATGCCATAGTTCCCATTCCAACCTATTCAATTACAGTGGTATACCTGTCATTCATTGACCAGTAATCCTGGTACAAACATTGCCTTTTAAACTAAAACATAATTCATTTATTCAACTAAATAGCTAGAACGCCAACTATTTTAGACTTAAAAACTACACTCTTGAATACGCACACAATGCAAGTGACGGCACTACAGAACACATCGATAACCGAGTGTCATCAAAACATGACTGAGTTGACGAAGAAGAAGAATAACCAGCAAGGGTGAACTGGTATCAAGTCGGAATACTGGAGACGGAGCATTAATATCGTGGTGTCCGTGGTAAGGGCGCGGCGGCACTCGGGCGGATAGTTCCGCATAATGTGGAGGGAGCCGAGTGCCGCAGCTTTCATCATTGGGGAAATATTCCCGGAAAGTTTCCCTGTTTTAAAACAGCTCGCCATTACTCCACCTCCACTTACATAATGAGAGCAGTGATTATCGCGAGACTTGATTACAATCTGGTTTCCACTCGGCCGCGGCAGCGCTCGCCTGGAGCCAAGAGATGTTTTAACAAACGCACTTATTTTGCTATAATTGCTGAGCGTTTCAAACTTGCTTATGCAGAGCCTTTGCTTGGCGTTCACTAAAACAGAATTATATGAATGTAAAAATAATACAATAAAATAATACATACATATGTATGTAAGTATGGTTTAATCTGTCGCCAAGTACTTAACCGTGTGTTATTTCAGCCTGTGAATGCTCCACCTTAGGCTAGATTTCCGCTAGCTCGTGTACGAGTAGTCAGGCAATCTGTGAATAAAATGCCTAGCTGTAAGTGCTACCTATTGCAGTTAATAGTCTTTTTTATTTCTCCTATTAGTATTTTTTAAAGAAAAGTGTATATGTCACAAGTCTTTCGTTTAAAAAGTGGCACTTTCATCCAAACGCTACCGTGGGTCGAATGAAAGCTAAATTGTAGGTCCACGATGTTGGCAGTCTTAATGCATGCAAAGCCAAGTTACAGACTTTTGGGGCGGCTTGAAAACTCTCGAAACCAGAGCTCGGCCACTTAGCTCATAGGTAGTAGAAGAAGGCATATAAAATAAATACATAAAGCCACTCGAGGTCTATTATCTGTCTGTATATATTTAATTACAATTCACAATGGTATGCCCACATTATGCCATAATATATCATAAAATAAAAGTTACATTAACCAGAAACAAAAGATAAGCTTAAACAGAAAGCTAGTAGGTACGTATTTTAAATAACAATTAAAGTGTAGAAAAATAAAACTGAACCAAATAAAAATAAATTATAATATTTACGTGTAACACGTTAGATTGTAGGTTCCGGCTGTTTATATCATTATATCAGTCGTTAAGCCATGTCAGAGCGATACTTTTCAAGGAGCAGTGTGAAAACTATCAACCCCAGAGCTAGGTCACTTAACTCATATGAAAAAGATAAATAGATCTCACTGCAAACAGTCCTGTTATGCGAGTGGTTGAGCATATTCTACTCGAAGTGTTCGCCTGGCTAAGTTAGCCAGTTCTTTAGTTTCAGTTAACTAAGTTAGCTAACTCGGTGGTCCCTCAAGCTGCTAGTTTGTTGCCAACCATCTAATGGTGTGTTTCGGCATCCTCCTTGAGAGCCAGTTATTACTAACTAGGCATGCTCCACCTGCAGCATTTTGGTGTCGCTGATTCGTGTCTGTACTGTGTAAAAAAGACCGTGTGCGTCGCATTACAAAAAGTTATCAGATCTATCTGTCTTCCTGATGAGACTGAAGTTGTTTCTTCTAAGCCAATTCCGTTCCATCTTAGACTGCAACATCACTTGACATCGGGTGAGTAAAGCACAAGCCTGTTATTTAAAAAAATTGTGAGCCGTCACGGGACGCCTGGTAGATGTGAAACATCGACATTATTTTGTAAAAGTAATTTGCAGAAAAGAACATATTGTGATAGGAACTAGATATGTCAGAATGATAAAATAAAATATTACATTTTTTTTCCAGATAACGATGACTATATATTGAATAAACATTTATTTTAATGAAATAAAAGAAAAAAACGAATCGTTACTATACTGTAAGTATTCTTGCTCACACTCATTTGGCTATGCAAACGAATAGATATAAACTCTCAAATGTTTACTGTTTAAGACTGTAGTTTTTAATACAATAACGCACTAAAATAGTTAACAATTTTATTCCTAACACGGCAGCAAAATAATAATAAAGATGTGTCGCTCACCATCAGGTGAGTTGTGATCAAGCACAAACTCATCTAGCATAAAAAAATTGTTTTATGATTAATAATTTAATTACGATTCTTATGTTTTAGACTGGTCTTTGGTTGTACCTACTCGTATCATCACGATTCCTAAAATTTAAGCATATTTATAAAAGAACATAATAAGTGTTAATTGTACGTTATCTACTTTTGAGTGTTTGAATACCTTTGCTTTACATGTATAAGGTATTTACAAAGAACTTAATAGCTAGTGCCATATCTGGCAGCCACTGCCAGCGATATCTTCCAGAGTAAATAGCTTGAACATCTTAACAGAGTGACTGGAGGTACCAAATATTACGCTAAACATCGGCAGAAAGCAACAAGCCTTCTCCTCGTCGTCGATACTCACAATTTGACAATTCTGACACAAACATTGTTCAGTTAGCACGGGTCCCCGCGGGCGCGGGGTGCGGGTGGCGGGGGCGGGGTGATCGAGAGCTGCTTGATATGGTAATTCGGAGGATCGGAGGGAGAGGAGTGCGCGACACTCGCCACTTTGATCCGAGTATCGGCATTTTTCACGATACAAGGTGACTTGCTTTACTTAATAACATAAGGTCGCTCTCGTGAAGCACGCTACAGTTAGAATCACGACGCTATCCTTTATTCCACCCATTCCTATCAGTAGTTCGATAGTCGAATTGTTTGGATCTTTTTTTTTCAAATTGTTATACTGACGGATCTATTTGGAAACATAGATTTTATTCCAAATAGAATAAAATAGTAAGTAAAGTTTCACTCGGACAGTCCTCAGAATGCATAACTCAATGAATTAAAAATGTAAACAGTTGTTTGGTTTTATTTAATTGCCCTCCATAACCTCTTTGATAATGAAAATTGACGGCCGTGTGGTAAGCATCACAATAAAAACGACAATTTCCTCTCAAGATACAAATGCATTTGAAGTACCATTTCCGAATGTACCATTATAATAAACATAATAATTTCTATTTGGAATAAAATCCATGTTGCCAAATAGTTCGATCCGTCAGTATAACAATTTGGAAAAAAAACATCCAAACAGTTCGACTATCGAACTAGTGGTAGGATTGGGTGGAATAAAGAGACGCTATGGACTTATTGTAATTTGACTTGTAACTTTTATTTGACTTGTAACTTTGGTGTTATCAATAAATGATTTGTATTTGTATTTGTTATGAAGAATGAGAAAAGTATTTATTACACCGCTAAGCATGTGACTAGTAGCAGGGCAAACGCACTAGTACTGGTCAAATGTCATCATGCCATACTACTCGTCAATTAACGATTGAACACACACGAGTCTGCTACACTCTGATCTACATTGGAGCATGCCCAGTCTGGAATAACTGGTTCTCAAGGAGGGTGCCGGAACACACTTTTAGGGGCTTGGTGACAGCTTCTTCAACTTGAGGGCGGTTGCTAACCAAGAGAGCACTAGAAAATGCTCTACCACCATGCTATAATTTCCTCACGATTTTTTCCTTTACTGAAAGCTCGAGCTCATTGTTGGGGATCAAACCCACGCCATTTGGGACGTGAGGCGGCCGCAAGCCCAACCGAGTTGTTATCGCTTACGGCGGTATGGGAGAAAAATAACATATTTTGAAATATCCTCTGCGAAAAATCTCTTACGCAGAGGATCACTGGGATACAGTTATTTCAGTTTTATTATCTTTCATTCATTCAGTGTTAAGATCGTTAGAGTCCCAATACACGATTACGTAAAGTTCTCTCGATAGTTCTAGTAGTTAAAGTTAGTAAAGGAAAATAAATAAATCTTAAATTTTTGTAGTTAGTAATATAATATTATCTACAATTATAAGAGTTTATAGTTTCAATAAGTATTGTTTATTGCTGATTTTATATGTTTTTTTTTCCTGATATTCCTACTACCTCGCGTTAGGCACTTCGCTCAAATTTGTATGCCTCGACTGAACTCTGTAGACCTAGCGCATTAAAAAAAATTGCATAATTGGAGTATTGAAAATTCAGAATGGAGATTAAATAACGTATCTTGATAATTTCCCATTCAGGGCTCGCAAATTCAGAAGCAGAATGGCGTCGTTTATAAAAATGCAAACAACAATTGTGAAGCAATTTCTCTTCATTCAGGGAAAAATGCAAAATATGAATAGATGCTAAATAGGGGTTCATTAGGCGGCCGGCCGAGCGGGCGCGGTGCGAGCGAATTATGCAATTTCATTTCAATTTACGGCGCCCCCCTCGCCTCCCCTCGCCTCCCCTCGCGGCTCTCACACGACAACCACACGTTTTTCCATCACCCCCGTCTCGGCCGCCGTTCTAAAACACACCTTATCCCCACACCGCAAATCGTAGATCGTGCCAAGCCTGCGCTGATTAAATTATTTCTCCATTATTTGATTCGCCACCTCTTTCAAAATGGCGGCAAAAAAACCGCGTCGCGTGAATAAGTGGGCGCGAGCATTACAGTGAGTGCAGCGTCTTGCTCGGCGGACCCCGGGGGGGGGGGGACTCCCGACTAATTAGTACGTACGTACCAACATTGTACTTATTGTTGCATAAGCATACACAGCCCACTACACATTCCCACTGCTGGGAGTCGTAGCCATCTCCGGCCACGAGAAGAGATATAATCCACCTCGCTGACCAAGTGCGGGTTGGCGGAAATCACACGTCTTCGAATTTTGTGATTCTTAAACATGTCGGTTTCCTCATGATGTTTTAATTCACCGTCAAGAGAGTACAAATCAACACTTAACTTGAAAAACAAGACATTGGTGTAGGGCCGGGACCGAAAGACCGACCAGGGACCGTCAGATTAAAAAGCCAACGTTTTCCCACTGAGCCACAGTTGGTTTTTCAATTCTTGCATACGCCTGGATGGATTTTGGCCTGGGTTTGGGAGTAGCCGCAACCATGCTCTGTGAGACCGTTATCATAAAAAAAAAAATCTACTACATATGGTACATGGTTCTCAGAACAGTAGGCATTTTGGATACGATTTCTTTTACATCGTTTGTACCGAAACTGTATAACCTTCGTATCTCAATAATTACTCAACCAACTTCATTTATATTTATATTTTTTTAAATATGGGTATTTAATCGCTTTGCCAAATATCATAACAATCGACCGGGAAACAGCAACAAATTTTCTCCTATTTTTTTGTAAGAATCATCCCTCTACAATCAAAAATCGGAACGTTTTTGTAAATTCTATTGAGTATGTTTCGTTCGACGCGTTTGCCTCTGGTTGTAGTATGCTGTATGCTGCCACATTAACCGGTTTTTTGTTTTCGGAAGAACCTGAGTATTCACTACTATGCACCGACTTGCCCAAGAACCCAATATGATTAATAGTTCTGTTTACATTTTAAACTAGCTAGTTTAGAACTCGGTTTAGACTCGGCAAACTATGTTTTGTCTTATTAATAAAATGAAAGTTGATTTACGGTTATTGTAGACATGTTGTTAACTGACAGTTAATGTATAATAGGTCAAGCGCTGACCATTTCAGCGTAAAAAATGCCTATTAAGTACAAAATTTATATACCTAATCATCATCATTCCGTTCTATTTAATATATTTGGACATACACACTGTCTTTAAAAAATAAATAAATAATAAGTATAGTCTACTTATGTCTTATTATGATGTAGTTAAGTTATGTCATTGTGAACTTTCTATTAATCCACTTGGTAGTTATTGCGTGAGAAGAACCAACACCAACATACTAACTTTCGCGTTTATAATATCTATTAGTAGACCTAGACTAGTATTGACCAGTATACGTTTTTTTATATTTAGCAACGTTGACCTAGTGAAATATCTTCTCATTAATATCCTCTTTCACACAATTTATCCACATCTTCTTCGGTCGACATATCCATACTTCTATGCATCTCCTCTCTACGCATCACAATTAACATTATCAGTAAATTATTAATTGGGGAATATAATTATGTTAATTTAACTACCAAGCATATTTTTTTTACCTAATTAATTTTCATTATTTGATTACTTCATTATATTGTATTGATATTATATTACTAGAGTTAGTAGTGAAAATTGTCATTTTGATTAATATCATATACTTACTATTGTAATGATATTATATTACTAGAATATAATTGAAAATAGACATGGATACATACTACGATACTTTTGTAATGAAATTTTGTAATATTATTTGACTTGTAATTTTGGTGTTAAAAATAAATGATTGGTATTTGTATATAAAATTAACTAATATAATATAACTAATTTGAATTAATAGTACTACGCAAGTATAGGAAACAAAAATAGGTGCAAGGTTATTTTTCCGCGGTTCTCGGAGCCGACGGGGTATGTTCAAACCCATACAACTTATAAGTAGACTAAATTAGGTTTTGTAATTGACATCCAGTGTGCAGGTATGGATATCACACCATATCTCAAGTAGTCAAAACTCAGTAGTAAAAAAGGTCAATCTTTCCTCTGACAGACAGTGCCTATAGTCACTAAGCCACGTCGGAGAGTCAGCGGCATGAAAGCTCTCATCGCCAGAGCTCCCTCACACGAATACAAAGATTGACCTTTTTTACTACTTAGTTTTGAGTCATAACTATTTTTAACCAGGCTCATTACTATTTTAACCAGGCTTATAACTATTTTTAATTATTAAACATTACAAGTAATTACATGTAAACTTAAAGCTAAGAAATTACTTGTATCTATACTATATTTTAATGTTTGTGTCCTATTTTATAACTGCCTGGAATAGACCGTTTTTGGCTATAAAGTTAAAGCTCTAGTTTTTAAGATCTTAAAGTATTTTCTGTGATAAAATTTTTTTGTAAGTTGTTTGGTTTTGACTCTAGTGTTTTAGAAGTGTTTAGGTACATATATTTCTATTTAGGTATTTCTTAGTTTTGTAACTATAGAGTGGTTACGCTCAATAGTCGTCGATGCCATTTTCAATAAAGGTATACTTATATAATACTTATACGAATCACGATAATAGATACATTTATGATTATGTAGGTATAGCAGAATAAGTAGATAATAATATTGGTGCAATTTATGATCACTTAGTCTACTGAAGACGACAAAACCCATTAAAAGTTCAATGAATAGGTCGTAGTAAAGGCGATCAGGCGAGTATAGCCGACACCGGATCTATCCGCGTCACAATGCGCCATCTTGCCAAAACATCATTGTGTAAGTGATGAGGAGCGGCTTTGTGCGCTGACAGACAGACAGACACGTCCGCAAACACGCGCACAATGGACGCGGCGCGCTGTTTGGACAGGCCGACCATATCCGACACAATGCCTCCGGAACCAGACCTGCCTACTGTACGCTGGCTCAGCACTGCGGGTGGATCGCTCGCACGATACACTAACTAGCACTAGTTTGTAGTTTAGTACGTAGTGGAATGTCTCCTTCACGTATGAATTGATAACAATTTCAAAACATTAACTTAAAATTAATAATATTAGACGGTAATAATTTTAAGAAAGAATAATATTAAGTAATCTACTTATTAAAATTACCTTCTAATATATTAAATACTTATAGTTGTAAAACTTACTTTGCCGCTTTTAGATGTGAATCTAGCTTAATATATTTTTACTATCTACTGCTATGGCAGTAGTAAAAATATGTTATTACTGCTTCTTGGATATGTAGGTAATAAATAAGTAATTGAGTACTTTAAAATCCGATTTCAAATCCAGCTTTACTATTTACTTAGGTACAATAATGTATTTTAAATGTTTACCAGAAAACATGAATGTTATTGAATGTAAACTTATCTTTTGTCTGAATATTAATTCAGGTGATTATTATTATTATATATAACACCACAGACTATAAGTTACCTTTATCACAAAGGTTCAAGTTCTTGTACTAATTCGTCAAAACCTAGGTCTGGAAGATTAAGAAAAGTAGAGGCTCTAACAGAGATCCTTGAGGAACGCCTGAATGGACCCTGCGACAATCGATAATAGTCTCTAACCCCTTCACAACTTATTAAAACCACTCCATACTTAGATATCATCACCACAATGTGCTTAAAAAAAATATGTGAAAATATATAAAATATATGTAAAATATGAAATGAATTGTCGGTTATACCGAAACGTAAAGTGTCTGCCACTCGCGAGCGAGAGGTTAGATTTAACAATCCGCGAGCGAAGTAAAACTTTGTCACAAGGTGTCGCGGCCTAATGAAGTAAGCGGAGCCGCACTCTTTTGTGCGGAGTAGGCCGCACAGTCGGCGCTAACCCGATATCGGCGTGCCGGCCGACCCTAACGAGCCTCAATCAATGCGCGACTCGCGCCTACCTGTACAACCAATCATAATATCCCACTTGGTGGCCGATGTCACCAATGTCTCTATATTAGCGCTGTTCGCCTCTGCGGTCGTGGGACCAAGTGCTAGCAAAGGACAGAGCTATAATGTATCCACGGCGTAGAAAAGGACGGATTTAAGAACCCAGCGGGCTGAGTCACAATGACATATACCTACTCAATGGACAGGAGCTTTCTACACAAACGCGTGGCACGATTTTGGAGTTCTTTTCTAGGAAATTTGTATGTGATGTTTGAAAAAGTATACCAATTTACTTTGACGAAAACGTAACTAAAAGCATCTCTTTTTATTTCCTTTCTCTATGGTTCGTCATAGTTTCTGTAATTACTTATTAAGTAATTTATGGCTTTAAAATTAAGCTTACTTGTGGAAAGAAATCTAAGCTTTCAGACGGGTTGATTTTATTCAGTTGGATAAATAATGATGATTCTAGTTAATGATGGATCACTTACTTTTCTCGGAAGAAAGGTAGGTGAAGCTACGCGCCATCAAGTGAGATACTGCTCGTGTAGAACCCACCCGCAATCGATACCTCCCGAGCAATGATTGAATCTGGTTTCCCGTGCCGATTGGACTTTCTTTACAGCCGGGAGAGATCGCGTTACGCCGCGCTTGCCTTTCATCATCGCCACTTGTAATGAAATACTTATTAAAAATCTACACCGACAAGAATCGGTGTCGATGTCTTTATTATTTTCAGAAGTTTGTTTATTGAGCCAGCGATCAGTCGAACGGTACAGACTAATAGGTAGGTACCAGTTTGCAAGTTAGCTGCTAGGTACCTTTTTCAGGACATTGGCGGCAAAATTATGCGAGCCCGCGTGTTGCCAGCCCCTCCCCACATATAGCCCCATGTTGAAGATCATCGGGAAGACCGCAGATCATGTCTTTCCGTTGTGGGGCGGCCTTTAAATGGGTCATTTTAAAAGTGGCATTTGAAAACTATCGACACAAGAGGTTAGCCATTTTATGGATTCAGATTATATTGAAGGCCCACTACTATTGTGTCATGACTAACATATCGATCACTGTGTTAAGAAGTATTAAGTAAATTTTAACCGACTTCAAAAGGAGAAGGTTATCAATTAGTATTTATTTTTTGTGGTTGTTGCTTCCTAGTTCCATCGTTTAGGCGTGATCCGATAGTAAATTATACTTTTTAAATCTCGATCAGTATTTGTCAAATTGAAGTCGGATTTACAGTTTTAATTATTTATTTGTTTTGTAGATATTTTGTATAAGAAAGCAAGCAGCTGAGTAATTTGTAATATTGAGCATAAATATAAAAGATTTTTCTCCTCCATTGTACGCATAGATAAAGGAGTCATTTTCCTCGCAACCCACATGAATAAATATATCTATACATATGTATGTATATAGCCGCCGCAGCGCCGCCTAAAGCGTAACGGGTCCGCTATGCAGGTTTGACAAAACAAAGCTCATGCGTATAATGGAACGCCATAGCAGCTTTTCTCCTTCAAAGCTTTCAGCCATGCGCCTTAAAAAAAAATAAACGTCAAATCATATCAAAGCTATTGTCAGAGATGTCATTGTCAAATTATTGCAAAATATAATCAGGGTTGCCAACTCAGCACTTTGAGTGCTAGATTCAGCACTATTTTTATGTGCCTAGCACTGAAATTTAAGGAACAGCACCCAGCACTTCATCTAGCACTATTTTGAAGTAGTCTGTTTGCTCAAAATGCAGCTGTATTTTGTAACATAACGCAAGCAAGTCTATCTGCAGTCCGCTGCATTTTGGTAGGGACAGTCATATGTTTATCCTTTTCTCTAAGATAATTCATTATTTGTCAAACATGTTTGTTGTCCTCAATGTTCTTGATCCGTCTCCTTATCTTGGAGACAGTTTTGAGAACGCTATCCTAACTTTAAAAGATACCAAAAAACAGCCAAAAATTAAAACATATTCTGTTATGTGTAATTTTTTTTATAATTTCATATATTTGGCACTATTTTTGGAAATTTCTAGCAATTTAGCACAATTTGAGATATTACCTAGCACTCAACCGAGCCATTGAGTTGGCAGCCCTGAATATAATCATAACCTAAAAATTGAAAAAATAATTCAAACTAGAAGCTAAAAAATGTTTAAATCTTTAATAAACAAACTAAATCCTGCACAATTGTCTTGTAGTTTTCATACTACTGCATGTCTAAACGAAGTAAGACTGTTGACTAGGCTGCGTGTGGTGGATAACTCGGAAATTGGCAAGCGAGCTATGGCCGAGGGCAAGCCACCTAAAGTTATTTGTGTTTATAACAAAAAACGTAAGTATTCTCTTGTACTTGATGCTAACACACATAATATATTCTACGCATTTGATATTCCACTTACCTGACAGATGAAAACATCATACATTTTCAAGAATGATAACAACTACCATACTGAAGTTCCCAACGGCTTCTCTTAAATTATTTTACCTCTTCCAGGTGTGGGATACATCGGAGACCGCGTGATGGTCGCCATCAAAGGGCAGAAGAAGAAAGGCATCTTGGTAGGGTTGAAGCAGACACAGAATGTGAAGGTTCCCAAGTTCGACAGCAACAACCTGGTGCTGATCGACGACAACGGCACGCCGCTCGGCACCCGCATCCACGTGCCCATCCCCACCATCCTGCGCACCATACTCAAGGAGAGAACTCATGCTAAAGGAGCAGATTATACCAAATTATTAGCAATAGCCACTAGGTTTGTTTAGTTTCCTGTATTGTAGGTAGGCAAGTAGTGTAAATATAAGATTATTACTATTTATTCTGTATTTTATGAACTACCTGGGAACTGTTTTCTAAAATATAATTTCAACCATTACTTTTACATAACAATAAAAGAGGCAAGACTGAATGTCTTGTTATAGGATCTTCATAAGACAATGTTAACTTCAGTTTCAGTTAGTTGTTAATTTATATTGATTGCCTGGTATTCAAGTTTGGGTGTGCAGGTATTGTGCCTATGCCCAAAGAATTTTATAGTATTTTTAAAATAATGCAATTTTTCTCCCATACCGCCTTGATGATGCAGGTTGAAAATCTTAAGTGAGGAGTTATGACTGGGACCGGGTTTCCACTGATCCACACTGTAGGGTAGCAACCACTCTCAATATATTATCATTCAGGGTTAACACTAAACTTAAATTACTCAGCAATAACAATAAAAGTCCAGCATTTGATTGAAATTTGAAAATTTTAATAAAACGATCATCAGTTCCACTGGAGAGTAGATTTCACTTACTTATAGATGCGCTACCTACACGGCAACGAGCTGACAAGACACTCAGCAGTGTGTATCATCTTCATACTGCTCCCAGACCTTATCATGCTGCTCACATCAGATCTGTCACACCTTGCCAACATGTTATCTTCTAATTGGTAGCTGTGAAGCTAGTTAATTTATTCGAGTTATCTGCCTACATCACACTGTGCCCAAATTTCATTTAGACTGTCCATATTTGTTAAAATTTAGCATAAAAACTAGCAGGTCTAAAATGTCACATATGTCAGTAGTATGAACAAGAGCAGATCTGAGCTGAGCTGCATAACAACAAGTAACAACTATTGCTCAAGCATACAAAAACTGGTTAAACAATAAACATGAAGTATGGCGCCCGCACCACACAACTATATTGGGAAATTAAATCTTTCCCAAACTGGAAAATTGCATAAAATAATAAAATTCGTTATATCAGGCTGTTTGAAGCAGCAAATCATGATAATCTTGCTTTCTATTTGCAACACCTGAGCAATAGTTATTCTTCAAAATACATATATCCAGGTATCTCCTAGCCGTAGTATAGTTCACATAGAGCGGGGACTCCCGGTGTCTCCCCACACACTCCACTACTTGAGCTCTCAGCATACATGCAGAGGATTTCATATTCTGTGCAATAGTATATAATATCTAGTAGTGTAACAAATCCAGGTATGTACATTATATATCAGAAAATCTTAAAGATTTCTCATGTGTTAGTGTGCAGGCAAGATACACCGCGACCCCCATAGAATAAGGCTTTAGAATATGTCCTATTGCTATTAGTTCAACACCCATTTTTTTAAAGCTGAGAATGGTTTCGAGAAATACTCTGCCTACAAGTTATTAACAATGTGGTTAGTGCGGCGCCCAAACTTACAGCCTCCTGATACATCCAACTTGTTACATTTCCAGACAGATCATGGAGGCTCCCATCATTCAAACTGCAGTGAACATGATTTGATTTACCGAGATATTCAATCGAAACATCAATAATTAACTTCTTCTAGCTAAGTTTAAATTTCAGCGCCACACATTCTAGGATCAAATTCGACTAATAATTTATAAATAATGTTTTAGTAAGTATGTATGTATGTATGTATAATGCACAACAGCGGTGACTAGAGTACTAGACCAGCAGCGCGCAGCGCGCGGCCAGCATGGCGCGCGCCGCGCGCTGCAATGTTACCATTCTTATTAATATCTAATAAAAACACGCGTGTGTTTGCTCGGCTCGTTACATACTCGCAATGTGACGCGACTGCCGGCCAGAACTGGATCCTCAACATTCCTTACTAGTGGTGCAACCGCACGAGACTGCTCGCGACTCATCTCTAGTTCCGCGTTCCGGGGAACGGCCGAAGCCAAGCGTTCCATGCAGGTGCACCACGATACAACTCCGTTAATTAAAAATATAACATAAATATTGTTTATTTAATTTGTACAATCGTCGACGTAAGATCTATGTATATGCAGTAACGTGCAACAAGCGCGGGGGCGGGGGCGGCGGGCGAGAGGCGGGGTCACTTGGCCACAGCAGCAAACACCGTCTGCGGAGGACAGGAAGGTCAGGGATGCCGGGGTACAGGGGACGGGGGCTGGAACACTCGAGCTGATCAACTCCGACACTGGCTGCACCGCCGCGCGCTGGGCTGTATACCGGTGAGTACGCTCAGAGGAGGATAGTGTCCGCAGCACTCTGTGTGACGTCATCACGAGGCTGACCAGGCAGGACAGAGGAAGGAAGGTGCCAAGCGCGTCGCCTTCTAACATTACATCGCAGGAGAAAAGGAGCGTTTTCCGCTACTCTAACACATACTAACTCTCGAGAAAAATGCTCCTTTTCCACCATAAAAATATAGAATATTCAAAGGGTTAAAACGTCAGTTAAAGGAGTAAGGCTACGACATAACAACACGTACACTTCACAATACTATAGTTACGAGGGAGACCTACCATACAACAAGCTAACCTTATATACTTTATCTAAATTCGGATAAGGCGATAAGATCAGTATAGTAAGAGGACCGAGCGAGACAATTTTATTTCGACACACATAAAGATAATGGATGCGTCCGGTTTCCCTCGGTCCCGAGACGGTAACGAAGTACGACTAAATCCCTGGTGCGGTCACGACAAATAACAAAATATAAATTAATCAATTCGTTTAAATTCTCTGTAAGCACATAGCAACTTTCAATTGTACTTTACTGACGCAAGTTATATTAATTGCAATGAATCTACCTCTGTAAAGGTAACAACGGTTATATATTGTTGCGTTCGTGACGGCACCGGGACGTGACGTGACGTGACGGCACCGGGACGTGACGTGACGTGACGGCACCGGGACGTGACGTGACGTGACGGCACCGGGACGTGTCGTGACGTGAGTGAGACAAAATGGAGACTACACTTGTATTAAGGCTGCGTACAGTAAGGCTACTCCGCTAACACTCGATATGCTCACACGATAGTCTGCCGGCCGACTTCACGCGCCATATCATTCTAACAAAACTCAAAATACGCTACAAGGCCAATAGTATTGCTCTTTGATAACAGATTTATTAGGTTTACTCGCTTATCGGTTACAAGCGACGTCGTCTCCTTTATTCTCGTTGCCAATCGAAGTGAAAGAGAGAGACGAACGGTAGTCGACTGTCTCTGTTATGACTTATATGAAGAGTGCCGCATGCACCTCGCATCGCCGCTAGTGTCGCGCCGTCTCCCTCGCACTATACGGCACGCGAGCGAGACGACACTACGCAATTAGCAACGTTGCAATTAATCTTCTCATTATCATTATCATCTTACAGATGAGACGAGGCACCTTGTGCGAAGTTACTTACAGTACAGACGTCAGCGTCTATCGTGTGACATTGCATTGACCGGAATAAATAAAATACTAAATAACAAACTTAAATTATCGCAACAAAAATAATAGAAAATAGAATACAAAAAAAAACTCTACATTCGATTCGACTAATATAAATTTCTAAATATATTGTATAACTAGTAATAATAAAATGTATAGGTATTCCTTACACTTAAATAGAGTTAAAATGAAGGTGGAGCGAGGACGGGCCGCGCGCCCGGCCAACCTCCTACCTGTTCGGTCACATCACCCGAGCTTCAGAGGTATACAAAAGCTGATCAACTCCGAGATTACTGTGTAGAGCGAGGCAGAGCGCGGCGGCGGCCCGCCCTCCACAATTGAATAGTGTTCTAGCTAGAGCGAAGGGACGTGCCGCGCCCGCGCCCCGCCACATGTACGACCAGCTAAACATTACAGAACCTATTTCGGTTCAATATATATAGGACCATTCTGAAAGTATATCATTTCCAATAATTTTATAAATCGATTCATAAATGATGCAGATCATAAGTCTCTCATTCAGTAACATGCGTGTCGAGTGAACTCGACGACTACAATACTTTATACATTTGAAATCCAAAATGGCCGCCACCGAGTTTAGTTTAGGGTCGTACACGCGAGGGTCGGGCGCGGGCGCGGGCGGGGAGCGGCGGCATTACACGTCCACCACCATCTTCTTGTGTATGTCGGTGTTGCCCACCACCTGGCAGAACTCCTCGAAGGAGATCTTGCCGTCCTCGTCGCGGTCCGCGAACAGGATCGTCTTGTCCACGATCTGCTGCAGCTGCGTGTCCTTCAGGTTGTTGCCCACCATCATCTTCAGCACCTGCGCACCACTCCGCTTTACTTACACAGTACATATTTATTTGGGGATTTTAAAAACACATACGTATTTAACTTTATAGTAGACTAAGAATGTTAACGCCTTGAAGTAATTTGGGCCTTTAGGATAAGTGAATGTTGATAGTCCAGTAGGGGGCAGTCGAGTAATAAGAAGGAAAAAAACAAACACAAATTGTTAAGGACTGGTCGAGGTCACTATATAGAAGGAAGTATTATTAATTTACCTTTCAATGCTAAGCAAATAGTATGTATTACAGATTTTCATCATATCATGGTTTGAATTTTGAACAATAAGTCATAATAAAGCAAGCAAAATCAACTCAACTCGTAGTTTAGAGTTGCCGCTAACAAAAACATTGTAAGGGTGTCTCATACATTATATGATACTCCATGCAAAACTTTTAGTATATCCACATGCGCTTGTTCATGTTAAAGAAGCTAGCGCCTTTAAACAGGTCAACTGTGAAAGCGTGTAGCGCCTGTGGCTCGACTAATTAAGGTGACATGACGCGATCATCGAGGTTAAGCAACGGTCGATGCGGACAGTCTTTGGATGGGTGAACATGTACAAGACAAGACTCTTAAAAAGTGTCATTTTCGCATTTTGGACGCTATCGTCGAATTACACTTTAAATTGTAGATCCCGGCTGTTAGTCTTAATACAAGCAGTATTTCAACCAAATCAAAAGCCTTCGGGCGACTTGATAACTCTCGACACCAGAGCTTGGCGACTTGCCTATTCGGGAAGAAGTGTGAAATCTTCGTTACGTGTTAAGGGGACTGTTTAATGGGCTCGCTCGTATCTCGATCCCCGGATGCAGGTGGAGTGAGTAATGTTAGTGAGTAACGTCACCTGGAACAGCTCTCCGTTGGAGATGAAGCCGTCGTTATCCATGTCGTAGATGCGGAAGGCGAAGCGCAGCTTGGACAGCTTGTCCCCCTTCACGCTGAACTGCGACACCCCCTGGATGAACTCCTTGAAGTCCACCTGAAACATGCGGGCCCACACATCAGCATCCCCGCTGCACATCACGACCCCACTGCTGGGAGTAAATACCTTCTATCACTACGAGAGATATAATGCACCATGCTAGCCAAGTTCGGGTTGGCGGATGAAACACGTGCTCGGATTGTGTGGTTTTCGGAGAATGAGGGTTTCCTCACAATATTTTCCTTCATGGTTTGCGCTGGTCCAAATTCCACAAATAATTTGAAAACATTAGTTCATTGGCTGGATTGGACCCGAGGTATCGCAGACTACAATCTAACAAAGGCCCGACGATTATATTCGCTCTTTTGATCCAAAAATAGTATTATAATTGCGAACGATTGTTATTGCTAGCTTAAAAAAACACGTTTACTGTATGTTTAAATTTAAATTTAATTTCCTTTGACATTTTAATTTAATTGTTGACTTAATTTACTAATTCCATTGTTTATAATATTTTATTAAGTTGTGAGTCTGTGTTACTCGTAATAAATAATTTGAATTTGTATGACTCCTTTCAATATTTTTTATTGAATTTTAGTATTTGTTGTTATAGCGGCAAGGGAATTAAATATATTTTTTTAAAGTTCAGCTTTCTAGCTATCAGTTTTTGAGATACAGCCCGGTGACAGACAGACAGATAGTCAGCGGAGGCTCAGTAATAGGTTCCTGTTTTTACCTTTTACGTACGTAACCGTAATAATTAGAACCGTTTACCCGATTTGTTTAAAATGTCGTATGGAGGTAAAAAAAAACCAAATTGCTTATGATCCCGGATCGGCGCGGGTAGCACCGTGGCGTGCAACTAGTCTCCGCTTACAGTCAGACAAGTATTTATGGATACATATAATAGCGAGCAAGCTGAGCAAACATTGTAAACGTCGCGGACACAGACAACTCGTGGTCACATTGTTACAGGCGGGGGACGTGCCTTATTACTATATCCTCCACAGACAAAATTAATTTTTTTTCTTGTATGTATTACAAACGAGTATTTTTAACCCCCGAAGTTAAAACGATGGAGGTAAGTTTGGCGTGTCTGTCTGTGGCATCTTAGCTCCTGAAAGGATATACCTACCGATATTTTTTTGTATGAAAGGGGTATAGTGTGTACAAATACTGGTTCAAAAAACTTTACTTTAGATTTTTTTAACATTTTTTATTTCTAATTCGTAAGTCTGATTCGTATCAAAATAAGTGTGAATATTCTTGGAGTGGTTTTTAGACGGCTTTTAAGCAATTTGTTCGATATTTATTTACCGTTTACGATTTATAGCAAAACTGCGTAATCAAGAATCAAAATCAATTTTGGCCTTGTCTTCGCCTTAATTAAAAATTTTAATAACAAAAATGGGTTCTTAATATAATTTAGCACCAAAGTACAAGTCACAATAAATAAGCGCAAACAAGTGTAGGTAGAGGAGCGCGCTCCGAGCCAGCGAGCACTGCATTACGTTATCGCTCGCTGATAAGGCACGTTTGTTTTGAAACAATGTATATGGGACGCTGGCTATTGTAGATACAGTGTTATAAATATGTTTGGAGCGGAGTAACGAGCGAGTGGAAGGGATGGCTATTGGCCGCGCGCCACGTCGCGCCGCTGCCGGCACCTAGCTGGAGCTATTTGTGAGAGCACAGCTCCATGCGAGCCGCGCTCTCACTAGCTACGACACCAGATTACAGATAATGCGCAGGCCGCCCTACTCCAAACCAATATCTTAATAAC
Source organism: Mellilla xanthometata (assembly GCA_035578125.1). Lineage (NCBI taxonomy): Eukaryota > Metazoa > Arthropoda > Insecta > Lepidoptera > Geometridae > Mellilla > Mellilla xanthometata. Next base: position 14,747,320 of record JAPUBQ010000010.1, read on the forward strand.
AACAGATTGGAGTAATGACTATGTAGTGAGACAGTATGGGCAACTAACTGACATGTGATCGCATAGATACCACTAACTACTGGCAGCTAAATACAAGTCGCGGATTGTGTGTGGAGCGCGATTTGCATCCAAATAGAGCATCTATTTCACTGCCATGACGCGTCTGCAGGCGACCTTGTAGCTCGAGCCTATACAACATATAGTTAAATAATGTTTCAGAAACGGTCAAAAATTCTTCTCCCACATCAGATGTGGAATCAAGTTCAGCACATATATGTATAATGTAAGCCCGAGTGTCGCAAGCAGCCGGGCAGCAGGCGCGCCGTCCGCCAGCGTGCAACCTGCGTGATCAGAGTAAGGTTGCGGTCTCACCTCTCCGTTGCCGTCGGCGTCGAAGATGTCGATGACGCGCTGCACGAGCGGGTTCTGCTGCAGCTCGGGCAGCGACATGAACTCGTCGATGGAGAGCGCGCCCGAGTTGTCCAGGTCCAGCTTCCGGAAGCGCTTGCCGAGCCGCCGGATCTCGTCCGCGTCGACTACAACGCACGCACTAGTTACACACACAGCCCGCTAGCCGCGCCCGCGCCGCCAGCCACTCGGAGACTGCGCCAGCGGCGACAGTACGCAACTACCACGCCACTCTAATACGGCTCCTTTAGGAGGTTACCGGCACTCTAGCGACGGTCGGACCTAACGCGCTCCGTGAGCCGGGAACTAGCGCCTGCCTCGGGATCGTGACCGATCTATAAACAAATCTTTGTGCTGATTTAGATGAGCGCGATCGTAAAACTGGAGTTTTAGATCGCCGAAACTCGTAAACGTTTGTTGTAGGGAGAGAGTTGGCGTCGCGTGATCAGGCTGGTCGCGGGCAGGGCGCGGCCTCGCTAGCGGCGGACATCTAACACCCAGTACAGCCGGCGGCGCAGGCCGGCGCGCTCCAGGCACCGTAAGGGTTACATCGCCTTGCACCACACTTGACTCATTTTCAGTTTCAATCGACCTTCGTCGCCGGCTGTATTCCATAACATTCAAAGCGATAATCTATCAAGTTCAATGCACAAGCGGCCGCTTTACATGTAGTCAACTTTTGTCGAGCTTCATCGATTCATAGCGTAGGAGCGGCTCGCGAACCGCGGGGAGATTTATATGAGAGTGGTCAGGCACCTGGTCAAGGCGGTCGGGAAGGAACAAGAAGACTTAGGAGGGAGAGCTCGCAGCACATCCGATGTGATAATCATAACATAGAGAGAACACAGGTGGAGGTGACCAGTCTCATACAAGGTGCGCCGCGCCGACCGGCTACACTAACAGATACAAGCTGCGGGAGGGGTCGGCCCTGCTCTACAATATGTACTCACATCTTGCTAAACAACAAACAGCATTACTAACATGATATTTATATACACATTTAAAACAACAATCAAATTCAATTGAAATAACAAGTTGAGAGGAGTGATTACCATGCAGAGATCGACACCTCGCTAACGCCCAACAGTACAGATACAGCCACCGGTGACTGTGTCAGCTGGTGCCTGTATATGTAGAAGGAGAACAGAGTAGGGCCAGGTGGCGGCCGAGCAGAGCGGGCGGACCTCCCCCACCGGCATAGATTCCACTCACCAAGTGCTAGCAGCCATCTATACATTCATAGCTCCACTAGAAGTAGCAGTAAAGTAACGCGGGATGCACTAACAAACACTCATGGACAATGTTGGCTATCCAGAACAATTTTTGTATTGACATCAGGGTGCAGGTGCAGGCAGCCAGCACGGCCGGCGGCCGCCACGCGCGCTATATCACACCGAGCTCGGCCAGCAAGCTCGCAATCACTATTATCTATTTTATTTACAAGTTCAGTTAGCTTGAATGAATGAATTATTATATTATATTAGCTTTGCATCATCTGTACAAGAAATACAAATTCTGGTACATAAGGTTTGATATGAACAGAAAAATTGTCCTGGAGTAATGGTGTGTGGTGCGCTATCTAACATGGAGATGATGGGGCGCGAGTGGACTACGACACTCACAGTTCTCCACCTTAAAATCAATGCAGTTAACACGCGCTGAAAACAAACCTTCCGTTACCCTGGTTAGCACACCCTACGCCTGCAGCGCCTCCCCACATACACAATGTCATATTAGGTACAATCAAAGCCTCTTACTCGTGGGATGTTAGTATTTCAGAAACACTCATACAGCTTTAAACGTTAAAGCCAATTAGATTACTAATATTGATTAGGCAAGTAAGCAATTACTTTATTGAAGTTATATGAAAGGAGGAAAGACCCAATCAGAAACACAATATCACAATATGCTTTGTACTTACAGTTGGAACATAGTTCCATCGGAATGGAGTTCTCGTTACCCTGCAACATGAGATACACATGTAACACTGCTCCTTGTCACTTACACTCACACATACAACACCTAATCTAGTATTACTACTGCATATTTATCATGTTTTACGAGTAGCTGATATAACTCTATGGCTAAAATATATATACTTAATCAGTCTTGGCTGATTTGGCATGTTATTTTTCAACTCCCATTTAAAAATGATTTTACAGGCATGTCACTCATGTGTACTAAGATTACACTAAGGCTGTTTATGCACATTGATTATGATCTGTATTGATACAGGAGGTAGTTCAGTTGCTAAGTCAACAGGATGCCAGCAGTTATCAGACAAGACTCAGCTATATAATTATTACAAAGCCAATGAACTATTTACATGGTGAGTACATCTGCAGCCTGCTCTGAGAATGATTCGTAAACACTTCGCCGGGCAAGCCCGCGCACACAGAGAATGCTGATTCCTATACATCATGCCTAATACCAGAAGCATCGTTACCATTTTCATTAAAGGTCTATTACAGATCAAATCCACTTACCATTTTGGTTTATTACTCAATTCTCTGACTCGACACCAATAAATGGAGCTAGAATTGAGAAGAAAACGCTAAATCAATTAATATTGCAGAAGAAAACTCAATACACCTTTTCCTTTCAATCGATCTATTTTCCCTTAAGTGTTACCACATACAATATTTAAAGTCTAAATTTTATAGTGACGTTGTTTCAATAATATAAAAGGGGAAAGCACACAAGTATTTGGAGGATAAAAAATCTAAGTAGAAAAAATCAAGAACGCTTAGTTAGCGCATAGTTCTTGATTTTTGTTCAGCTAGTTCATAATATTACACGAATGTGTATACCATTTACCTTTACCCTTGTCTCTTGCAGCGCCCTTTAAAACAGGGCACATATCTAATTAAATAAATCAATTAACTGGATCGTTTCTATGATGTTCTGAGTAAGAAACAAGGAAATAAAGTACCCAACAAATTTACCATACTTACTCTATTTCTCCTCACCACTCTGGAAGTTTATTTACAAGCAGCAATCAATAAAAGCAAGGTTGCCTTTGTACTAAATTAAATAAGATGGTTAGTCTACTCTTTCTTCGAAGCATAATAGTAATATAAGGAAATTAAAAGTATATTTTCACGGTTTCCAAGAGTTAACCGTGAAAATTCGAATGAAATATGTAATCTTCTGTTTGAGTTAATTCCAATTAACGATAAAAGCAATAGTGCGAACACATCTTACATTAAACATTGAAGATCTACAGCACAGCCAGTGGTTACTCCGGAACGGAATGTATCAAACTATGCGAATGTCAATGTCAATGCCAATTCGATTGACAAGCTCCTCCCTCTGCCCTTTCTTCCCCCTCTCTTTCCGATATCAACCATGGCGGCCGGGGTAGGTTTTAATTTTCACCGTGAATTATCTCGGTAATCGAGAAACAAAATGTACAATAATTTTACGAATAACTTCCTCTAACGTTTATATAACGACCAGTTTGTTGATTTCCACAGGTACTTTATACTTATCCGGAAAACTTCCGTGCTTACAAGGCGTTGATCGCCGCACAGTACTCCGGGGCCGATGTGAAAGTAGCCCCCAACTTCGTATTCGGTGAAACGAACAAGTCCACGGAGTTCCTGAAGAAGTTCCCGGCGGGTAAAGTGAGTGTCGTACGAGAGCCGTGCCAGTGAATTGCAGTGATAATGTCGGCAGATGTTGTGTGTGTGACGTGGAAATTGTGCTGTGTTGTAGGTCCCGGCCTACGAAAGTGCCGACGGGAAGGTGGTGCTCTCCGAGAGCAATGCCATCGCTTATTATGGTGAGTCTCTCTCATATTTTTCAAGCCTGTACCGTGTACATTCCAAAGTTTGAAATATAACCTCAAAACTGTCTGTTTTCAACAAACACCGATGTTTTAGTGCTAAATTATTAATTTATTATGTGTTGTAAGGACTGTCAGTAACTGTGGTGCTACACGGCTAACTCTAATGTAGTCTAGTGCTGTAGTGCTGCGATCAGCTGATCAAACAGATGATTTACGGTCTCGGTCTGGCTCTATTTATATTATCGGTAAAACTTTATCAACAATTAAATATATGAGTTTTTACACAATTTTGCTAATAGTTTGACTCTAGAAGCTTGCTATCTTGACTTAGGTCATATTTTTTACTTTCGTTTTTTGTACTGAAATTTGGGAACTACAGTAAATTACATTAATTTCGACGTTGGTTGTAGCGACCGCTTGACTATAGTGACTTAAAAATTGAATTCACATTATATATAAAACATAATTAAGTAGGTACCAGATCAATGTGGCTATAGCTACTTCAGCTATAACGCCGAATTTGAGTTCAGCAACTTATATCTGATGATCATGTAAAGAATTCTTAGTTATGTTGGTCTTCAAAGAACCTAAAGTTTTACTGGCATATTTTTCATATATCCATAAATGGTCACCAAGCTGACCTTTAGTTTAAAGCCAAGTAGAGGCAAGTAATATTGTGACAAGGTAATATTTGATAGATAGATAGTAAATCTTAAAAGTGTTGTCACTTACTAGTACAACAACATTTGGGTTTACTAATGAAATTACATACTGTAGTTCCTTCTGCTTTTTAACACCCAATCTAGTACAAGCAGTCATTAAGCCAAGTTAGAGGAGTTCAGGCGGCCTTGAAATCTCAACTCCAGATATTTTCGCCTTAGCTCATTTGAAGAAAAACATCATAAATCTATTGTATATTGGATACTACTGTGTCTTTACTGGAGTAGACTTATTTAAATATGATGTGATAATACAACATCAAAAGCATTATCATAAAAGGAATAAGCCAACATAGAACAACACTGTATAGAGTTCTGCAGTAGTTGTGTAATGTAGAGCATTGTATCAGTGTAATATCTATAAATGCAGTGCACTGCAAACAATCTGTTCTTCTCTCAACTTTTATGTTATTGTTGTGCTGTTGAATGCTATTCAATACACACTGGCACAGCGCATAAAACTTCAAGTATTAACTTGAAGTTTTATGATATTTAGTTGTATGTCACATATTTTATTTTTATATGAGAAGAAAATTGTGACTTAGACTTCCTAAGTGTGAAAATTCTGTTAATAGATGACAAAATTAAATATTTAGTGTACTTCCGCTGTGATCCGAAATCCAAATTAAGACAAGTAAAGGAAAAATCAACTAAGATCAATTAACCAAGCTTAATTAACTAAGACTAATTAACTAAGATCAATTAACTAAGATTAATTAAGATTAACGTTACCTATCACAATTCGAAAGTTCTTAACTCTACACGTGTTTCGCCTAATCACAAGGCATCATCAGGAGATGCTGACTCTTCGAACGACAAGTCGACTTGTCGTTCGAAGAGTCAGCATCTCATCAATTAATCTTAGTTAATTGATCTTAGTTAATTAGTCTTAGTTAATTAAGCTTGGTTAATTGATCTTAGTTGATTTTTCCTTTACTTGTCTTAATTTGGATTTCGGATCACAGCGGAAGTACACTAAATATTTAATTTTGTCATCTATTTACAATGGATTTCCGCAAAGTAACGCCTGAGTCAATAAGTTATTTAAAATTCTGTTAAATATGTTGGTTGTTTAGTATTGTTCTGTAATGGTATTTGTTATGTTCATTCCAGTATCAGACGCAGCGCTGCGCGGCGGCGATGCGGCCACGCAGGCGCGCGTGTGGCAGTGGGCCTCCTGGGCTGACTCGGAGCTCCTGCCCGCCTCCTGCGCCTGGGTGTTCCCCTACCTCGGCATCATGCAGTTCAACAAACAGGTACTTTACATACACTGCTACACCTATGCTTATTAACAGCAATAACTATGCCAGCAATGGCGGCCATGCATTGTTCCAGGAGCTTGGATGTATGATGGGTAGACAGGACAAGAAATGCACAAAATGTCAATGGCTTGTGAGTGCAATCTGTTTGCCCCCTCTAAAAACTAGAAATGTGCATAAACCTTGCTTACCTGTGATTCCATTCATTGTCATCATCCGGACACTGCACACAGCAGTGTCAGAATGGATGGATGGCATTAAATGGATTTAATCTTCAACATAAGATGAATCTTCCCTATCCATATGATAATATAGTGGATATGGAAAATTGGGAAATAAGACACTCATGTTATGTAGGTTTGTTTGTCTGGGCATGTGTGCCACACCGCACTACAATGTAGCTCAAGATTATTGAGCAAACAATAAATAAAAGAGAAATAGCGAAGTAAAAGTTATTATTCTGTGGAAATAGTAAGTTCCATTGTTAATATGTTTTGATTGCAATGTTTGCAGAATGTAGAGCGCGCGAAGCAGGACCTCCTGTCTGCTCTGCAGGTGTTGGACCAGCATCTCCTCACTCGCACCTTCCTCGTCACGGAGCGCGTCTCCCTCGCAGACATCGTCGTCTTCTCCACCCTGCTGCATGCCTTCCAGGTGAGCACTCTACTTGGAAATACTGATTTAATGATATAATAATGTGGTGTTCGTTTACTCTCACATCTTGTGAACCAATCAGATAGGTACTAATACTGAATAGTCATGTATGCACATATTTGAGCTCACAAGTGTGGCGCCGGCAAGGCAGCGGGTTAGTGCATAGTTTTACTAGATGTCTACTTCCAATTAGCTTAGTTTTTTAAGTACTTGTGAGTTTTTTTAAATATTTCAATTGCATTTGCTTGTATGAATGTAATCTATATTTTTCTTACTCAATGTTTTTACTTTCGTTGCCCTTTAACTGGTTTTCCAATGCTACATCTGAAACATATTATATTAATAGTTGTTGAGCGACCATGATAGACCTAAATAAATAAAACAAACTTTATGTAATTGTAGCAATATGTAATTTGCAGCATGTCCTGGACCCGGCAGTGCGCGCGTCGCTGGTGAACGTGCAGCGCTGGTTCCTCACCATCGCCAACCAGCCCAAGGTGAAGGCTGTAGTGGGAGAGGTGACCGTCGCCGCCGCACCACCAGTCTTCGACCCCAAGAAGTATACTGAACTCACACAGAACAAGAAAGTAAGGTTCTTGATACTATTATTTTGTATTACCACAGAAACTATACTTTAGGAAATATTAGCAAACATTGTGGACTGCATTAGTTAATATTTATACAGGGTGTGATACATGTGTATAATGCTAGTAGTATTAGTTTTATATTGACAACCTTATGCAATTTTCACAATATTTCAATAGTTTAAACATCATCACTTGCTCTATACTGACCCCCTGTGTGTTCAATGTAAACCCCATTTCATCTATATCTTCGCCAGTCTCTAGTAAGTGGGATATGATATTGGCTGTAAGTAATATATTGTTGTGTGTGTGTGCAGCAAGATAGCGGCAAAAAAGACAAGAAAGAGAAGGAAAAGAAAGAGCCCAAGAAGAAGGAAGCGGAGCCCGCCGAGCCTGCCGATGACCTGCTAGAGGAGGAGAAGCCCAAGGAGAGCAAAGACCCCTTCGATGCCATGCCTAAAGGGTACAACAATATGCTTACACTAGCTTTAGTCATCAGTCAGTTCTAGTTGTCAGGGCATACCTTCTATTGAATCCCTATTGCTACATGTGTATCTATTTAAAAAGTGACCCATCATGCATTTAAGTCTCAAAATAAGGTTGTTCCATTAAAACTCCCACTTTTAAGTAGAAAACTACTTTTTCATTCATTTTCGTTGAATACAGTCATATCTATAAAGTAAAATGTATGTTTGTTTGTGAAAAAATCTTTAAATTATTTTCACTAAAAATTGAAGGTGTTTATCCTGTCTGGTTTACATATTATATGATGTTTGCAGCACATTCAACATGGACGACTTCAAGCGTTGCTACTCCAACGAGGATGAGGCCAAGTCCATCCCTTACTTCTGGGAGAAGTTTGACCCGGAGCACTACTCCATCTGGTTTGCTGAGTACAAGTACCCGGAGGAGCTCGCCAAGGTCTTCATGAGCTGCAATCTCATCACAGGTACATACATGCAGTTATATGTATTTATTGACCCACTTCACATACATAGCCATATTCACTCTCTTTTTGTTGTATTTGACTAAAATATTGATGAATACTGAAATATTAATTACTAGCTAAATATGGCTGTCCTCGCGAACATAATGGGTAGGTCCATTAGAAGAGTGAATAAGACATAATTATACACTTCCAAATACATAACAAAAAAAGTAAAAATATAACGACACTGAAGGGACTGTGCATTTTATGGCGTTATAGAGAGTTTGTCGTTAAATCGAGTGACATTACATGGAGTTAACACTGTACACCATCTTCCTAATATGTAATGTATTGTTCGCCAAAAATACCGAATACGCGACCACAAATTGCTATGTGGAGTGCTACCATAAGATGGAGATGAGATGATATGCACTGGACCACAATACACACACAATCTCTTCAAGTCATAAAAGTTGTTTGAGAGGTTACACACAATGTTTTGCATTAGACTTGTGAGTTTAGTGGTTAAGTTTGTAAGAGTTGTGTAAACACAAACTTTTTATTATATTGCCTACATACAAACGATTTCACCCGTACATAAATCTCCCTGTTTGGCGGAATATCTTTCTATGTGACACTGACATCGCAAAGTCTAAAACTTTTAGACAACCTTGTTGGTGTAAAGGTAACCATGCCGGACTGCCAATCAGAAGGTTCCGGGTTCGATTCCTGGCGCAGCTAACATCTTTGTGCTTAACTAAATTTCTTGGCTGTGGGTCTGGGTGTTAAATATGTATTATATGTAAGTATATGTAGTATATCAGTTGTGCTAGCTACCATAATACAAACTAGATATGGTTTCAGTATGGGGTTAACCAGCCGTGTGTGAAATGTAACCTAATATTTTTTTAAAAAGTTAAGCTTTGCATGGAGCCAACAAACTTATGTTTTAGTTGAGTTGTGTGAAGATTAGAATAGAATGGATATTTATTTACCTTGTGACATCGCGTCATACAGGGCTAGTCAAATTACTATGTCAATCTTAATAGCCATCTATATGTGTGTGTGTGTGGTCTGCAGGCATGTACCAGCGGCTGGACAAGATGCGCAAGCAGGCGTTCGCGTCCGTCTGCCTGTTCGGCTCCGACAACGACTCCTCCATCTCGGGCGTGTGGGTGTGGCGCGGACACGAGCTCGCCTTCCCGCTCTCGCCCGACTGGCAGGTACTCGCTCCCTCTCTCTCTGTCGCGCCTCTTTCTTATGCAGGATTTACACTGTACTTTGTGGGACATTCCGCTACCCAAGTTACCAGATGTAGTATACATGCAATAACAATACTATTTAATTACCTACAAAAGTGTAAGTAAATATTCTTACACGAACATTATCTTGTATTACATCATATTGACTTCAGTAAGGATTACTATATAATTGATAGCCTTATCTTACATATTATAATAATTATGAATAAATTGCCCCTTTTTTGTCTACTTCTAAGCTCTTACCTAACATGAGCTGATTTTACTTGTTGTCATAAAGTAAACTCATAATGTGGAGGGGTCTTCGTTTTCGAATGTGCCAACCTAAAGTTAGCTTACGTTCTATTGATAGACAAATAATGTATGAGTAAGTCTAACTCATTGCATAAAAACAGCCCTAATGAAATCACTTTGTAGTTAAATTCCTTAAAATAACTTTTGTTATTTATTTGTTGTATTTTCTTATTTTGTTTTGAATGCTGTTTGTTTGCACCACCGTCTCTCACTCTTGCCATGGTCCGCTTCATTCACGGTTGCCTGGCAGAGATCGCCATAGGCGATAAGGCCGCCATTGTGCTCTAGTTTTTAAGTTCTATACCTTGTATTTATTTCTCTATTTCTTGGTGTGCAATAAAGTATATTATTATTATTAAATAACTAGTTATCAGGCAAGCTGCGGTCAAACATGAGCCAATTCATCATTCAAAAAAAATGTTATAGCATGATAAACTAGTTTGGCTCAATTAGGTTTTAGAATTAGCTATTTTTTAAATTAATGGAAGTTGATTTTAATGCATTCTCCTGGTGGCGAGAAGTGGAGCGCCGAGCCCTTCGCTAATGTAAATATTGACTTACATTTTAAAACAAACATATCTCATATCACTTCACTATGACAATGCAGTTTGTTGTGTGATGAATCAGAATAAGACATCTGAATTGCTGTTAAAATCAATCTCAAGTGGTACACGTTACCTCATGAAATCCAGCCTTTTGTAGATTTCTTGAATCTAAATTTAATACTTATATCAGTTAGATATATACTGTATACTCTTTTTGGGCAAATGCATTATAAGTAAATCATTTCGATATCGATAACTACCTTAAGAAATCAGTGTTTGTAGGATATATGAAATTACAGAAGTATATATTTGCGTGTTGCAGATCGACTACGAGTCCTACGACTGGAAGAAGTTGGACCCTAAAAGCGAGGCGACCAAGAAACTAGTCCAAGACTACTTCTCGTGGTCCGGCGTCGACAGCAAGGGCCGCAAGTTCAACCAGGGCAAGATCTTCAAGTGAGCCCTCAGCGCGACACAGCGCGACACAGCGCGACACTGCGCGACACCGCGCGACATCCTACCGGCACCACTCACTAACGCTAGTCTACAGACAAGCTGCGCGGCGCATCCAGCCAAGCCAGCCGCCCACACGACGAGTTGTTGACCCTCAACAAAGTGCTCTGAACTATTTATATTTTTGCAAATTGTAAATTCGCCAGCTTGTCTAGATGTCCTGAAGTTGTCCATAAGAGTTTAGCGTTGGTTGGTTTCATCAAAAAACGAGTTTGGTACCTTTTAGTGCCGGCTAAATTCGTGTTTTGAAATGAGTCGGAGGTGAAAGGAGCCATATGTTCGTGGAATGTTAGTGGTTTCATGGTGTGTGTGTGTGTGTGTGTGGTTGTGTGAGTGGTGTGGGTGTGTGCGCGCGGTGCCCGCAGCGTGGAGCGTGTCTCCAACAATATAACTGTACCTACATGTATAAAATACTTGCATTTATTACTCGTGCTCCAGTGGCGGCCGATCATTGCCTCTGTTTCCAACCGTGTCATTAAATGTTTTTTATTTATGATACATGGCTTTTACTGTTTATCCCTTGGATAGGTACATACAATATTCAGTATTTTTGTTACAACCACATAGAAACTTAACGCTAAGGATATTAAAAATAAAATGAAACACGTCAGAAAGCAAATTTCATATAATTTTCTTTGTTTCAGACTTTTGCCTAAACTGATAGAATGATTTTCTTTTAACAATATTAGGTACAGAGACTTGGTACATGTCGGAGACCGACGCGGCTCGCACGGACCGAGCGACGAACTGATCCGTATTCAAATGTACATGTTGCCGAATGTATAACTAGCTATCATTATAATATAATGCTGGCGGCAGTGGCGTTGGTTTGCAAGTATCGATCACCTCGAGAACCAGTTTAACATTTGAGCATACTGATTCAGAAATAACTTGATGACGTCTCGTTTTCGCGCGCCTTGTGTTGCGAGAGCGAGACGACACCAACAACATGGCGTATCGGGATAGATGTATGTGTATATATAGAAAGGTTGTTTGAGCAGTTCTATCTAGAAGAATGACTAAATAAAGCCATCGTATTGTACAATCCAAACCATGGCGTGAATCAAACATACATATATATAAAGCGATGCCAGCTTCACGTAACAATATAACCAGAGAAAGCGGTAAGTAAAGTGTAATATAATGCGTAAGTTCTCGGAACTGGCCTGGTAGGTATACCGAGTGTAGGTGCCGAATGTTCTCGCGGCCAATCATATTTTATTTGTATATTGCTTCTGTGAACATCGTATGTCGGAGAGTTGCTCTCTACGATCATGCTCCGACCATTCGACATACAGGCAGAATAATTAAGATTCTACTATACTTCCGCGTCGCTAAGTATACAATTTTGTGCATCTATTGCCACTGATGGCAGTGGCGAAAGTAGCCAGTGTCTTAAATACAATACCTGGGCCAGGTGCAGTAACTAATGACCGAGCGAGCGAAGGATCAGCTCCAACCTGTTCGAGTATAAACTCGTCACCACGAAGGCGGAGGGCAAACACCTATTTTGAATACCGCGATTGAATAAACGGAATTGATTCGCCCTTCATAGTTCCGCGTTGAAAATTGTTCAGTCGCTTTGATGTCTTATCTAAATTAATTATGTCAGTAGCACACCGGCCCCCCAAGTCTCGTGTTTAAGACACTCACTCTAATTGATAATAGGTTCTGCGCTCAGTGGCAATGAACACAAGGATGAGTGGCGAGCGGCGCGACAGGTCACAGTATGGAGCGGCGCCGAGTGGCAGCTCCCGGCGCCCGTCGGGACCAGTACCTGTGTATGGTGGCTCTCCTAAAGCTCGCCTCCGTCGGATATCGACTATCACAAAATCTTAGGGGTACTATTATTGCACTATAACGTACGACTATCCTTACACACATTCTATATAGAAAATAGGATAAAATCTCCTTACGGCGATACGTAATAGAACAATCTGATAAAATTTTCTAAGTAATATTTTGATAACGGATATGATATCAGCAAGCGCCACAAGAAGATATCTGGAAACGAAGACCGTGACGAGGCCGACGGCGGAGCGGGAGCTATGTACGGGGCGGGTCATCCGTCGTGCTATCACAAGCTCTCACAGTACAATAACAACTATAATATTAAATAACGTAGTGACCGCCGGCGCCGGCGCTCCTCGCGGGGAGAGGGACAGACGTCGCTATAAACACGATTATACCTAATGAACGGGTAAATTTACATCTCAAAAAAGATAAATAACATCTCGTCCGAGTCAATAGAGAATATACGATTTCCAAAAGGCGGGCGCGTGGAGCCGGCTAGCTGGCTGCGTCCGCGCTGGCCCCCGGCGGCTCGCCCGGCGCCGGGCCGGCCTCCGCCCCCGAGCTGCAACAAGGCGCGCGTGAGGCCGGGCGCGCGCGGGCCGCCGCCGCCGGCCGCGGACCTCACCCGGCGTCCTGGTGCGCGTGGCACTCGCAGCGGCACTGCTCCGGCTCCACGTAGCTGAACATGACGCCGCCCGCCGCCGCCGCCGGCAGCGTCTGGATGCGCTTCGGCTGCTTGCGCCGCTCCGGCACCTCCGAGAAGTCGATCCACTCCGGCTTGGCGCGCGACTCGCCGCCCTCCCCGGCCTGCGCGGGCTCGCCGCCGCCGAGCGCGCGCGGCCGGGGCGCGGGCGCCGCCGGGCGCGGTCGTCGCGGCAGCTTGATGCGCAGCTTGTCGCCGGCAGCCGGCGCCGGGCCGGGCGGGGGCGGCGGCGCGCGCGCTGGCGGCGCGGCGGCGCGCGGCCGCTGCGTGCTCCACACGCGCACGTCGCCGCGCTCGCGCACCGGCACCATGGGCAGCGCCACCGAGCGCTCCTGCGGCAACGTCGTCGGCACGTACGGCAGCTCCTCCTCGAAGGACTCGTGCTGCACCTGCGGGAACACAGCGAGCCCTGTGAGCCGCGCTCCCCCCGCGCCCCGCGCCCCGCGCCCGGCCCCACTCACCACTAGCACGCGCTTCTCCACCTCGTTCCCCGCGCACTCGGCGCCCGCCTCCGAGCTGGCCTCCGACTCGGAGGAGTCCCGCGGCGCGCCCGCCGGGGACGCGGCCGCCGGGGACGCGGCCGCCGAGGGCGAGGCCGGCGCGGGCGACGCCGCGATGTGCGAGTCGCGCAGCGCCGGCGTCTCGTTCTCGAAGCTAGGGAAAGAGCCGGAGATCTCGCTGGTGACGCTGGGCGTCTTGGTGATGCTGAACTGCGTGCTGAACACCTGCTCGCGGCTGCCAACGTGCGTGGTGAACACGAGCCGCTCCTTGCGCCGGCGCCGCGCGTCCGCCTCGCCGCCCGCCTCCGCCGCCGCGGCCGGGCTCGGCGCGCCTCCCGCCGGCTGCGGCGCCGCCTCGCCGCCGTCCCCGCTCCGACTCGACCTCTGGGCCGGGTGCTGCTCCCCGGCCGCAGCCGGCCGCGGGGGACACGCGGCCGCAGCCGGCCGCGGAGCTTCGACCGGCCGCACGACCTCCTGCGGGGGCTGCGCCGGTGGCGGGCTCGCGCTCTCCGCGAAGGCGGGCTCCGGCCGAGTCTCCGTGGGCGAGTGGAGCGGGATGATGATGCTGCCGTCGGGGAGCACCGTGCGCTGGACGGGCTTGGCGGGCGGGCGCGCGGAGGCGGGGCGCGGCGCGGCCGGCTCCGGCGGCGGGTCGGGCATGGCGCGCGGCTGCGGCGCCGAGGCCGGGCGCGGCTCGCGCGCCGCGTCGGGCGCCGGGCCGGGCTCGGCGCCCGAGTTGCGGCGCGGGCGCTCGTCGGGCGGCGTGCGCAGCGGGATGTGGATGATGCCGTCCTTGTTGTCCTCGTAGTACTTGAGGCGGTCGGCGCGCGGCGCGGCGGGCGCCGGCCGCGCGCCCGGCGAGCCTTCGCGCGACGCGCCCGCCGGCGAGGTGGCGCTGCGCCGCGCCGTGCGGAACAGCGACAGCACGGAGCCGCGGATCTTGGCCGAGGTGGGCGTCTGCGAGCGGTCGCGGCTCTTGCTGCGCGAGCGGCCCTCCGTCAGGCTGCGCTTGCGGCGCAACGCCTCCGACGGGGACTCGGGGGACGCGATGGTCTCGCGCGACTTGAACAGCGAGCAGAAGGAGGACTTGCGCGAGACGGCGGCCGGCGCGGGAGACGGCGAGCGCCGGCGCGACGGCGACGGGCTGAGCGGCGCGGGCGCCGGGGCCGCCGGCCGCGCCGCGTGCCCCAGCGCCAGCGAGTCCGGCTTGCGCGCCGCCTCCTCCTCCTCCTCGCAGCTGTCGTCGGGGCGCAGCTTGATGCGGATGACGTCCTTGGCCTTGTTGCGCGGCTTGTACACCTCGGGCTCGGAGGGCTCGCGCCGGATGCGCGGCCGCGCGCGCCGCTCCTCGCCGCCGGCGTCGCCGGGCTCGTCGGGCGCGGGAGCCGGCGGCGCGGGCGCGAGCGGGCCGGGGCGCGCGCTCTCCACCGTGGCCTCGGTGCGCACCTCGCGGCGGTCGCGCGCGTCCAGCGCGGGCGGCGCGGGGGACTCGGCGGGCGCCGGGGCCGCCTCCGCCAGCCCCAGGATGCGGTCGACGAGCGCGGCCGCGCTGATCTCGGGGTCGGCCTCGATGGGCTTGGGCCCGCAGAAGGAGGTCTCGAGCAGCATGCGGTGCGGCGAGGGCGAGCGGCTGGCGCCCGACACCACGGACAGGCGCGACACGCGCGACAGCGCCGAGCACTGGCTGCCCACGCTGGACAGCCGCGAGGTGCGCCCCGACACGGCCAGCAGCGCCGCCTCCGAGCTCTGGCTGTCCTTGCGCGAGTGGCGGCGCTCGGCGGGCGGCGCGGGCGGCGCCGGGGGCGCGGGCGGGGGCCGCGCGGCCGCCTCCGCCGGCGCCGGCTCCAGGAACGCCAGCTCCTCGGTGGAGGAGCGCAGGTCGAGCGCGCCGTCCTCGCGGAAGCCGAGGTCGAGCGTGCCGGCGGCCGCGCCCGCGAACAGCGCCAGCTCGGGCGAGGAGTCGCGCGAGTCGTGGTGCGAGGAGCTGGAGGCGCGCGAGATGTCGATGCGTGGCGCGGGCAGCGCGGCCGCCGGCGTGGAGTGCGAGCGCGCGCGCGGCTCGCCCGCCGCCAGCCGCTCGCCCGCGCCGGCCTCGCGGATGTCGGGCAGGCGCGCGCGCCCCTCCGGGCTCGACTGCGGACAGCACGGAGTGAGCGGGCCGGCTCGCGGCGCGCGCCGGCAGGAGGGAGCGAGAGAGATACATACGGGCGGCCTCACCTCGTCAGAGCCGTCGTGGTCGAAGGAGGCGATGGGCGCGGGCCCGCGGCGCGCCCCCCGCGCCCCCGCCGCGCTCGCCGCCATGCACGCGCCGTGCGCACTCCTGCACACATCGCCCAGCACCGGTCAGCGTAACGTACCAATCAACGTACGAGTACATAACGTACGTACACTATACGAGTATTATCGGGAACGTTGTTGTGTCAAGTTATATAGTAAAAGTAAAGTAAAATAATTAAAATGTTAAAAAACAATATTATTCAATGATATTATAATTAAAACTTTGATGTTATTACTTTTCATGGTAATTAAAAATAATAATTGGCCAAGTGCGAGTTAGGCTCGCGCATGAAGGGTTCCGTACCATTGTTGTATGGGAGCTCCCCCTAAATATTTATTTTATTTCTATTTTATATTTTAATCTGATAGCCAATATACTTTTATGTATTTTGTGAAAATTTCAAGTGTCTAATTCAAATTCAAATAATTTATTGCAGAATGGGTAAGGTTACCTAACCACTTGAAATTTTCACAAAATACATAAAAGTATATTGGCTATCAGATTAAGTTATAAAATAGAAATAAAATAAATGTATTTATTTTATGTAGTATTTAGTATGTAGACGCGTACTAAGAACGGATTTTTGGAAATTCCACCCCGAAGGGGGTGAAAGGGGGTAAAACAGTTTGTAAGAAACTTCTTTGTTTTTGAATTTCCAGCAATGAAATTTGGAATATGTATAGTTTATGTAAAATTAAAAATAATGGTATCAAGTTTTTTTGACAAGGGTAAACTAAGGGTTTGTAATGGGGGGTGAAAGTTTGTATGGAAAATTCTTTATTTATTATATGGTGGTTAAAATAAATTTGTAATGATATTTGCCAGGAGTGCATTAAGGTATGCCATTGGGGTTTAAAGTTCAAAGGAAAGTTTTAAGTTTTTGAAATTAAATACTTCTGAATTGGAATTTAAGTATGTGGTTCACTTAGTGCTATGGTTCACGTATTCTAATTATTTAAATTAAAAAATGGCTTGGAGACAACGATCTAATCTGTTGCATCATTACCAAAGTAGCTAAAACAGATGTTAACTAGATCTCAGAAATCGAATGCGGAAAGACAGATGCGGCTCATTTTGATATCGTAGCAATGTAATCTTTATATAAAATTGGCACGGGAATAGGATACAACAGATTTTTTCCACAGGTTACGCGAAAAGCGACCTACACGCGGGCGGAGCCGCGGGCAACCTCTAGTCTATATATAAACGGGTGATTGGACGTCTTCACGCTAAACGGCTGAACTGATTTTGATGAAACTAAGTATGGAGATAGGTTTGACCCTGGATGAACACAAGCTATTTGTATTCCGGATTAACGCGGGAACACCGCAGGGCGCAGCTTGTTAACAATAAATTATAAAATTAATGTTTAAGGGGGCTCCCATACAAAAAAAAAACGTGTCTTTCACCAATAAGATAATGGTACGGAAACTTCACGTGTGAGCATGACTCGCACTTGGACAATTATTTTTCCGCCATGTGTGTTAGTCACATACTATACATATTATATTGTGAACCACTTCATTATCGCTTATCTCAGCGAAAGTCTCCCATTCATTCCTCTAAGACCAGGGTCGATAATTTTTAAAACCAAAAAAAAAAAATAGTACGATGAAACCCATTAGAAGAGGAGGGGAATATAATAAAAATGAAAGGAAAAATAATTTACGGGTGATCTGAGTTCGGGAAGGGGATGGGGGTGAGTTAATAGAAGAGTTAAGGGTAAAAAACGGTTTTTCTTGATTTCCGCCAAAATTAAAAGTCCTATCGAAAAAAGTTAAATGGCTAATTTGTAGGTAAAAAAAAGATCAAAATCTTTGTCCATACACTTTTTTCACGTAACCTCAAAATTTATGTGAAAAATAAAAAAAAAAAAAACAAGTTTTTGTTTTTTTATATTTATCTTTTACAAAAATCTATTTTTTTAACGAAATTTGGTGAAAACTTACCTTTTTATGCCTCAAATACATTGTAACTTATTTGATTAAAAATATTTATTTTTCACCTTATTTTGAATTAATATCGAAAAAACACCCTTATTTTTGAAAACTCATCCGCCAAAATATAAGCTTTTTACAAAAAGTTTTCTGTTCGTTGAAATCTCTACTTTCCTATGGTGAAAAAAAATATATGTTACCTACTGTAGTAAATCTTCTCAGAAAATCCAAAAGTTTAAAAAAAACTCAAATTATTAGATATGGATTATCTTCCTTCTATAAAGGGTTTCCGCAATGTAACGCCTGAGTCTAGAGGTTATTGGGGGAGTCGTTCCCTCCAAAGCGGGAACTTCGCTGCAGCTCCATTTTCTGACCAATTCACATGATATCCGGCAGTTCCATTAATTACTGTATCTCGACAAGATATTCTCAATATAAACAACATTCATCAATTAGTTGTTGCGCTATGAGGATGCCAAGTTTCCGGATGAATAATGTTCTGGGATTGCGGTGTTCCGTCTCTACTGATCGCTGTTCTACACTTACTGTAAGTACACAGCGAACTGTGAGGGCTTTGAGACTACGGAAAAAACTCGTACAAACCCTATGTTTACTCTTAAAAGAGGTTAGAGAGGGAAAATCCCAAATAATCAAGATTTGTATGACTATGTAAGTAGAGGCTACTCGTACCTTCCTGTCAAAACGTCAGGTTAGTCGTCCTGCCGAGTGGAGCATCAGTGTCGGCGCGCGGGTGTAGTGTTCACGTGATCCGTGCCGCGGCCGAGCGAGCCACCGCCGCGGGAACCGCGCGCACCACATCCAGTACGATACACCCTCGCCGGGAGAGCACGCGGGGCCGCACTCTAGTAACGCACCTCACTGCATCCGCTCCTCCGAGTGGGGGACGCACTAGCCGGAGGTGCCAGAGGGCAGCGCGCCGAGCTGGGGGAGCGGGCGCCGAGCGGGCACCATGTCGCGCGGGCTGCGGGCTCGTGCGGCCGGCGCGGCTGCTGCGGCCGCCAGTGGGCGCGGCCGGCGGCAGATCGACGTGCGCCGCGCCTGCGCCCCCGCGCCCCGCCGCGCCTGCGCGCCGCCCGCTCTACTTGCCTACTGACACACTGTCAGCGGGGTAATATGCCTCACTGAGAACTACCGCTGAACATTTTAAGGGTGACTTCAGCACGTCTAGACAGACGACTGTCGTTCCAAGAGTTTTATATTGGTAATTCGCGAAAATATATTACTAAAGGGCGGCTTCAGTTGACAACTACTGTTTTGGGAGATTTGACAAGTCCCCCGCGGCTCGGCGTCAGTGCCCTGTAGCCCTGTACAGTCGAGGCGTGTCGTCCGACAGCGGCAGACGGCGGCCGTCTTGTTATTTGGAAAGTAGTTGTGTCCTGCGGGGTCGGCGGCCGTGCCTGGCACGGGGCGATCGATCCCCGCGGCCCTCGCCTCGCTCACGCATCGCATCGGGAAATCCGATTACATATTTAAAAGAATAGTAACGAGGGCGGCGCGTGTCGCTAGCTTCCGGCTCGCGCTACCTCTACTGTACCTATACGCTCCTGGTGGAGTTCCCGCTGCGCTGGACGCCTTGGACTTGATATTTTGTAGCGAGCGGGAAATTTAGGTGTATTGATAGAGATACTATCTCAGAGACTCATCATCTGATAGTCTGTGTGGTCGTCATTTCAGTTTCTGAGATCAGCTCGGAGGGTTGATTAGGTACTCATTGGCGGCAAATTGGCAATTCCGCTTCTGCCGATCTGAATGTTTCCTAACTATCGGGCAGGCTCTTCTCGATAGCATATCTCCTGACATCACAAGCTGTTGGTACTCGGGTACAAATCTAATTAATTTGCCTGAATATTTTGAATTGAATTCAAATTGTTATGCATTTTTTTTTATTGGTCCTAGAAAAGTCGAACTGAATATATTTTATTTATTGAAAGCTTCTTACTTATGTTATTCTCTAGTTATTTCATTTACTCGTCGTAGGTATATAACATTAGAGATTCATCCTCTAAAGTTAAGTAAAAGTTAAATACAAATGTAAACATGTTAAGACTAACTTTACTTAAACTTGACTAACTTTGAGAACAGGATGAGCATTAATATAGGTCATACGATACGTTCCAACTGTGGGGACTCGGAGCCGTCTCTCTCAAGGAGGCGGTATCATGTAACTTGACATTCTGTGACACATAAGTTACAACAACCACGGAACCTGCCGAGCACAGTAACTCACCACTCTCGTAGCTCGCGGCACCTACACACCGGCTGGCCATGCTGCGGCTTTTTTTCTTATTTCTTCTTCTATCCGCAATCGGCAACGCCATGAGCAGAACTGTTGCAGAGTGGTCGTGAGGCTTGGGCTCCTGTGACCTCACATTCCTACTATTTTCTTGACAGGTCGGCTATTCTGGCTTGACCAGCGCCTAACATTGCTTCTATGAGACGATTCCTCTCTACTCTACCTCTGGTAATAATCTCAAGGAAAGTACACAATAAAAACACGAGACATTTCACAATAATAATTTATTTGAACGCCAACAGAGGGTCCACACACTATGTACCGTTATAGATAGGTATATATTCATGTCGTCGGATATTTCATCGAGTTATATATATTTACCAATATATTGTTAAAAATATTACATATCGTGTCGTTTTGTATATAATACGTAGCATTAAATAGAATACACATAGAGTAAGGATATAACCGGATGAATCCTGTCCGCTGTACGCCGGCGTGAGACTACTCGCCTCGACACGCGAACCGACGCGAGAGACGGACGAGATATTTAGCTTAACTTGCTTGCACGACAACTAGTGAGTGAACATACATACATATAACTACGGCTAACAGGTTTATATACTCTTCAGCTGCTACGCATTAATACGATAGCAGGTTACTCTATCTCTACCTACTCGGTTTATTCGCAAGCGTCACATGGGGAAATATAACATTTTTTTTTATTTAATCATCTATTATATTGATGTCGATCTATATATATGAATATGAAGGTAGATCAAACAACAAGTCGGCAAGGGATAGTCGCAGTATGTGAGTACATATAGTGAGTTGTGCGCCAACACACGAACGATGACTACAGCTATACAGGTAGTACGCGTAACATTATCGCTTAAACTCTAATACACATGTCAACAATGGAATGAATATGACTATCACAAGACGCGCCTTCCGGTAACCACACTACATAATTATATAATATACTGTATATAGAATAAACGTCCCTTTTAACTTTTCTCTTTTAAATCGGTTACAGAAAAATCTCTTGGTCTCGCCTTTATCTATCCTGTATAAGAGAATAATATAGTTCCTTTACTTACGCTACGACTAGATATCGTCGGTGGGCCTCGTCCTGCGTCTTCTGGAGTACACTCCGCGACGCATTTCTTCAATATTTACATGATATCGAGCGCCGCCTTACGCTACGCTACGAACCCATATATCACAATAATGGAAACTATCTACTGCACGAAACATTATTCTTTAGATATGTGTACCACATACGTAGATATTTTAATAACAATTCAATCTCATACAAACTCAATTGATGACCAAACAGTGTGTAACAGCGTTTCCCTCGTAATCAATAGTAAATATTGTAACGATGTGAGATCACCTCTCCGTACCTCGGCCCGTGGTCCGCCGGCAGCGCCGCCGGAGGGTGCGAGCGGCTCAGTCGGAGTCTGAGTCGGAGGAGGGCGGGTGCGGCGCGGCGGGCGCGGGCGGCGGCGGCGGCTCCGGCGCGTCCACCCGGGCCGCCACCGCGTACGCCGGCGCGCTCTGCCCCGTGGTGCGCTCGATGCCCACGCTGCCAACACCGCACGTTATATAACCCGGCCTGCGCCACTGGGCGCGCGCGACTAGCGGTACTCACATGTACTCGTGCCTGGCGAGGTAGCGCACGTACTTCTCGGGCGGGTCGGCGTCGTGGTTCTGCAGCGACACGGAGCGCACCGTGACGTGCGAGGTGGCCGTGGCCGGCATCGTGAACTCCACGAGCGCGTGCCGCGCCAGCTCCGCCGGCACCTGGTCGTACGACGTCAGCGCCATGCGGCACACCAGGTTGTGCGTCGTGTACGCGCCTGCACACAGCGACACCCACGTTACCTGCCGCCGCCGGCCAGAGCACGCTACCTATCTATAACATGCATAAAACCTAAGTCTGTTGGAATAAAATCATCCTAATAGAGTATTTCAGGTGGATTTCTTAGGACCTCTAGTTTATATCACAAATAGATATTATTAGAAAGTTGGATCTATTTGCGTAGTAACTCTGATTAAATTGATCTATTTTACTTACAGAGCACCTCTTATTCAAGGTACTCATAATACGAAAGGACTGCTATATTAGTATCGCGTTGCGCGGTAAGAGCGCGTCACCTTGCCCCTCCTTGGGCAGCCGCGGCATGCGCCACACGATGGCGCGGTGCTGGTGCTCGTACTTGGCCTGGCCCGAGGTGACCTCGATGAGCGACTCCTGCAGCGTGTCCACGGTGCCCAGGAACCGCTCGATGCCCTTGATCTTGCCCGTGCGTCTGCAACATGCATACATGGAGTGTACACGGGGCGTTTATTCTATCCTCGTCAATGAGATTCAACTTCTGCTCAAGAAAAAATCCTGAGGAACCATTGCATGGTAGTGGTGCTCGCCCAGTTAGTTTCCCCGTGCTAGTAGGAATATTATGGCGTGTTCCGGCAGCCTCCTTCAGAGTCAGTCGTTCCAGGCTAGCCGTGTCACACGTGCGTGGCCGACTCGGCCCAAGTGTCGCTGACTCTAGCTAAAACACTAAATACCTTCTAAATTGTAAAATTTAAGTACGTCATTTGCGCGCAACAAATCTATGAGTATATTGTTCTCAATCGGGTATTTGGACTTTGGTTTAGGCCACTAGATAGGCTGTAGGCTAGCATTGTGGTTGGATGACGCGGTTTTGCCAGGGTTAATGATTTAGTTTTATGTGTTGTACATACTTAAGATTATATTATATTTGGTGTTATTTTTGTATTGCGGAAAACACTGCAATGGAGGTTAAACCTCTTCAAGTATTTTTCATTGCTCATATCATCATAGGTATTTTTTATTGTAAACAAGAATTAAATAATGCAACAAATTATATCAATATTGATTTACTGAGAGTGGACATGAGGAGACGTGGCGGGAGCGGTACCTGTGCGCAGACTTGACGGAGCCGTAGCGGAAGTGCTTCTCGACGCGGAACAGGTAGATCCAGCACTCGGGGATGGGGAAGCGGATGGAGACGTCCTCGCACGGCACCTGGCCCAGCTTGCGCGACGCGAACCCCGGCACCAGCACGTCGGCGCGCAGCTCCACCTGCACACACAGCGCTATAGCATCCGTCCCTCTGCGCCGGCTGGTCTCCCGCGCCGACCCGATACCTTCTGCTGTCACGAGTACTATCATACTGACTCGCGCGTCACGTCGGTCTCCCTCACAGTGGACGACTAGCGCTGATTTCTCACAACCGGCATTATGCTAAGTTGGGGCTGGATTCTGGCAGTGTAGCTGCTATTTTACTATTTAATAGTTTTATTTGATTTTTTTATTTTAACAAATATAATATGTATTTGCCAGTATACACGTAAATTAAATAAATTAAAAAGTTAATTACAAACAAAATAATAGGAAGGATGTGCGAAACCCTTCATGCGCGAGCCCATCTCGCATTTGGTAAGTATTTAAGATTAACACTGTAATTAGTAGTCATAAGGTGAATAAATATCTATTATCTACTTTGTACCACCCAACCACTGTTTTAGTAAACGATATATTGCTGTATTTCTAACTTTCTTTTATATTTGAGAATATTAAAATGACAATCTTGCCAAGTAAGAATTGAATATTTAGTATATAACTAGCAGTGCTCGAACATCAGCGTACATCAATAAATCCGGACGGTAACGTAGTGAAGTGGGAGGTGGCGGCGAGCGGCGCGACCTGGTGGCAGCGGTAAGTATGTGAGCGTACCTTGTTGCCGGTGACGCACCACTGCGCCTTCAGCTGGAGCGGCAGCTCGCGGTTCTTGGGCGGGCGGATGCGGAACCTCATCAGCTCGATGTAACACGCGTCCGGCGGCTTGAACCTGCCGACACCACGTGCAGGTCTTACTCTCATCGAACTGAACAAGCGACCGTTGGAAAACAGACTATTTATAACATTCACAACCAATTTCTCAATTGAAATTCGATAGAATATCAATTGAGAAATCTTCTAGATGTGTTTTATGTAAATGTATATCTTTTCCAATAACAAACATAATTTTTCTAGTTTTTAGTATTAATTTTAGATTTTCTATAAGTTCCGCAAATTAAAGACTTACAAGCTAAATAACCTTTTAATTCATGGGCCACGGTAGGAATCGAACCCGGGATCTTCTAGTTGGCTGTCTGCCGTGATAACCATTACAATGGTATCGCAAGTCGACCTTCCATACAAACAACAAAGTTGTCTCCGCTCGGCTGGAATCCTCTCTCGGCTGCTCGAGCCGGATCTGATAAGTTGTTGTCTCCTTCCCAATGTCCTGCTTAGCTTTATCTCCCTCGTCTCCCGCTCCTAGCAGCAGTGGGTGTAGTGTCACCTGATGATCTGCGTGTCGGCGAAGTGTTGCGGCGTGACGCAGGCGTGGAACTCGGGCGCCTCCACGCGGATCCACTCCTCCGTGACGACGGGGATGATGTCGTGGCGGCCCACCACCTCGCGCCCCTGCCGCCGCAGGTCGTTCACCCCCAGCTCCACGTCCGGCATGCCTGACACACACCGCGCCATCACCATCAATATAATACTGGGACATGGAGTACACTACAGATATATATCAGTATCTCCATATTATTTATTATTAAATAAATGACTAAGTGCGAACCGGACTCGCATGAAGGGTTCCGTTCTATAATTTTAAAATTCAGGGAAAATGTCAAGTTTGTGGCGACTCGGAGTTCGCCGGGTTTGCTGTGTAGCAGGTCAGAGCGCAGCCGCGGCGGGCGGGCGGCGGGCGGGAGGCGGGAGGAAGGTTACCGCTGAGGAAGCCGAGGAAGAAGACGCGCACGCGCGCGATCTGCTTCAGCACCGAGCCTTCCGCGTCCTGCTCCACGTACAGCTCGTCCACCGCCGTGATCTGCACCTGCACACACACACCAGCGCGTTAGCCTCACACCGCCTGGCCATCCTCCTAAAGCCTTACTACACACTGATAGGGCAAAATAATGCTTGCAAAGTAGTAACGTTTTATGGAAGGTCTGCCTCCATCTAGCAAAGGGATATATATCCCTCCGGACAGATGTAGTGCCCGGAGACGGCCGTCCGATGGTCATGCATTGTAGCTAGGAGCAGCACGCGCGTTGTAAATACCGTTTGCGCGATTCAGAAGGGGCGCTCTGATTGGTAGCGGACGGTGAAGTTTGATAGAGACGCCACAGGTTGTTAGGCGGGGATCTGCCTCCATACATCAAAGGGATTCTCCTGCGGATGCTGGGAGCATTTGTGAGCATGACGGTAGAGCATTATAATTATGCTTGGTGGTAGAGCATTTCCTAGTGTTCGCCTGTTATTGGTAGTGTGTCCCGGCAGTGAGTAATTCCAGAATGGCCATGCTCCACCTTCAGGCAGAGAGCCCCTGACCCACGTGGTTACGCGCTCTGCTGGTCGAATTCCCAGCAGTGAAAACTAAAAAAGATTCAGTATGATGGTTACCTCCTCCATCTTGTAGGTGAGCGCGCGGTCTCTGTGCGCGGAGAGGCGGAACAGCGCCTCCTCCACGCAGCAAGAGAACTGCTTCACGTCCTCGTAGTTCAGGGAGCCGATCTTGAACAGCTGCGACACCTGCACCAATACACCGAGCCATCACCGACAGCTTCCCAAACGTACTAACTGATAGATTTCCGACACGTCGGTGCGAGGATTTAATTTTAAATATCACTAAGTGTCAGAATCTGGTTTCCCTGAATGTGTTACCTGCGGCGCGTGCTCGACGGGCAGGCCCAGCTTCCGCAGGTCGCTGCCGAACTCCTTGACACCTTGGTAGTCCCCCTGGATGGCGTACGCTGCGAACTGCGACAGCTTGTTGGTGATGCGCTCAGCCTTCGTCACCTGGCCCGGCCTGACACATATCATCATACGGTATTGTATTACTTAACACACACGCCAGGCGTATTGGAAACATTAATAATGGTTCAGGAAGTCGGTCAGCAAGTAAAGGAGGCGAGCAGACAAGTCGGGTTACTATGAATGGCAGTCGGCCGAGCGTTCCGCGCGAGCCTGTGCCGGCTCCAGCTCGCCGGCGCCTTGTCGGGATCCATAGCGCTCGTGACTCCGACACTCGCGAGCCCACTTCAATACGGACATACATATATTATATCTCTAGGCAGGCCTGTGTCACTCCGCGTGTAGGTGTTAAAAACATACCTACGGGCGGCGGCCACTGCGCAAAGGGCCAATCTATGTGGCTCTTTCAATACCACAGAATAATGACTAGTACTACGTATTATGAACCGTAGCATAGTGAATTAAGGCCCATATTCCTTTGAAAAGAAATTGGTAGGTAACAAAATGATCACGAGCTCGACTGGACCGCGAGCTAAATTAAATCATATTGTTTATCAGATTGAGTTCATATTTCTTTGAAAACCATTGCGAAGTGAAGCTTCTGTACGAAGTACATGTTATTATTCTGTGCTCTAGGGCAATGAACCGATTACAAGGAATACGAGCATCTTTTCAACGTGCATTTTCCATATACACTATACTGGTGGACTTAGCTAAGATCTTTTAATATACCTCCTTGTACTTTGTACAAGTTTATTTTAGACTTTGTCTGCTGAAATTGTAGTTAACAGGCTTGTAAAAAATCTGTTGACTGTAAAGGATAACGTCAGACGAAAACATATAACATCGGCCGACGTAGTGGGAGAAAGAAGAGTAAAAAACCGAACGCTTTAGCCGATTGTATCTACCTCTTTATCGCTCGTTCTGCGCTTTTGCTTGCACGCTCGGGTCAGACGGAACGTGACATTTTTCGGACGTGCAGCCAGCGTTAATCGATTTATAAAACGCAATGAAACATTTAGAGACATGTATATAGTTAGTGTCGTACATATACCGGGAAGGTGGCGGCGTACCTGACTCCGGGGCGCTCCTTGTAGAACACGTACTGCAGCTTGACGGTGAAGATCTTGCCGAACTGGTCGAACTGCTGCGCGCCCACCTCGGACACGGAGTAGCACGCCTGCAGCGGCAGCTCCTGGAACGGCTCCTTGTCCGCCGCCGAGTTGAGCAGCTGCACCACGGGCGCGTCGCCCGCGCAGCACACGCGCACGAAGATCTTCTTCCAGAACCTGCCGGCGCACACACACACCGCGGCTGCTGGTTGCCAGGCAACTCTCACATACTTCACGAATATGCCACGTTTAAGGTATAAACGCGCAAGTTCACCTGTTATCTTGTATACAAACAGGGAGCCCTAAAGAGGTACTTCGAGAGACTCAAGAGAGAGTCTACATCGTGAGTCAGTATTTCATGCATTATTCTTACTGGCCTACTGATCAACAATTCAAACTCAGAACGGCTGTAATCTCGCCGCAGGAATCGACTCGGACACCTCGCAGCTGGCAGATGTGGATTGCCAACACATGATATAATAACGAAGTGTATTGTTATATATAATGTGCAGTGCAGTGTTACAAGTATCCAATAGCCGGGAGCAGCACCTGTACCCCGCGCCACGCGAGCGAGCAGGCTATACCGACCTCTGGCCCGTGATCTTCTTCTTGTTGGGCTGGCGCAGGTGCATCTCCCAGCCGGGGCCGGCGTACTGCGTGCGCGGGAACTCCTCCAGCGGCTGCGACACGTCCTCGTCGAAGAGCGGCGTGGGCGGCGACTCCCCGCCGCTCGCGCGCCGCTCCTCCTCCACTGCACACGCGATCACAGCCGTTACTAGCAATGTTCCCGACACACGGCTGTTCATAAGTTTGAAAATTACGACGATAGGTATGGCGACCGACAATGGTCTCATTTTGAATGAGACGCTGTGGCCCACGTCGGCAAGAGACAGCGTGGTGGCGAGCTCACCCATCTGCGTGTCGAGGTGCGGCAGGTGGAAGGCGGGCTTGTCGAAGGGGTTGGCTCGCGGGGAGTCGGGCGCGGCCGGCGCGCGCGGCGGCGGGGCCAGCGCCGGCACCGCGCCGCCCTCGCTGCACTCGCTCTCCTTCGGCCTGGACACCGCACACATTGCATTCATACACAACACTTACAGCTAGGCGAGTGACCGACAGAGCGCGTAGCCACAAGAGTCAGCGGTTATTTTTCAACACGAGGGAATCGGAAGTCACTAATCAGGCGAGCACGAGAGAATGCTCTATATATTATTGTGTATAGTATAAGATGTTGTACGAAAGTGGAGAGACACAGTACCTGATGAAGACGGAGAAGGTGTCGTCGGCGGAGTCCTGCGAGCCGAGGCGCGCGAGGCGCGGCGTGGCGGCGGGCGGCGGCGGCGCGCCCATGCTCAGGAAGGGGTCGAACGCCTCCGCCTCGAAGCCGGCCGGCGCCGCCTCCGCGCCGCTCTCCTCGCCCCACGCGCCTGCACCCGCACGCACGCTTACAGCCCGCTGGCGCTTCACATAGCTACTCCACCGCGCATTACGATGTTTCATGCGTTTCACATGTGGCGTACAAAAACTAAAGTTTGTTTGAGAAGATGGTCGTTACTGCATGTTCGCTTATTAGCCAATATTTTGTCGAACGGCAAAAACCGAATACCGAATATGTAAAGTGAATAGAATAATAGACGTGATAGTAGAAAAGAAAGTGAGAAAAAAAGAGAGAGACTTCGTAGACTACGAAAAACCCTTTGACAGTGTTGAACACTGCGCAGTATTTAACTCTCTCCGTCGTCATTAACCGTATGACAGGAGAGAGGCCTATACCCAGCAGTGGGATAGAATCTGCTTTGGATGATGATGATGAAAGTGAATAGTGACTCTCTGAAGCGCCAGCGTTATACAAAACATTAACAAAGGAGCGCAACTGTATCTATACTCACCGGTATTCATGTGGTTGGCGGACGTGTTGTCGAACTTGGCAGAGAAAGCGTCGAACGCATCCTGCGAGTCGGGGAAGGCATCCATCACCATGGCCTCGGCGGGCGCGCCCCAGCCGGGGTCGGCGGCGGGCGCACCCGTTCCGCCCTCGCCGAACGCGTCGTCCATCCCCTTTGAGAAAGGATCTTCCACTCCGCCGGCGAAGACGTCACACTTCTCGTCAGCGAAAGGAGAAGACGATGCTTCTCCAAAAATATTCCGTTGCTCAGTGAAGTCCCCGGCAGGCTCGGCCGCGGCCCCCGCCTCGTCCCCGCGAGCGGCGCCCAGCGCGGCCTCCTCCGCCTGCGCGAACATGTTCGTGCCGGTGTTCACGAACGGCGGTTCCTCCCCGACGCTCTCGAAAGGGTTCGTTTCCCCGGACGGCGGCTCGTGAGACTGGAAGGTGGCGGCGGCGGTCTCCGCGAAGGGAGAGGTGTTGGAGAGCGCGGGGGTGAGGCTCTCTGAAGCCGGCTCCGAGCAGTCCATGGGCGCCGGAGGATCTTGAGGGCTGAGCACCGCAGCAGCCGCGCTCGGCTCGAATATTGAGTCCGAGCGTGCGTCAACCACGTCTCCCGCACCCCCCGCACCTCCGCCAGCCGCACCTTTATTATCGTCGGTTGGCATACTGTCCATGATGTCGTCGCTCAAGAAATCTATTTGTTTATCTTCTTGTTTCGGCGCAGAGTACAGGCTCAGTATCGCCTCTTTAGTGGGCTTGACCGCCAGGGGGGCGGGCGCGTCGAACAGGTTGATCTCGTTGTCGACGGGTTGTGGCGGCGGCGGGCGCTGGGGCTGGTGCGGCACGGGCGGCGGCGCGGGCCGCGGCGGCGGCGGCCGCGCCACGGGAGGCGGGCGCGCCGGCGGCGGCCGCGCTGGCTTGGCCACGGCCGGCGGCCGCTCCGGCTCCGACACGTCCAGCATGGAGTCCTCCGGCAGCTCGGGCTCCGGGGTGGGGCTGGGCGAGTGGATGTCGCGCACGGACACCGGGCTCGGCGTGCGAGTGGGCGGGATGCGGTCCAGCAGGTGCGAGCTCGTGAACTCCATCTGGCCCGTCACACTCAGTATTAAATTTTGCGTCTCCGGAGGAAGAGGCCTCGCGGGTAGCTGTTCACTGCAATCTTCTAAGCTGGAAAACTCATCCGCTGTCGTTGTGATAAGCTCGAGCTCGGTCGGTTTCACAGGTGGGCCGCCGAAGGGATCCATGTTCACGTCGGATTCGAAAACGTTAAAATGCTTCGCGCCCGTTTGCTCCACCCCTCCGAAAATATCCGTAGGAACCGTATCTCCGACCGGCGGTTCGTACCCGCCTCCGCCGAAGTCGGAGAAGGGGTTGCTCGTGGCGAAGGGGTTATCGCTAGCGGCGAACGCGGCCGGCTCTGGCTCGGTGCCGGCCGACATGAACGGGTTGAGCACCTCGGCGGAGACCGGCGCCGCCGGCTCGTTCATACTCAAGAAGGGATTAAACGCCATATTGCGGGTCAGCTTTATCTTAATCACCTAGAAACTCTGTCTCTAACAACTTTAGCTCTGTTCTACCCGGATTGAGATCGTCTGCAAAAGATGTGTCGAAGGGGTCGAAATCCTCTTGTGCCCTGTTTCGTTCAGGGGGCTCGGGTGATAGAGCTTTAACTTGAAAAAGGTCGTCTGCTGGTTCTAAAAGATCTGGCTCGCTTGGTTCTAAATTACCAGGATCGTCACAAGAAAACTCCTTGGCTAATAGTTTTAGTTCGGTTCTTCCGGGGGCGATGTTGCTCGCGAAAGAAGTGTCGAACGGGTCGATGTCGGGTTGCTGAACCGGGGCGGTTGGTCCACACGGTGTGAGTACCTTAGCTTTTAGCTCACTGTGCCCGCTCTGCAATAGATCTGTCGCTCTAACTTTGCTTTGGCTCGGTTGAGGATACTCGGAGTGTCTTCGCTTAGCTTGGTAATTGGTTCTCGGAGCCAAATCTTCGTCTGAGCGAGTTCTCGTCAAAGTGTCTGGAACAGTATCAGCCGCTTCGCCTTCCTCGTTAAGGTCTTCAGTAATGGAAAGTTCACGAGTGTAGTATGGTGTTAATGGGTTATTGATTTTATTTTTTTCCACATCCAGAGAATTATCGCCGTCGACGTTAAAAACTACACTCTTACTGACGGTTAGATTTTCTGGCCTAGAAGGTCTTCTTTCAGTTTTGTTTGGTTCCTCCGCGCGAGGGTCAAAATCAGGATCACTAGGTACTCGATAAACCGGTGCGGGAGCTTGCTCGGCTTCAATCAACTCTTGAACCAAGAACTTTAGCTCTACTTTGCCAGGTGCTGCAATTTTATCCGCAATACTGGTATCAAAGGGATCAAAATCATCTGTGTTTTCATTGATATCGATCGGATTTAATGGTGAATCTCCCAGTTGAGTCAAATCTGTTGTGCTTCCTCCAAGCAGATCTCGAGGTATTTGATCTTCCTTGTTGTTAACGATAATGTCGTCGGAAGTTATCGACTCGCGTACTCCTGAGGGGTCCGTTAAATGTATTCGAACGGAAGATTTTCTTCTATTATTTAATCGCGCTTGTATTTCATCTGCACGTGGATCAAAATCGTCATCGTCCTCTAAAATGACAGCTTCCTTTTGTACTCCCTTTATCTGAAGTGCAGGAACAACAGCGTCTGCAAAACTCGTATCAAACGGGTCGTCCGCTCCAAGATACGGATCTATAACGTCAGTTTCGTCTTCCACTATACACTCTGCGAACACTGATTCATTTTTATCGGCTTCAAATGCGGACCACGACTCTTGCAACACTGGTTCGACTTCGATTTCTTTTTTATCTATTTTTTTCGGGGCACTGCTCACTTCTAGAGATTCCGTTGCCAATAAAGTAAATTCATCTATTTCCTCGTCTTCATGCGATCCTTCGTCAAAGTTGCCCTTTTCTGGTGAAAACGGTTTATTATCTGTATTTTGTTGAATCAGCGAAGTGTGGAGAGATACGCTGAGATCAATGGGACTGGAAATCGGTATATCTGAGTCGAGGTCGAGGATGCTCTTTTCGGCTGGATCTGGAGCCGCAACCGTTGCGATTGGCTGAGCAGAAGAAGAGGATTCTTCTAGCAGGAGATCGCCAGGAATGACTCTTTTTGTCGGCCTCTTCGTCGCGATCGTTACGTTATCGATTCTACCCGTGAGTACCTCGACTGCGATGCCGATATCGAGACCTTTCTTTCCCTTGGAAGATTTGACGTCCTGTCCTCGTATTATCGCGTCGACGTGGGACGTGTCGAAGATATCATCGTCTCGGAAGTCGTCGGGCGAGTCCGGCACGTAGGCGAGCTTGACCTCTCCACGCTCGACGGCTTCCACGTACGAGGTGTCGAATATGTCGTCCTGGTCGTCCTCCTCGGACTCGTCGTCGGTGACGCCGTACTCGCTGCGGTCGTCGTCTGGCTGCGCGTGAGCCGCCGCAAGCTGCGGGAAGTCAGCCTCGGTGAGCTCGACCACGGGCCGGTGCGGCTCCGGCCTGGGCGCGGGCTCGACTCGCTTCGGCCCCGCCGGGACTCTCTGGAAGAACGAGGTCGACTTGATCCGATCGAGATCTCCTTGAGTTTTCTTAAGGATCGAATCGACGCCCGTGGTCAGATCCTTGAATTTGGACCATTCCTCGTTTTCCTTGGCGGTACCCTCGCCGCTCTCGGCGCTCTGTTGCTGATGTTCTCTTTTATATTTCTCTAGCTCTTCCTCGGTAAAAAGCTCCTGCTCTCCCTTGCGCTTGGATTTTTTCCCTTTCTTCTTCTTTTTAAGTCCTTTGGGTAGTTTTAGCATTATATGTGCTTCGTGGGAGTTCCCTGTGTTGCTGAAACAAAAAATCAAATATGCTACAGTGAATCGGTGAAGTCCAATATTATTTTATAGTATAATGTATATGATAGAGAACCGTGTACGAGTGAATGTTCGATCACAGAGAATGTACACGAAGAGGAAAGCAAACACGGAAGAATGGAGTGTCTAGGATATCGATCGGTCGGGCCCGAGCCCGCGCAGTGCGGGCGGCGGCTGGCGCGAGGCGGCGCGGTGGCGGCTCGGGCGCCGCTCGCGGCCTCGCTCCGGCCGGGGGCGCCGGGCGACCGTGATGAGAGGAGCCAGGCGGAGCATGCAAGCAGCGCGCAGTATGGCGGCCGGCGCGGCGAGCGAGCCGCCCGCTAGGGGCACGTACCGGGAGCAGCCGCCGCTACCTACAGCTAAGCTTGCCCTAGCGCGCTAGGGCTGGGTGCTGGGAGTACCTGCATCGCAACACGCACGCGAGCCGGACTCAGCACACGGGGCGCTCGCCGCGCCCGCTGCAGGACTGCCATCGACCGCGCGCCGGCCGCTGCGCGCGCACCGCCCCCCTCCCGCGCCCCGCGCCCCGCTCCCCCTTACGTAACCATGACGTGTGCGCGACCTACGCCGCCTCACACACCACCATTGATTATACATTTTGAACTGCTCTCCTAATACCTTGACACTAAGTATCTACTACATAGGTAATGTACTTGTAAGTATACAACGGCGCCCAACATCTGAGGACTACGTCCCAAATTAGCCTTCTTATGGAATGGGCAGGTACCTAATTAATTCATGGCATGTCTATAATTATGGGTAATAAAAATATTTTATGTGAGTGAACTTTAAAACAATTTCGGAATAATTAACTCCACCAAAAGAGCGCATACCATCATTGAAGTGAGTTTTCTCAGATGATGTATTGCTGTAACATCAAATTTGAAATAAAAATACATAGAATAACTAGGGTGGCTTCGATTACAAAATACGCTTTATACATTTAGAAAAGAGGTTTCTTTTTATTTATTTTTTTGTCTTGGATTTCATTAGGACTACTGCAGCTTAGTATATTCACAGAATTTAATTTGGACTACTGCAGCTTAGTATATTCACAGAATTTAATTAGGACTACGGCAGATTAGTATATTCACAGAATTTAATTAGGACTACGGCAGCTTAGTATATTCACAGAATTTAATTTGGACTACTGCAGCTTAGTATATTCACAGAATTTAATTAGGACTACGGCAGATTAGTATATTCACAGAATTTAATTAGGACTACGGCAGCTTAGTATATTCACAGAATTTAATTAGGACTACGGCAGCTTAGTATATTCACAGAATTTAATTAGGACTACGGCAGATTAGTATATTCACAGAATTTAATTTGGAATACTGCAGCTTAGTATATTCACAGAATTTAATTAGGACTACTGCAGCTTAGTATATTCACAGAATTTTATTTGGACTACGGCAGATTAGTATATTCACAGAATTTAATTTGGACTACTGCAGCTTAGTATATTCACAGAATTTAATTAGGACTACGGCAGCTTAGTATATTCACAGAATTTAATTAGGACTACGGCAGCTTAGTATATTCACAGAATTTAATTAGGACTACTGCAGCTTAGTATATTCACAGAATTTAATTAGGACTACTGCAGCTTAGTATATTCACAGAATTTAATTTGGACTACGGCAGATTAGTATATTCACAGAATTTAATTAGGACTACTGCAGCTTAGTATATTCACAGAATTTAATTTGGACTACGGCAGATTAGTATATTCACAGAATTTAATTAGGACTACTGCAGCTTAGTATATTCACAGAATTTAATTTGGACTACTGCAGCTTAGTATATTCACAGAATTTAATTTGGACTACGGCAGATTAGTATATTCACAGAATTTAATTAGGACTACTGCAGCTTAGTATATTCACAGAATTTAATTAGGACTACTGCAGCTTAGTATATTCACAGAATATTCAGTTACAGAGTAACTTTAAAATAAATCACTTTTGAAATTAAAATTAATTTTCGATAGGGACTTTATCGGGACCCTATACTCTCCTCTGTCTGTCTGTACGTCACCAGGCTGTATCTCATGATAGCTAGAGAGCTGAAATTCACAAATTATATATTTCGTTGCCACTATAACAGCAAATACTAAATATGAAAAAACAAATGTATTATGGTATATAACACGTTTATTGTTTAGACTTTTATCAGGTAGACTCTATTTTTTTACAGAGTATTTAGTTGTACAACCTTTCAAAATTATTGAATAAAAATAAGATATATATTTAAGACAGGATTCTATACATATATTTTTTGTTTTTTGGGTTTGTAATGGTACTAACGTACATAAAAATATAAACACACACACACCGTCTCGTCAAAATTAAAAGAAGATATCAAAACTCGGTCTCGTATGAGCAATTATAAAATCAGCGGGTTGCTATTCTGCTAGTAGTAGGCGTTTTACAATAAGATTTAGGACTGCAAATGCGCCGCCTCATAAAAGTAAACGACTTACTTTTTGCCAATCCCCTAAAATTACCATTCTTCCTGTGGTGCCGTTAAATAATAATCACAATTCTTTAGAGTATTGTCAGTCTGCCTTCATTTTAGTGAAAGGGTTATTTCCGTTTAGGCCGGATCATGAGTATAAATAAAGCGTGTATAAAGGTAACGTTAATCTACATGGCTTAGAACGGGCATACGACGGATATGAAATCATGGGTTGTAACTTGGACTGGCCTTCAAGCGAATCCCATTTGCGCTATTCAGAACGAGCTTAATGATTGGTTTTAGGTGTACGTTGTTGAAAACACGGTTGTCGTTGAAAATTAGTATGAATCACGGGAATCTTCATGTATGAATCAGTAATTTGACAGCTGTCATTCTTCAACACAATTGCGTATAACGGATCGTAAAGAGTAGATCGACAATAGCGCTCTACAAACTCCAAGTGGCAGACATGAGGTACTATTTTGTCAAAATAGCTTTTATCCGGCCAAACACAAGATACATCCTGACGTTCTATAAAGCTAACTGATCTCTCGCTCTATTTTTAGTAATCGGAATAATGTTGTCC
Organism: Mellilla xanthometata; assembly: GCA_035578125.1. Lineage (NCBI taxonomy): Eukaryota > Metazoa > Arthropoda > Insecta > Lepidoptera > Geometridae > Mellilla > Mellilla xanthometata. The sequence goes on from JAPUBQ010000010.1 coordinate 14,783,506, forward strand.
TTGTCGATTTTAGGTCAATAGAACTATACAAATCGGGCGCATATAATTGTTACCGCGAGGCTGCGTACGTACGTCGTAACACCGCTTACGTTCGTGTTTTTAGAGGAAAAAGTTCAAATATTCGCGATATCGCGGTGAGAAATAATAAAATGGTGTATAGAAGCATCGTGCGCGCGACTCAGTGGAGGTGAAACGTCGGCCGGCAGCGGGCATTGCGAGCGAGAGCGGGCGGCGCGCTCGTGTTGTTAGCAAACATCGGCATGGCGGAGGCGCCGCCGCTGGTCATCGTGAAGGAGGGCTGGCTGCAGAAGCGCGGCGAGCACATCCGCAACTGGCGCGACCGCTACTTCATCCTGTTCGACAATGGCGACCTGGTGGGCTTCAAGACGCAGCCCGATCGCAACAACTACCGCGACCCGCTCAACAAGTTCACGGTGCGCGGCTGCCAGATCATGGCCGTGGACAAGCCGCGGCCCTACACCTTCACCATCCGCGGCCTGCAGTGGACCACCGTCATCGAGAGGAACTTCTCCGTCGACAACGACAAGGAGCGGTGAGTGTCGTGCGGGGAGCCTCGCTCTGGCCTGGCCGCGAGTAAACACGCGTGAGTCACTGGCGCCCGACCCGACGGGCTGCCGTGTGAACAGGGTGTGGAGGCTGCCAAGATGATTTGCTGCATGATAACACTGCTAGTTGCGACAGCACTTGGACAGATGTTATTCATGTGAGAGCACTCGTTCATTTGGCCGTACAATAATATTAGTGAATTATTCAAATTGAATGCAGGCAAGAAGTAATTTGCATCCAACTAACATCAGCCGTACAATATGTGTAAGTTGGTTGTATTATCATGTCTAGGATTTGTTTACAAACACTGCAGCCACCATCACTACTATCTATGAATGAGATCTATTTGTAATGAGTTGGATGGAGCATGACTGCTATTCAATATAACTATTGTTTACAAAAACGATGTATGGGGATTATTGTTTTTTATTATATTGTACAATCATTTTATTCATACAATTTATTTTCAGTTTAGCAGTGATGAGATAACAAACAGACTGCAGAGAGGGCTATAAATATATTTATGTCATAAAAAAAAATGTTGCCATTACCAGTCCTTCACTGTGTTGTATTGAAACATGAGGTCATCCATGATTAACTCATGTTATGTTGAAAACAATGCAAATAAGTCAATTCTGTGATAGCATTGTTTGGAATGGGATGTTATTTCCTTGTAGGATGATAGCCATTATGAAAGTAAAGAGAATTAACCACTTTTTGAATAAAACCACTATAAAATATGAAGCTAGCAGGATTTTTTTTACTTTTATTTAGGTAATCTGACTACCCACTTACTGTGCCTGCATACTATATGCAGAACCTGCTGAACCTCTTTTTGTGCACAAAGAAATTTTGATTTATTAAATTATTTATGTTTGTATATAAGCTAGTCTCGCGTGTTCACAAGCCAGCCGTGGTGTCTGTGTCGCGCCTGCACTTGCAGCAAGCTAGGACTGTCTAGTGTATTTTATCTAGTCTGTTATGTGTTATAAATTATCATTATCATATTTCTTTTTGAGCACAGTAAAGATTTTTTCTTTCTTTCTAAATGTGGCAGAATGGCGGTGCTCCTCCCTTTATTATATACTACACACATACAAATACATGCACTTTATTATCTTACCTACCCACTAGAATAGGGTAGATGACATCAAATTATTATTATAGTCATACCTACTTTTCGATTAAATATACATATTAATTTTGATTAATTAAATAAAAAAATCAACTCAGTGTGATATGGCCACATCAGCATAATGCTGCTTGCCTATACATCAAATAAATAAATAGGTAATATTTAGGGTTCAATAATATTCCCCCCCATGGGGCCCCGCATTGTCGAGGCGGGGGGGCTCAGTAACCGTGGCCTGGTCACCCACGGTGAAGCGAAGAGGGTCCCTGAGGCGGGCCGCTCCCTAGACTTGTCCTCCCCCATGCAAGTTCTAGATGGAGTGGCACCAGTAGGTTGCGGGACCTCGCTCCGGGGGGGGTTTCGCAACTGAGGAGGGCTGCGGTGTGGTTTTGGAGACACCCACCGCAGCCGAAGGTGTGGGACCGCGGCAGGAGAGAAGTGTCGGTATTACGATGCGCCGCTCTTCCTACCTGCCGCGGCCTCGACGGGGTCGCCACCGTTGATGGCGGACGCGGTGGGGCCGCAGGGAGAAGGGAGTGGTACCACAAAATACCACTTACCCTATTCTCTGCGGCCGTAGTGGCAGGTGACGGGGCCACAGACCTGACCCGCCACGGGGGACCTGGGACGTCGGACCGGGGTTGTCCGGCGTCCATTGCACTTATGGTCCCCGAGGTGGTTGCGGTGCACCACGTGCACTGCAAGGGGACTCATCCCCAGAGAAGGAGCCTCGCAGGCTAGCCGAGGTGGGCGGGGTGGTGGGTCAATGCGAGAAGCGGAACCTCATCCCGCCCTTTCCGGTGAGGAGGTCATCGTGAGGTTTTAGTCGGTAGGGATGTCCTTTTGACATCGAGCCCGACATACCCCACCCACCTCCCCGGGTGTGGTGGGGATGCGTAAATGCATTTCCTCACGTAGAAAAAAAAAAAAAAAAAAAAAAAAAAAAAAGGGTTCAATAATATTCGGACACATTTCACACACAGATGGTTAGCCCTGAACCAAACCATTTCTAGTTTGTATTATAACAACTGATATACTACATATACATACATATTGTACATGTCATATCTCACTGAACAGTAATCATCAAGTGAGCTTTGTGTGCGCTCTACTCACAGAGAGCCTTACATGTTAATGCCACGTAAGGTTATCATGCACTACTATGCAGAGGTATTTAATTGAACCTAGATAACACACTGTCGGTGCAATGCCTAGCATCACCTACTGTAAGGTGTGTTCTGTGAGAGGCGAGTGAGTGTGGCGCTCTGCACAGCCGCCATGAGAGACGTGTGTGTGTTGCAGGGAGGAGTGGGTGAGGGCCATCCGCTTGGTGGCGTCGGCGCTGGGCCCGGCGGCCGGCGAGGCGGGCCCGGCGCCCCCGCAGGTGCTCGAGAGCCACGACGGCATGGGGGTGGTCGGCACCAGCTGCAAGAAGCCGCGCAGGATCGTGAGTATCTCCACCTGTCCCGCCTGTGCCGGCCTGCCACATCACAAACAAGTGACGTCAAGGCCCAGCTCGCTTAGCATTTAAATCCGATTGTACTCCCTTATTATTGAAACCGCGACGGAACGGAGACCGCTAATATAATGGGGTGAGAGGATGTTTGTGTGTTCGTGGTTGTACAAACCAATGTTTGCTATTTATCTCCGAAACTACTGGACCGATGTGATTGCGGTTTTGCAGTGACGGCTTTATGCAACACTAAACTAGGCGCCCCATGAAGCTCGCCACTCACCCGGACCTGTTCCATCTTGTATATCATTGGCCAGTCGTCTCCCGCCGGCCGGAGCATGCTCCTGGAACAAGAACATGATAGTGTTTGCTAACTACTGCTTGGCGGTAATAACTGTCAAAGACATGATCCTTCTCCTGATCGGTTGATGTGCAGATAGTACTGGCCAGACCAGCCGACAGATTATACTGGTGTCTCCGCGGCGTCACCCCCACTCGTACCACACTGGCGCACTCACCGGTTTCTTAATTTTAGTAAATTGCACGTGTGTTGTGACTAAACTTAGTTAATTGTAATGAATATAGGTACATTCCGGGGTTTCCCGCTCCTCGGCCTAAGCTAGGTTTAGTCACACTGGTGATGTAACCTCGCGGGTTTTCCTCGCTCCGGGCCAGTAGGTACGGGCTGTGCGCGGCGCGGCCGGACCGAGCGAGTGCTCGCTCCATCTGGCCATAACACATGAATATGAACACGTGTTCATATCGGGAAACACATTTCTTGGATTGTCTAAAAAAATGTATAAAGTAGTAGTATCTACCTGTTCATTACCTGTCTAAGTCTAAGAGCGCGGAACGCGACAGCTTATTGTTTTCGTCATGAAAGTGGGCGACCACCCCACAGGTTGGCTAAATCGAGCAAATTAGTTCATAACTTAGGCCCTGAGTATTCAACCGCTTGCCAAACATTATCAAAAGTGCCTCTAGCGTTTAAAAACAGGCTTAAGAACTGGCTTATCGAGCAAACGTTGTACAGCTTCGAGGATTTAAAAAAAATAACATTGACTGCTGTACAAACCGTGTATAATATCTAACTATAAGGTATATTATCTATTATTTATGGAAAAATACTTCGTAGTAAAATTTATTATAATATTATTTTATATAAAATATTAAATTATTTAGGATGTATTCTGACGAGTAAATGTAAAATTCATCTATAAAGACTTTGTCTTAAGTTTCCTCAAGATAGGTTCGACCTCACCACGAGAATCAACACACAAACAGACACCGAGCAAAATTGGTCAGATAATGTAGAAACTTCGCTCGCTCGGTCAAAATATTGGTTAATTTTTGGTCCTCATTGTTGTTCTAGGTGAGGTTTTTTTTTTCTGAATAGGCCAGTGCTTGACCACAATTCACCTGATGGTAAGTGATATTAGGTTGCTCTAATGCTCACTTCCAACGTTTACATGAAACGCTGGAAATGTGCTTTCCAAATGAATAGTTGTGTGTAGAGCCACCTCGACAGAAACGTCACCAACCGTGCCCCTCACTATGTAATACAACGGAACATTCGTGATGCGCTGGCGGCGGGTTGTGGTGTGGCCGAGTGCGAGCGCGCGGATGTGTCCGCTGCCAGTCATTCGTTCGCTACTCATTGTCCAGTTCGCGGCGCCGTATGAAGAGACTCGCGCCGTCGAGTGTCAGCGCCGTGCGAGCGTGGCTGCGTCATTCTCACTAATGACGCGTTATTGTTTATCTATCTGAGAATGAGCAACGTGCGCGTAGTGAGCGGGTCACCCCGCCACCCCGCCACCCTGCACCCCGCCACCCCGCAGCGGGTCACTCGGATATGGTGAGCGCAGGTTATCTTGTGCCGACCCGATATATCTTCACTCGCTACAACACTTGTATGTACCTATATTTATTGGGGCTCCAAAGTTATCATTGAAAACTAGAATTATATGGAATATATTTGCATTGATAGTTTCAAACATTTAAAGTCCAAAAAAATAATTTAATTAAATAACAATAAATTAAAAATATATAAGAGAGGCTTCCATAAAAAAAAAAATTAAACAATATAAATTTACTTGTTCTTTATAAAGACAAATTTTGTAGACCCTCTAAGTATTCACAGAATATTTAATTAAGTATTAGGTAACATAAAAAAAAACGGATTATTTATTCGGAGCCGTATTTTTAGATAATGCTACGGAACCTTTCATGCGCGTGCCTGACTCATATATTTTCAAGTTCATTTAATAAATGTTGCCTTAAATTAGTCGATTCATTGATTAATTTTATTTATGATGTTGAATAATAATTTTATCAAAAACTGTCTTCAACCTCAATCTGTCTTCATGGAATCTTCAATTTGCTATCTCAATTGTGGTACAGATACTAAATTATGGTGTATTCGAGCGAGATATAACACGTGTGATGTGTTTGTATTAAAACTTTTTTAAGGCATATTTGAAAAGATGAGAATGGCATATTCACTGTGCTGAAACATGTTGAGATAATACCGACAACATAAACCTAAGTGCTCCGGTTATACGAACAGTATGTATGATGTGTGTGTTACACAGACACTGTATAGGTGTGTGTGTGTGTGTTACACAGACACTATAAGTGTGTGTGTGTTTCGCAGACGCTGGAGAAGTTCGAGTTCGTGAAGGTGCTGGGCAAGGGCACGTTCGGCAAGGTGGTGCTGTCGCGCGAGAAGGGCTCGGGCCGTATCTACGCCATGAAGATCCTCAAGAAGAACCTCATCATCGCCAAGGACGAGGTCGCGCACACCTCCACCGAGAACCGCGTGCTCAAGGAGACCAGGCACCCCTTCCTCACGGTGAGTGCTGCCGCCTCTACACCGTTACCGGGTCCGTCCGCACCGCGGGTCCTGCACCACCCGCCGTGCTCGAGGCTGTCTCTCGTACACGTGTGTTCCCTACTCTTGCAGCCCCGCACACCAGGACCACCCTATTAAAGTGCTCCCACATCGCGTGCGGTAGTGCTGCTAAATAAAATAGCTACTGAGCTAGATATACTTTAACTATAACCTGGCAGATATCATGAGAGCCGCTCATTTCATTTGTGAAATTTTTAATTATAATAAGTTACATTAATATTTTTATAAGCAGGAACATCGCATTGGTTTTTTAAACTGTCATGTTGTTTCTGTCGATTGTTGATAAATAAATAAATAAAGTTCAAGTATTCATTACAAAATTAGAAATGTCTCGACACCGTTTGGTGCGGGCGGCCATCTTGGACCGATTTGTTATCAAAAATAGCTAACAACAACCTATTGAGTCCAGTGTTACTATAATGGTGTATAGCTAAGAACACTCCCCACTGACAAGCCAAATAACTTAATCAAAATCGGATTATCCGTTCGGAGTACGTTGCCACAGACAGACGTTAAATAGAAAGTGTGACGCTACAAGCCGCAAGCCTAGCTAGCGTGTCGCTACTCGTTGTGAACGTGTGTTGTGCGCAGGCGCTGAAGTACTCGTTCGAGACGGCGGACCGCGTGTGCTTCGTGATGGAGTACGCTAACGGCGGCGAGCTGTTCTTCCACCTGTCCCGCGACCGCACCTTCAGCGAGGAGCGCACGCGCTTCTACGGCGCGGAGATCGTGTCCGCGCTCGGCTACCTGCACTCCAAGGGCATCATCTACCGCGACCTCAAGCTGGAGAACCTGCTGCTCGACAAGGTGCGCCGCCGCCCGCCCCGCCCCGCCCCGCCCCCGCTCCCCGCCCCGCTCTACTGTACGCTGTGTGTCGCAGGACGGGCACATCAAGATCGCCGACTTCGGGCTGTGCAAGGTGAACATCACGTACGGCCGCACCACCAAGACCTTCTGCGGCACGCCCGAGTACCTCGCGCCGGAGGTGCTCGAGGACACCGACTACGGGCCCGCCGTCGACTGGTAACACACACACACACACACACACACATACTCTTGAAGTGTTGTTCCTAATCATGCCTACAATCTGCAACTATACTATTTCTAGTTGGAAAAAAACCTAACATAAAGGTAGAAATGGGAGCCAATTACTAAGCCTCCAAAGCGTATTTACTCTATCTTATCTTAATATAATTATATAAATCTCGTGTCACAATGTTTGTTCTTAATGGACTCCTAAACCACTATAATCCTAACCGATTATAATAAAATTCGCACACCATGTGCAGTTCGATCCAACTTGAGAGATAAGATAGTTTAAATCTCAAATTATAGTCGCAATTTTAATTTATTGCTAATTATTGTCTGTTATTATTTGACAGTAACAATTATCACAACAGATGTCGATACCTTTCGACTGGGTTGAGTAAGTAATCAATAGATGGCGCTGTACCCCTAAGTGAGGCAAACCAACGTTTGCCGGGTCAGCTAGTATTTATATAAAGACATTTGATAGACTCTCCAAACGTTTTTATTTTATTTGACTGGCTGAACAAATATCTATTATTACAACACATTTTGTGTTTCTTCCTGTCACTCTGTATCAGCATTACATGTTGAGAAAGCTCACCAGCTGGAACAATATTCAAGTAGATATCATCCCTCGCTGCTGGGCGTCGGCCTCCTCGGCACGTGCCGGCTGCTCGGCGATATCGCGCGGCCATCTCGCGACATTACTCGCTTACACTCGGCCGCGCGGTCACACCCGCGGTACGAGTTACATATACATTTAACAAATAACACTCACCAATGTACGGAGTACGTAATAATACTAATTAGTTTCACAAAATGCTTTATTGTTTTTAAGGAAAGTCCGCAAATCAGGTAGCTTCCTACAAGTAGCTGTATATGTGATAGTCGGCTTATCAATGTAGTGCAGTAAAGTGTGTGTGTGTGTGTGTGCAGGTGGGGCGTGGGCGTGGTGCTGTACGAGATGGCGTGCGGCCGCCTGCCCTTCTACAACCGCGACCACGAGGTGCTCTTCTCGCTCATCGTCAACGAGGAGGTGCGTACTGTGTGTGTGTGTGTGTGTGTGTGTGTGTGTGTGCGTGTGTGCGCGGAGAGTGGGAGAGTGACAGTGCGTGGTGCGCACAGGTGCGGTTCCCGCGCGCGCTGTCGGCGGCGTGCCGCGCGCTGCTGGCGGGGCTGCTGACCAAGGAGCCGGCGGCGCGGCTGGGTGCGGGCCCGGACGACGCGCACGAGATCTACACGCACCCCTTCTTCGCGAGCATCAACTGGGCGGACCTGGTGGCCAAGCGCATCCCGCCGCCCTTCAAGCCGCAGGTGGAGTCCGACACCGACACGCGCTACTTCGACTCGGAGTTCACCGGCGAGAGCGTGGAGCTCACGCCGCCCGAGCACGACGCCGCGCTGCACAACATCCAGGAGGAGCACTTCCCGCAGTTCTCGTACCAGGTGCGTGCCGCCCCCTCCCCTCGCCCCGCGCCCCCCCGCGCCCCGCGCCACTCACCCGGCCGTGTGTTGCAGGACCTGAGCTCGTCGGCGCACTCGGCGGTGTCGCACCTCTCGCACCTGTCGCAGGCGCAGCGCAACTAGCCGCCGCGCGACGTCAGCTGCTTCCAAACCATCGTTATATTACATCCGATGTAACCAGTGTCGAGCCTCAGTGTGCCTCGAGCGGTAACAGTGCTACCGACTGTCGCTACTCGCAGTGAGAGCGCGGCGCTCCGCCCGCATACCTCGGCCACGAGCACAGCGCCGCCACCTTGTATATCGCCAACTAAACTAATTTTGTAAATATAAGTAGCGTGTTATGTCATGTACACGACATGTGCCCACTAGGCGGAGGCGCGCCCCCCCCGCGTGCCGCTCCCCTCGTGCCGCTCCCCTCGTGCCGCGCCACTACGCTCATTGGACGTGTATAAACATCTATATACTCCTCTCTCAAGTGTTCTCACATGATGTAGACACACTACACACCTTAACTTCTATTCACTAAACGTCGAAACTAAAACGTTCCGTACCTTTTGTATGCGATTTCGTAGATGTTATTTCATATTGAAGATGGGGTTTTATATTTGTAAATCTTTATTTTCATCAAATTGGTTATTTAAGTTGATTTCTAGAATTATATGAGAATAATTTGTACATTAATTTATGTATCATATTATTTTGTTGGTATATCGATGCGGTAAAATATCAATATCTCTAATAGGTGTAGATAGTTTAAGAGCCGTCAAATGAGTGGAGTGGTCCAGTGGCCGTGCTGGCATGTCATGCCGTGCTGACATGTCATGCCGTGCTGACATGTCATGCCGTGCTGGCATGTCATGCTGTGCTGGCATGTCATGCTGTGCTGGCATGTCATGCTGTGCTGGCATGTTATGCCGGCGCGGGCGCCAGGATATATGTATCTAGGTATTGTAAAGTGTGTTATACTGTAGCTTTCTATCTCGCGAGCCACGCCACGTGGTCGCGTCTCATTCTATAATTACATCAAAACTTGTTTTTTTTTTAAATAATTTTATACCAGATTCACAATAACTTGTAGATAGTGTGCCACCACGTGTACTATATATAAGCATGAAGTATAGCGGCGGCGCCGGCCGGCCGCTGCGCGCCGCCGCTGTGTATTTCCTTTTGTATATATTCAACTTAGGATTAATGAACCTCGTGTTTTATTTGAACCCTCTCGCCTTCCTCCGCCACTACACACGACAAGGGCAAGCTCTTGATATCTTTACACTTTTTTCGTTATAACTGATAAAAAGTATTTGTTACCAAAATAATTACAAATGTTATTGAAGTTGTTGCTTTAAGCGATTCTATCATTATTTTCACAGTTTATGATTTAAAGTTCAAGATCTTGTACATGTCATCGCCTTAATAGCGACATTATAGACAACCTCGTTGGCGCAATGGTTACCATGCCGGATTACCAACCGGAAGGTTCCGGGTTCGATTCCCGGCACAGCCAACATCTTTGTGCTGAACTAAATTTGTTAGTTGGGTTTTATATATGTATCTACATAAAATATGTAAATGCAGTATATCAGTTGTGTTAGCAACCATAATACAAACTAGAAATTGTTTAGTATGGGGTTAACCAGCTGCAGGGCCTACCTATGTAACGCCTGTTAGAATTACCATAGCATAAGTTCTAGTATAACATATAAAGTAAGAGTGACCATGTAACTAAGACAGTAATAAATCGCATTCATTATTTAGGTTCACCTGTGGCCCACTCTCTTCTAACACGCATAACTATTAACATAATATACACCTAGTCATCAATAAGTATAGCCCAGGCGACCTAAACAGCTGTGAAATGTGTCCTACTATTTATTTATTTATTATCCTAATTCTATTCTGATTGATAACAGCTATCCAGAGAGCTTACTGTGAAGGAACCGTGGCAAGGTGATGATGTAGAGTGTTCCCTGGTGCTCGGCCGGCGAGCCCCTTCCTCTAACGGACAATCTGTCGCCATCCACCTGGCTGTACTCCAGCAGCTATCTCGAGCACCAGTCTTCCATGCTCAAATGCCTAGCAGACACCAGCACGTTATAAATTATAAATAGTTTTAAAATATTGTCCAACAATATGTCGCCGCCTCGGAGGGCACTCCCTCGTCCCCCGGGATGTCTCGGACGACATTTACAACTGCCGCTACTCTTCCGAAATGATATTATAATGAGTTACCTATAGTGTACAGTGAGGGATGTCGAGGAGGGGGAGTGAAACCACACAATGTTCCTCATCGATATATTTCAGTTAAAAGAAGAGCTGCGGCGCGGGTGGAGGCCCAACGGAAACACTACATAGCGTCAAGTGTTCGCGCGACGTACTATATCTCGGATAAACTTTCAAAACGTGAACAACAAACACAACGGCGCTGGACGGGCGCGATATGTGCGCGGTCACTCCTCTATGTACATCCGCAGGTATATGAAACATTCTTATATTATAATAGACTTATCGAAGCGTGTAAATCATACTCGCCTCGCTTCGCGCGCCCGGCGTGCGCCTCCGGCACCAGCGCGCGGCGACTCGCCAGCGGGGACTCCCTCGCTCGGGAAACAATCAACTTAATAAATGGTAACTCTTTCATTGTTTTGTTACGCAAGTTACGTGTCAATTGTGACGTATAATAAATAAATAATCAAACGTCAACCGCGCGCTGAGACATTTTAGTAGGCGTTATGATAACGGAGAGCGCGAGGGGGGGGGGGGGGGCGCGGGAACACGCGGAGAACATAATAATATTTATATCTATCGCAATCGTATAAAGTTAGTTGGTCGTCCGCGCACCGCGGAGTGGAAAGAAACCCGCGAATATGTCGACCGTGACATCATTCGTACTTAACTACTCTCGATATCGAGCTTACGAGTTGCATAGTATCGGTGCCGAAAGCGATGCGACTACCGAGCGTGCCAGTGTGGGTGGGCGGCTTGTATGTACAGAGGGCGGCGGCGGCGGCGCGCGCCGCAAGGCACAGCGGAGCGGCGGCGCCGCCGAGCGCTACACGGCGTCGCGCCGGCGCGGGCTGGGCGGGCCCTCGCCCGGCGTGGGCGGGCTCGGCACCTGCGGCGCCGCGCCCTTGCTCCGGCCCTGCAACACGCGCGAGTGAGCGGCGCCGGGCGGCGGCGGGCCGCGCGGCTCGTGCCTACCTTCGAGCGGCGCTTCCTGGCCAGCGCGGCGATGTCGAGCGCGGGCGGGCGCGCGGCCGGCTCGGCGTCCGCGCCCGCCTCCGCCGGCTCCGCGCCCAGCCGCGCCGCCAGCAGCGTCAGCAGCTCCTCCACGCGGCCCAGCTGCAACACGCACGCGTCACGCGCCGCCCGTCGCGCGCGGGGCGCGGGCCACGAGCCGCGGGGCACACCTTGTTCTGCAGCCGCTGCACGTCGTTGCGCACGTCGCGCCGCAGCTCGGCCAGCGCCACCTCGTGCGGGGACGAGGCCGGCGCCGGCGCGGGGGCGGGCGCGGCCGCAGGCGCGGGCGCGGGGGGGGCCGCGGGGGTGCGTCTCTCCTCCAGCTCCTCCTCGATGGTATCTTGTCTGCCGGCGCCCGCGCCGCCCACCACTGCGCTCACGCTTCTGCTCTTCGCGAACGACGCCTGGAAACGTCGGGCGTCACGCGGTGCGCCGCGAGCCCTGCCAGCTCGTCGGCCGAGCGAGAGTACCTTGAGAGCGAGCGCGACGCTGGAGGGCGGCGCGGGGGCGGCGGGCGCGGGGGCGGCGGCTGCGGGCGCGTGCTCGGGAGCGGGCGCGGGGCGGTCGCGCGCCGACAGGCTGCGCGTGAAGGCGGCGCGCGCGGCGGGCGCGGGCTCGGCGTCCAGGGACCCGCCGCCCGCCAGCAGGCGGCCCCACTTGCCGCGGGCGGCGGCGGGCGCGGGGGCGGCGACGGGCGCGGGGGCGGGCGGCGGCTCGCCCTTCTCGGCGTCGGCGCGCGCCGGCTGCGGCGGCGGCGCGGCGGCCACGGAGCGCTCGCGCCGGAACCGCGAGAAGATCTTCCGCACGAGGTGGTCCTGCGCGTGCTCCAGCGGCGGCTCGCGCTTCCGCCGCTCCATCAGCTCGCGCTCGCGCCGCACGTCCGCCACCTGCGGCAGCGGGGGTGAGCGCGCGCCGGCCGTGCGGGCCGGGGCGGGGGCGGGGAAGTACCTTGCGGAAGATGAGCCGGTGGCGCAGGTTGTAGGTGAGCGTGAGGTTGCGCGCGAAGCTGTTGGCGAAGGCCTGGTAGAAGTCGAGCACCTCGAGCAGGCGGTCGCGCTTGATGGTGTGCAGGTCGCAGTAGGTGAGCGCGCGCACGTTGGCCGCCGACTGGCCCACGGCGCTGTCCTTCCAGAAGGAGTCGCCGAACACGTCGCCCTTGCCTGCGGACAGCGCGCGGTGAGCGGGGGCGGCGCGGGGCGCGGGGCGGGGCGCGGCGCTCACCCAGGATGGCCACCACCTCGTCGTCCTGGATGACCTCGAGGCTGCCGGTGACGATGAAGCACAGGCTGTCGATGGACTCGCCGGTGTGGTACAGCAGGTCGCCGGGCGCCGAGTGCGACATGTGGAAGTGCATGGCGAGCGCGCGCAGGCAGCCGTCCGACGCCAGCCGGAAGGCGGGGTGCTCGTTGAACACCTTGCGGTTGAGGTGCACGCAGATGTCGGCCTTCATGTCCTTGGGGCAGTAGTTGAGCACCTGCGCAGAGAGGCGGTGAGCGGGCGGGGCGGGCGGGGCGCGGGGCGCGGGGCGGGCGCGGCGCACCTTGTCCGTGTCCAGCCCCTTGGTCATGGCCCAGGTGGAGACCACGTAGTCCATGACGCGCTCCGACAGCGCCTTGGGCACCTCGTGCAGCTTCATGAACTCGCGCACGTTGTTCAGCATGTCGTGGTACTTGGCCGTGGCCGACGTCATCTGCTGGATGATGGTGGTCACGTGGCCGAAGATGGTGGCGTACAGCAGCGCTGCCGACACACACCGTCACAACCCGCCGCGTGCTCGCTCCCTGCTCTCTACCTGCTCGCTAGCTAGCCCGCGGCTTCTCGTCTAACCTACAAACTCCTATTGAGACTACTAATTATCAGACCTAAAGTTAACTTGAAGTTAGTTCTATAGTTCGTCCTGTTCCTGCGCCAATTAGTTTGAATTTTTTATTATTATTTTATTTTATTAGTAATGCATCTTTTACCAAAAAAAAAAAATACAATTTTACTTCTACCAATAAGTGAACTATTTAAATACCATTTTTCAAGTTTCATTTCATAATGCACCCCTGGCGAATGTTTTAATATATTTTTTTAACTATTTATCATGCTACTATAATAATAACGTTCCAAGATTTTAATTTCATAAATAAAGAACGTTCCATACAATCTTTCATTCCCATGACAAACCCTTAATTCACATCTGGCAAAAAAAAGTTAGAAGTTAAAAAACAAACATGTTTAACTTCCTTTTTACCCCCTTACGGATCAAATTTCCAAAAATGCGTTCTTAGTTCACGTCTACGTACTAAAACAAATACACCCTCAAATTTCATACCCATAGGACCAGCTGTTTGGGTTCTGCGTTGCCTATAGATGAATGAGTCAGACAAATATTCTTACAGTATAGTAGAAGTAGATACATAATACGAGTATAGTATATTATGTTTTCCAGTTCAACCTGAGACACTTATTGGGTCGGTCAGTCATATACGTATCATGTTAGCACGTGTGGGTCACTCGCGGTCATAAACAAAACATTGCGGGCGAGCGAGAGCCAGCGAACTTGCTAATGTTCTCCTAATTATATGAGTTATCGCTGAGTGCTTCTAATGCTGGAACAAGACTCACAAATAACACATTAACACATATGCCTGAGTGTGGCGGGTACAGAGGTGGTGCGGCACGCGGGCTGTCACGATACTACGCTCTGCTGGCAGCGCCTCGCTCGCGGGCGGCACGAGCGAGGAGCGCGGCCCCCCGGGCGGGCGGGGAGCCGCGCCGCGCTGCGACTCTTCGTGGGCCTGCACGGGGGGGGCGGGGGTATAACGCAACATAGTAACTCATAAACACAAGGACAGGTGGACGGGTTTGAAACGCAACACAACCGAACCAAAGTCGAGAGCAGGTGTGAGTCGCGCGCTAGACGCCGCATATTGAAAGCGAACTTCAATCTGGGCGCCTGGGCGGCGTCGCGCGCGCGCGGGGCGGGCGGCGCGCCGCGTGCCCCGCGCGCGCGCACCCACGGGCGGGACGGGCGGGCGGGCGCGGGAGGGCGGGACCGGCTCCGGCTAATAAGAGAAGAATTCCGGCACCTGCCACGATCATCATGCAGATGGTGAAGATCTTCTCGTTATCGGTCTCGGCGGCGACGTTGCCGAAGCCCACGGAGGTCATGCAGGTCATGGTGAAGTAGAGCGCGGTGACGTACATGGTCTTGCGGCTCGGGCCGTTGACCAGCTCGGGCCCGTCCGACTCGTTGCTCCACACGTACGAGTACGGCGTCTGCGTCACGTTGGCCAGCTTCCACAGCCACGAGTACTGCAGGCCCGAGTCGGCGTCCGAGCGCCCGATGCTGTACCACACGCAGGCCAGCCAGTGCGCCACCAGCATGTAGAAGCACAGCAGCAGGATCAGCATGGCGGCGCCGTACTCCAGGTAGCGGTCCAGCTTGCGCACCACGCGGCCCAGCCGCAGCAGCCGCACCACCTTCAGCGCGCTGAACAGGCTGCCGATGCCCTGCAACACGCGCGCGATCACCGCACGCCCGCTCCGCGCTCCGGAACTAACCGGTGCCGCACCGAGCTTACAGTGAGGAGCTCTACTCACGTCCTCGTCGTGGTCGAAAGCGTTGAACACGTCGTAGGGCAGGCAGGAGAGCAGGTCGATGAGGAACCACGACTTGAAGTAGTTCTTGCGGATGACCTTGGGGTCGGAGACCACCTCCCCGCCGGGGCCCACGAACGTGGTGTGGAAGTTGAGCACGATGTCGATGAAGAACACGACGTCCACGATGGAGTCGATGACCAGCAGCGACACGTCCTGCCACACCAAGCGTGAGCTGTAGCGGACCGGGCGCCGCGCGGGGAGCGGCCGGCGCGGCCTCACCTCGCTCGTCTTGTTCTTGAAGGCCACGTTGTAGGGCACCATGATGGCCGTGTAGAAGGTGAGGCACAGGATGATCCAGTCCCAGATGGCCTTGAAGGCGCAGTAGTGCAGCAGGATGTGCGGCGGCGTCTTCGGCGCCTCCTGCCGGTACTGCGGCAGCACGTCGCCCGACAGCGACATCACCTGCAGCGAGGCGCTCGCGTTACGGCGCCGCGCTCGGCGCCCCGGCCGCCGAGCGTGTTCGGGCGCTCGGAGGCCGGGGCGCTGAGAGCGGGCGGAGGGTACTGACGTGCGCGAGGTGGCTCTGCCGCTGCGGCTCCTTGAGCGCCGGCAGCGCCGACACCAGCACGGAGCGCGAGCGCGTCACCGAGCGCGCCAGCTTCGCGAACTTGGAGAGCCCTGCCGACAACACGCACGTGAGCCGCTCGCACCCAGCACACGCCACGCTGCGCGGTGCGACCGACTCTGACACTCCCTCATCCCCGGGTACTACCTATGTATTGGGTACAATGAATCGATGACAGCTCAGTCGGGGCGTGCGGCCGCCTTACGTCCCAAAGGTCGTGGGTTTGATCCCAGACAATGCGCCCGAACTTTCGGTAAAGGAAAATATTGTGTGGAAACCATAGCAAGGTAGGGTAAGGTATTTTCTTGTACTCAAATGGCTAGCTACCACCCTCAAGTCGTAAAATCTGTCGCCAAGCACTGCACAGTGTGTCCGGCAGTCTCCTTGCGAGCCAGTCATTCCAGATGAGGCATGCGCCACCTTATATGAAATGCGTAGCTATAACTACTTAACCCAATGAAAAAGATTGTCGATATCAGAGTTGGCGCTCGCGGCGGAGAGCGGCGGAGAGTGGCGGAGAGTGGCGGAGAGTGGCGGAGGGCGGCGGTACTCACCTCCCTTGGGGTCGTCGGCGTCGATGGGCTGCTTGAGCGCGGTGATGTCGCGGAAGGTGAGCAGGAACAGCACCACCAGCTCGCGCTCGTTGCGGATGGGCGCCACGTGCACCAGCAGCCACAGCGGCGTGCCTGCGCACCGCACCCCATGCAGAACATACGTTAACCTCCTTGGCGTAATGCCCATCATGCCACTGCCAACCAGAGGGCGCCGGGTTCGATTCCCGGCACGGCTGACATCTTTTCATGAACTAATTATCGCTCTGGGTGTTACATATGTATCGATGTAAAGTATGTGTAGGTATGTAGTATTGTGTAAGCGACCATAACACAAACTAGAAATGGTTTAGTATGAGGCTAACTGTAAAGTGTCCTAATATTTAAATAATTATTCATTTACTAGAGCAAACCCTTCTACAATATATTCTATGTGGTTTTCAGAAAACACTTTGTCTAAATAATTCGTATTGATTAAACTTAGGTACTCCTTCGGTGTAAATAACTAGCCTTAAGTATATCTATCTTCTTTCTCTTTCTAATATATAAAATTTCCATGTCACAATATTAGTAACCGTACTCCTCCGAAACGTTTTGACTGATTTTAACCAAATTTTATATGCGTATTCAGTAGGTCTGAGAATCGGCTACTATCTATTTACCATACCCCTAAGTGTTATTTTTATAATGTGGCATTAAAAACATACAACCCTAAATTTTAACTTTTTATCATCAACCCCTATTTTTGTATGGCCATTTCAGTAATTTAATCATTTTTTCATCCAACTCGATAACTAATAGTGTTTTAACTGTAGTTAACTTCAGGTTAACTATAGTTAACTTCGAGTTAACTATAGTTAACAGGTATACCTGAGGCAAAACAACGTTTGTCGGCTCAGCTAGTAGTTTAATAAAAATAAATTTGACTCGATGTAATTACTAACAAAGCGCCTAAATATTTAAAATACTTGTGAAGCTGTCTATAACTCTGGATGCGTTTCCACGCTGAATAGTAATGGCGGTCCTCTGCACCGAGGAACACCAGAACCGGGGCTACCCTTAATATGATTTGGTGACGCGCCTCGCTGGTCACATGTCGAACTGTGAACAGTTAATAATTGGCCAAGTGCGAGTCGAGTTCGCGTATGAAACACGTTTGTTGTACGGGAGCTACCCTCACATCATTATTTAATGTTTTTTAAATATTTTTATAATTAATACATATTTTAATATTACGTGAACATGTGGAGGTTTTATCAAATGACATTACAATTATCTTATATATATTGTATGGGAAGTATGCCTTAAACATTTATTTTTTAAATATTTCAAAAGGTTATATACACCTATATATTTTGTGAAAATTTTAGGCGTCTACCTGTTACTGTAATTGATATATACAAAAAAAATACGTTTATTGAGTGAAGACCCCCTTCAATATTTTCATTTTTATTTATTATTAGTCGGCACGGGAAATACATATCTTATGAAAGTTTCAGCTTTCTAGCTATCACGGTTTCTGAGATACAGCCCGGAGACAGACAGACAGTCTAGGCTTAGTAATAGGATCCTGTTTTTACCTTTAAAGTACGAGACCCTAGAAAGGGATGACAGCTCAGTCGGGCATGCGGCCGCCTTACTTTCCGAGGGTGGTGCGGCTTTTGTAGCGGACCCTGCCGGCGGCTCACGTAGTGGAAAATAATAATATGTTACAGCTATGGTCGACTATTTGTCTAAAGAGATAACATCAGTCGCCATGACTTAAAGATGTCATATCTATGAATATGTTCGTGCAGTGTGTTGTATAGAGAGCGGCGCGGCGTGCGGCGCTACTAGAGCTCTGGTAGTAGCGAGTACTCCGCTGAGCGGGCGCCGCGCTGCACTCTACGGCGGTGATGTCGGCCGCGGTATGCCGGGGCGAAACCAAACAAAACCGTGCCAGCTAAATGAATCATGTAAAATAACTTTGGCGAATTAATGAAATGCGGCTCGGGAGGGGGTGCGGGAGGGGGCGGGGCGGGGTGCGGGCGGCGGGGGTGCTGCTAACGAAATAAGTAAAAATGAAATAGCGAGGTGAGAGCAGGTATTGTTTACGCTCTACATGAAAACGTAACGAGCTCTCCCGACACCGCTCCGCCTCCCGCCTCCCGCCTCCCGCCTCCCGCCGGACTCACCCGGCCGGGGCCGGCGCGAGCGTTACGATACATCCGCCGAAACCGAAACCGTTAAAACACGGACACTTCGCATTATAGCGCATTAGCGGCGCCCTCCCGCCCTCTCCGCCCTCCCGCCCCGGTACACCGCGACATTCACATAATGACATTACGTGATGCCGGGCCGACGGCACTCTAATACCTAATTGGTATTTGAGAACTTTACTTGAAACTAAAGTATTTAATTTCATAAACACAACATTTCCAGTTTGGGCGATATGACCGGGAGAAGTGTGAATACAGAGATGTATGGAAGAAGCGTACATTCTGTACCGACCCCGCTTGAAGTGGGATAAGATGAAGAAGCGAAAAAATTCAGTTTGTACTTTCAACCCCAATAGCATCCCCCTTGATGCGCCCCTGGCGAATGCTTACATAATTTTATATAAATAGTTTAATAAGCTACTACTATAATTACTCATAAATAAAGAACATTTAATAGAATAGATGAATGAGATCGGACAACATTTTTTATTTTGTTTTGGAAGGTCTTAAACAACTAATATTGTGTGAAAATGATAAGCGTCTACCTGTTACCCTTGTAAATATTGAGCAAAACAAAAAAACACGTTTAATATATAGGACCCCTTTAATATTGTTTATTGTTAGTGTTTGTTGTTACAGCGGCACCATTTCCTTTCATCTTTCTAGCTATCATGAAATATTAGAGACAGCCTGGTGACAGACAGACCGCGGATAAAGTAATGACGGAGGCTCCCATACAACAAGTTAAATTTTTAAGCAATTTTTTACTCCATCTTTATAACGGCATTTGGACATTCACAGAATATTTCATTATTAAAAGCAATAAAACAAGATTAAATTAAACATGTAGAACCCTGACTGAAATTTCTGTTGTAGCGCCCTTGTTGGGTTTGAAATGTATCACATTGTTATACTCTCCATATATTAAGGCAGTTGTGAAAAACATGCACGCCAAACTTTTATTATATTTTACAGGAAAACTAAAAGCTTTAGAACTTACATATAAGTAAGAAATAATAATGGAAACACATCACAGTATTCACTTATGGGTTTTCAACGCTGACCTCTATTTAGAGGTACCTCTATTTTGAGGTCAGTGACCTCTATTTCACTTGTAGAAATAGAGGTCAGTGGTTTTCAATAAAAACAAAATAACACAGTAAGGAAAAACAGGATAGAAAATTGCAGTATAAGATTATAAACACCCCGTTTTTCGTGGGGGGTTAAAATCATTATCTATGTCATCGTAAACCGTAGTGCATACCAGCGTGCTTACTATTTGTAACGTCACAATGAGAGTTATAATATTATAGTTGGCATCGCGAGTGTCGTGCCTGGTGTACCTCCCGCACTATCCTGCTAGCCGTGCTCACACATTGACAAACATCGCGAGTGTCGCGCCCGGTGTACCTCCCGCACTATCCTGCTAGCCGTGCTCACACATTGACAAACATCGCGAGTGTCGCGCCCGGTGTACCTCCCGCACTATCCTGCTAGCCGTGCTCACACATTGACAAACATCGCGAGTGTCGCGCCCGGTGTACCTCCCGCACTATCCTGCTAGCCGTGCTCACACATTGACAAACATCGCGAGTGTCGCGCCCGGTGTATCTCCCGCACTATCCTGCTAGCCGTGCTCACACATTGACAAACATCGCGAGTGTCGCGCCCGGTGTACCTCCCGCACTATCCTGCTAGCCGTGCTCACACATTGACAAACATCGCGAGTGTCGCGCCCGGTGTACCTCCCGCACTATCCTGCTAGCCGTGCTCACACATTGACAAACATCGCGAGTGTCGCGCCCGGTGTACCTCCCGCACTATCCTGCTAGCCGTGCTCACACATTGACAAACATCGCGAGTGTCGCGCCCGGTGTATCTCCCGCACTATCCTGCTAGCCGTGCTCACACATTGACAAACATCGCGAGTGTCGCGCCCGGTGTACCTCCCGCACTATCCTGCTAGCCGTGCTCACACATTGACAAACATCGCGAGTGTCGCGCCCGGTGTATCTCCCGCACTATCCTGCTAGCCGTGCTCACACATTGACAAACATCGCGAGTGTCGCGCCCGGTGTACCTCCCGCACTATCCTGCTAGCCGTGCTCACACATTGACAAACATCGCGAGTGTCGCGCCCGGTGTACCTCCCGCACTATCCTGCTAGCCGTGCTCACACATTGACAAACATCGCGAGTGTCGCGCCCGGTGTATCTCCCGCACTATCCTGCTAGCCGTGCTCACACATTGACAAACATCGCGAGTGTCGCGCCCGGTGTACCTCCCGCACTATCCTGCTAGCCGTGCTCACACATTGACAAACATCGCGAGTGTCGCGCCCGGTGTATCTCCCGCACTATCCTGCTAGCCGTGCTCACACATTGACAAACATCGCGAGTGTCGCGCCCGGTGTACCTCCCGCACTATCCTGCTAGCCGTGCTCACACATTGACAAACATCGCGAGTGTCGCGCCCGGTGTACCTCCCGCACTATCCTGCTAGCCGTGCTCACACATTGACAAACATCGCGAGTGTCGCGCCCGGTGTACCTCCCGCACTATCCTGCTAGCCGTGCTCACACATTGACAAACATCGCGAGTGTCGCGCCCGGTGTACCTCCCGCACTATCCTGCTAGCCGTGCTCACACATTGACAAACATCGCGAGTGTCGCGCCCGGTGTATCTCCCGCACTATCCTGCTAGCCGTGCTCACACATTGACAAACATCGCGAGTGTCGCGCCCGGTGTACCTCCCGCACTATCCTGCTAGCCGTGCTCACACATTGACAAACATCGCGAGTGTCGCGCCCGGTGTACCTCCCGCACTATCCTGCTAGCCGTGCTCACACATTGACAAACATCGCGAGTGTCGCGCCCGGTGTATCTCCCGCACTATCCTGCTAGCCGTGCTCACACATTGACAAACATCGCGAGTGTCGCGCCCGGTGTACCTCCCGCACTATCCTGCTAGCCGTGCTCACACATTGACAAACATCGCGAGTGTCGCGCCCGGTGTACCTCCCGCACTATCCTGCTAGCCGTGCTCACACATTGACAAACATCGCGAGTGTCGCGCCCGGTGTACCTCCCGCACTATCCTGCTAGCCGTGCTCACACATTGACAAACATCGCGAGTGTCGCGCCCGGTGTACCTCCCGCACTATCCTGCTAGCCGTGCTCACACATTGACAAACATCGCGAGTGTCGCGCCCGGTGTACCTCCCGCACTATCCTGCTAGCCGTGCTCACACATTGACAAACATCGCGAGTGTCGCGCCCGGTGTACCTCCCGCACTATCCTGCTAGCCGTGCTCACACATTGACAAACATCGCGAGTGTCGCGCCCGGTGTACCTCCCGCACTATCCTGCTAGCCGTGCTCACACATTGACAAACATCGCGAGTGTCGCGCCCGGTGTACCTCCCGCACTATCCTGCTAGCCGTGCTCACACATTGACAAACATCGCGAGTGTCGCGCCCGGTGTACCTCCCGCACTATCCTGCTAGCCGTGCTCACACATTGACAAACATCGCGAGTGTCGCGCCCGGTGTACCTCCCGCACTATCCTGCTAGCCGTGCTCACACATTGACAAACATCGCGAGTGTCGCGCCCGGTGTACCTCCCGCACTATCCTGCTAGCCGTGCTCACACATTGACAAACATCGCGAGTGTCGCGCCCGGTGTACCTCCCGCACTATCCTGCTAGCCGTGCTCACACATTGACAAACATCGCGAGTGTCGCGCCCGGTGTACCTCCCGCACTATCCTGCTAGCCGTGCTCACACATTGACAAACATCGCGAGTGTCGCGCCCGGTGTACCTCCCGCACTATCCTGCTAGCCGTGCTCACACATTGACAAACATCGCGAGTGTCGCGCCCGGTGTACCTCCCGCACTATCCTGCTAGCCGTGCTCACACATTGACAAACATCGCGAGTGTCGCGCCCGGTGTACCTCCCGCACTATCCTGCTAGCCGTGCTCACACATTGACAAACATCGCGAGTGTCGCGCCCGGTGTACCTCCCGCACTATCCTGCTAGCCGTGCTCACACATTGACAAACATCGCGAGTGTCGCGTCCGGTGTACCTCCCGCACTATCCTGCTAGCCGTGCTCACACATTGACAAACATCGCGAGTGTCGCGCCCGGTGTACCTCCCGCACTATCCTGCTAGCCGTGCTCACACATTGACAAACATCGCGAGTGTCGCGCCCGGTGTACCTCCCGCACTATCCTGCTAGCCGTGCTCACACATTGACAAACATCGCGAGTGTCGCGCCCGGTGTACCTCCCGCACTATCCTGCTAGCCGTGCTCACACATTGACAAACATCGCGAGTGTCGCGCCCGGTGTACCTCCCGCACTATCCTGCTAGCCGTGCTCACACATTGACAAACATCGCGAGTGTCGCGCCCGGTGTACCTCCCGCACTATCCTGCTAGCCGTGCTCACACATTGACAAACATCGCGAGTGTCGCGCCCGGTGTACCTCCCGCACTATCCTGCTAGCCGTGCTCACACATTGACAAACATCGCGAGTGTCGCGCCCGGTGTATCTCCCGCACTATCCTGCTAGCCGTGCTCACACATTGACAAACATCGCGAGTGTCGCGCCCGGTGTACCTCCCGCACTATCCTGCTAGCCGTGCTCACACATTGACAAACATCGCGAGTGTCGCGCCCGGTGTACCTCCCGCACTATCCTGCTAGCCGTGCTCACACATTGACAAACATCGCGAGTGTCGCGCCCGGTGTACCTCCCGCACTATCCTGCTAGCCGTGCTCACACATTGACAAACATCGCGAGTGTCGCGCCCGGTGTATCTCCCGCACTATCCTGCTAGCCGTGCTCACACATTGACAAACATCGCGAGTGTCGCGCCCGGTGTACCTCCCGCACTATCCTGCTAGCCGTGCTCACACATTGACAAACATCGCGAGTGTCGCGCCCGGTGTACCTCCCGCACTATCCTGCTAGCCGTGCTCACACATTGACAAACATCGCGAGTGTCGCGCCCGGTGTACCTCCCGCACTATCCTGCTAGCCGTGCTCACACATTGACAAACATCGCGAGTGTCGCGCCCGGTGTACCTCCCGCACTATCCTGCTAGCCGTGCTCACACATTGACAAACATCGCGAGTGTCGCGCCCGGTGTATCTCCCGCACTATCCTGCTAGCCGTGCTCACACATTGACAAACATCGCGAGTGTCGCGCCCGGTGTACCTCCCGCACTATCCTGCTAGCCGTGCTCACACATTGACAAACATCGCGAGTGTCGCGCCCGGTGTACCTCCCGCACTATCCTGCTAGCCGTGCTCACACATTGACAAACATCGCGAGTGTCGCGCCCGGTGTACCTCCCGCACTATCCTGCTAGCCGTGCTCACACATTGACAAACATCGCGAGTGTCGCGCCCGGTGTATCTCCCGCACTATCCTGCTAGCCGTGCTCACACATTGACAAACATCAGCATCGTTACCAACTTACTTATTCTAGAATAACATAATGTTGGCGTGTAATCCAACACAAATGTGATATTGATTACCTTTAATAAAGCAAACCAACGTTATGTATGAAACATGTGTAAATTAAAAGTTTATAAAACCCCCGTCATAACTTATCGTCCTGTCGTTTTTGCGCCGGGTGCTAAAAACGACAAAAGCGTGTTACATCTTATACCACAGTTAAGCTTAACATCAGGCAAGCTGCGGTCAAATGTAAGCCTATTCATCAGTAAAAAAAAATGCAAAGGCGTGCGGAGGAGGGCCGCGACAACCGTGCGAGCTCCCTCTCGTAGCTACGTCACTGAGCGCTACAACACGCGCGGAGTGCTACGAGTGCCTACGCCGCGTGTACCGGCTACAGCGCGTAGCACGGCTACAGCGCGTAGCGCGGGGCCAGTGTCACTGGGGTGCAAGTTTGAATAAAAGCTTTTCGCAATAGTTGTTCAATCCGTTGAGACTAAGAATGGAGGTCATTCTTACTATCGGAGTTATCAATAATTGCGAATGCCTGTTTGTGAGAGTCTGCTGGGCACACACGGGGCCACACACGGATAGTTATCATGTTGGAATGCAGTTGCCACGCCGGACTGCCAACCTGAGGATCTTGGTGCGGCCGACATCTTTGTGCTGAACTAAATTTGTTGACTGTCGGTATATGTATCTACATAATATATGTATGTACGAGTATATGTAGTTAATTAGTTGTGTTAGTAAAACCATAATACAAACTAGGAATATGTATGTAGTTTAGCATGGGGCTATGTATGTAGCACCATCCGTGGGTGAGATTTGTCCAAAAAAGTAGTTCCGATAGTTAGCGATGTATCCGGGAATGTATTGAGACATGCACAGGAAGATATATAGTATGTATAGTCGCGGAGGCGGGCGAGGGCGTCACTCACGGTTCTTCTTGTAGAGCAGGATCTCGAACTGGTCGGCCAGGTGGTGGTCGAGCGCGCGGTCCACGCGCTCCGCCGCCTCCTTCTCCGTCAGCTCGCCGTACATCCACGAGCACCTGCACACACACACACACACACACACACACACATATACTACACACGATTATTCGTACAATGTACGAGTATATGATAAAAGCGAGTGTGGCTCGGTGGTAATAACTCCTATTTTTCCATCAGACGGCCCGTGGTTCGATCCGAACCCTACACCGATGACTCGTTTTTCAAGCTAAGTGAGGTTTTGCACTCGCATTACGGTGAAGGGAAACATTGTGAGAAGGACCACACTATCCGAAGACGTGTGTCATCCGCCAACCCGGAAAAAAACCCGAAGTTGGCCGGCGTGGTGGATTATGGCCTATGTCTCTCTCCTCGTGGGAGAAGGCCCCGAGTGTCAGCAGCAGGAACGTATGGCAGGCTGCTTTTGTTTATATGATCATTAGTAGAGAGCGAGTGGCAGCGCTACCTCAGCACACTGCCATCACCGAGTGCTCCCGCGGCGGGATACCTGTCCTGCGAGGTGTGTAGGGAGCGTGCGGCGGGGGGAGGGATCTATATTGTCGTCCTATCCTAGATATGTTCGGCGGAAGGTGAGGAACTGACCTGCACGTCTTCTGCATGACCTCCGCGCGGTTGTAGCCGGACATCTTGCAGAAGGTCTCGTTGCAGTACACGATGGGGTAGTCCACGATCTGCGCGTTGGCCAGCAGGAAGCTGCTGTCCGCTGCACACACACACACACACGTCATACTCGTATATTATTATATAATATCTACAGATTTTCTTTGTGATAATGGGATAGATGCATAGACATTAACCTGTTTTATATCTTGGCTAGATGACAATAACTATGTAAGTAATAGTCCGTCTTCTAAATTAAAGTTTAATTTATACACATGCATAGAATGTTAAAGATAGTCAAATCATAAATTACTATGTCAATCTTAATAACTATGTATATATAATATATTATATAATATATATAATAACTATGTATATCCGAATATCATGAAATCGGTCAGAAGGTAGGTAGGGCAGCATTTTATTTGAGTGGGAACCTCCTTCCGTACATATTCCATATATCGCAACAAATGTTTGGCCGAGGGACAGAGACAAGAGGCTTGCTGGTGCAGAGCATGAGGCCGGGAGGTCGGAGCTGGCCCTTGTCGGAGGCCCTCACGCCTCCACACCACTTCTTGACAACTTCCCTCGTGATCTGCCCATTACCGTTGTTTTTTAAATTAACTGAACGTTTTTTTCCCAAGCATTAATTTAGTTCCTCGTGTTCTGTGAGCTGGCGGCATATCTAACGAAACTTCCAGAGCCTCTTCTACTACACTTCCGGCCACTCTATCTTTGTATGTTCACGTTCATGATAATCTAACCGTTTTATGATATAGTAGCTGCACCCCGCGGTATCACCCGCGTTGCTCCGAGGTTTAGCCTGTGCGTTAATCTAGAGTTTCAACTATGCCCGAAACAAATTTCATCGTAATCAGTTCAGCCGTTTGATCCTGAAGAAGTACCAATTACACGTAACATTATCTTATCTTTAATATTAGTTTATGTAAACCGCATTCAACTCATTTTATAAGTTGTGAAGCAGCGCTTCAGGCACAACATGCCAACTGACCGGAACTTGTTTTGGACGGAACAAAGTTTCGACAGCTCCTGCACATCTCTCGTCCACCTGTGACCGCATTCACATCCGTCGACCACTTCCTCAGTTATAACGTACCAGACAACACTACTCAGACAGACAAACATTACAATTTTTGTTACTTTTGTATAGACACTCGATTCTTACTGACATATTATATGACGTATTGATAGTGTGGAGCGGAACCCGAGCGGAGTATGGAGGTGGGCGGAGGACGCGCTGGACAACTAAAAGGCTAATCCTTGAATTTGGTTTTGATTTATTTGTCTTAACGACCTTTTCTGAGACCTAGACTAGAATGACGACCATATCCAGATAAAGGTCAACAAATAATAATACTTTTTAACCGTAGTGTCATATACTGTCGCTGTCCCGAGTGAAGTTCGCCTTATTCTTTGTATAAACAAACGTTCCTGCATGGCTCCAGCGGCCGCTCGCGGCGGGTAGCAACATCACGCTCGCTAGTGCACGGCGCCAGGTCAGTGTGCGGCTCTAGACAAGCTGGCTCCAGCGCGCCGCGAGGTGTGCGGCCGAGAGGCAGTCGCGGGAGTCCCCGGGGAGCCCGGCGGCGGGCAGAGACAGTGCGGGCGGAGCGGAGCGGACACTCACGCTGCGAGGAGGAGCGGCGGATGATGTTCTCGAGGAAGGTGTTCTGCGGGGCCACCAGCCCCCGGCGGCCGCCCGGCATGCCGGCGCCGCGCGTCACATGCCGCGCCGGGCCCTTCGCGCGCTGGCGGCCATTCCGCTCGCTCGATCGATGGGAGCCGCGCCGTCTGGAGCCGCGGGTGCTGCGAGACTGCCGCACCCGCCGCCCGCGCCCCGCCGCGCCTGCGCGCCGCCTGCCCCCGCCCGCCCCCCGCAACACATGACCTCATTCCTTTTCGATTGCAATTCTAAATAATTAGGTAAACACCTCCTCCGAGTGTTCCGCTGCAGCTCCACGGGGTTTATAACTTTATACGAGGATTCCGAAACATGGCACCCACGAGTAGACACTTTTTAGGGCTCCGTACCCTAAGGAGTACCAACGGGACCGTATTACTAAGTCTTCGCAGTCTGATTGTCTGTCACCAAGCTGTATCTCTTGAACTGTTGATAGCTAGACTTCTGTAAATTCTACTAAACGATAAAGTATCGGACGAGCAGGGAAATTAATATATATAAAATAGAGTATATATATTATGGGTAATAATTATATATATAAATCTCGTGTCACAATGTTTGTCCTCAATGGACTCCTAAACCACTTAACCGATTATAATAAAATTCGCACACCATGTGCAGTTCGATCCAACTTGAGAGATAGGATAGTTTAAATCTCAAATTATAGTCGCAATTTTAATTTATTGCTAATTATTGTCTGTTATTATTTGACAGTCACAATTATCTGTTAACTCCAAATGATCCTAACAGATGTCGATACCTTTCGACTGGGTTGAGTAAGTAATTAATAGATGGCGCTGCTATGGTAAATCTACGAACGTGTCATATAAAGCTACACTATCTATTTTTACCCCTAAATGAGGAAAAACAACGTTTGCCGGGTCAGCTAGTATATATACGAGGGTGAATCAAAAAGTTCTTAGAAGTGCATATATATGAAACCTTTTTGGATCAAGTTCGATATTCAAATTAAAGAGTGTATATCACACTATATTTATGCAGACTGTCACTTGTTTTTGTCAGTTCGTTCGCATGTAATAATTTTTTTTGTGCAACGAGTTGCTAAAAAGTTAAAATTATGGATAAAAGTGAGTTACGTGCGGTGATAAAATATCTCAGTTTGAAAAAAATGTCTACGAAGGAAATTATTTTGGACATTCAGCAGACATTAGGGGGTGATGCTGTACCCTATTCTACGGTTGCGTTCTGGGTGGCTGAATTTAAAAGAGGTAGATCAAGCTGTAAAGATGACCCGCGTTCTGGGCGGCCTTCAACCTCCGTTACAGAAGAAAATGTCAAAAAGGTTGAGAATCTGGTTTTGGAAGACAGAAGAATGACTATAAAACATATAGCTGAGATCCTAAAGATATCTTTTGGTAGCGTTCAATCCATTTTAATTGATTCACTGGGGTTCAAAAAAGTGTCTTCAAGATGGGTGCCACGAATGTTAACAGACGAAAACAAAAAGCGGCGTTTGGAAATTTCCAAGCGTAATCTCGAAATGTTCCAGCGTGATTCGGATAATTTTTGTCGTCGTCTTGTCATCATGGATGAAACGTGGGTCCACCATTTTGATCCTGAAACTAAAAGACAAAGCATGTCTTGGAAACGACCATCCTATCCATCCATTAAGAAATTTCGAGTTGCTCCTACCGCTGGCAAAGTTATGGCCTCTGTGTTCTGGGATAGTGAAGGAATCCTTTTTATTGATTACATGCCAAAAGGCCAGACGATTACTGGACCCTATTATGCAAATTTAATCCCGAAAGTGCGTGAAGCGATTAAAGAAAAACGTCGTGGAAAACTGTCGTTGGGCGTGTTGTTCCTTCAAGATAACGCTCCTGCTCATCGATCGGAAGTTGCGCTCAACGCAATCCGCTGTGCTGGCTTCAATCTCCTTGACCACCCACCATATTCTCCGGACTTAGCCCCAAGTGATTTTCACTTATTTCCAAAATTAAAAGAGGAAATTCGTGGAACCAAATTTCACGATAATGACGCGGTTATAGCTGCCGTAGAGGACTTTTTCGAGAGTCAAGAAAATATTTTTTTTTCACAAGGAATAAGGAAGTTATAAACGCCTTATTCTAAATGCATTGCATTGGAGGGAGATTGTGTGGAAAAATAAAATATTATTATTTAAATCTTTGCATTTTTTAATATTGATTCCAAGAATTTTTTGATTCACCCTCGTATATAGTTAATGAATCGCTGATGAGGAATAAACAAATGCTGACGGTTATATTAGTAGCGATGCACAGTTGCTGTGATGCTGTAGTTGCATTCCGCTGTCGATGGTGTGTGTGTCCGCTGTCGATGGTGTGTGTGTCCGCTGTCGATGGTGTGTGTGTGTGTCCGCTGTCGATGGTGTGTGTGTCCGCTGTCGATGGTGTGTGTGTCCGCTGTCGATGGTGTGTGTGTGTCCGCTGTCGATGGTGTGTGTGTCCGCTGTCGATAGCTGGTGACATTCTGACGTTTTGTTTATTCCTGATCTTGCACTGATGTGCTCTAGCAGGCTTGCGCTTCACATTCGGTGGATCGCTTATTTATAATTAATTACTTGATTCCTGTCGCTGATTTCGAACGCCTATTTCTGTCCATTTTCGCAATATCAGAAAGTGGTCCCGCGTTAGGCGTATTTCTTTGCTCGTATCGTATGATTAACGAAAATATGTATTTCATCCTTGAAGAACTCGCATTCCAAATAAGCGCGTGAATATTATAACCAAGGTGAAGTGTTGGTGCGTCCACTAGCTGCCGAGGGCGGGCGGTGCGGCTCCCGCACGCTGTCGATACCCGCCCGGCTGTATCCACCCACAACGACAATGCTCCACTTGTGATGCTCTTGAAAGTCAGATTCAAATAAAGTTTATAAACAACCCTATATTGTATACAAGCGTTAAGGCTAAATGGTGATCCGCTTGTGACCCGACACGAGACGTACAGAGCGAGCTCGGACTCCAAACCACACTATCTATATTCTAGAAAGCTACGCACCAAACTATTATACATGGAAATACCACGGTTATTGACCGTGTGTGGTTTTATTACTAAATTATTAAGAAACTATTTTTTTTATATACTTGAAAGTCCACAAAACTATTTACAAACTAGATTTAACTAACTTAACCTAACTTAATTAAACTTACAAATGTTTATAAACTACTAGATGTGGGCCTAACATTATTAACATGCAATAAAGAAATCCGCTCTAACTGTACAATATAATTATGCCTTAAAATATTGATCACATAAAGAAGAAAACCAATAACTTTATATCAACTATATCATATATAACTTATATCAACTTTACAGACAACTTTTACCATTAAGAAACTAGGATTTACTAATTAAATTAACTAATATATTAACATATTTTTTAAGGACATCAAGCTCGTCTGTTTAAATAATATATCAATATCGTGCTTTACTTTATCAAAAACACAGAGCCTAAATTATAGTTAATTAAACATATAAAAACAAAGCCATATCTGTAATTTAAATATTTCTGTTTAGGAAAAAAGTTATTATCAATGAATGTGTAGAAATAATTTGTCTCATGTTGAATAAGTTTATATCTTATGATTCTTGTTGAATAAGTTTATATTTTTATATGATTCTTGTTGAAATGTGCAGTAATATAGAGTTTACAGAGAGTTATAAGATCCGCCAACGACGCTTTGTTTTTTAAACGCGATTATAATTAAAGGTTGTTTGGAGTAAACTCATTGAAAAAAATTATTCACATGTCAACTTCATAAACATTTATTCACATAAAATACACTTATACGTGGAGCGGAGTATCGGCGCGGCTACCGGCGCGCGGGGCGGGGTGCGGGGCGGGGTGCGGCGCGCGGGGCGGGGCGCGGGGCGGGGCGGGGCGCGGCGGGGCGGCGCAGCAGCAGGCGGCGCGCGGGGCCGCCGCGCTTGGCCAGGATGACTCGCGTGAACTTGACGGCGTCCGCCTGCGCCGGCGCCGGCGCGCCGCTCCGCACCGTCAGCGCCTCGCTCCCCTCCGCCCCGCTGGCCTCGTCGTCCGCGAACACGATGGGCAGCTGCAGGATGTCGGCGGCGGCCAGCGCGGGCGCGGCGGGCGCGGCGGGCGGCGCGCGGGGCGGCGCCAGCAGCAGCGGCGTGCCGCCCGTCACGCGCGACACCACGCGGCCCTCCCCCGCCTCCCCCGCCGGCAGGTGCGCGTACTCCTCCGCGGGGGGCGCGGGGGGCGCGGGCGGCGCGCGCCGGCGCTCCCCGCCCCCCGCCTCCTCCTCGCGCTCCGCCGTCTCCACCGCCCACCGCACCACCTCCTCCTGCAGCACCAGCACCGACAACGCTTTACGCAGTACACTAACCGCACGAGTTAACAGCTTTCTTCTAATCTGAAGCGAGTGGCTGCCTGAACTCGCGTGTAGTGCTCGGCGATATATTGTTTAACTCGAGGGTTGCCAGTCAGGCGAACCTCGAAAAGCTACGAGAAAAAGAACTCTTTCGACTCAACTTCATTCGATTCGATCTCATTGGCGGGGATCGAACCCACGAGCTTGGGAACGCGCGGCTCGGCCGTCTAAACCGGCATCGCTTTAAAAATATAGCGATAGAGAGCGTACTGACCGCGAGCGCGGCGTCGAGCGCGTGTTGCGGCAGGCGGAGCTGCGCGCGGAGCCGCGCGGGCAGGCGCAGGCGCGAGTCGGCGCCGCGCACCTCCAGCACGCGGCGCTCGCCCGCCGCCGCCACGCGCAGCGCCGCGCCCCGCGCGCACTCCGCCGCGCGCGACCCGCACACCAGCAGCAGCGGCAGCCGCACGCCCGCCAGCGCGTCGTCCGCCGCGTCGCGCGACCCCTCCGCCGTGCTCAGCGGCGGCGCCACCAGCGCCAGCCCGCGCACGCCGCCCTCGGCGCGCCCCGCGCCGCCCGCGCCGCGCGCCAGCAGCGCCAGCACGGCGCCGCCCGCGCCGCACCCGCCCAGGATCACGGCGCGCGACCTGCGCACGACCACACCTCGTACCGGACCCGCCGCCGCGCCGGCGCGCCGCATCGCGGGCTCCACTCACCCCGCTTCGGCGAGCGCGTCGGTGAGCGCCGCGCGCACTGCGGCCGCGGCGCCGGCGCACCAGGGCTCCGGCGGCGCCGCGCCCGCGCCGGGCGCTCCGCCGGCGCCGCGCAGCACGCGCGTGTGCACCAACGCCGCCAGCCGCGGCTCCCAGCGCGCGTCGAGCGCCGCGTCGCCGCTGCTCACCCACACCAGCCACGGCGAGGAGTCGGGGGGGACGGGCGCGGGCGAGGCGGCGACCGGCGCGGCGGGCGACGGCGCTCCGGCGAGGCGGGCGGCCAGGCGGGGCACCGCGCGCCACAGCTCGGCAAGCGCCTCGTCGTAGAGACGGCGCTCGGCGCGCGGCAGCAGGCGGGCGAGCGCGGCGTGCAGCCAGGCCGGCGCGCCGCCCGCCCACAGCGGGGCCAGCGCGCGCCGCAGCCGCCGCGCCGCGCCGCGCGTCACCTCGCGGCGCGCGGCGCGGCCGGCGCAGGCGAGGCGCGCGAGGCGCATGTCGCGCAGCACGCCGGTGGCGGCGGCGGCGAGGCTCGCCTGCTCGGGCGAGAGGGCGGCGGCGCGCAGGCGCTCCTCCCAGTCGGCGGCCTCCTCGGCGTCGGTGTCGTCGGAGTCGTCGGGCTCGGCGAGGGCGGCGGGTGGGTCGCGGCGCGCGGGCTCGGCGCGCACCACGTCCAGCGGCGCGGGGCGCGGCGCGGCGGGCGCCAGCAGCGTGCGCACGCGCGGCGCGCCGCCCGCCGCCGCCGCGGCGCCGCGCGCGCGCGCGTACGAGTGCTCGCCCCACACGCCGCGCCGGCTCGCCTGCACACACACACATCAAGTTACGGAAGAGAACCAGGCGAGCCGGTCACCATCCCGCCAGACCGATGACGTAGCTCGAGATGGAATAGCTAATAGAAGAAATCTCTTCAATCAAACCTTGGTGTGAATCATAGATAATCAATATTGTTGTATCAATATAATTGTATATAAATGAAGCATGTTAGATTCACATCGTGAAGTAAGTTTACGCTCGTTAGTTATAGTGAATTTTCAATAAAAAAATAATAATAATAATAAAGAAGCAGGTTCAAAACCAGCGCTGGAGTACCTTGTGTACTTACAGCACATGCTGAACCTGCTCTTTTTGTGCACATACATATTACTTTATATTAATTATTCTTGACTTTACAAACCGATCTACACAATGTGGAGAAGTGGTTAAAGCTATGGCGAATAAAAGTTAATGAAACAAAATCAGCCCACATCACTTTCACTCTGAAGCGGCAAACCTGTCCAGAAGTAACTATGAATGGTAACCCAATACCACAGGTGGATGATACCAAATACCTAGGAATACACCTTGACCGAAGACTTACCTGGCAAAAACACATATTTTCAAAAAGAATACAACTTAGCCTAATACTACGAAAATACCAGTGGATGCTGGGCAGGCGGTCCAAACTAAGCCTGGAAAACAAATTATTGATTTATAAAACTATATTAAAGCCAGTATGGATATATGGCATCCAATTATGGGGTACAGCTTCGAAAACCAATCTAAGTATTCTACAACGATTCCAATCCAAAGTCTTGAGGATGATCACCGATGCTCCATGGTATGTCACCAACGATGCTCTGCACCATGACCTAGAGATACCAACGGTACAAGAGGAGGTTAAAAATACTGCCCAAAAATATCTAAAGAGAATCCTACAACATCCAAATGAAGAGGTTAGAGAACTGACCAGAAGAGGGCCTCCGCGGAGACTAAAAAGGAAGATGCCACAAGACTTAACTGAATAATAAGAAGGATGCGTCGTTGGGCGCATACCTCAACAGTCAATAATGACACAAATGAAGCTTATTGTCTCTATGGACAGATTGCTCCAAATAAAGGATAACAAAAAAAAAAAAATATTCTTGAAATTATGTAATGTGTGCACAATAAACGATTTTCATTCTTTCATTTCTAACAATTATGCTTTCACTAACATGTAGATAAAATCTTTAAATCCAAAATAATCTATACTTAGCTTAACTATAGCTTAGCCAAAACCATAAAAAAAAACCTAGAATACCGTTGTGTTGTATGGAGTCCTAGTTATGATATTCATTCCAAGCATATAGGAGTAGCACAACGCCTTCTTACAAATCAGTACTTGGGCATGAACTAAGTAGTTGGGTTTTTTATAAAGTTTATTTATTTCATAAGTCAGTTATATAAATTTACTGTTTTGTGAATTTTAAATAAAAGAAAAAATTTGATATAGGTCAGGTAAAATATTTCATTCATTATTTATTTATTTATTTGATTTATAGGCGAGCAGCAAAATGCTGATATGCCTATATCACACTGAGTTGAAATTAGATTTTTAACAGTTCATAAAATGTCCATTGTTCTATGTCAATGTTTAAAGTCCACTGGTGCACTGATCACAGGTTAGCAAGAGATTTTTTTGATTTCTGCAGCCAGCTATCAAGCCGGTTTTTAAAGCTGTTCACTGACGTAGCACTGACTACTTCCTCGGGCAACTTGTTCCAATTGTGAACCACTCTGTTGCTGAGTATATGATGCCCTGTATTAGTCTTGGCAGGATCACGCTGGATTTTCTGGTTATGGCTTCTGCTATTCTCGCAACGATTACAATTTTTAAAACTGTCTGCTAAATAAGGAAGGTTATAGAAGCCATTAATAATTTTAAAAGTCTCAATTAGATCCCCACGTAACCGCCTTTCTTCCAGTGTGGTGAGACGCAGGGCTTTCAATCGCTGCTCATAAGTCTTGCGACGTAAGGCTGGAGGAATCTTGGTAGCTCTTCTTTGAACACTTTCTAGGAGGTCAATGTCCTTTCGGAAGTATGGGCTCCAAACTTGGAACCCATACTCCAACAGCGGTCTGATGTAGGTCTTATATATCTTGGTGAAAATTTCAATGGTCATTGAAGAAAAAGCTTTACGGATCACATAGATAAAAGAGTTTGCCTTTTTAGCAATCATGCTTATGTGCTCTTCCCACTTTAGGTCAGATGAAATAACAACTCCAAGATCTTTTTGTTGCTGGACTTTGGCTATGGCCCTCTAGGCTATAAGTTATCTGGGGATTATTCCGTCCCAGGTGTAAGACACTACATTTGGCAGCATTCAATTTAATGACCCAATCCATTGTCCAGAGTTGTATACGTTCAATGTCTTGCTGGAGTTGGCCTGAGTTAATGAGCGGATTAGTAAAGAGTTTTCCATCATCAGCGAAAAATGCCGTATCACACTTTATGAGCTCAATCAAGTCAGTTATGAATAAGCCGAACAAGAGTGGAGCAAGCACTGAGCCCTGTGGAACGCCGCTAAGGACT
The DNA here is from genome assembly GCA_035578125.1 of Mellilla xanthometata. NCBI lineage: Eukaryota > Metazoa > Arthropoda > Insecta > Lepidoptera > Geometridae > Mellilla > Mellilla xanthometata. The sequence goes on from JAPUBQ010000010.1 coordinate 14,819,423, forward strand.
TGTCTACACTGTGATAAGCAGTCACCCACTCGGACTTGAAAGGTTCTGTCCAACAAGTAATTAGTTATCCATACTAGAAGCTTCCCTCGTATGCCGAAATGGTCCAGCTTCGCTAAGAGGCGTTGGTGCGGGACTTTATCAAAGGCACGTTCAAAGTCTAAATAGATAATGTCAACCGGGTTTTGACCATCCACCTGTTTGCACCAGGACTGCACACAAGAGAGCAAGTTTGTTACTGTTGACCGCTTCTCTACAAACCCATGCTGCTTCACTGAGATGACACATTCCCTATTCAAGAAGCGTGTGAGGCATTTGCATATAACCTTTTCCATCACTTTCACGACTATGCTAGTAAGACTAATAGGTCGGAAGTTTTCTGGTTTGGTTTGGTCACCTTTCTTGAATATGGGAGTAACAATAGCATGTTTCCAGGCCTGAGGTAAGTAGCCTGAGTCAAAGGAGCTTTTCATAAGTATAGTCAACACTTAAGTACACCTACACATTCACCTTAAGTACACCTACACATTCACATGCGGCAGTGAGTCTTTGCGAAATAATTGCAGTAGGGAAACATCTGCGGAGCGTTAGTACACTGCAGTTCTTTTGCAAGGAAATGTCATTGTCTTTTCATATTTTGGGCTTGCAAAATTTTGCGTAATTCTTTCCTCTCTGAAAGAACGCGTGGTGACGCTATACGATGAGAATGTGAAGGTGTACTAAAAGTGTCAAGACTGAAAAAATATAAAAACCAGAAGTTAATTGGAAGTATGATTGAGATGGCAGATGTGAATGTACAGCCTCACCTGTGCCAGGGAGTGCACGTACGCCACCAGCCGGTCGTGCAGCCAGCCCTCCTCCTGCCGGACACAACATGTGGCATCATGTCACTACATTATCCTTTATATCAACAATGTGAGACTACTCCGCCCCGCCTTACATGATGCTGCACATACTACCAACCATTTCATGTGCAACCTTAGTGCACGCTGGCAGATGTGTAGAACATCACTAATGTGTTTTATAAATTATATTTTTTTTCTGAAATTAGCAAACATGAAATAAAATGTATTGAGCAAACATACTGTAAACATCAACAACAAAAAAATATTAATTCATTTTAAACACATACAAGTAGATAAATAGTTTCTCAATTCATTTTTCTTCGCTTACCAACAATATAAATTATGTTAACTACTAAGCGAGTCTGGCTCGGTGGTAATAACGTCTGCTTTTCAATCAGACGGCCCCTGGTTCGATCCCGGCCCTACACCAATGGCTTGTTTTTTTAAGTTATGTGTGGATTTGCACTCGCTTTACGGTGAAGGAAAACATCGTGAGGCAACCGGCATGTTTGAGGACCTTAATATCGAGTCGAGTCATGTGTGGCCAAGAATGGTAATGGGGAGCTGTGGAGGTGGGAAGTACTCACATCGCGCGGCGTCTCCCCGGCGCGCTGGCTGCCGCCGGCCTCGCCCGCACCCATCGCGCCGACTCCGACTGGCAGCGGCCTTCTCTAACTCTTATACCTACCAAACTATGATTCAATAGGTTAGGAATCAAAATATTGAAATTCAAATATTCTCTCCGCATATATTTTAAAAGTCAACACATATCATACCGATAACTAAGGAATAACAGCTGAACACGGAGAGACGGAGACAACGAAAATCTATTATTTGTTTACAATAATAATTATGATACGCTGTGACGTATCTTCTCTTTCTACGGCTGTCAGCTGTGACTATAAAGTAGGGATGTAAAAAATAATCGATTTTCATTTAAAAAGTTTTATTTTCAGAATCGATTTTTATAGTGATTATAATTGATAATTAGTAAATCGATTAAATAAATTACGATTACATGTTTAAAACGCTTTTCAGAAACAGCTCGTATTAATGCGTTGGATGAAAATATCTTACAGTAAAATTCAAATAATATATAAACAGTGACATTTATTTTATGCGTTGGACAAAAAAGAAACTAATTAAGTTCATACGTATAAGTTGATAATTTTATTATTGTTTAAACTTTAAGATAAAAAATAGATTATTTTACATTTTAGTTTTTTGAGATTAGGATGTTTCAATGATCTTGGTAAGTATTTTATTTTAATTATAGTCAAATGTAAAACAGGACTTGACATTTGTGACAATAATTAATGTTTTAACTTGAAGATGAACGGGAAGATTTGTATATTAGTTTCATTTTTGAAATAATAAGCGAGTCATTATTCTGGGATGCTTATTATTTCATTTATTTGTATACGTACATTATAAGAAAAATAAAACGGTTCATGGTATTTCATTTTTTATCAATAATGCTACTTGGTTTCCTAATTCCCTATCTTGAAGTTATATAGTCTGGCAAACGAAACATGACCCTGGAAAAGAGCTGTAAATTTAAAAAAATCTGAGCTACCCTAAAACTATTATGAAATACCTGGAATGCACTAATTTGATACTTTGAAATTATTTATTTTATTTCGTATGAATAAAAATGCTTTAAGTACTTAAGGAAGTAATACTTAAGAAATTATACAATCAATCTGAATAAAAAAAGCAGTATTCTATAATGTTTTATTCACTGTCATAATTAAAATGTGAATCTAAGACTTAAATTTGAAAGATTCACCGGTGTCACTAGAATCACAGTTTTATTTATTTATATTGATTAGTTTCCTACTATAATGAAACTTTCCAAATTATTTTCGGTTATCCTTTCCCGATCTTATTTTCATATTAATTTTCAATGTATATTACATTATCAGTCAAATCATAACAACACACCATCTTGTTTTGGATATTGACGTTTGACATTATTATAGCATTGCCATATAAAAAGTTTGCAAATAATTCGAGTCTCATGTTTCGTTTGCCAGACTATAGTTTATATTAGTTAATTTTATATTCCAATAATTTTATTTGATTTTTAATCTGATAAATTGTTTATCTTACGATTATATTAAAAGCATGTACTTTTAAATAATACAAACATATCGATTTATTCGCATAAATAGATTATGTTAATAAAGCCAAATCGATTAATTTTGAATAGAGAAAATTAGATTTTTATCTAATCGATTCTATTCTACTAATCTTACATCCCTACTGTGACGCTCCTTACTCTTTGCTCACAGAGCATCCCAAGTCTGTAAAAAGCTTGTTGTAATGTATGCTACTGGCAATAAGATTGACCTCCGCTCTCACCTCTCAGTCTCAACTGGTACAATAACTGGCCAAGTGCTTATTGTCAGGCCAGTGGATTTTTCTGACTCTGGGTGCAGTCAGGTGTACTCGCTAAGAGTATACAAGTACTTGGTGACTCGGTGGAATAGAATATTTCTATGATCACAGAGCAGAATCGTAGAACTACCTTCTTGTTACGACTATATCTTAATATATTATATATAGTATATTCACAATAAGAAATTCTGACTCGCCAGTGAGAATGGTAATTTTTAGGGTTCTGTACCAAAAAGGTAAAAACGGGACCCAATTACTAAGTATCCGCTGTTTGTCTGTCCGTCCCAGGCTGTCTCTCAGAAACCGTGATAGCTTAAAAGTTGAAACTTTCACAGATTGTTTTTCCGTTGCCGCTATGGCAACAAATACTAAAAATAAAAATATTAAGGGGGTCTCCATACGATAAACGTGTTTTTTGCGTATTTCTATTACATATGTCAATAATGATAACAAGTCTTAAATTTTTTACAGAATATATAAATTAATATCACCTGCTTTTATATTGAAGGGGCTACCATACAACAAACGTGATATTTAAGAAAGTTTTTAATCGATCTTTATTACGATATTTTGTAGACCCCATAACTATACATTACCTCTCTATATACTATATCTCTATAAAACGGCACCCTATTACTAAGACTCCGCTGTCTGTCTGTCTCCGGGCTGTATCTCAGAAACCGTAATAGCTAGAAAGCTGAAACTTTCATAATATTATGTATTACACGTGCCGCTTTAACAACAAATACTAAAAAAAAAAAATTAAGAGTAGGCCCCATACAAATATATACTAGCTATCAAATTATATTATAAAATTTAAATATAATACATATTTGAGGGGGGCTCCCATACAATAAACATGCCTACATATTGAAAACTTCGCAGCCTAATACTTAAACAATTTCAATGTAACCATGACAACCATGTCTCAACTCTGGTTGTCAAATTCTATCCCAATGGACTGTATTTAAATTAAGCTGAAGTTTGTGAGCCTTTGTGCAGCATTTTTAAATAATTTTTACAAAAAAATAATATGGGTGCATGCAACAATGGTATGGAACCCTTCATGCGCGAATCAAACTCGCACTTGGCTAATTATTTAAGAGAATGGTACGGAATTCTTTATTTGCGAGCCCGACTCCCACTTCGCATATTATTGTATGAGTTGACTTTGAGAGGTCATTCCCAATGTGAGTGGCAACAATTCCCAATGACTGGGAGGGGCTGGTGACACCTTCATCTATAATGGTAACTGAATGTTTACCTTGTAGGATAACTGGGACAGCCTGTTGTTTGTCACATTTGTGAGCACGAGCCAGGGGAACAAATATATAAGCATATGAATCAGTGGAAATGATATATTTATAGACTATGTATGACTATGTATTAGACTAAGTAAGACAGGTGCAGCAGGCTCAGTAGAGGGGCTTGTTGTAGAGGTCCTCGTAGTGTAGACTGTTCTGCAGCAAGTCATCGTCGCTCATGTGAAGCTTGAGCGGCGGGATCAGCGCGGCCGCCACACACCTGCACACACACACACTGCACCAACACCTTCATACTGCACACACACTGCTCACTTTATGTATGAACAGCATTATTAAACAGATTATGAATTGAAATTTTATGCAATTAGTGCATGGAAAAAACTGCAGAAACTTTTCAAAAACAAATATTATTGTAAAGTAATGGCAATTAATGGGCCATTTGTTTAGATGTTTGGTGGTATGTTATGTCATACATATAATATGAAGGAAACACATGATGTAATGTGAAGAAGACAATGTGAGTGTGGTGGTGCAGTACCTGCCCTCGGCGTTGAGGAAGTTGAATGTGGAGCAGGCATGCTCGGTGGGCAGGATCTCCACATTTAGGTTGTTGGCGCGCGCCGCCCGCCACACGCGCGGGTGCTGCGCGCGCTCTCCACTCTCCACACCCACTATCTGTCACACACAATGACATTGTGCCATACATTCACCTCAATAACCAGCAGGTTGCTCTACTTACATTCTACTGTAGCAACATCGCCGGCTAAATATATATTTAGCTCTCAATCTAATACTTAAAGTGTGTTGAGCTAGTAGCATAGTGAATGAGAAGTTTCCTACATGCAGTATACTTGTTGGGAAACTCACCACCAGGTCTATTTTAGGCTCTAACAGTTTAAATAGTCTCAGGGATTCTTCCGTGATCTGGTCCGAGTGCAACACCTGCCACGACATCACAGTCCTGAGAGAGAAACCACTTTATGAGCAGGCCTTCGCCACCGACCAACACTAGTTCCGTTACTTTACTGACATGTGGGCATATACATACCTGGGAAATATTGCCATCGGGCCCAAAACTGTAACTCCATTGTTGAGACGAAAGCCGTACTGAAATAATACAAGCCATGAGGAGGGTGGCGAGGGGCCGAGAGCGGGGCTCGCGCGCTACCCACCGTGGCGTACGTGTCGATCATGAGCCCCAGCTCGTGCTCCTGGTTGATGACGCGCACCGTGGTCTTGCCCTCGCCCTCGTACGCGGCCGCGCGCCGCACGCCTCTGCACCACAAGCGATCATCTTACTGTCGAGCCTCGGGCTCTCTCAGGTTATACACCTCACAACACACGAAAGAACCGTCGGCTGAATCTTCGGCGATGCTCTACAACACCGCCTACGTAAAATCATATGCAACTAGGATTGATTCACAATTACTAACATTGTTTGAGGATGTCGCAGCACTGTCCTGGACGGAATGCTCACTCGTTTGATTGCATTTAGCAACATTATAAATTAGCTATGGCTATTTGTAAATAATCATATAAATCTCAATCGTAATTAGATTTTTGCGCGTTTTGATTTTTCTATTTTGTGCTCTCATCTCATGAATGAAATGGATCTAACTTAGTTTGTTCTCTACTTCTCTATAAATAAAAAAGTAAGTAGGTACTCTGTGTTCTCTATTGCAATTTGCAAAGAAATTTATCAAATTTAACAAATATTCTACTCTATAGTTGTAAGTCAAATCTATAAAAAAAAAACTCTATCATTTAGCGACATCTCGTGTGTGCCCTCCTCAAACTAACTAAAGCGGGAAATCTGAATTCTAGGAGCAGAAACAAAACTAATCTAATGATTTTACGAATAGGTACCATTTTATGCAAAGTATTTATATATTTACCAAGGTAAAACTTTATTTATGAAACTGAGAATACATTCACAGTTTTTGTATATACATATGTTTTGTATATACATGTGTAAGTAATGAATAAATAAACTATATACTACTATAAACTAGATTAATAGAAAACTAGAAAATTGTACAAATATTAATTACATAACATGGATGTTAAATGATATTAAGGAAATATGTTTTAAGTTTATTTATTATTGTTTTCACTGTCTACGAGTAAATATGTCAAAATTAATTTAAACTTATTATAAATTACTAAATAACCCGCCCCTAATAGTTGAAAAAAAAATTAGGTTTACATGCATCAATTATTTCCATAGCATTTTTCAAAGAGCAACAGAGCGTTCTCTCCTAGGAATAAAGCTAAGGGATAAAGTGCGAAATAAAGAGATTAGAAAAATGATCAACAACAACAGATGCTGTAGAAATGTTATGCAGACTAAAATGGAGGCGGGCAGGACACGTCGCGAGAGCATCTGACGGCAGATGGAGCGAGCGTATCCTTCATTGGTACCCAGCAGAAGATCTTAAACCCCGAGGACGACCACGCAGACTATGGCGCGACGATATCGAAGAAGCAGCTGGAAGTACCTGGACTAGGCTAGCTCAAGATCGAATGACCTGGCAACGCATGGAGGAGGCCTACACCCAAATGTGGGTGCCCCAAGAATCTTCATAAAAGTATATTAATTTATTGTAATTTGTTATTAATAAACATAAGAATGTATTCGTACCTAAAACTAACATAGATTTCTTTAACCCATTATATGTTTTGTAAGTTTCTGGGAATAAATGGCTTTATTTATTTATTTTATTTAATTATTTCCATATTTAAGTTATTTAATAACTTAAATATGGAAATAAAGACGCAACAAAGCATGGTATGAAACTATTTAACAAACAAATCACACAGAGGCATCATAAAGATGCTTAAGTATGTGCAATATCCTTATACTTAGATAGTACTTGCTAAGCCAAGCTATAATTGACATTATAGCTTGGCTTCATAAAAACGGTCTTAGAGTTAATATTTCTAAAACAAATGTAATGCAATTTAAAACTTATAAAACTAGTACACTTAATCTCAATATTTCTTATAATAATGACCAAATTAATTTAGTAAGCTGTACAAAGTTCTTAGGTATCCAAATTGATGAACATTTGAATTGGAAAGCTCATTGTGATATGATACGAGAAAAGATTCTCAGATTTGTATTTGCACTCAAAAGGCTTAGACAAGTGGCATCTGAAAAAGCAGCATTAAGTGCCTATCATGGGTATGTGTCATCGGTGCTAAATTATGGGATCATTATATATGGTAACTCTGTAAACATTGATAAGGTATTTAAAATTCAGAAGAAATGCATAAGAGCTATCTGTGGCATAAATTCAAATAATGTATCATGTAGACCACTATTTCAAAAACTCAAAATCTTACCACTGCCTTGTATGTACATTAAAGAAATGTGTATATTTGTAGTTAATAATAAACATAGTTGCTTCGAAACCTCAAATAGAAGGAAAATTGACGCATCATATAGAACAGACAAACTTGCATTTCCAAATTTTAGGCTACAACTAAGTAAACAAAATGTATACTGCATGGCTATTAGTATCTATAATAAACTACCCGAGGCACTCAAGAAGCTACCATTTCGTGCATTTAAAAAAGAATTAAATGACTATTTATTAAAAAAATGTTATTATGATTTGGATAATTATATGAAATGTAAAAGCTAATTGTATTTAAAATTTGAAATTAAAATTTAACTGATATACATTATTATATAATTCGTTTCATAATGACATTTTATAAAACAATTGATAACTATTTGTAAATACTATAACTTTGACATTATATAAAACCTAGTTAGGAATCGGGAGCGCGTTAATATCTTTTTAAAAACTAAATTAAAATTAAACCACTTAAACTAGGTGTTGAGTGTCGAAGATTTTATTCTAAACTGTTCTTAATACTAGGTCTTATTTCTAATGAAATGTTTGCTGATACGGCAAAGCCCGGGTGGCCGGATTCTATGAATCGTCGCTATGCCGCATCAGGTTTCATACAGGGTTATATGCTTATACTTAAGACTACAGGGTTATATGTTTATATACCTACGACTATGGGAATATAACTCCTTCCCCCTCAGCTCGAAGTTAACGGGAAACGGAGTTTTCCAAGAACTTCGCTCACAAATTGTGGCCCCCAAAATACAATAGTCTGGTGTGGACTAGGTGATTAGAGGCTACGGAACTATGCTAGATTACATTTTCTTATGCTAATTCTTATTACTAGTGTTGTCTCCGCAATACGCGTCTCCTGTTTCGAGGGTGAGCAGAGGCAACGAGTTTATATTAATTACAATCGGGTAGTTAGTAAAATAGGGTTTTCATTTACATTTTCATTAACGTTTACACTGATTTCCTGATTTTCACGAGATTTTCGCACGAGGGGCACTATTTTTGACCATATTAGGTATACCGAAAGTATTAAAACCATTAGATAGAGAACACTTGTGGCAATGCCAAGACTTTTCACTTCACTTTTCACATTTGGGTTATGGGCACTTTTCACACTTTTCTTTAGTATATAGTTCAGGTGTTGTACGTCATCCAGGTTAACGCCATGCAAGTCTACGGTTTCGGTTTCTTCTGTAATCTTTTCTGGTAAAACAGGTAAATGTATGACAGGCACGTAGTTATATATATTTCTTGATTCAAGGAAGCGGTTTGCTCGTAGTTGTAGAGTACCAATTGTAACGTCGCAGGGTTTTTGAATAGTAAGGATGTATGTACCTTTCAATGGTTTCTGTGTGACGTCATCTCTGCATTTTTGTGTAAGTACTTTCTTATGTTTAGAGAATATAATCCAACTGTTATCAGAGATTTTCTGAGTCTTCAGATCTTCAGTAACGACTTGTCGCAAGGTACATTTCGATACGTTTTGTCGATATTTCATTAGTTGTTCTATACAGGTTTCTCTGGTATACGGGACGACGTCGTTTTCGGAGCAAAGGTACTCTTTGGCTGTTACCTCTTTACATCTTCGGGCAATCGTTCGGTAGCTTTTCTCACCCTGGAGTAAGTAAGGATATTCGGGGATGATGGTAAGGGTATTTTCGGTGGAGTGGTTAAGCATGGGTAATGGGTACAATTTGTAATATATATAACATTCTTTCTCTACAAGTGGGACGTCAATAATAAATCTTATGCTACTGTTCTTAAGGTAAGTTTTTACAGAAAACGTTTCCTCTAAATTAATTAAGTTCTTATCATTAACAGGATACATGAGGCTACCGTAGGTACTTATTTCGTTTAACAGTGTCAGTAGCTCTACAGAGTCTATTACAGTTTTGTGCAATACTGATACTTTACTAAGGGCTAAAGCTGTCTCTACATCGCTTAGTCTAATCGAAATGGTACGGAAGTTATTTATAAAAAGATTAAATATATTTGTTATATGGAACATAAGTAATTCATCGTTTTCCTTTGATTTTATAAACATTTCTAATTTACTAACTCTATCGTTTATAATCTTAGTGTTCTCATTTACAATTTTACTTGAATTGACTATGTGGTCCAACATTTCGGAAATAATGGTGATCTTATTAGAAATAGCTTGCTCGCGAGTTATTGTATCTGTTAATAACTGTTCGAAATGGATAGCGTCGTCGTTATCTAGATTTCCTGTTATGACTTTGATTAGAGAGCCTAGTGGATTCATAAGACCGCGTTTTACGCGCTTACTCGGGATTTACTGTTGTAATTTCTCTGTAGCTTCATCGTGGATGTAATTTATTTGTAACTGGAAATCTTTTAGTTTATTAATAATGGAGGAAACATTTTTAGAAGAGGATAATTTAGCACAAAATTTAGAGTATTGTTTCGTGTTAAATTGTAAGTCAGAAGTTATACCTGTTAAATCTATAGTTTTTATAATTGACCAGTTTTCGTATTGTAGAAACGCACGGCCTTGCTTTACTGGGAGGAGACCTGGGTTTTCAATTATCTCTTGAAGTTGAAGGCCCTGGCTCGGGGGGTCTTGGGCTTGGATGACCATCGCCGTCATCAGGAGTAAGCACCATCTGTGGAGGGCGTTTTATGTTTCTAATTGGGACCTTAGTATCTCTGTCTCTGATTTTTATGGATACTACGTTTAGTTGTGCTTTACCGGTTACTATTGCTTTTTGATATTTTGGTTTATCCTTCAATTGTCTTTTATTTACTGCCCTTGCGTGTAGCTCTTGACCTTCTTTAAAGGCTGGTAAAATCTCAATTAGGGTCGAATGGAGTCGCTCTACTACTGTAAAATATGATTTTGATTCTATTGGAAATATGTCTATGAAAAGTTCCTGGAACGGGGCGTTTTGCTTTTCGGTGAGTTGTAAAAATGGTTTAAGGGGTTTACGATCGTACTTAGGGGCTCTACATTGATCTCACGAATTAATTACTACTGAGACGGTTTCGCGCATCTCTGGCCAAAAATAGTTTCTTTTTATTCTTTTTACTGTTTCTGTTATGCCGCGATGACAAGTTTTTCCTTCGTGTAATTTTTTTATTATAAGTTTCTGTTCATCCTCATTTTCGACATTTATTACTCGTTCGGTACATTCCTGGAAGTTAATTGAGTCCTTTTTAATTAATGACGTCACAATGTTGCTAAATTCGCGTCGGTGTTGAGTCGTTTCGAAATATATGAAATATTTTAATTTTGGTTTTATGTACTTTTTTAGAAACTCACAGATAAGATCGGGTTTCCCGTAAGGTAGAAATACTTCTAAGATTTTTTTATGTTTCGTGGATAAATCGGTCGTTTGCAATTCATTTTGATATTTGTGGAACACTAGTATTTGATTTGGTTTGGTGTCTATGGCTTCATGTAGTATTGGTATGCCTAATGATTCTAAGTCTCTACCAGATTGTATTGTTTCGGTAGCGCTGGAACTTGAATCTGTGCGCACTAAACATTCGGGTTCCTTTTTGAATATATTATCTATTGCATCAGAGTCAGAAACGGTGATAGGGCTGTCGGTTTTGGTCCTTTCAGAGTCTGAAATAGATATTGTATCTGAGTGATCGCGGTCGACGTTGGAGTCACGGTTTTCTAAATTAACTATCATTGATATATCGTCGCCGAGTTCGTCAGTACTTAATGCATTAAGTTTTGGGTGTGACAGTGAGTCCGCGTTCGCGTTTAACTGCTCGTTCTTGTGTTTTAGTTTTTCTACTTCTACTTCAGCCAAAACGGTAGTATAGTTTATATCGCATGTTATATTTTCGTTGAGTTTAGGTGGTTCGTTGATAAGCGGTTTCTTACAGTTTACCGGTAGTTTCACGCGGTTTTCACTACACGAAGTTAAATTTAGGACCTGGTCACTGTCGAGTTTGATAGGGATCGAGGCGCGTTTAGTTTTGAAAATTCGATTTTCTAAATCTATTTTAGCGTCAAGTTTAAGCATCAAATCTAATCCAATCACGCCGTCATATTTTGGGTCTACTTCGTAGATATAAAACTTTTGTTCGCAGTCCGCATTAAAAACCGAAAAGAGTGGGATGTTAATTACTTCTTTATGCGCGCTAGAGGCATGCGTACTATTAACTGTAAACAATTTATAAGACTTGTACGCTGCGTAGTACTGATTGGCTTTAGATGGGCTAATGAAACATTTGCTACTACCACAATCTATCATAAATTTGCCGTTTATTTCAGGGATATTCATGTATGGTAATTTTCGAGAACGGTCGTAATTTAGTTCAACTACCTCGGGCTTCTGGACAAAGGTAATACAATAATTTTCCGCACTTACCTGTTCTTCCTTTTCGTCAGGATCCATTTCCGGTTGGCAAGGCTGCTCGGCGCCAGCTTTGGTGTAATAGTTAGCGTCGATTGCCTGTTGCTCGTCGTATGTGCCATATATAGGGGTGTTATAATCGTAAGGCATGTACATACCTTCTTCCATTACTTGCATCTCGTTAATGGGTACCTTTGGCAGGGCTGGTGCAGTTCTCATTGTTACGTCACCTGAAAATAGCTGTGGTGGTCGATAGCTCTGAGGTTGCGGGGGTTGATACCCGAATTGTCCCGGCTGTGGTCTGAAGCCAAACTGTTGGGGTCTATATCCAAACTGTCCTACTTGAGGTCTAAACCCACCTTGATTCATTTGTAGCGGAGGTCGATACCCAAACGGTGCTGCTTGGGGTTGCGGAGTATACTGGTGAGCTTGAAAGTTTGGTTTGAAGCCTAACTGCACCGGAGGTTGTATAGGTTGCGAGGTAAATAACTGTGGCCTATACTGACCTTGGTTTGGGATTCCGAATTTAAATTGTGGAGAAGCTTGAGGCGGCGGTTTCGGGTTTATTGTGTTTTGGTTATTTAAGAGTTTAGCTTTTATCTGATATTGCTCATGGAAATTCACCTCTTCTATTACCTGTTTTAAGGCGTCCTCTAGGTTTTTCGGATTTTTCAAACGTATGACCCTGACCATATGCTCTGGGAGATTGTATAAGAATACATTAAGGGCTGTGTTGTTATGTATTAGTCTTTTAGCGTTTTTTACTTCGTCTGAATTTATTAAATTTTGGTTAATTTTTGCAAAAAGGGTGGCCCTTACGTTTTGAATGCGGCCGCAGAATTCTAGGTACGTTTCTCCGGATTTTAACTTCATCGATTCTAATTCGATGGCCACTGACTCCTCGCTGCGAGGGTCTCCAAAATGTTGAATTAGTAGTTCTCTCAGGTTGTCGTAATTTAAAAAATCTTCCCTCTCACTGACTAACGCGGCGGCCTTCCCTTTTAATTTGCTAGTGATGCATTGCATCAGATACTCATTTCGCTGATTACTTCCTTGGAAATGTTGGATAACATACTCGCACTTTTTTAAGAACAATGTTAACGTATTCGCATCACCCTCATATTCAGGAATTAGTTTTAACATATCCCTTAGAAGGGGAGGTGCTAATTGCGCTGCGTTGTCAACCATTTTTCTTAGTAAGTATAACACAAAAAAAAAACTAAAAATATCTAAACACTATGTGCGGTTTAAGTCACGGTAACCTAATCTATAATTACTTAAAAATACAATTTCTTAACTAAAACGAGCAATTTTCGCTACGTTTTCCTTAATTTAATGTGTGCAGTTTTAGTCACAATTTTCTTAACTAAAACGAGCAATTTTCGCTACGTTTTCCTTAATTTAATGTGTGCAGTTTCAGTCACAAACTTAAACTAAATGTGTGATTTTAACACAAGATATTGGATGGGAATGGGTGGAACAAGCGGAGGATTTTACTCTGGGTGTGCCACTTACATGCGCCGCATCGCCGACGTCCAACTCATTTATTTGGTTCGTGGATAATCGGAGTGGCTCCACGCGATGCTGCTAGCCACCAATGCTGCCACGCTCGTACACTTTTCACGGATTCTACGCTCGGTACTCGCGATGACAGCAGCCGATTATCCTACCGGCTGCGCCAGTTAGGAATCGGGAGCGCGTTAATATCTTTTTAAAAACTAAATTAAAATTAAACCACTTAAACTAGGTGTTGAGTGTCGAAGATTTTATTCTAAACTGTTCTTAATACTAGGTCTTATTTCTAATGAAATGTTTGCTGATACGGCAAAGCCCGGGTGGCCGGATTCTATGAATCGTCGCTATGCCGCATCAGGTTTCATACAGGGTTATATGCTTATACTTAAGACTACAGGGTTATATGTTTATATACCTACGACTATGGGAATATAACTACCTTGACATATTATTATTATTGACATTATTATTATTATTGACATTATTATTATATTTTTTTTTCACTGCACGAGCTCACCTGGGACGAGCGAGCGGTCGTCTACCGGTTGGACGACCCAGGTATCGCTGGATAGACCAAGTGGAGGAAGACCTGCGCAATCTTCAGGTCACACAGTGGCAGGAGAAGGCACAGGACCGAGAACAGTGGCGTCTATTAGTATCGGAGGCCAAGATCCGATTCGGGTCGACGTGCCAACCCAGTTAGCTAGTTTTTTTTTTTTTTTTTTTTTTTTTAGATATTGTATTTACATTTTTTTTTTTTTTATTTTTTTTTTTGATATTGTATACTTATAATCTTTTGACATTTCTCTTAAATAATATTGCTTAGCTGTAAAATAATAGTGGAGTACAATTAACTTATAAATTACCTAACTAATTAATTGACCTTTTGCACACCGCATATGCGGTAGCCTACAAGGGACATTTTATATTATTTTCCATGTTTTTATATTACCTGTGGCTACGCAAATAAAATTATTTCATTTCATTTCATTTCATTTCATTTCATTTCATTTCATTTCAAGTACAAGTTATACATAAAACTGTCACATCTTTCAAGAGTGGTGATGGGCCAGCATCAGGGTCTCCAAAATAACTTCTTTATAGAGCAGGCAAATATATACCCTGGAAAAGAAAATAAGAAATATAAAATACGACAAAAAAACACATGTAAAATTTAAATTTATCTGTGGGCTTCCATACTGGTAGGTTGAAATTTCTTCTAAGATGTTACCCGTAGACAGAGAAAGCAAATGTTACCTGTACTTTTTTTATGATAGTTCTAGTTTTTTTTTAATTTGTCTCAAATGTATTTTTCAATTACTAGTACCTACTGAATTAAAAAATCATCAGCAATTTATGTATTTCTTTTGTTGTAAAGTAATATAAAGTAATTTATTTCTACCATTTCTGTACATGTAGGTATCTATCGTTATTCTGGCCCCATAAGAAGTCATTATGTAACGAACAAGAATCCACATATTTATTCTCTTTCTACGCAAAAATCACAAAATTGTAGCAGAAAATCAAGGAGATGAACGTCACAGACTTCGGAATATATTATTTCGTAGACAGAGAAAGCAATTGTCTATGTATTATTTAGTGTGATTATCTGTCAAAGTCACAGATCAGTAAACGTCGTAGACAGAGAAAGGTAAACGTAGAAAGAGCAGTGAGTTGGATAGGAGGTCAATGAGAAAGAGTCTAAATCTGTGTCATTGCCAAATGAAGTGACAATGGCATAAACAAGAACTGAAAATTAACAGTGCACCGTAGGCTCCGTAGTTGTTTCTTCTGTCTACGCTCCGTAGACAGTCTGACGTTTGTCTACGACCGTAGGCCTGTCACCGCCTGTCTGTAGCACAGAATTTAATACAAACTCGGTAAACTGCGAGGGAAGGGAAGTCAAACAAAATTAAAATAGAGGTTCTCTTATCTGTTGAGTAGTTTGTTCCATGGAAGGGTTGAACCTTCACGATGTCGACATCGGTTGTAGTATAGGTTGTAAGCGCTGGAGATGAGGTGCCGGTAGCGGCGCAGCGGGCGCGCCATGGCGGCGGGCGCGCGGCTGCGGGCGGCGGGCGGCGTGCTGGCGGCCGTGCTGCTGGCCGTGCTGGCGCCCGCAGGCAACTACCCGCCGCATGCGGCTCGCTCGCTTCCTCCGCTCGCATTCTAGAACGCTGCACTGTAATTTCCACATTTTATTCCCACATTGTATCGTATCGACCGTTTATGTAACGAGTGCCGTGCTTGCAGTACCCGAGTCCTGCCGGCTCCGCGCCCGCCAGGCAGGAAGCGACCGTGGCTCGGTCCGCGCCGCGCTCGCTCGCCATTATTGTAGTTCGAGTAAAGTCGGCAATAATCAGGTCGGCACTCCACCCGCACGCCATGTAGGAGTAGAAACATAGCGGACAGCACGCGTCCTCCGGCTCTCGGGTGCGGAGCGTCCCTGCAGTGTGACACCATCCTGCAGCATGGAAATGTTCAATATGAGCACGAAGGATCTAATCGTTTGCAAGATATACTATCATTCACCATTCTCCTCTCTGACTACTCTAGCTCCTAGAAAAAGGAATGATATTTTTGCACTATTCTGCTTGGATCATTCGGTACATATAGTTTCTTAATTATCATGTAATTAATAAAGGTAAATTATTACTATTGTCCATTAATTCTATTGAATCCTTGAATGCTTTGTAGTTCATACAGAAACATACTTATTTCATTAGTCAGCAAATAGATACACATCACTCTTATACATCAAATTCAAATATACTCGTAATGTCAGTATCTGTATGCCGGATATCCTACAAATACCATGTTACATTGGATAACTCTACACTTACTAAGACATCTTCTGACTGACCATTTAAATAATTAAATTACGATAGAATACATGTGTGGACCCCCCTGCAAGCTCATCTACCTGACACTCATTTTCGAGAATACTGTTGACACTGCAAACTAGAAATAATGAAACCGGTCACTTCAGAGGCACAATGTGCAGGAGCTGTGAGGGGGCAGATGTAAGCACAAACATACAGTGTGGTCGTGCTCGTCGTGCAGGCGGGGCGCGCGCGGCGCCCGCGTGCGTGCTGGCGCGCTGCTACGTGTACTGGCGCGCCGGCGCGGCCAGCGGCGCCGCGTGGCGCGCGGGCGGCGCCGCGCTGCGAGCGCGCCTGCCCGCGCTGGCCGCCGCGCACGCCGCGCTGCTGCCCGCGCTGGCCGCGCTGCTGCTGGCGCGCGCGCCCGCCGACCCGCTGCGCCGCGGCCTGCTGGCGGCCGCCGCCGCCCCGCCTTGTCCGTGGCTGTCGCTGGCGGTGTGCGGGCCGGGCGAGGAGGCGGCGCCGCTGCTGACGGCGCTGGGTGCGGCCGCCGCGCTGCTCACGGCGCCCGCCGCCATGCTGGTGCTGGTGAGTGCCGCCGCCGCCCCCCGGCGCGCGGCCGCCAGCCTGACGTGCGCTCCCCGCAGTGCGGGCGCGCGGCGGTGCCGGCGCTGAGCGAGGCGGCGAGCGCGGCGTGGGGCGCGCTGCCTCCCTTCCTCGCGGGCGCGGCGTGGGGAGCGGCGCGGCGCGCGGCCGGCGGCGGCGGCGCCGGGGCGCGCGCCTGCGCGCTGCTGCTGCTGTACGCGCAGTGCTGCTCGGCGCTGGCGGCGCACGGGGCGGGCGCGCTGCCGCCGCTCGAGCTGCTGGCGGCGCTGGCGCTGGGTGAGTGCGTGCCGCGCGGGCTCGGCGCGCAGGACCGAGCGGCCGCTGACAGAGAGTCGTCGCAGAGGCGGCGTGGCTGGCGCTGGGTGCGGCGGCGTGCTGGGGGTACGCGTGCTGCGGCGTGCTGGCGCCGGCGGAGGCGCGCCTGCTGGCCGCCTGCGCGCTGCCGCGTGCGCCCGACGTGGGTGAGTGTGCGAGCGGGGGGGGCGCGGGGCGCGGAGAGCGGGCCGAGGTACAGCGCGGCGTGTTGCAGGCTGGGCGTGCTCGCCGGGCGCGCTGGCGCGGCTGCCTGCGCTGTTCCTGCCGCCGGCGCAGGCGCTGCTGGTGGTGGCGCTGCCGACGGCGCGGGAGCTGCAGGCGCGAGGAGCCTGACGCCTTAGAGAATGCCGCGAGCCGGGGAGCTCGGCCGTAGGGTAGCTTTAGTGGAGCCGGGAACAAGTCGCGGAGGCGCGCATTGCTCGCCCGCAGACACCACGCGTGCCTACATTACACTATAAACTAAATCAAATGTTGGTTTAAATCGATACTTTATTTATTTATTACATGGTCGCCCAACAGCTATTTATAAATTAATGAGAAACATTTATAACGATGGCGAGCCACTTAAAGGGAAACACGATAAGTATAATAGAATACAAAACTATGATCCCACACACATACAACCACACGAAACTCACAAAGTTATCACCATATTATTCGAATGAGAACTGAATGAAAGCAAGAAGTGCGCTATGCCGCCCCCCTCCCCCCGGTGCAGCAGGCCTGCAGGCGGGGAGTCCGCTGCACTCGCTCGCTACGTATTGTATCGGCATTGAGTTCCGCTCTCGAGGACACACGCACTAAACGACACCCAACACTTCCCCATCGCATGCCATTAAAGGATATACTTTGGTAATCTTAATATATATAAATCTCGTGTCACAATGTTTGTCCTCTATGGACTCCTAAACCACTTAACCGATTATAATAAAAATAAATATTTACGTCTTGTGTTACATTGGTGAGTTTTTATAAGGATGTTAAATGCTTTTGATAACAAAATATAGCTAATGTGAAATAATATTTTAAATCGGTTGAGTAGTTACACAGCCTTTCGATTCAAACACACAGTCGATCCTTGACCTACCCTCTTAATGATATAGTATACATAGAAATACAAAATTTTATTAGCCATAAGTGACACACGTTAAAGGCAAGTCACAACTCTACAATAAATACTTAAAAAATACTATTTACATTAAATTAAATAAACTTACAAATTTCATTAAATAAATATTCTACACCGTTAAATACTACACACATTAATAGCACTTGTTTTTCATTTATATTAAACTAGAGGTTACCCGCGGCTCCGCCCGCGTGTAGGTCGCTTTTCGCGTAACCTGTGGAAAAATTCTATTGTATCTTATTCCCGTGCCAATTGCATATAAACATTACATTGCTACGATATCAAAATGAGTTGCATCTGTCTTTCCGAATTCGATTCCTGAGATCTAGTTAACATCTGTTTTAGCTATTTTGGTGATGATGCGAAAGATTAGACCGTTTTCTCCTAGCCATTATTTTAATTTAAATAGAATAGGTGAACCACACCACTAAGTGAACCATATAGTACTTAAACTCCAATTCAGAAGTATTTAATTTCAAAAACACAAAACTTTCCCTTTGAACTTTAAACCCCAATGGCATACCTTAATGCACTCCTGGCAAATATATTTACAAATTTATTTTAACCATCATAGAAACTACAACCATAACAACTTTAAAGATTTTAACTTGATAAATAAAGAATTTTCCATACAAACTTTCATCCCCCATTACAAACCCTTAGTTCACTCCAAATTTTATCGCTGGAAGTTCAAAACAAAGAAGTTTCATACAAACTGTTTCACCCCCTTAGGAGTAGAAATTCCAAAAATCCGTTCTTAGTACGCGTCTACATACAAATACACCCTCCAAATTTCATAACCCTAGGACCAGCCGTTTGGGCTCTGCGTTACCTATAGATGAATGAGTCAGGATCTATAGTAATATCAGGTCTTATAGTATAGATACGTAGTACTAGTTATTATTCTGTGGTATAGATTTAAAATCCTACTTGTTACACGTGAATAACGATTCTGCAAGCTCTATATATATTCGCTTAAATTATAAAAGGAATTACTTCAAAAAAATCCCTTTATTTTGTTTAAATATACCTAACACTACTAAGATTTTTTAACTTCTCTGGCAACTTGTTGCAAATCCCCGTTTCTGTACTTTAGCTAGTCTATTTGCCGGTAGAACTTTACCTATCTTCCTACGTAAACAACACGGTATAGCATCTTTTTTATTTTAGTACATTTGATTTTCACGAATTATATTCTTATTGATTCTAGCAGGCTATATATTAAGTACATTGAAATTACTGTCATTATCCTATCCTTTTCAAATATTTCCGAGCTGACCTACGTTTCTTTAAAACCATTTATTAGGTATTCTGATTGACCTCTTTTGACATTTCAACACTGAATATATTAGTTGCACTGCCCGATACAGTAATGGATACTATTAATGATTTCTTTATTTACATTGGCATGGCTAATATTACATTTCCAAATTGTTAAACCTTTAATTAGACAATATCAGCAACTTTTTAGTTTTCCGTAGAAATATCTACCGAAATGTTTAGGTATAGCTGTTGTTTACGGTCGAATCTAGCTATAAATAACGTTTTGCATGGTTTCACATCGATTCAGTATAATTAGACAATTTCAGTAACTTTGTTTTGTAAAGCTAGCTTTTGTGTAGAAGCGTGGTACTGTATGAACTGACTAAGTTTCTTAAATCCGAAATTATCATCATCATCAAAGTTGGTATAAACTGTAGTGGCGTACATATTTAATATCGAGCTGACCACTGGTGCGCCACTGAGCGCGCGACAGAGCTCCGACGGACACCGCCTGCGCGCGCGCCGCCCGCCGCCCGCCGCCCCGCGCCCGCCCCCCGCCGCCCGCCGAGCGCGAGGTGTGAGCGGTGCGCGCGCGGGCGAGCGAGAGGGCAACCAGCTACTGCCGTTATTCGTCACCTAAAACTTCATGTTCGTCACTAAGGCGCGAATCAAATTTGGTTTCATTAAAACAGATGATATTTAATAAATAATGTTCCTGTAATCGCTGTTTCAATTACCACCCCTAGTCTTGTATCCAAAAAACATTGAATTGTAAAGGAGTAACAGACCTGTGTAGTACAGTGTGTAGTATACTGTGACAGGTCTCATTCTTCATAAAAATACGAATTCTCCCATCATTAACTGACTGGCAGTGCCTCACGCCGCACCTTTACCGAACTGTATCTATAGTAGATAAACTTTAAAAATATTTTTTTCGCACTTTAAATGTCAATTACTCCAAAATAACGTGTAATGTTTAATATCCAGGTAAAGGTACCATGACCCTGCACAGTGTACGCACCGCGCATGCGCACTTTCTTTTATTCAGAGTCCTATGAGAAACCACGTCAATGTTGCGTCCTTTATTATTGTACACTTGTCTCGGATCTCTCTGTCCCCCATTTCCACGCGCGTTGAAAATAAAATCTTTAAAATTCGGCAACCCTTATTAGGACCGATTTTTTTGCAGACAACCCTATATCAACGTGATCGCAATAAAACAGCGCATAAGTTGATATATATTTTTTTCTATTATCGAATCGGTGACAGTAACTTATTTCGACATACCTCTTTACACCTGGCAACCCGTAGTTCGTCCAGGTAAAAGAAAGGCAACCCTACGGCTGCATGTTCTACTTATACTCCAACTCAAGATATATTATTTTGTTATCTTGACGGTGCAAAATTTAATAAGAAATGTTTATTCATTTTTTTTTTAATATACCATCTAGGATTTTTTTAGGCAACCCATTTTTTATATATTTTCTAATATGCTAAATTAATTATGAAATTAATTTTATTCAATTATCACGTCGGTGAAGGTCGATGCAGGCTCGGATCTTCTACTAATATGATGTTCCCTATTTGTTCATTATAATGTACCGGAGGAGAAGAAAATAAATGATGCAACTAAACAATTATTTTATTAAATTTGTAAATTAACTACTTACGTATAAATACACAATATAATAACAATACTTATGAGTATAATATCACATTTGAGTCGGTGTAGTGGGCGTCAGGCGGGCGCGGCGGCCGGCTCCTGCTGGTGCAGCAGGCGCCAGTAGGCGCCGCGGCGCGCCACCAGCGCGGCGTGGTCGCCGCTCTCGACGACGGCGCCGCGCTCCACCACGGCGATGGTGTGCGCGTGGCGCACGGTGTGCAGGCGGTGCGCCACCAGCAGCGTGGTGCGGCCGCGCGCCGCCGCCTCCAGCGCCGCCTGCACGGCGCGCTCGCTGGCCGCGTCCAGCGCCGACGTGGGCTCGTCCAGCAGCAGCACGCGCGGCGAGCGCAGCAGCGCGCGCGCGATGCACACGCGCTGCTTCTGCCCGCCCGACAGCGCCGCGCCGCTCACCACCGTCTCGTAGCCCAGCGGCAGCGACGCCACGAACGCGTGCACGTCGGCCTGCTCGGCGGCGCGCACCACCTCGTGCAGCGGCACCTCGCGCGTGTTGTCCCCGTACGCGATGTTCTCGCGGATGGTGCGCTCCAGCAGCGCCGGCTCCTGCGCCACCAGCCCCAGCGCGCCCCGCAGCCGCTCCAGCGGCACGTCGCGCCGCACGTCGCGCCCGTCCAGCTCCTGCAACACGCCGCGCGTCAGCAGCGCCCGCGCCGACCCCGCCGGCCCGGCCGCGGCGCACTCACCAGGGAGCCGGCGCGCGGGTCGTAGTTGCGCAGCAGCAGCTGCAGCACGGTGGACTTGCCGCAGCCGCTGGCCCCCACCAGCGCCAGCGTGCGGCCCGCCTCCGCGCGCAGCGACAGGCCGCGCAGCACGGGCACGTGCGCGCGCGTCGGGTACTCGAACTCCACCCGCTTGAGTTCCACCTCGCCGGCCGCGCTCCCGGCGGGCTGGTCGCGCGCGCCGGGCTCCGACACGACGAGCGGCGCGCGCTCCAGCGCCGCCAGGATGCGCGCGCCCGAGCGCCGCGCCGCCGCGAAGCTGGGCGCGAACGACAGCGCCTCCGCCAGCATCCACGCGCCGTAGATGAGCGCCTCCGACACCAGGATGGCGTACTCGTAGGGGAGGTCGTCGCGCGCGATGAGGTAGCCGCCGTACGCCAGCGACACCGTGTAGCCCAGCGTGGGCGCGCACAGGCACACGCCGTACACCAGCCCGCGCACGCGCCGCGCCGCCGCCGCGCCCGCGCCCGCCGCGCCCAGCGCCGCCGCGTACCGCGCCAGCATGGCGCGCTCCACGCCTGCAAGCACGCGCCGCGTCAGTGCCGCCCGCGCGCCGCCGCCCGCCCCCGCCGGCTCGCCGCTCACCCAGGCTCTGCACGGTGCGCACGTTGAGCACGGCCTCGGTGGCGACGCGCGCGGCGTGCTCGAGCGCGCGCCGCTCGGCCGCCTCGGCGCGCCGCGCCACGTGTCCCTCCAGCGAGATGGCGCCGATGACGCACGGCACGCTGAGCAGGCTGACGAGCGTCATCTTCCAGGAGTAGAGCGCGGCCAGCGCCACGCCCAGCGCCATGGTGCTGGCGCCCTGCAGCACGGTGCCGAGGCGCGTGCCCGTGGCGCCCTGCACGGCGGCGCAGTCGGCGGCCAGGCGCGCGCACAGCGCGCCCACGGCGTGCGTCGCGCGGTCGTGCCAGGCCTGCTCCTGGCGCAGGTAGTGCGCGAACAGGCGGCGGCGCAGGCGCGCCGTGAGCCGCGCGCCCGCCGCGTTGAACAGCCACGCCTGCAGGAAGGTGACGGCGCCGCACAGCGCCGCCACGGCCGCGAACAGCCCGGCGTACAGCCGCGCCTGCGCCAGGATGGCGGCGCCGTCCGACCACGAGAACATGCCGTACAGCTTGGAGAACAGGAAGGCGAAGGCCGGCATGGTGGCGCCCAGCAGGAACGAGGCCAGCCCGCCGCCCGCTACCAGCGCCCACTCCGGCCGGTGCAGCGCCAGCAGCCGCCACGCCGCCACGCCGCGCGCCTGCTCCTCCTCCTCCTCCTCGTGCGGCGCCTCCTCCGGCGCGGGCTCGGGCGCCAGCAGCGCGGCCGGCGCGTGGCTCGCCGCCGCCGAGCCCAGGCGCACGCTGCGTCTCGTGGACTCTGGAACGAGGACCGGGCGGTGAGGAGTGCGGGGCGAGGCGGGGCGCGGCGGCGGGCGCGCGCTCACCTCTATGCGGGGCGGCGCCGAGCTGGCGGCGCAGGCTGGGCTCCGGGTCGTCGCGCTGCTCCGCGGCGCTGGGAGGCGGCGCGGCCTCGGCACTCCTGCACAGAGCGGGCGGTGAGCGCGGGCGGGGCGCGCGGGGCGCGCGGGGCGCGGCACTCACCCGGCCGCGAGGTCCTGCCGCACGAGGCGCCAGTAGGCGCCGCGCAGCGCCAGCAGCTCGTCGTGCGAGCCCTGCTCGCGCACGCGGCCGGCCTCCACGTACACGATGCGGTCGGCGTGGCGCACGGTGTGCAGGCGGTGCGACACCACGAGCGTGGTGCGGCCGCGCGCCGCCGCGTCCAGCGCCGCCTGCACGGCGCGCTCGGCCGCCGGGTCCAGCGCCGACGTGGGCTCGTCCAGCAGCAGCAGCGCCGGCCGCCGCAGCACGGCGCGCGCGATGCCCAGCCGCTGCTTCTGCCCGCCCGACAGCGACGCGCCGCGCTCGCCCAGCACCGTCTCGTACCCCTGAGGGTCATCGAGACCGAACTTTAGTTTTTTTTTTTTACACATTATACGTATTTTCGGCATTTCGACTGTATAACGGTGTCTCCTAGCAGTCTCCCTGCTCGTTCGGTAATGGAAAGGAGCCGGGGGAATTAACTCATGTAATTCCGACGCACACACACCAAAATGCAACCTGTAGAATACAGACTCGCAACCATGCGTCGGTGCTCCAAACTTTGAAGTTTCGCACTGCACAGGGAGTCATTACCTATAACTTTCTTGGCCTTCTTCTCTATTGCCTCCAACGCCTGAAGCCGGTATTTAGCAGAGCCATCCCAAAGGTGCGAACAATACTCCATACACGACCGAACTTGTGCTTGGTATAAAGTGAGCAGCTGTTCCGGTGTGAAGTACTGTCAAACCTTCGAGAGGATGCCCAGTTTTTTGGCCGCAATTTGAGCCTTGGACTCAATGTACGAGCCAAAGTTGAGGGTTGGAGTTAAGGTTACGCCAAGAAGTTCGAGGTTGTCGGAAATCGGTACAGTTACATTTCGGAAAGTGGGGGTCAAATCGAATAAGTCATGGAATATTCGTTACCAGACGTTGCGTACAGAACGGAACCTTACATCGGGTAGTTTGCAGATGAAGTCGTGCGCGTGCGCGGTGCGCGCGGCCGCCTCCACGTCCTCCTGGCTGACGTCGCCGGCGCCCAGCGTGATGTTCTCGCGCACCGAGCCGCTGAACAGCACCGGCTCCTGGCCCACCACGCCTGCAAGCCGACACACGTGAGCGGGCGCGGGGAGCGGGGCGGGGGCGGGGGCGGGCGGGAGCACCCACCGATGCTGGCGCGGTAGTGATGCAGGTGCAGGTCGGGCAGGCGGTGGCCGTCCACCGACACGGCGCCGCGCGCGGGCGCGTACAGCCGCTGCAGCAGCTGCAGCAGCGTGGACTTGCCGCAGCCGCTCGGCCCCACCAGCGCCACCGTACTGCCCGCCGGCACGCGCAGGGACAGGCCGCGCAGCACGGGCACGTCGGGCCGCGCGGGGTACGCGAAGTGCACGTCCTCGAAGGCCACCTCGCCGCGGAAGGCGGGCGGGCGCAGGCCACGCGCCGCCAGCGCGTCGATGGCGGAGCGGCGCTCCAGCAGCGCGTACAGCCCGCGCGCCGCGCCGCGCGCCGCCGAGAACACCTCCAGGTGCGGCTGGCACATGGTGACGTTCTGCGCCGCCATGAAGGTGCAGAACAGCACCGTCACCATCACGCCCGGGTGGTACTCCTGCTGCTCGGGCGGCAGCTCCATGTCGCGCACGCACAGCGCCGAGCCGTACGCGAACACCACGGCGTTGAGGCTGTAGGTGAGCAGCCAGCCCAGGCCGCTGCCCGCGCCCGCCCACGCGCCGCGCGCCCGCGCCGCGCGCTCGGCGCCGCGCAGCGCGGCCGCGTAGCGCGCCTCCTCCACGCGCTCGCCGGCGTAGGCGCGCACGGTGCGCAGCGCGGCCAGCGCGTCCTCGGCCGCGCGCCCGGCCGCCGCCTGCGCCGCCGACTCGCGCGCCGCCGCCGCCGTCTGGCGCCGCGCCACGCACCACGCCACCAGCAGCGCCGCTGGCACCACGCCCAGCCCGGCCAGCGCCAGCCGCCAGCCGTACGCCAGCGCCAGCGCGCAGCCCCAGCCCACCGTGCCCGCCAGGTACGCCGTCATGGCCACGTGCTCGCCCACGCCGGCGCGCAGTTTGTCCACGTCCCTGCGAGAGGCACGGGGTGAGCGCGGGGCGCGGGGGGCGCGGGGCGCGGGGCGCGGGACGTTACTCACTCGGTGAGGCTGGACGCGAAGTTGAGGTCGGCGCTGGTGTCGAAGAAGGCCATCTCCTGCGCGAGCAGGTTGCGCAGCAGGCGGCGGCGCAGGCGCGCGGCCAGCGCGTGCGCGGCGCGGCCCGCCAGCGCCACGGCGCCGGCCGCGGCCGCCAGCTGCAGCGCCATGATGGCGAGCGACGCGCACCCGAAGGCCAGCGAGTCGGCGAGCAGCGCGTCCAGGTGCGCGTGCGGGGCCGCGTGCGGGGCCGCGGGCCGGCCGCCGCCGAACAGGCGCAGCAGGCGCGCGGCGTGCGGCGGCTGGCGGCGGGTGCGCGCCACGAACAGCGCCGTGAGCTCGCCGTACACCAGCACGGCGGCCGCCAGCCCGCCCGCCGCCAGCACCGCCAGCGCCGCGCTCCCCGCCGAGCACGCGCGCTCGCCCGCCGACGCGTACCGCCACTGCCGGAACGCACACTCTACACTACTCGCACTTACCATTATTTCGTTTTGTAAGTCGATGATGATGGGTCTAAAAGGTCGTCACTTTCGGTTTCACATACTTTGTTTAAACACATAAATATATATAATGCAATTTACAAAAGAAAACAAAAGCCCAATTAACAGTTAATTAAAAATAGAAACCACAGTGAAAGCCATATAATTTATTACCGTTTAGGAAATAAGTTTTGGACTAAAAGCTCTTCCTTAATACACATTCAATTCAATAATAATTACACAGTACTTGGGCTGGCTCCCTGGGCTATAGAGAGCCAGCCTAAGACTGTGTAGTCATTATTTAATGATATTCTGTAAGTACATGATGTAGAATGGTACCATGTCTGCCGTACCTATATAAAAGTGAGGTAAGGTAAACACAGGATTACTCCGCTGTCTGTCAGAAACCGTGATAGCTAGCAAGCTGAAATTATCACAAGTTATGTATTTCTCGTGCCGCTATAAACAATTACTAAAACAAACTTTTTTTTCCTATACATGGAATATGTAAATGTATATTACCTGTCAAACATAAAAGATATAGATAAAATATATATTTAAGGGGCAAAAGTAGTGTATATATGTGAGAACGTATATGTGGGTGTAACAATGTGTCAGCTGGCGGCGTGACAGATCATGGCATGAGCTGTGGCCAGTGTGTCGTGCGCCGTGATGCTAGCTATACAGCGGTGTGTTTCACAATGACACGGAAACAAGATCCGAATCGACTCAGGCCGAATATTCGATTCGAAAAGTCTTTACGCGATTCACAATGCCCGCCACGGAAACTTTAGACATTCTTATTCGGATTGACAGCTGATTTTCGATCGGTTGGTTTCCGCGAGCCAAAAGCAGCCGGATTCGTTTCCGAAATTATAGTTTGTGTGTTACACACAGTTAATTTAGTCAAAAAACATTTCAAATTCATTACAATAGGTTTAGGGTACCTATCTGTGGTTATTATTTCCTTTTTTTTTTATATTTCTGTTGTGAAATTTATTTTGAGGTTATTGACCCTATTTGTGTTTACCAATTTCAGTGTTGTAAAATTTCTTATGAAATTAACTTCGCGCCGCAATAGACTCAGTGAACTACAGCGACAGCAAACGTTACGTCTCCACAACGCCATACGAGACGTAACTGATCCATTCAACGAACCGCACTTCAAGCTCACCTATCGGTTAACTCCCGAGGTGGCAAAGTGCTTGATTGTGGAATGGCAGCCGTACTATCCGCACTCGCTATCTCCATACCAAAATGCAAGTGTTCGACCGTGAAAAAAGGACAAACATCCTCATGCATATATACATACACAGAAATATGGTTTTGTAATATTAGTGGATCATTATATGTACTTTGTTTCTGAAAGTGATGCTGTAGATTTGCTGTGCCATTTAACTTGTAAATTAAACACTATATATTATAAGTAAAATATTGCATTGATTCTTAGTACCCTTATTCAGTCTCCGTTGAAATAATAATCAGTTCTTAAAGTACTTCTCCATCTTACAAACAATACACATATATAATAATCAATAATAACAATGTTGAGAGTAGCTGATATATTCTAAAGAGTAAAACCAGCTCTTAGACTACTTGGCTTTAACATCTTAGGAACAATTCACAAGAAATGATCTTGTATCTTGTACAACATGTAAACTTAATCATAAAGAAACAATTAACAGACTAGAATAAAAAGATTTCTAATTTCAAACACAAATTGAAACTAGTTCCAAACTAGCATTTCTTCCTAATAATTTGAATCAGTATTCAAATTCATTTATTTTTTAATATAGCATAACAGAGACATAGTCTCTTGAGCGCTACATTCTTAAAAAATAATGCATAAACACTAAAGTTTTGTATAATACTTTAACAAAAAACTGTCCAAAGGTTTAGTTTTGTT
Organism: Mellilla xanthometata; assembly: GCA_035578125.1. NCBI lineage: Eukaryota > Metazoa > Arthropoda > Insecta > Lepidoptera > Geometridae > Mellilla > Mellilla xanthometata. Next base: position 14,847,780 of record JAPUBQ010000010.1, read on the forward strand.
AATTTAATAATTTATTGTGCCTATGTGTTTGTTTTATAGATTAAATTAAAACTAATATTTAAACATTCCATGTTACAATGTTAGTTACCATACTCCTCTGAAACGGCTTGACCGATATTTACCAAATATTATTGATTATTCAGTAGGTCTGAGAATAGCCTACTGGCTATTTACCATACCCCAAGTGATAAGGGTTGTTCACCATTAATTTTTTTATGAATAGTAATAATCTCTAAGGCAAAACAATGTTTGCCGGGTCAGGCAGTAAAAAATAAAAAACAATACATAACTTGTTAACAAACAAATTTTATAACAATATGCAAACACAATTACTACACATAGAAATAGACTTAAATATACATATAAAAGGACTGAAAATTAACAAAATAAAACAAATTAATATTACTAAAAGATATTAAATTATTGTTCACTCAATAAAATAAAAAACCTTTTATTCTACAGTTACAAATAAGTTCATATATACTAGTTATTTATCACCATTTTACATGCTTTTATATACTTATTTTGTAAACAGAAGTTGCCTGAAAGGCATAGGCCTCCCCTTTAAGATATTCATTGCAGTGTAAAACTAAATCTTTATTCTACATGTAGGTTTTCTTTGTTTCAACTTTTGGTTATATATGTATTGTACAGTTAATAATTATAGGTTTATTCAACATAGAGTATGACTGTTATTCTAAATTCTTTCCTTTGTTTCTTATGATATGTAACTTATACATATTACAATATATATTTAGAGCCATTATTTTCATATATTTTATTTATTTCTTAATGGTATCTTCATGGGGTTTCGGTCTGACATCTCCTCGGTGACCGGCCGGCTTGGAGATGGAGGAGGATATTGTTCACTTATACTACTCTTAATAATGTCCTGTTTTTCACAGTACGTTAGAGTACTTTCTGGCGCCAACTGTCCGCGAATATGTCTAGGTGGTTGTGAGCAAGCTAGTGTGTTAAGGTGGTGATGCGCTCTCAGCAGCGGTGGCTGAGCACGCGCTACCTTGCGCGGCGGCTCCGGGGAGAACAGCCGCACCCGCCTGCTCCGGTATCTCGCTCGATGCTCTGGTACCAACGGCCGAGTCACTTCAGAGAGAAGGACATTGATGCCGTTTAAAATCTTGTGGTCTGTAGTAAATCTTGTAAGCGACTGGTTTCGAGTTAAAACCTGACGCACCTAGAACATAGTTCGACGAGTATAGGAAAGGTTTATATCCCTTTCATGTATGATTCAAACTCAGAGTAAATATCTAAATCAATGTGATTCGTCTTCGTCTGAGGATTAAAACTTCCACTTTTACAGGATTTTCAACCTTATTTTTTCTAATTTGACACTGACTTTGATAAAAAAATTGACACAAATGTAATTTTTAATTTTCTACCAAGGTATTTAATTTCTACCATCACCAAACGCGCCCATTCTTGTTTAATCTGTGATCCGCAGTCGGAAAGGCTAATCTATGGTTGATGTTGAGTTCCGACGGAATTTGTGAATCGCGTTTTATCAATCGATCGGAAATATCTTCATCTTTCCGTGAATCGGAAGTGAACCGAACGGATCATAACCGACTGATTGTGAAACACACCGCAGCTGTATAGTAGTACTCGGTAGCGGTACCGGTACTACTACGAAGTACAAGTTATTATTCTGTGGTACTACCAGTACATGATGTATAGTCTGGCCAACGAAACGTGACCCTGGAAAAGAGCGGCAAATTTAAAAAATCTGAGTATAGCAACCCCAAAACTAATATGAAATACCTGGAATAAACTAATTTGATACTTTGAAATTATTTATTTTATTTCGTCTGAATAAAAATGCCTTAAGTACTTTAGGAAGTAATACTTTAGAAATTGTTCAATCAATCTGAATAAAAAAAGCAGTATTCTATAATGTTTTATTCACTGTCATAATTAAAATGTGAATCTAAGACTTAAATTTGAAAAGATTCACCAGTGTCACTAGAATCACAGTTTTATTTATTTATATTTATTAGTTTCCTACTATAATGAAACTTTCCAAATTATTTTCGGTGATCCTGTCCCGATCTTATTTTCATATTCATTTTCAATGTATATAACATTATCAGTCATATTATTCATCCACTTCTCTGGAGTTATGGTTCCAAATGTCTCTTTAATCACTTTGTCTGATTCAACACCGCAAGACAGACAAGGCAATATTTTCACTTAACATTTTGCGTTTACCCAAACTTCATATCAGCTCAATGGCAGAATCCAAATTAAGAAAAACCTGTTAAAGAAAAAATTGTGTTAAAATTACAATGTAACATTTTATGGTATGATAAATAACCAAAATGCATTATTAGGAAGGTGGGAAGGTTTTGACTAATGATAAAAGAATGTGAATCAAAATAGATAATTTTATAATAGATAATTTTGAAATAGATAACTTTATGCAAAAAGATAATTATATAGTAAATACGAATTAAAACAAAGTATCAACTTAGTAGCGTCATACTAACCTACGAAATCAAACACCACATGTAAACAAACTTGTTTTCGTTGAAATTACGCCGAATTTCAATTCTTTTTCTTGTTGTTTTTTATGATACTTTGAGATCATGTGGAACAACAACTCCCGAACTCCACTTTTGATGATATTTTTCATTTTTCGCTGAGTAATTAGTGTTTAACTAAATCATAACAACACGCCATCTTGTTTTGGATATTGACGTTGCCATTATTATAGCATTGCCATATAAAAAGTTTGCAAAAAAATCGAGTCTCATGTTTCGTTTGCCAGACTATATTTCTGTTGCCGCTATATATAACTACAAATACTCAAAACAGAAATAAATGTATATTTAAGGGTGGCTCCACCACAACGAACATGATCTTATATCTCCGTTTGTATAATGATAATCGGCAGAGGATTTAACTATTTAGTCAATATTATCTTATATATTTACTTAAAAATTAATTAGTAAAATACATATTACACTTGTCTGATTTTTCTTATATTTTTCGATTTTTGTTACGACAATTTGTGGATGCTTCAAATTCTCACTAATTGATAGTTCTATTTACCTATATGTGAACTTTGAAAGTAAATAATACTTTCTTCATAAAATTTATATTTAAAGTAAAGAAAGAAACATTTATAAAGTGACACGAATTACAAAGAATAGCAATACACAAGAAACAAAAGAAAACATTTACGTAAAGGGGCTTCTCATAAATTGTATCATTTCTAGCCCAGTGAAATTAGGTAAAAAAAGGGGTCAACCTCGGAATGAAAGATAATAAGCTGGAAATTGGTAAAAACCTTTGTTTTGTTACCCTAAATATTGTCTCAAAAGTCACAAATGCTATCGTGTCCGCGTCTTAAGATATTGAAGGTCAAAGGTCACAAAAAACGATTTTTCGCGAATATCTCGGTTCCTATTGCTTAAATGATATTTTCACCTATTATGAAAGTTGTAGAGTATAAAATTCTCTACAACTTTTGTTTAAACTTTTTTTTTATACGATCAACCGTTTTTGAGGTAGAGCGCGAAGAGTGCGCAGCGTACAGTCAAGCGTGAGCTTGACCCTGCATTAGCTCATCCGCCGCACTAGCCGCAAGCTTCGCGCTCTACCTCAAAAACGGTTGATCGTACAAAAAAAAAGTTCAGACAAAAGTTGTAGATAATTTTATACTCTACAACTTTCATAAAGGTGAAAATATTATTTAAGCAATAGGAACAGAGATATTCGCGAAAAATCGTTTTTTGTGACCTTTGACCTTCAATATCTTAAGACGCGGACACGATAGCATTTGTGACTTTTGAGACAATATTTAGGGTAACAAAACAAAGGTTTTTACCAATTTTCAGCTTATTATCTTTCATTCCGAGGTGAAACCCCTAATATGACTGGGCTATTCAGGGAATACTGCGTAGCGCTTGCGTTAGGAAACTAACAAAATATAGAAATGATAATAAATCGAGCGCTTTAGAGGTGTGCACTACCGGCCGCTTCACGAGTACCTATTGCAATATTTGTTTGCGCTAGTTTGATGTAGCCGCGGTTATTGCTCGTCAAGCGAGCTTTTTCACTTTCTTTTTTCTATTTTTATATATCTTCTCTGGTCTAATTGGTTTTTGTTTTTGTAGGTGCCATTATTTTGTACTCTAAAATAAATAAAAAAACCAAACAAACCAAAAATCTGTTCAGATAAAAGTGATGACAAATAAACATCAACCCTGAAAACGTATCAGTGTTGTAGTGCGATGTCCGCCAGAGGAGTGACGAAAGAGACATTTAATTCACGTTGTAATCGAAGCTAATGGCTAATTCCGATTATTAACAAGTTACATTTTAATAAATCATAGTAAACTATGTAAAAAATGTCCAAGTACGAGCCGAGTCGCGCATGAAGGGTTGCGTCTCATTGTTGTATGAGAGCCCTCCTCGAATATGATTATTTTTATTTTATAATTATTTTTTAAGATTAATATACAATTAAATATTCTGTGAATGTATAGATGTCAAAATTAATAATATCTAATATTGAAGCATAGTAATTGTCATCTATTGCCAGTGAGTCGTGGCTATCATCGATGGAGGAACCCCGCTCTGACGTGTGTGTGTGTGTGACTAAGAAGAAAAAAATATACTGTTCAAAAGGTTGGGTACCTCTGGATAGGCTCGGACGCGGTTGGCGCGTCGGCCCGAGGAAACAGAACACGAGTATTGGTGGCCAAACCTAACGCATGAGTTGTTGCATGCGGAGTGCGAGCCTCGCGGCGCACCGATGCAGCATTTTCCTCGTATTTCCCCCCACGAGGAATGCAGTGCGGTATATCCCCGCGGGTGCGGGGCGCGGGGTGCGGGGGGGGCGGGGCGCGGGCGGTCAGCGGCCGGCGAGCACTCGTCACGCGGCGCGCCGCCCGCCGCAGGACAGGTTCCGCACGTCTCCAACGACTACTCCGCTTTTATTCTATTTGCGTTAAATAAACAACCGCCGCATGTGTCGTTGCGCGTCAACTGACGCTATGTGTACGACTGCTGCGTGGCTGCCCCGCCAGCCGAGCCTGCCGCGGGAGGAGGCCTACGCTCGGGCCGCGCACGCGATGCCTCGTCGAGTACTCTCCTATATAGGTATATCTCCGGGAGCATGGCAGGCGCCGGTACTCGAGCGTGCGGTGTGCGCACGCGGCGCGGCTGGCTGCTCGAGCGGTCGCAGCGCGGCGAGCGGTGCCATGCCGCGAGCGAGTGCTAGCGCGGACCGGTCGGCCACGCCCCCCGCGACCCCGTGACCTACACCCGGCCTGCCGTTCTCTCGGCTCGAGGAAAGCGTTAGAGCGGGCTCGGCGGAAGCGCGCGGGAAACCCTCGGCGCCGTGACTCACGCGCTACCTGCGACCGGTTCTGCGCGATGTTGACGCGCTTTTTCCTCCTACATGACAATATTCAAAGCTTCGAGCGGCGTGGCGGACCCGCGGGGAGCCGGCACCGCGGCCCGGGGCCCGCCGGCTGCGAGGGGGGTTTAGTGGATAAGGATCCCACATAACCCGTACTGTAACGCCGGGATATTATGAAGGAGTTCTCCCTCGTGAACACAGAGAGCAGCGGGAGCGCACGGTCGGGTGGGGAGCGGGCACGGCGCCGGCGAGTGCGCAGGACCGGTCCCGCGCCTTGAACTTGTCCGCGTCACGCTCCCCGCGCCCCGCCCCGCGCCCCGCCGCGCGCCCCGCGCCCCGCCCCGCGCCCCGCAGCGCATCTACAGTGTAAGATGAGATATAACGAGCATTTGATGGCGCGAGCAGTAATCGCGCGGAGATCAGCGCGCGGAAGGAAGTACTACTGATCATGATCGTTCCCAAACACTACAATAGTCACTCCGCGGGCTCGGTGAAAGGTGACAAGGTTTGCACAAAAATAAAATGCTAGTTGAATAGATTTAACGAACAAAGAATACGGAATTCTCACAAAAACAGCATTACATTAGGTACCTACTGCGAGTAGAGTCGGCCGCTCTACCGGGCGAGCTCACGGTGTCGGCTAGCGGGCTGCGGGGCCGCGCGCCGCGCTGGACGACGGTGATGGAGTGGACACAACTCCAGTTGGAGTCGTCTCCTGACCTATGTATGTATTTAATATTGGCTTCTTCCCCTGGCGAGCCCCGAACTCTCGTGTTTAAGACACTGGCAACTGTCGCCACTGCCGATGACAATAGCCACCGCTATGAGTGGCAATAGATACAACGACTAGTGCACGGCACCCGCTACACGGCGCGGTGATCGTCTCCTGCTCTACTCGATATGAGCTAACATGTCACGACGTGACTCGTACTTTGTGATGTTATGTTTGAGATGATGCTTATATTTAAATAGTAAATATGATGTGTGCGGTGAGGGCCGCCGTCCGATATGTATTGAAGAGCACTCTGTGCTTTGGAAGCAAACGAGTAAATATGAATAATGGACCGAGTGAGTGAAGCGTGCCGGCACCCACTGGCTAAATTTGCTTTCGTCTGTCCGTTTGTTGGTGTGTGTGTTGGAACTAACATTTCGTCAAAACGAGACTCAGTAAGCAGATTCTACTAGTGGTTGGGAAAAGTTTGTTATAACTACATATATTAGGTATTCGTATTTTGGGTTCCGTGCCTAAAGGTAAACATGGGACCCTATCACTACGTCTCAGCTGTCTGACTGTCACCGCGTGTCTCAGAATCCGTGATAGCTAGAAAGCTGAAATTTTCGAAGAATGTATTTCCATTGCCGCTATAACAACGAATAGTTTGTACTTAAAAAAAATATAGAGGTCCTCATACAATAAACGTGTTTTTTTGCTGTATAATGGTAACAGATAAACAAAATCTTGAATTTATAGTTTTTACGCAATAAATCGTAAATGGAAAAAAATTGCCGTCTAAAGAACCACTCAAATAATATTTATACTTAATTTGGTACAGTTTTTTTTTCATTTCCTTTTATAGCCAAATAAATAAAAATTCAAGATTGTGCTCTTAACGTCGCCATAAGCAATATTAAGTTGTTTATATCGAGTTGTAGCAGAACCTCTCACACTGCGGGGGTAACCCGCGGCGAGGGCGGCGCGCGCGGGCTGCGGCACTCACCAGCTGCAGGAAGCCGACGCTGTCGTCTACTTTTTTCTTTTGAATGTGAACATCGTAAGCCTTGCCGCCGTGCGCCAGGAACCTCTTGGCTTGCCCCTTCATGGTGTGCGCGAGTGGTGCGCGTCGTGTCGCGGCGGCCGCGAGCGCTGGACTGGCGGCGGCGGGCGGCGCGCGCGCCTATACCGCGCGCCGGCGCCGTGACGCGCGAGGATTCCCGCACTACTGGGAACCGCGGCCGCCGCACGCACCCGCCTCACCATCTTTCTCACCACTGCGCACTAATGTCACTCTTTCCCAGTGGTGATCGATGACGCCCGGGAATCCCACATATCCAACCGGTAGCTCGTATACACACATCACACACTTGAAAGTTGCGCTCGCTCTCCTATCACGACGAGTGCGGAGGCAGAGGAAAACTCGCCGGCGGACTTTACCTATTCATTTCCTCGTACGGGCGACTTTATTTGATTGGACCACTTTTCGGAAATATACGCAAAAAACGTCGCTTCGCCATTCCATTTCATTCGGTCGAATATTTTTTGTAAAGGCAGTTTATTTTGGGACTCGGCTCGAGCGGGCGCTGGCACCGCGAGCCCGCACAGTAGTCGCGCTGTGCGCGGTGAGGTCGCGGCTGGCGGCGGCAGCCCGCGACCTCATATGGCTTTGTAATTATCTCGTAGTAGTACGGCTTCTGCTCGCCCGCTGCGACCCACCTCGCGCGCCCCACTGCGGCGCCTGTCTCTACATCCATCACAAGTTGCATATAAATCGGTTGCGCTGTTTGAGGCGCTCTAGCGTTAGGTAAATGCAGTAAAATGATATAAAGTAGTAGTTCCGGGAAGTGTAAGCCCCGCCAACAGTTAGTTGGAAGATAGTGCACCTGCACTCGGCGTGTGGCGGTCATCAGGCACCTACCTACTGACCGCCACACGCCGAGAGAAGGCTTCACTATTCTCCAAGTCGCGTATTCTCATGTCACTCGCATGATCATCATCAGTAGCTATAGTGTAGAAGAGCAGTGTGCCGAGCGCGACGCTGCTCACGTTGAGCCACACGTAACTAAGGGAGGGGTGTTGCCGCGGCGCCGCGCATCGCCATACGCGACTTTTTACTAAATATTTTTGTTTAGTTTTGCTGCTGTGATATTTTAACCTAATTTTAGAGTACTTATTTCACGATTGATTCTTTTTTTTGGTAGCATATGTGTTAATAAAATGACGACCTCGTTGGCGTAATGGTTACCGTGCCGGACTGCCAATCAGAAGGTTCCGGGTTTGATTCCCGGCACGGCCAAAATCTTTGTGCTAAACTAAATTTGTTAGCTGTTGGTCAGGGTGTTAATTATGTATCTATATAAGATATGTATGGATATATATGTAGTATATCAGTTGTGTTAGCAACCATAATTAGAACTAGAAATGGTTCAGTATGGGGTTAACCAGCCGTGTGTGAAATGTGTCCTAATATAAAAAAAAAATCAAAGGTCTAACCTATCTTCATAAGTACTTACTTACTTACTGCTCCGGCACGAAAACCCCAAAGTGGGTCTTGGCCTCCGACAACAGACGGCGCCACTCGTCACGGTGTTGCGCCATTCCTCTCCAGTCAGCCACTTGAAGCTCGCCAAGGTCCCTTTCGACGGCGTCACTCCAGCGGTACCGAGGGCGGCCAACTGGACGGCGTCCCTCCGGCTTCCCTAAATAGGCTCTCTTAGCGGCCCGATCCTCCCCCATCCTTACCAGGTGTCCAAGCCATCGGAGTCTTTGAGCCTTAAACTCTCCCACGATGTTTGGTTCGCCAAACAACTCTTGTAGCTCCCTGTTTTTACGGACGCGCCAGCTACCATCGTCTCTCCGGACAGGACCAAACATTTTACGCAACACCTTTCTCTCCGTGACAAGAAGTTTGGTCTCTTCTTTCTGCGTCAAAGTCCAGGCCTCGCACCCATACAGTAAGATCGGCCTGACTACTGTCTTATATATTCGTATTTTGGTGCGACGGCTCAGCAGCTTAGAAGAGAGCACTGAGTGAAGGCCTGCACTGCAACGGAGGGTATTCTGAGTTCGAATCTCGATCTCTTCCTCTCTATCGTTGGTATCAGTTACAGTGCATCCGAGGTACCGGAACTTAGCCACACCTTTGAACGTCGTATTTTCTACAACGAGATCATCACGTCTTCGTCGTGTGTCTTTGTAACGACGCATCAAAAGGTATTCCGTCTTCTCGTGACTAACTTTAAGCCCAATCCTCGCGGCTTCTTGCTGTAGGTAACTGATCGCATCAACTACGTGTGCCTTCCTCTCACCAAGAAGAGCAAGGTCATCGGCATATCCTATCACCTTATGCTGTCCATTAACCTGCACTCCTCCGATGGGCGTTTGCACCTTTCTAATCACATGCTCGAGTGCCAGGTTAAACAGTATTGGCGACAGAGCGTCCCCTTGCTTCAAGCCGGTCACCACATCGAACTCCTCGGAGAGCGAATTTCCCACACGCACCGTCATCCTGCTTCTGCTCGTGGCAACCTCCACCATTCGCACCAGCTTACCGGGAATCTCGAAGCTACGCAGGATACTATACAAAGCCGGCCTATCAATGCTGTCGTATGCCTTTGCAAAGTCCACAAAGATAGCATGTATACTTTGCGCGTACTCCCACCGTTTTTCCATGAGCTGCTTTAACAGGAAAATCTGGTCCACTGTACTGCGGTTGCGCCTAAATCCGCATTGATAGTCACCAATGATGCGCTCCGAGTAAGGTTCCAGTCTTTTCAGCAGTACGTATGACAGTACTTTATAGGCTGTAGGCAACAGTGCTATTCCTCTGTAATTGCTACATCGCTTCCGGCTTCCTTTTTTATGTATGGGACAAATAACACCCTTGTTCCATTGCTCAGGTTGCCGTTCTGATTCCCAGACCTTCAGAATAAACTCGTGCAACTTAGAATGAAGTACTCCACCACCGCACTTCCACAACTCCGCGGGAAGCCTGTCATGCCCTGGGGCTTTATTATTCTTTAATCTCAAGATAGCATTCCTGACTTCCTCGAAGCTTGGTGGTTCACATTCTTCATCCGTGGAGACTGCCGGCATAGATAGACTATCAGATGGCGGAGGGCAGTTTAAGAGATTTTTGAAGTACTGGCGCCACATGGTCTTAATCTCACTATCGTCAGTAACCAGGTTCCCTTGATTGTCTTCAAGAAACTGCGCCACTGGCTGATACGCCTTTTTCACCGCTCTAATTTCTTGATAAAATGTCCTGGATTCGTTCATTCTTAGAAGATTTTCCATACCGCGACTGAAATTATCCATATGTACCCGTTTTGCAGTCCTTATGATTTGTCTAGCTCTTTTCCGCACCTCTTGGTACTGGTCTCGCCATCTTAGCTCTTCCTGTTCTGCAAGAAGCTTGAGTCTCCGTCTATCTTCGACCGCTTTGGAGCATTCCTCCGTCCACCACTTGCGCTTCACGCGTTTTTTCCGTTTCCCCAAAACTTTAAGAGCCACTTTTTTCACTGTACTACTCAGTTCTTGCCAAGTTTCGTCTATGTCATCTAAATCTTCTAAATTTTGAAAACTGTTTTGTAGCTCTATTTGAAACAATCTGCAAACACTCTTGTCTTTTAAGTTATCTAAATCAACATCATCATCCTGAGTTCTTTGATCTTCATAAGTAGGATAATAATAACAAACACATTTATAATTATAATATTCAGAATATTTTGTTTCATTCAATAGCTGGGTCCACACAGAGCGAGCAGCCTCGCGAGGCTGCTCGCTCTGTGTGGACGCGCCCATGAATCTTTACCTAAAACTTCATGGACGCGCCTAATGTCTTACAAAGTATGTACAAAATTAATAAAATCTTATTAATTTATTTTTTATTTCGTTTTACCCACAGCAAGTTCAGAAGTTCAAGCGCCTTAAAGTAGTAGTAAATTAATAAAATAAAATTACTGTCCCTGAAATAATATTAGTTAGTTGTAAATATTTCGAGTTTTTTCTAGGGCTTTGTTGGCCCCTGATAAGATATCGGTTATTTTTTTGTTTCACTATCCGATCATTTTTCTACAAGTCAAACGAAAACACTTCGTATGCAATTATATTTTTCTGGGAATTTCTATTTCCAAAATGTGGCAACAAATATATTCATTTGAATTTGACATCCTAGCTGAAATATTTTGACATAAAATATTTTGCACTGAAAATATCCGACATAATGGAAAAACTTTTTATACCAGAAAGGGATAGAAGTTTTATTGTTATGTCCTGCTACGTGAGTCATACATTTATGTCGGTCCTTTTTACGCAAGAAAGAGATGAATTATCCCACCTTCTAGCACAGAATAGTAACTTGTACCTTCTAGTAACTTCTCTTTCTACGTCAGTGGCAATGGCAATAACACATCATAAATGTTAACGTGTTGCTAGTTTAGAAGATTTTCACAAAAAATTGGCGATTTCGGCTTTTAGTCTAACAATATTTATATAGTCTGGCAAACGAATCGTGATACTGGAAAAGAGGGGCAAATTTAAAAAAATCCGAGTATAGCATCCCCAAAACAAATATGAAATACCTGGAATAAACTAATTCGATACTTAGGAATTATTTATTTTATTTCGTCTGAATAAAAATGCTCTAAGTACTTAAGGAAGTAATACTTTAGATATTATACAATCAATTTGAATAAAAAAAAACAGTATTCTATAGTGTTTTATTCACTGTCATAATTAAAATGTGAATTTAAGACTTAAATGTGAAAAGATAACACTAGAATCACAGTTTCCTACATTAATAATGAAACTTTCCAAATTATTTTCGGTGATCCTGTCCCAATATTTATTGTTGGAGAGAAACTACCCTCATCTACCACGTGATGACGTCACAGCGACGAGTATAAAACGCCGAGCAGACTGGACATCGGGACACTTTGCTTTCGGCTACCGTAGCGACAACATCGTCTGACTTTCTCACTGTTACTCTGCCCACTTTTCCATTTAATTGTTTTGATTAGTTGATTGTTTGTATAATTGTGTAAACCTTTGCTGTTGTTTAATAATTTGTTTGTAATTGAATAAAATCAAGTTGTATTCTGTTAGATTTGGTTTTCTTTTTTCTAAATAGATTTTGGCCTTATTGCCAAAATCAGAAGTGGGATTCGAATTCAACGTATAGCCTATCACTGACTTAAATTATTTTCGTGTTCTTTGTCGCTTTGTATACGGGGTTTAAATAAAATGTCTGACCGCGAATATCGTCATAGCCGTCATGGCAGTCGACATGGTAGCCGTGAGCATAGTTCTAATAGACGCCGAGAGCGTACGCCTGATGGTGCTTTTCGGAGCGCCATGGAGGCGATCTTGTCACGTCTCACAGCATTAGAGGAGCGGTCAGCACGGCGACCCAGCCGGTCTCCTGAGCAACGAGTGCATCGCAGTCCACGTCGGTTAACTTCGCCATCACGACGTCGTCGTGTGGGCGCTTCTCCGGCTGAGGCGTCGTCGGGCGGGTCACCGCCAGTGTTAGTACACGCCGCTGTACCGACATCAACACCAACGCCGACTAGTTCAGTCGCAGCGCCGCCTACTGAGCTGGCGCGCGCCGTACCAGCGGCGCCTAGGGAGGCACCAGACACCGTGTTGGAGTTCAGCATGCTGACGCAGCGGGTATCGTGTGCTGATGCTGAGCTGGGCGCAGCGACATCGGCGCAGCAGGAGATCGCCGGGGCATCTCCGAGCTCCGCGCTGTCTTCGGGTACCGACCGCATTGTCGAGGCGATCCGGTCCATAGGAAGCGTGGTGAGATCTAACCAATCTTATTAAATTTCTGTTTTCTTGTACCTTTTGCAAAAAGCCTGGACATACGGTTGAATCTTGCTTTGCCAAAATGTAAATAGTCTCGTAACATTAAAAAACGCCAATTTTTGTCTCGAAAGAGAAACTGCTGATGTTTAGGATGTGGCCACTGAGGTCCTCGTTTACATTGATGATTTTCTGCTCTTAAGTGTACGACCTTAGATAGCAGATTTGTTTTATTGAACCAAGTGTTGTCAGTGTTAACTAAGACAGGCTTTTCCATAAGTGTACATTCTTGGCCACAGAAATCAAATACCTAAGTCGAACTATTAGTCAAGGTCAGGTACGACCGAGCTCTGGTAAAATTAAAGCGTTGACTGAATTACTGATCCCAAGAATGGTAAGCTAATGCATCAATTGTTGGGCCTGTTAAGTTATTTTCAGTGGTATATTGCCAATTTTGTTTAAAAACTGTGTGTTTTGCGGCGTAGACTGCAGCACTTTGGCTGCGGCTATGCCGACAAATATGTGCAGGTAACGGCGTGCGGATCGTCATCGTCGGCATCGTCGGCAGCGGCCTGCCAAGCAGCGTCGGCAGCGGCCTACCGAGCAGCGTTGGCAGCGGCCTGCCGAGCAGCGTCGGCAGCGGCCTGCTGAGCAGCATTGGCAACGGCAGCCGAGAACTCTGAAGCGGAGACTGCGGCGGCGTAGACTGCAGCACTTTGGCTGCGGCTATGCCGACAAATATGTGCAGGTGGCGGCCAGCCGAGCTCCTTGGGCAGCCGAGCACCTTGGGCAGCCGAGCACCGTGGGCAGCCGAGCACCGTGGGCAGCCGAGCACCGTCGGCAGCCGAGCACCGTCGGCAGCCGAGCACCGTCGGCAGCCGAGCACCGTCGGCAGCCGAGCACCGTCGGCAGCCGAGCACCGTCGGCAGCCGAGCACCGTCGGCAGCCGAGCACCGTCGGCAGCCGAGCACCGTCGGCAGCCGAGCACCGTCGGCAGCCGAGCACCGTCGGCAGCCGAGCACCGTCGGCAGCCGAGCAGCGGCGGCAGCGGCCTGCCGAGCAGCGGCGGCAGCGGCCTGCCAAGCACCGTGCCGAGCGGGGTTGGCGGTTGCAGCATTGTTTCGACATCATAGTTCTGCCTTAAGGGGAACTATGGTGGGGCTGTATATCGGAAAAGGTTCCGTCAGCATTGTGGGCTGTATATCGGAGAATGTTCCGTCAGCATTGTGGGCTGTATATCGGAGAATGTTCCGTCAGCATTGTGGGCTGTATATCGGAGAATGTTCCGTCAGCATTGTGGGCTGTATATCGGAGAATGTTCCGTCAGCATTGTGGGCTGTATATCGGAGAATGTTCCGTCAGCATTGTGGGCTGTATATCGGAGAATGTTCCGTCAGCATTGTGGGCTGTATATCGGAGAATGTTCCGTCAGCATTGTGGGCTGTATATCGGAGAATGTTCCGTCAGCATTGTGGGCTGTATATCGGAGAATGTTCCGTCAGCATTATGTGGCTGTATATCGGAAAATGTTCCGTCAGCATTATGTGGCTGTATATCGGAAAATGTTCCGTCAGCATTTTGGGCTGTATATCGGAAAATGTTCCGTCAGCATTTCGACATCATGACCCGGTCATGGTGGGGCTGTATAGCGGTTCCCATAAGGATCCGTCAGCATCGCGTATTTCGACATCATAACACGGTTATGGTGGGGCTGTATAGCGGTTCCCATAAGGATCCGTCAGCATCGTGTATTTCGACATCATAACACGGTTATGGTGGGGCTGTATAGCGGTTCCCATAAGGATCCGTCAGCATCGCGTATTTCGACATCATAACACGGTTATGGTGGGGCTGTATAGCGGTTCCCATAAGGATCCGTCAGCATCGTGTATTTCGACATCATAACACGGTTATGGTGGGGCTGTATAGCGGTTCCCATAAGGATCCGTCAGCATCGTGTATTTCGACATCATAACACGGTTATGGTGGGGCTGTATAGCGGTTCCCATAAGGATCCGTCAGCATCGCGTATTTCGACATCATAACACGGTTATGGTGGGGCTGTATAGCGGTTCCCATAAGGATCCGTCAGCATCGTGTATTTCGACATCATAACACGGTTATGGTGGGGCTGTATAGCGGTTCCCATAAGGATCCGTCAGCATCGTGTATTTCGACATCATAACACGGTTATGGTGGGGCTGTATAGCGGTTCCCATAAGGATCCGTCAGCATCGTGTATTTCGACATCATAACACGGTTATGGTGGGGCTGTATAGCGGTTCCCATAAGGATCCGTCAGCATCGTGTATTTCGACATCATAACACGGTTATGGTGGGGCTGTATAGCGGTTCCCATAAGGATCCGTCAGTATCGCGTTGATTTTCTGTTTAATATGAACATGTTTTGTCATGACTGCAGCATGTCTAAACATGAGCTTATTAATTTGTACCTATCTTGCTTCTAACAATATGACACTGACAAATTGTTAGGAACAAGTTTGTTTCTCTTAAACATGATTTGAGCATTTGTGTTGTACTGTTCTCAGATTCTGATGACTAAAGTCGAGGAGTCCACATAGAGATCCGAGGACGGATCTCCGTCAGGAGAGGCCGTGTTGGAGAGAAACTACCCTCATCTACCACGTGATGACGTCGCAGCGACGAGTATAAAACGCCGAGCAGACTGGACATCGGGACACTTTGCTTTCGGCTACCGTAGCGACAACATCGTCTGACTTTCTCACTGTTACTCTGCCCACTTTTCCATTTAATTGTTTTGATTAGTTGATTGTTTGTATAATTGTGTAAACCTTTGCTGTTGTTTAATAATTTGTTTGTAATTGAATAAAATCAAGTTGTATTCTGTTAGATTTGGTTTTCTTTTTTCTAAATAGATTTTGGCCTTATTGCCAAAATTATATTAATTTTCCATGTATATGACATTATCGGTCATATTCTTCCACTTCTCTGGAGTTATGGTTCCAAATGTCTCTTTAATCACTTTTCTAATTCCACAACAGACAAGGCAATATTTTTACTTGACACTTTGCGTTTACCCAAGCTCTATATCAGATCAATGGTAGAATCCAGATTAATAAAAACCTGTTAAACAAAAAAAAATGTGTTAAAATTACTATGTAACATTTTAGGGTATGATAAATAGGTATCCAAAATGCATTATTAGGAAGGCGGGAAGGTTTTGACTTATGATAAATGAATGTGAATCGAAATAGATAATTACTTTATGCAAAAAGATATATAGTAAATACAAATTAAAATATAGTACTTTGGTATCATTATACTTAGCTGTATAAACTTAGTAGTCATACTAACCTAAGAAATCCAACACCACATATAAACAATCTGGTTTTCGTTGAAATTACGCTGAGTTTTAATTCTTTTTCTTGTTGTTTTTATACTTTGAGATCATGCGGAACAATAACTCCCGTACTCCACTTTTGATGGTATTTTTCATTTTTCGCTGAGTAATTAGTGTTTAAAATCTTAACAACACGCCATCATGTATTGTTTGCCAGACTATATATTGCTTTTTGGTGCCAGGTAGATTTTAGTAGAGCTCGCGAATTTTAGAACTTATTTTGAAAAAAAAAAACCCTGAATAGGTTTTGAAAAAATCTAATTCACATTGGTTCAATTTAACATTGATAGAGAGATGCTAGTTTAGCTTTTGAAAACGGTGACGACTAAGTACAACTAAAAAGTGAACAAATACCAATAGCAATACAGCCACAGATTAAACATCTTCAAGCTACAGATGTTATTTGGAGGGAAATTCTATTGATTGGTGTTGGCAACACTGCTGCAGACTGCTAATTTAAAGTTATCCGTTTTCCATTTGCCCAGTGAAATATACAAACAAAAGTTTAAGCTACTAAGATTTAAGGTTTAAGTTTTGATCTATTCCACTTTGAAATGATAAACAATTGAATGCAACAATCAATATCGACATTAAAGGACACGCATACATAAAGAAGACAAAAATAGAAGTACGTACTAAGTGCGTAGTTTTGTAAACCACCTCGAAATACTCGTTACCGACTAACTCTTGAATGATTATACATAGCGCCAGTTACCCGTGTATCGAAAGTAAACGACGGCTGGCTTTGCTTCTGAATAACATTCTAAATAATGTAATGTTTAAAAGTGAGCTTAGTAACATGACATAGTACTAGCCGGAGCCACAGCAGCGGAGCTCTGAATCGGTGCTGGCATGCTGTATGGAGCCACGGGCTCGCACTTGTTCTTGTTGTTTCACTAGGTTAGTACCTACCTACCTTACTTCCACGGTATATGTACTCATAGCTACAAACATTACGATTTATTGTGTAAATACATTATAAGCGCATACCTCAACAACACACGCACATACTACAAGTGTAACATCCAGGAAAGTTAACATTTTGCCCCTTGTAGTTCTCGTTTCTGCTTTGAGGTGGGGGTGACGAGACCGGCGCTGACATCCCGCTAGGGGCATATTGATAACAAGCGATATGGCTATAGAAGTCTCACTTTGATCTTGAGTTAGTTTTTTCAGTTGGAACTTCTCTCTGATATGTTTGGTAGCCTCACAGTGCAGTAGCACATGTTCATCTTCCTCCAGATATCCCCGACACAGTGAGCTGTCCGTCGTCCCAATGTTGTGTTGATGGTAGTTGAGGTTACAGTGGTCGGTAGTGATGCCGTTGTGGCGTCTCTGTCGCACTTCATCGCCCGCGACCAATCAGAGCGCTTGTCCTGAATCGCGCAAACGGTATTTACAGCGCGCGTACGACGGGTTCAAGCTACAATGCTTGACCGTAGGACGGCCGTCTCCGGACACAACATCTGTCCGGGGGGATATCCCTTTGCTAAATGGAGGCAGACCGTCGTCGCTCCATATTGGTGACCCCGACGTGATCCGATTATCCGCTGTTGGTCTCTTGGGTCCCGACTCACTGTGGACACCAGCTACCCAGTCTCGACTCACTGAGGCATTGGGAGCGCTAGACCTTCACCTCGGAACTCTGATCGGCGCACGTCATACAAAAAACACCTTCAGGACTCCGTTCTCCTTGGGGGAGTGGTGTGGCGTCTCTGTCGCACTTCATCGCCCGCGACCAATCAGAGCGCTTATCCTGAATCGCGCAAACGGTATTTACAGCGCGCGTACGACGGGTTCAAGCTACAATGCATGACCGTCGGGCGGCCGTCTCCGGACACAACATCTGTCCGGGGGGATATCCCTTTGCTAGATGGAGGCAGACCGACGTCGCTCCATACCGTCTATCATGTGTAGGTCTCTCATTAGTTATTTTATTTTTATAGAACAAACAAATACATATAAGAAGAAGAGAATACTTAGCCTAAAAGTCTATCACCTATGATTTCACATAATTATAGTGAATTAACAAATAAAAACACAAAGCCTAAATTGTAGTTAGTTAAAAATAGCAGTTCTATCAGGCTATTTGTTACTTTCTTGTTATTGTATTGTTTTCCTTGTTGTGGAGCAATCTGTCCGTAGAGACAATAGGCTTCAGTTTTGACTTTATTGAACTGTTGAGGCTTCCTTCTTACTATTAGTTAGGTTGTGTGGCTTCTTCCTTTGTAATCTGCACCGGCCCTCTTCTGGTCAGTTCTCTAGCCTCTTCATTTGGATGATCTAGGATTCTTTTAGGTATTTTTGGGCAGTATTTTTGACCTCCTCCTGTACTATGGGATACAGCTTCGAAAATACATCTAGGTATTTTACAACTATACGGATCCATGGTATGTCACAAATGATGCTCTGCACCGTGACTCTAGGTTGCCAATATCTCTATCGTAATCACCATCATCATCTCAAGACTTTGAGATTGGAATCATTGTATATGTAGAATACTTAGGATTGGTTTTAGAAGCTGTACAACACATTTGGACGACATGCCCCGAATGGCTTGAATATAGTTATACAAATTAGTCTTTTGCTTTCCAGGCTTTGTTTGCACCACCTGCCCAGCAAACAATGGTATTTTCGAAGTTTTAGGCTAAGTTGTATTATTTTTGTAAATGCATATGTGGTTTTATTCCTACATATTTGTATCATCCACCTGTGGTATTGGCTCACCATTCATAGTTACTACTGAGGAATAAGACTTGAGTGTTTGCAGTGAGATATTCTTTGACTGCTACGTAGGTGAACAATCTTCGTCACTAACATGGATGTGTGTGCGTGGTAAGGCGGGCCGCGCGCGCCGCTCCCGCCGTATTACCGCGAGTATGAGGGGGAGCACACACCGCATGCGCCCGCGTGCGTGACCTTCGCATGATGCGCCGACTTCCTTTCACTTTTGTTTGACTAGTCACCCGATATATGATTTTTAGAAAACACCCTTTAGTACATGTTAATACTGTTTATATATGTATTCCTTAATTTCTGCCATAATATATTATGCTATTTCTAAAGCTGATGTAATTGGGAATGTCTATTTATTTATATTTTATGTAATCTCAAAACCATTTAGAGGAATAAGGTTTTTGATTACTACCTATATTTTAAAAATCCAAAATAATCACGAATTATTAATATTTCGGGCTTTTATTCAATGCTCTTCATATGACCTTAAATGATATCACCATTGGCTGCATGAGAAATAATGCCTTAGCCTAAAAAATCAAAAAAACAAATGATTGTCATCAATCAATGTTGCTATTACTTGCTGTAAAAAGCTAATACAACATATTTATACTGATTTCAATTATTTATAATTTTTTAGCTTGATTAATAATAATATTTCAAATATAACCGGTTGAACCTATTAAAATAATCTAAATTTTAACATAATTATTTTCCATGTAGGAGAGAACAATAAAAAACTTTCACAAAATTTAATATATTTTAGCAACAAATAAAAACAAAATACATAATCCTCCAAGATCTCATTTGGTGCAGCAGCAGATTTGAAATTATATTTCAAATTACTCAATATATAAAAGAAAAATATAAATAAATCACCAAAATTTGTGTTGATTATGATGATTAAATATTAGATTATAAGGTGATGTTTGTCTAATACTTTATAGAGCGAGAGCCCATACGTTTCTGACCTTCGTCATTTAATAAAAGCTGAAAATTGTTCTATGTGTGTCCCTAGTAGAGGTAAGAATAATCCCCAAATATGAAGCTGAGGCAGCAGTGGCTTTGGCAGATAACTGGTAACAAAGGTGTATAAAATTCCATCTCAAATTCGTTATAGTATAAAACCTGATTTTTTCACATTTGATTCATAGTAATATCAAAAGTCGCGTTGCTCATTGCCAGACGGTTATTATGGTGGCAACCCTCTGCCAGACACCCTTAAACTATTATAATTTATGAGTATACTTACGTTATATTATAAAACCTAAATTTTATATATAATCTTTTGGGGGCCTATTAATCTATGTTTACATAAAAGCCGGACAGTTTCGATAGTTCTATCATGTTGCCAGACGCATTCAAAGTGAGCAGTTGTTCGGGGAGCAAGGAGCGTATACAGTAACTAGTGCGAGTTAGACAGAGCGCTTGGTCTAATGCAGCCCTTCACTGTGCATCCACTGTAATCAAGTTTTTTTTATTATTAATTTCTTAATCAAAAAATTTCATTATTCTTTTTTTTTACAGTTTGAATAACAAATATTTAAAACAATACCCATTAAAATTGTTCTAATACAACTTCAATCATATCGAAACTCTAATAATTTTATTTATATTATTTTTCATTTATATTATTTTGACGACCTCGTTGGCGTAAAGGTTACCATGCCGGTCTGCTAATCAGAAGGTTCCGGGTTCGATTCCCGGCCCGGTCAACATCTTTGTGCTTAACTAAATTTGTTGGCTGTGGGTCTGGGTGTTAAATATGTATTTATATATAATATGTATGTATGTATATGTAGTATATCAGTTGTGTTAGCAACCATAATACGAGTTAGAAATGGTTCAGTATGGGGCTAACCAGCCGTGTGTGAAAATGTCCTAATATTAAAAAAAAAAAAAAAAAATGTTATTCAAACTGTAAAAAAAAAAAATGAAATTTTTTGATTAAGAAATTAATAATAAAAAAAACTTGATTACAGTGGATGCACAGTGAAGGGCTGCATTAGACCAAGCGCTCTGTCTAACTCGCACTAGTTACTGTATACGCTCCTTGCTCCCCGAACAACTGCTCACTTTGAATGCGTCTGGCAACATGATAGAACTATCGAAACTGTCCGGCTTTTATGTAAACATAGATTAATAGGCCCCCAAAAGATTATATATAAAATTTAGGTTTTATAATATAACGTAAGTATACTCATAAATTATAATAGTTTAAGGGTGTCTGGCAGAGGGTTGCCACCATAATAACCGTCTGGCAATGAGCAACGCGACTTTTGATATTACTATGAATCAAATGTGAAAAAAACAGGTTTTATACTATAACGAATTTGAGATGGAATTTTATACACCTTTGTTACCAGTTATCTGCCAAAGCCACTGCTTCCTCAGCTTCATGTTTGGGGATCATTCTTACCTCTACTAGGGACACACATAGAACAATTTTCAGCTTTTATTAAATGACGAAGGTCAGAAACGCATGGGCTCTTGGGCTATTACAATAAAAAGGCTAGATAAAAACATTCATCAAAGCAAATTTCACATAAATGAGCTAGATATAACCCCGAAAGGGCTAAGGTGGCAACACTGTGGTTAAGTATTAAATAAATACCCTTTCTTCGTCACTAACATTTTAACTTTAAAGAAACGATAAATACGATGACATGACATATTGAGCCACCAAAGAGACATTGACAAAACAAAGCATGTTTTTTAATAGAGGCAACTAACAACTACAATTGATTAAGTTTATGATGATGTCATCGTCCCAATTAAAACGAAAATTATAAAAGTATTTTAAAGTATAATCACAATGAAAATTACAAAATCCTTGAAAACGGTTATTTCAATTGCTCTATATTTTCGTAATATTGAATAATAATGGAAATCAAGCTATTTTGGACATACCCAATTATAATATGTAATGTTTAATTTCTAATTTGTATAATTATCTAGTGTGTTTATCTTATTATATATGTGACTATTACCACTAGGATTATAACTACACTGGTGTTGTAATAATTAAGTACCTACTCTTAAGCAAAATAAAGAATTTTCAAACTGAACTGAGTCCTATATATTGTTCTACAGATTTTGATGTTCACACATATACATAACTAGCAGTTGCCCGCGGCTCCGCCCGCGTGTAGGTCGCTTATTGCGTAATCTGTAGATAAAATTCTATTGTATTGTATCCTATTACTGTGCCAATTTTATATAGACATATATTACATTGCTAAGATATCAAACTAAGTCGCATCTTTTGTAGCTACTTTGGAATAATGCGACAGATTAGATTGTTTTCTCCAAGCCATTATTTAATTTAAATAATTAGAATGGTACACAACGACACTACCATATTTTCCGTCGAACAGCAACTGAATTGACTGGCTATTTTTATTATTTTATATTATTGTAGACAAAAATGAATATACTTCTACCACTAAGTAAACCACATACTTAAATTCCAATTCTCAAGTATTTAATTTCAAAAACACAAAACCTTTCTTTTGAACTTTCAACTTTTTTCTTTCATGTTAGCATAATTTTATTTAAACCATTTAATAATCTACTACCATAATAATCTTCAATACTTTAACTTTATAACTAAAGAATTTTCCATACAAACTTTTACCCCCTATACAAACCCTTATTTTTAATTACATAAACTATACATATTCCAAATTTCATTGCTAGAAGTTCAATGAAGTCTGTTAAAAACAAAGAAGTTTCATCCAAACTGTTTTACCCCCATTCACTCCTTTAGGGGTGGAATTTCCGAAAATTCGTTTTTAGTACGCGTCTACATAGTAAAAAATAAATACACCCTCCAAATTTCATACCCCTAAGATTAGCCGTTAGGGCTCTGCGTTGCCTATAGATGAGATATAATCAGAGTCAGGAGAAAGATTCTTATAGTATTATATATATAGATAGATATGTAGAAGAATCTGCCCTTCTTATTTTTGTATGTTATATTGAAAATTCACAAAACAGTAAAATTACTACAACTAACTTAAGTTACTTTATATTTTTAAAAATATATTTTTTTTATTTTATAACTTATATAGGTTTAACATAAACTTAACTAAAAACAAAACTAATATGGCTATGTCATAATATGGGTAGTTTAGTAAAAAGGAGTGATTGTAAAAACTCTAGACTCTTCTTACCCAAATTAAACAAAAAAGTAACAAATAGTTTACTAAAACTCACAAGAGTGGATCTACGTATGATGGTCGGCATCATTACCGGCCACTGTGATCTCAACTACCACCAACATACAATAGGGGCGACGGACAGCCCTCTGTCGGGGCTGTCTGGAGGAAAATGAAACGGTAGAACACGTGCTACTGCACTGTGAGGCCACCAAACAAACCAGGAGTTACGGCCTGATGATAGCAGCTCAAAATGAAAGTTCGCCTTCCATTGCTAATCTTCAGACAAACAGACCATCTGACGCAACAGTGGTGGAACAGGTATGCCAGCGACCCAGGGCTGTGCTCCGTTATTTTAAGGAGCTCGGTTGGCTTGGGTAGGTAAGGGGGGAATGCACATTACGTCCTAGCGGGATGTCAGTGCAGGTCTCATCTCCCCCACTTCAAATTAGAATTAGTAGTTTTAGTTTTAGTTGGTAGTTTTGCAAGCAAATTTGTATATTGTTACCTTGGCTAGAGCTGTGGCTTTTTGTCTTACTACTTAGTACTTAACCTCACTATAAAAAGTAAAAAAAAAATTCAATTTGTAAGTCTCGATATCCCGGAAACTCTGTCAGCCCCTTTACAGAACTCCCCTCGAGCATCATGCTCCTTTAAAGCTTTTCTTCGTTAGATGATCTAGTCATGTTTTCTTCAATTCTTCATACACTGAATACTGATGGAGCCATGCTGGATGTGCAGCGGGGCGGCAGTGCGGGCGCGGCAGTGCGGGCGCGGGATGCAGGCGTGGCAGGCGGCGCTGGACGCGTGGCCCGCGGAGCCCCCCGACCTGCCCGCCTTCACTCGCCTGGCGCACGCCGCGCACGCTCTGCTCCCGGAACAGCTGGCCGACTTTGAAATAGGTATTGTACTACTCTACTGACACGACACGCTGCTGTCATTCGCTCCGTCGGTGCCCATCATACTTTAAATATGCATTATCCCACCCGTGGTAGCGACCACATGAAAATGCCACATTTTTAAAGGTGTAGAGCGTGGTCATACCGACAGTGATCCCATCCGGCATTCCCTCGTACAGCGGACGTTCCCGCGTGTTGCAGAGGGCGTGTGGGAGGCGCTGGTGCGCGGGCCGGTGCGCGTGGGGCGCGTGGCGGCGGCGCGCGCGCACGAGGCGGCGTGGGGCGCGCCGCTGGCGGGCGTGCTGCGCGGCGCCGCGCGCCTGGCCGCGCGCCGCCCCGCCGCCGCCGACGCCTTCCACGACGACATCGTGGCGGCGTGCGACGCGCCGTGCGCCGAGGGCCGCGTGCGCGCCGCCGCGCTGGAGCTGCTGGCGGCGCGCGCGGCGCGCTGCGTGCGCGGCGTGCGCGTGCCCGCGCTGCTGGCCGAGCTGGAGGCGGGCGGCGGGTGCCGCGCGCCGCGCGCCGCTCTGCTGGCCGCGCTGTGCCGCGCGCACCCGCCCGCGCTGGCGGCCGCCGGACCCCGCGCCTGGCGCGCCCTGCTCGCCCTGCTCGACCACAACAACACCGTGAGTCTCGCTATCTCACTCGCACCGCCCTCTACTCAGGTTCACCCTCCGGTGAGTCCGGTGAGCTCGATTGTTCATCTTGCCCGAGAAGAAACCGGTTGAACTCGTCTGTACTCGTTACGGCCGCACTAATTATACACAAAACTCCTATATTTCACGCACTTCTGCTAATTTCAATAAGAATTATACCAATAATACATATATTTGTTTAAAAGTAGGTATGTGAAACCATAATATGTGGTGGACTTTTAAGCTAAGTGTTATTATTCTCACCTTCTTATATTTATTTATTATCATAGCTGTTTGGTCACGATATAAAAATGAAAAATATAATAAAATATCTGTAGCACTGATTTTCAGGACCAACCTTAACTGCGTCGTTTGTCCGTCTGTGGAAACACAAAACCGCATTAAGCTATCCGGTTACCGTTTAAAACAAACGCGTGAATCTGCGGAGCCGATAAGCTGTGAATACATCGAGCTTGTAAATCGACACATTACAAAGAAATTATGACCAAATAATGTAAACTTTTTGACGTACAGTGAAAAAAATAACGTGCACTTATCTGTTACAAACCTGTAAACTTGTAAGGATTGGAAAATTCTTAACACAAAGTAAAAAAAAAACTACATTCTACACATATCTATACATGATACAGGTGTACCTACATGATATAGCAACAAGTTGAAACTGTTCTTGGCGTGCGAGTCGAGCGGTTGTGGAACCGCCACAAACCCGCGGGCTAGGGAGGAGCAGCGAGCCGGATCGTGTCCGACGGAGTGTCGTGTGGGCAGGAGACGGTGCGGGCGGCGGCGCTGCGCGGCGCGGCCGCCGTGCTGGCCGCCTGCGGCTCGGAGCTGGGCGCGCGCGAGCTGGCGCTGCTGCACCCGCACCTGGGCGCGGCGGCGGGCAGCGGCGCCGCCGCGCTCGCCGCGCGCGAGCTGCTGCGCGAGCACGCGGGCCTGCTCGCCGAGCGCCTGCTGGCGGACGCGGCGCTGCGCCGCCGGCTGTGGGCCGCCGACGCCGACTGCGCGCGCGCCGTCGCGCTCGCCGCGCTGCAGGCCGCCGAGCCCGCGCGCCGCGCCGCGCTGCTGGCGCAGGACGTGCTGCCGCTGCTGCGCGCGCCGGACGCGCTCGTGGCGGTGGCGGCGGCGCGCGTGGCGCGGGCGCTCGGCTCGCGCGCGCAGCCCGCGCTGGACGCGCCGGCGCTGGAGCACCGGCTGCGCTCGGCGCGGGAGCTGCGGCCGGGAGACGCGGAGGCGGTGCTGTGGTGCGTGGAGACGCGCGCGCCGCTGTGGGAGGCGCTGGTGCGCGCGGCGGCGTCGCGCTCGGGCCGCGCGCTGGCCGCGCCGCTGCTGGACGCGCTGCGCGACGCCGAGGCGCTGCAGTGGCTGGCGGCGGAGAGCTGCGGCGCCGGCGGGCCGGAGCGCCACCGCGCGCTGTGGCCGCGCCTGTGCGAGGCGCCGCGCGCCGCCCACTGGCTGGCCGGCCACGCGGCGCGCGCCCTGCCCGAGGCGAGCGGCTATTTATATTCTGACTATAACGAGCGACAATATGAAATTTATATAGAATTCACAATTATTTATTTATTTCATGGTCGCCTTTTTAAAAACCGATAAAAACTGAATTTAAGCGAGAACTCCGCGCCGAGCCGCCGTCTCGCCGCACGATGCACGGTTTCCGAGATATCGTTAAATAAGCGTTTTCACCTCTCTTTCAAATTTTATTTTTAAAATTTAAAAAGTCAAAGACATCGATTTGCAAAGAGGCATCGTGCAGCCGGGCGGATACCGCGCTGTACTTCGTTCATTCGCTCGGCTCGTTCCCGATGAACGGTTAGAGAGGCCGCGGTGCGGCGGCTGGGATATAACGTGAGGTCGGGTTGTCGCGCAGAGTGCGGGCGCGCTGGAGCTGTGCGCGGCGGCGCTGGCGGGCGCGGGCGCCGCGCTCGCGGGCGGCGGCGCGCTGGAGCTGGCGGCGGCGCTGCGCGCGCTGCCCGGGGAGCTGCCGCCGGCCGCGCTGCTGCTGCTGCCGGTGCTGCCGGACGCGGCCGACCTGCACGCGGTGCGTCTCGCGCCCTCCCGCACGTACGACGGCCCGCGGCGGAGACGGCTCCTGACGTGTGGTCTCGTGCAGCGCGTGCGGCCGGAGCGCGCGGCGGACGCGAGCGCGCAGTGGGCGAGCTGCGTGGCCGCCGCGCACGCGCCGCACGCCGCGCTGGCGGCGCGCCGCGTGCTGCTCGCCGCGCGCGTGCTGTGGGCGCGGCGGGACACGGCGCCGCAGCACCTGGCCGCGGCGCTGGCCGCGCTGGACCGCCTGCTGCGCGCCGGCGCCGCGCTCGAGCCGCCCGCGCTGGACCAGGTAGGGCGGCGGCCGCTCCCGCCGGGGCGCCCGCGCGCCGCGTGACGCTCGCTGTGTGTGCGCAGACGCTGCGCGTGCTGCGGCTGCGCGCGCGGGAGGGCGGCGCGGGCGGCGCGTCGCGCGAGGGTCGCCAGCTGCGCTGGGAGCTGCAGCTGTTCCTGGGTAGGAGCCGCTCCGCCGGGCGCCGGCGGCCGCCGCTCGCCACTCACGCCGGGTTCCCGCAGGCGAGCACGGCGCGCCGGGCCGCCGCGTGTCGCGCACGGAGCGGGCGGTGGCGGCGCTGGGCGCGCGGCTGGCGCTGGCGGTGCCGGCCGCGGGCGCCGACTGGCGGCTGGACCTGCGCCGGGTGCTGCGCGCGGCCATCGACCGCGCCGAGCCCGCGCCGCTGCGCCTGCTGCAGGACCTGCTCGCCGCCCTGCGTCAGTCTCACATTCCTTCCTCGCCGAAACAACCACTCCGACATGTCATGAACATTGCTCTCAAATAATGATGGATGATGTTGGATGAAGGAATGAAGGATGTTTCTCGATTGTTAATTTAAACTGGTTTATTGAATATGAAACCGGTTGAACTCGCCCGCACCCGCGGCTCACTAATTATACACAATACTCTTATATTCCACACACTACTGCTAATTTCAAAAATAATTTTACTAAATATATAGACTTCCTTACCTACTTCAACATGAGGCATCATTATTTCCATAAATTCATTAATAATAACTTATTTCCTAAACAGTAATTATTACATTACTTATATGGCTTTGAATTATCTTATTTTTTTTTTCTTTTATTGAAAATTCACAAAACAGTAAATTTACTATAACGAACTTAAAAATATATAAACTTTAAAAAAAAAACAAATCTTACGAGCGTAAATTTACTTCACGATGTGAATCTAACATGCTCAATGTACAAATTAAAGTTCCTTATGTCCTGACTACAATGAAAAAAGTCTCAAAGATACTATAATTACACAAAAAATAATATTCGT
Source organism: Mellilla xanthometata (assembly GCA_035578125.1). NCBI lineage: Eukaryota > Metazoa > Arthropoda > Insecta > Lepidoptera > Geometridae > Mellilla > Mellilla xanthometata. The sequence continues at coordinate 14,875,846 of JAPUBQ010000010.1, forward strand.
TAATTTCGTAATATATAATATGTCGTGGCCGCATCGTAGAATTGGTCATTTCATGAAATGGTTGATAATTTCGTGAAGTGGCCAACTAATGATGATCAAATCATTAAACGATAAACGTTTAACGATTTGGTCACCCACGTTTGACCATATCGTGGAAATGGGGTAACCATAAAATATTTAATGAAAACCCAGAACAATTGTGTTACGTACTTGTCTATTTTAGTTCTTAGGTAAACTAACCTAACCTTTTTTTATCTATAACCTAACCAGGTTAGGTTAGGTTTTTTTATGTATATTATATAAAAAAAAGTCATTGAGTCGACCACCATGTCCAACACTTTTGTGAACTTCCTTCATTACCTCAAAATAGGTCTCCATCGGAATTATACGAATCGTAGGATTGTCATTTCTTGAATATGAGGTATTCCTTTTCGACAGTTTCCATAATATCATATTTCATAACCACTAGTAGTCCATAGACTTTTTCTTCGTGGTCACCCTACTCTGGTGCGCGTACTAAGGGCCGCCATCTTGACACAAACAAAGCGCTTGCAGCGCCTCTACCGGTAGTCAATGAAACAATTTCACGATATGATCGATTAAGATTGATTATTTCATGAAATAGCAGTGCGTCCAGCTGGCCCTATCGTCAAACGGTTTCTTATCATTGATCTGGCCTGGGCACATCATGATATGGCCATGGACAGTGACATATTTCATGAAATGCTACCATTTCATGAAATGGGAATTTCATTCTACGATGCGGCCACGACATATTTATGTATTGTTTATACAGAGTACGAGTTGTGATGGACTTGTAGGCTTAGTGATATTATTCTCTCCTTCTTATATTTATTTATCTCAGCTGTTTGTCCGTCCATTACATTAATATAAAGAGTTGTGCGTGCAGCGGAGGCGGCGTGCGACCAGCACGTGCTGCGCGCGCTGGCCCTCGTGCTGAGCGCGCGCGCGGCGTGCGCGGCGCGCGGGGAGGGCCCGGAGCCGCTCGCGCCGCGCCTGCCCGCGCTGGCCGACCACGTGCTCGAGGTGAGCCCCGGCCGCGCCGGCCCGCGCCCGCTGCCGGCCGCTGCATGGCGAGCGTGTTGCAGCGCGTGTGCCGCGTCGAGGAGGCGGGCGCGCGCCGCGTGCTGTGCGCCGCCCTGCGCCCGCTGCTGGCGGGGCCGGTGCTGCCGCGCGCCGTGGAGCGCGTGCTGGCGGCGCTCGCGGCGCCCTCCCTGCGCGGCCGCATGGGCGCGCTGGCCGCCTGCGAGCCCGTGCTGGCGGCGCTGCGCGCGGAGCCGGAGCACGCGGCGCTGGTGGCGCGCCTGCCGCCGCCGCTGGCCGCGACCGCCGAGCGCGCCTCGCTGGCGCCGCTGCGGGAAGCGCTGGCCGCCTGCGCTGAGCACGCGCACATCATCGGGTGCGTGTCCGGACACCGCTCGCCGACCCCGCGCGGGCCGTGTCGCTGCATGTAGCGGCACGGGCGCCGCTGCAGCCGGTGGAGACGAGCGGTGTGGTTCGCAGCGAGCCGGCGCTGGAGCGGATGGTGCGCGAGGTGGTGGCGGCGTGCCTGCGCGCGCGCGCGCTCGACCCCGAGCGGTGCGCGCTGCTCGGGGACTCGGCGCGCGCGCTCGCGGAGTTCGGCGCGCGGCGCGGGCGGGGCGCGGAGGAGCGCGTGGCGGCCGAGGTGGCGGCGCTGGCGGAGCGGCGCGCGCGCCGGCCCGCGGCCTACTGCATGCTGGCCGCGCTCGCCGTGCCGCGCGCGGTGCTGCTGGCGCGGCCCCGGCTGGCGCGCGGGCTGGCCGCCGCGGCGCGCACGCACCCCGAGCCCGCGCTGCTCTTCCTCGCCCGGCACCGCGACGCCCTGCTCGCGCTTCACTACGAGGTACCCGCCGGCGCACGATCGACCGTGTTCCTTGCACCGACCGACTCCGTGACGGCTATTGTGTGGGCGCAGGACACGGTGAGCGCGCTGTGCGGCGCCTTGCGGCACGTGCGCGCCGAGCGGGTGCGCGCGGTGGAGGCGCTGGGGCGCGCGCTGCCCGCGCCGGCACCGAGGCGGCTGGCGCGCGCGCTCGCCGCCTGGGCCGACGAGCTGCCGCTAGGGGGCGTGGCGGGTGCGCACACACACACACACACACACACACGCGCGCGTGGCGCGGTGCGAGTGTCGATGCTTGTTGCAGAGCAACTGGCGCGCGCGCAGTTCCCGGCGGCGCAGGCGGTGGCGGCGCGCGCGCTGCGGCGCCTGCTGGAGGCGAGCGAGATGCCGCACGCGCCGAGCCTGCTGGGCGCGGCGGCCGAGCGCGCGGCCGCGTGGCCGGCGCGCGTGCTGGCGCTGCCCGCGGCGCTGGTGGGCGCGCACGCGGAGTACCTGGCGGCGCTGGTGTGGGCGGGCGTGCGGCTGGGCCGCGCGGGGGAGCTGCGCCGCCTGCTGCTGCGGGACGCCGCGCGCAACGACCTGCGCGTCGTGCGCACGCTCATGCCGCACATGTACACGTGCGTACACTACTCCGCTCGAACTATTCACATTACAATAGTACGAAAAATTACAAAAATGATATGAAATTATGTATATCAACTTTACAGATAACATAAAAAAAAACAGGATTTACTACTAACATGACTCGATTATGATTCAGGCGCGATTCATATGAGCATTCTTTGCACTTGTTATCCATAAAGGCTACATGGTACATGATCCGCTTGTGACCCGACGTGAGACGTACAGGGCGAGCTCGGACTCCAAACCACACTATGTATATTCTAGAAAGCTACGCACCAAACTATAATACATGTTATACTCTATGTTGTTATTTTTGACTGTCTAATGACAAAACCACTCATACTATATGGTGAATGTGCTCACGAGAGTCCATCTTTTTATCTACAATCACCCCAAGATCTCTAATAGTATTCACCTCATTAAGAAGTACATCTCCGATAATTTTAGGTCCTTACATATGAAATTGGCGTTTTTCGTACTGGCCATTTTAATCACAAATTTCTCCTCTTTGGTAAGGAATTCCAAATTCAAATTTGTACAGCTATAGACTCATGTATTTGTGCTTCGATGATCGTCATTCATTTGTTTTTTTTTTTCTTCTGTTTTTTTCTGTTTGCGTCACTAATTTACAAAATGGAAAACTTAAAATATCGCATTATTTACGAGTACGAGTTCCTCCGTGGCACTAGTGGTGCGGAAACAACTCGAAGGGCGAATGATGTGTATTGCGGTCGTGTTGCAAAAGAAAACACAGTTCGTTTTTGGTTTCAATATTTTCGTTCTGGAAATTTCGACCTGCAGAACAAGCCCCGTGGACGGCCTGAGACTCAAGTTGATAATGAAGAGTTGAAGGCTATTGTGGAAGCGGATCCATCGCAAACCACGTCCGAGTTAGCTGCAGGCTGCGATGTTAGTGATAAAACTGTTTTAATTCACTTGAAGCAAATTGGGAAGATACAAAAGCTTGAAAGGTGGGTACCTCACGAATTGACTGAAGCAAACCGGCAAACGCGCGTCGGCTGCTGCGTTACATTACTAAACCGGCACAATAAAGAAGGTATTTTAAACAGAATTACCTATGATAAAAAATGGGTTCTTTACGATAATCGGAAGCGCTCAGCGCAATGGTTGGATGTTGGCCAGCCAGCCAAATCCTGCCCCAAGCGAAAATTAACCCCATAAAAGTTACTTGTAAGCGTTTGGTGGACTAGTGCCGGTAATGTTCATTACAGTTTTCTCAAATCTGGCCAGACTATTACGGCTGATGTCTATTGTCAGCAATTGCAAACCATGATGGAAAAGCTAGCGGCTAAACAACCTAGGCTGGTCAATCGCTCCACGCCACTGCTGCTTCACGACAACGCTAGACCACACACTGCGCAACAGACGGCTACTAAATTAGAAGAGCTTCAATTGGAAAGTCTAAGACATCCTCCATACTCCCCGGACCTTGCTCCAACAGATTACCATTTTTTTCGAAATTTGGATAACTTCTTGCAAGGGAGAAAATTCAACTCCGATGGGGCAGTCCAAATCGCCTTCAGAGATTTTATTGATTCCCGTCCGACTGGTTTTTTTAGTAAAGGGATCAATGAACTACCTATGAGATGGCAAAAGTGCATAGAAAATAATGGTTCATACTTTGATTCATTAAATATATTATATTAAAAAATATTCGACTTTTTGTTCCTCCCATACAAAACGCCAATTTCATATGTAAGGACCTAATATTTTTTTTTATTTAGTTCACAAACAGATATATACATTTTTAGACATATCACTATAACAAACCTAAAACTATTTACAATTTATATAAATCCTTAATAGTGAACCTAGCTTACTTATCAACATATTTTATAACTTTCTACCATACCTAATACACAAAACAAATATAAACATTTAAATGAAAACCTATCTCAAAACTAAATTAAAAAATATAAAGTATATACTTAAAACTATACCTTTTGAATGTTTTTTACCTTATTTTAATACTATGATTCTGCACTGGACAAGGAGAGCGTTTACGTGTAAAACAAATATAAAAAACATTTATTTGCATTTAGTGACATTACATTTTGTTCACACCAACGATTAATTAAATTCACGTCACTTTGTAATGCAGCTGCATTAACACTTCTTCAGAACATTTAACATTACGTTGGATTCAAGGATCCCAAGTCGATCATTAATGTAGGCTATTAATAATAATGGACCAAGGTGTGATCCTTGGGGTACTCCAGATGAGACATGAGATGCAACTGAGCTATAGCCTTTGGTTACGACTAGTTGTGTACAGTTACTTAAATATGAAGTAAGTCATCTCAAAAGTGGCCCATGTATACCAAGCCTCTGTAATTTAGCCAAAAGCAAATCATGATCTACTATATCAAAGGCTTTACTAACTCTAACTAACTAGATTAGTTGAAGTAGACCTCCAAGATAAAAAGCTATGTTGATTACTATCCAGTAGCTGGGACACATACCGTCGAATCTTTTTTACCGCTAGTGATTCTAACAATTTACCTGGACCGGATAAAATTGATTCTGGTCTTTGGAAATGTTATATATTTGAAGAAAGATAAGATAATGAAAATGTTCAGATAGCATTAACATTTGATAGATTAAGTATATGTATTGTCGTGTCCAGGTTGTTCCTGCGCAAGCCGTTCGTGCTGCGGGTGGCGGGCGCGGAGGCGTGCTGCTCGCTGCTGCGCGACGTGGTGCGGTGCTGCGCGGCGCCGCACGCCGCCGCCGCGCTCCAGCTGGCCGACGAGGTAGGAGCGCGCGGCGGCGGCGCGGCGCGCGGGCCCGTGCTCAGCCCGGGGGTTGCAGGTGTGGGAGCTGTTCGCGCGCGCCGAGGACGCGGCGGCGTGCGCCAGCGTGCTGCGCGCGCTGGTGGCGCTGGGCGCGCGCGAGGGGGCGCGGCCCGTGCAGCACACCGCGCGCCGCGTCTGCAGCGCCGCGCTGCCGCTCGCCGAGCGCGCGCTGCTGCTGGCCGCGCTGCCGCCGCTGCAGGACGACACGTGAGTGCCCGCCCCGCCCCCCGCCCGCCCCCTCGCGCGCCCGCTGAGCGAGGTGTGTTGTAGCGCGTACGTGGCGCTGTGCTGCGCGCTGCCGGCGCGGCTGGCGGAGTGCGCCAGCGAGCGCGGGCTGCTGCTGCGCTCGCTGCTGGAGGCGGCGGGCGCCGCGCGCAGCCCCGCGCTGCTGGCCGCGCAGTGCGCGCTGGCGCCCGGCGCCGACTGGCCGCGCTGGGCCGAGGCGGCGCTGGCGGCGAGCGCGACGGCGCTGGGCGCGCGCGCCTCGCCCGCCGAGCTGCGCGCGCAGCTGGAGCGGGTGCGGGCGAGGGCGCCGGACGCAGCCGAGCGCGTGCTGGCGCCGGCGCTGCGGGCGGCGCCGCGCGCTGTGTGCGAACAGTTCTTCTCGGAGGTGATGCCGGACGAGCTGAGCACGCTGGGCTCGGCGCTGCCGCCGCCCGGCACGCCCGCCGCGCGCCGCGCGCTCCACGCGCACACTCTCTCCGCTATGCTCGTCCAGATCATGGTCGAAAAGGTATTTATTTGTTCTATGCGTGCCGACTAACAATAGGACTGTCAAGCCGCCATCTTGCTCAATAATACGCGCTAACGTCATTACCAAAGTGTATGGTGTGCAACAAAATATCGCTCGAGCAAGGCTCAACAGTAAAGAAGGGACCATAAGACATTGGGAAAAAATTAAAAGTGCCTGAAAGTGGAACTGACCCTGGAGCACCCCAGAGGATCTCGGAAAGTATAACAGATAGGATGGTGGTGCTTGAATAAATATTGATAGGCATCTAAGGCTCATTGGCGATCAGATAAAAAATGTATGGGTCACGAAGAAAAAAAGCCTCCATACAAACTCCATACATTTGGTATGAAGAACCCGAGCTCCACCCTCGCACTTGCGAGGCAAGGGCGAGGGTGGCACACTCGCACTCCCAAAATCATCATCATCATCAACCTAACAAAATTGCATACATGTTTAATACCTTTTTATTTGACTGCTTTGGGGTTCATTATCTGTATTTCGACAGCCTTATCATGTTTTGATCCTACACTACTGCTTTGCAAGTTGATAGTCACAGATTTTAAAATATCATCATCATCATCAGCCCATTTTTGACCGAATTTAAGGTTTTTTACCTACTTTACTACCTCGACTTGTATTTTTTCCAATCAATAGGTGGCCCATTTTTAACCCTCTTTGAAAACACCTCCCGCGCACAGCCCAACATCTAGTTATATATATATACATTTGTATGGAAAATTCTTTATTTATCAAGTTAAAGTCTTGAAAGTTGTTATGGTAGTATATTATTAAATGGTTACATTAAAATTATATTTTTTTTTTGCCAGGGGTGCATTAAGGAGGATACCATTGGGGTTGAAAGTTAAAAATGAAAGTTTTGTGTTTTTGAACTTAGAGGTGTAAAATTTGGAGTGTGTATATATTTTAGTACTTTAAAGTGTACTAAGAATAGATTTTTGGAAATTCTACCCTTAAGAGGGTGAAAGGGGGTAAATCAGTTTGTATGAAACTTCTATTTTTGAACTTCTAGCAATGGTATTTGGAATATGTATAGTTTATGTAAAATTAAAAATAATGGTATCAAGTTTTTTTGCCAGGAATGAACAGATGGGGGAGGGTGAAAGTTTGTTTGGAAAATTCTTTATTTATCAAGTTTAAGTCTTGAAAGTTGTTGTGGTTGTAGTTTATATGATGCTTAAAATAAATTTGAAAAAATATTTGCCAGGAGTGCTTTAAGGAATGCCATTGGGGTTTAAAGTTCAAAGGGAAAGTTTTGTGTTTTTGAAATTAAATACTTCTGAATTGGAATTTAAGTATGTGATCCACTTGGTGGTATGGTTCGCTTATTCTAATTATTTAAATTAAAAAAAATGCCTTGGAGAACACGATTTAATCTTTCGCATCATCATCAAAGTAGGTACTACTTTGGTGATTTACATATCGAATAATAATCGAACTCATTTTGATATCGTAGCAATGTAATGATTATATAAAATTGGCACGGGAATAGGATACAATAGAATTTTTCCACAGGTTACGCGAAAAGCGACCTACACGCGGGCGGAGCCGCGGGCAACCTCTAGTATATTATAAATGAGTAGGATTTGAAAGTAAAAGCTAATTTATAAAAATCATTGTTGGCACTTTTGTCGTACCATATAAAAAGAGTTTATTATTAGTCCAGTCAACAAGTGCCTTTTTGGTCAACTTTTTTTCAGCAGTCTCCGAAAATTATGATTGAGGTGTCATTCGATTCGGAATGGCATCTAGATAGTTTTCGAATTAACTTTTGTAATTTTTATTTGCGGAACTTCATTGTTTTTCGAAAACTATCTAGATGCTATTCCGAATCGAATGACACCTCAATCATAATTTTCGGAGACTGCTGAAAAAGTTGACCAAAAAGGCACTTGTTGACCGGACTATATACTGCTTACAGCACTTCCCTGAATATATATATTTATATTATTAGCATTTGTTGTTAAAGCGTGCGTGTAGCTGGCAGTGTGCATGAGACAGAGCTCGGCGGCAGGTGGAGCGCGGCGCGCTGGAGTCGGCGACGTCGGTGCTGCACGCGCAGGCCGGCGCCGCGCCGCGCGACTGGCACTACGTGCGCCGCGCCGCCAAGCTGCTGCTCGCGCTGCTGACCCGCGCGCCGCCCGCCCCCGCCCACCCCGCCCACCCCGCCCAGCGGTGAGCCTCCTCCTCCACCGAGACACATTACAGCGTACATTGCACATTTACAAAAATACACAATTCCTATGACCTCACATGTATTGATCACATTTTGTTAGGCGACTGAACTGGATTTTCTTTTAATTTTTTTTTAGTTCACAAATAGATTTATATATTTTTAGACATACTATACTATAACAACATTTGTTAGTTTGGAAAGCAACTGAACATCTGCTGTCTCCCGCCTCGTTTTTAAACACTTTAGATTATAATGCCCTAACCTCGACTCGTATGACCTTAGTGTCTTACACTTATTTTCCATAAATGCCAGGTGGTAGAGGAAACATTTTTGTACTCTTTCTATATGCTCAGAATGGTTCTCGTAACCTGGGTTCCATACCACCGAACAGTACTCGAGAATGCTACGCACTAAACTGTTGAATAGAGTGATGGAGAGATCCCTATTACGGAAAATCTTGGATTGGCGAGAAACAAAACCACACATCCTACTAGCCTTACTTGTGATGCCCACAATGTGCTCCCTGAAGTGTAAGCGAGTCTACTATAACACCCAAATCTCGTATGGAATGTACTTCCTGCAAATGTATCTTTTTAATGTTATAATTTGCGGGAAAAGACTTACGTTTTAGAGTAAACTTGACGAAAAAACATTCGGCAGCGTTTAGTCGCATCTTGTTGTCATCACACCACAAGCTAACTCGATCGATATCGGATTGACGGTCATCATCTTGTTGACTCCCGATGTCTGTATAGCTTGAGGTCGCAGCGAACAATCTAACTATTGAAAGTAAGTCGTTTATAAACACTAAAAACTGCAAGGGACCGAGATGAGAACCTTGAGGGACTCCAGAAGGGACCTGCGTTATTTCTGACTTGAAGCCTTTTAGAACCACCAACTGTGATCTGTTTCGTAAATATGACTCAATCCACCCGAGCAATGACCCGCGGATCTTTAAAGATTGAAGTTTAGCAAGAAGCAAGCCATGGTCCACCAAATCCAAGGCCAAGAAATATATGGAATATTCCCAAGAATACGATAATAACGTAATGGTTAGTTTTAGTGAAATAAATGAGTGGCGCTTGTTGCAGCGTGTTCTACCAGCACGCGCTGACGGCGCTGTGCGCGCTGGTGTGCGCGTGGCGCGCCGACGAGCGCCTGTACGCGTGCGCGCTGAGCGCGCCCTGGGCCGCGCTCGTGCCCGCCGAGCCCTACTCGCTGCCGCTGGCGGTGCGCCGCGCGCCGCCGCCCGAGCCGCCGCTCGCCGAGGAGCCGGACTCGTTCGACCTGCTCGGCGGAGAGGCCGAGGAGCGCGCGGCGCCCCTGCTGGCGGCCGCCGAGCTCGAGCGGCACCCGTGCGCCGGCGCGCTCGGCGCGCTGCTGGCGCAGGCGGCGGCGCGCGCGCCCGGCGCCTGGCTGGACGCGCTGCTGCAGGCGCTGGCCGCGGCGCCGCTCAACGCGCGCTGGCTGCTGGCGCAGTGCGTGGTGAACGCGCGCGCGGAGCTGGCGGCGCACGCGGCGCGGCTGGCGCCGGCGCTGCTGGCGCTGGTGGCGAGCGCGGGTGGCGGCGCGTTGAACGCGCTGCACGTGCAGGCGCTGGCAGCGGCGGCGGGGTGGCGGCGCGCGGGCGGCGCGGCGTGGCGCGCGCCGGCGGCGGCGGAGTGCGCGCGCGCGCTGGCCCGCACGTGCCTGCGCGCGCGCGAGGGGGCGCTGCACGCCGCGCTGCTGGCCGAGCTCGCCGCCTTCCTCGAGGCCTTCCCCGAGAGCGAGCTGCTCGCCGACGACATCCAGCACCACCTGCACAGCGAAGGTCATTTTTTATCTTAAATTGAAATTTACAAAACAGTCAATTTAGTATATATAAACTTTAACATTTGTAGAACGTCAGCGGCAGGACATGTCGCAAAGTTCGCGTTTCGCTCCTAATAACCGATATGTCGGTGGGACCATGGGAGGCGGTGGGAGTACATCCATGAATAGTCTTAAATAACAATTTTCACCTTTAATCTCTTCGGCAAAACATTTAAGAAAATTAAGAATAACAGAGGCGCCAAATGAGATCCTTGCGGGACGCCAGATGGAACTCTTGTCGGCGAGGATTTGGACCCTTGCGCCACTACTATGCGATCGATTCAGAAGATATGAGTTCAACCACCTCAATAGCGAACCGTGGATTCCATATTGGACAAGTTTGGCGAACAATATCTGAAGATCAACGAAATCGAAAGCCTAACTGAAGCGGCGGGGTGTGTGTTGCAGATGTGGGAGCGGTGCGCGCGGCGCTGCGTGTGGCGGCGCGCGCGGGCTCGGCGGGCGCGCGCCTGCCCGCGCTGCTGCCCGCGCTGCTGCCGCACCTGCAGCGCCCGCACCGCCAGCCGCGCGCGCTGGTCAGTCGCCGCTACTCCGCTACGCGGCTTCCCTACCATTCCCTTGAAAAAAATCGCAAAAAACCTTATTGTTGTATGAGAGCCTTCATATTTTTTATTTTTTGTATTTATTGTTATAGCGGCAAGGAAAATACTTCATTTGAGAAAAAAAAATATCTCTAAAATAATACAATAACAAAAAAAAAAAAAAAAAACAATTTCTAATAGTAGATAAAAATTTTAAAGTTTTCGAGTGTCCGACCATTCCGAAGGTGTGCGGTTACATACTTTATACTATATTACTAGCTGACCGGGCAAACGTTGTTTTGCCTCACTTAGGGGTATAGTAGCCGATTCTCACACCTACTGAATACGTATATAAAATATAGAACAAAAACTATTAATACTATTAAATCGAAAACTAGAATTGTTAACGCCGGAGTTCCCCAGGGGAGCATTCTAGGTCCTCTATTGTTCCTAATATATATCAATGACCTCCCACAGAGCACTTCCCACAAAATAGTACTTTTTGCGGATGACAGTACGGTGCTCATTCATGCAAAAGATAGGTCAGTCGTGAAACGTGAAATTGAGGAGACTCTTCTAAATATTAAAGCGTGGATGTATAAAAACGAACTTGTTTTGAATTTAGATAAAACTAAAATTTTAAGTTTTCATTTTCCTCAAAAATCAATTACTCCTTTGGATGTCTATATTAACATTATAAAAATAGATGAAGTTAGAGAACATAAATTTCTTGGTCTGGTAGGCGATAGTCACTGTGAGTGGAAAGCTCACATAGATCAATTAAACGGCAAAATTAGTAGTTTTGTATTCGCTTTAAGGAAATTAAGACAGATATCTTCAGCTCAAACAGCATATCATGCTTTCGTTCATTCTAACCTGAGGTATGGCCTCATTTTTTGGGGCAACTCCATGGATCGAAAAAAGACCTTTATGTTTCAAAAACGGTGTATAAGAGCCATAGCAGGAATCAAAATGAGAGTAAGTTGTCCATATTTTATTAAGTATAGGATAATGACATTGTGCGCGCTTTACATCTACGAGTGTTGTATGTTTATAAAACAACATCCCGAATATTATGGCACAAATTTAATGTCAGTCTGAATGGGGAGAATTATTTGCAAAAAGAAAGTTAGAACGGCATATTATGTTAATAGGTGCTCGTATAATCCCATAAAAATATATAATCATCTACCCAATTCAATTAAACAAGAAAGCATAAATATATTTAAGAGGAAATTATCAATATTATTGACTGAAAATTGTTTTTATAAATTAAGAAAATTTTATACCTTTAAATTTACCTGACATGTTATTGTTTATTTGATGTAATTAACTTTTCTTTAATGATTCTAATGTATCACAATGTATAACGTACGAGTATGTGTTTTTAAGAACGCCCTAGTGGTAGGTTTCAGTTAGGACATTTAAATTAATTGTACAACATGAACACTCTGAAACCGCAATAAATTATTTGACTTTGACTTTAAAAATCGGTCAAGCCGTTTCGGAGGAGTACGGTAACTAACATTGTGATATGGAATTTTATATAGTAGATAGAAGGAAGTTATGTAATGTTAAATCCATTTTTAAATTTACAAAAAATCCTGTGTCCATCCTCGGTATCCTGTATAATTTGGGCGCGATTCGATGTTTTGAAGGAATATATGTATATAATGTGTACGGCAGACGTTGGAGGCGTGTCGCGCGCTGGGCGCGAGCGCGCGCGCTGCCCCCGCGGCGGAGGCGGCGCGCGCCTGGGAGCAGCTGGACGCGGCGGCGGAGCGCCAGCGCTCGCGGGACCCCGCGCTCTACCTCGCCATGCTCCACCACGCCGGCCGCGCGGCGCCGCACCTCGCGCCGTGAGTACCCCGCGCGCCGCGCCCGCTCCATGCGGGTCGGCGCGCGCTCACCGGGGGGTGTGTGCAGGCGCGTGGCGGAGCTGGCGGCGGCGCGCGGGCTGCGCGCGCGCTGCGTGCTGCTGCTGGCGGGCGCGGCGCGCGCGGCGGCCGCGCCCGAGGGCGCCGCGCTGGTCGCCGCGCTGCCGCCCGACCTGCGCCGGGACGTGCTCGACCTCTGCCCCCGACTACTCTTCGAAGGTACCGATACGGAGCTGGCCCGAGTTGGCTTTTTATGATAAAACAAATCTAGCGCCCGCATCAATCCGGCCGAGTATTAATTAATGTATCAATTTTCATGACGAACACCGCTCACGCCTAACGCAGACTAGCTGCATTCATAGCGTAAACATATTTATTTCTGGCATTGTAACAGTATTGTAGCGCGGCCCCGACCGTCCCTTGCAGACTTGTTTCCGGCGGAGGAGGGTCCTCCGGGCGCGAAGCGCGCGCGCCCCGGCGACGTGCTGGGCGCGCGCGGCTCGGAGCGCGCGCTGCACGCGGCGCTGGAGCGCCTGCAGCCCGCCGAGCGCGCGCTGCTCCTGCAGCCCCACCTGCACGCCGAGCCCGCCACCAGGTGCCGCCCGCTCCGCCGCCCCCGGCCCGGCTCGCGCCCCGATGCTTGATACGAGCCGTGACGGTGCAGGTTCGTGCAGTGCGTGTACGCGTGCGTGTACGCGCCGGCGACGCAGGGCGCGGGCGGCGCGGCCGGCGTGGCGCTGCTGGCGCGCCTCATGCTGGCCGAGCTGCGCGCGCGCCCGCGCTTCCTCGCCGCGCGCCTCCCGCGCGCCGCCGGCGAGGAGCCCGTGACGCTGGACGAGGCCGTCGAGACGCTGCTCGTCTTCGGAGAGGTAGGTCGCGGCGAGCGCGCGCCGGCGCCGGGCGGCCGCTGCAGCGAGCGCCGGCGCCGGGCGGCCGCTGCAGCGCGCGCCGGCGCCGGGCGGCCGCTGCAGCGAGCGCCGGCGCCGGGCGGCCGCTGCAGCGAGCGCGGGTTGCAGGCGTGCTGGCAGGCGGCGAGCGGGCTGGCACGCGAGTTGTGCGCGGCCAGCGGGGCGGGCGCGCGCGCCGAGCTGGGCGAGCTGGCGGCGGGCGTGCTGCGCGGCGCGCGCCACCCCGCCGAGCTGCGGCTCGCGGGCGACCTGGCGCCGCTGCTGGTGGACACGCGGGCGCTGCGCGCGGCGGCGGCCGCGGCGGGCGCGCGCTGGGCGCACTCCGAGGCGGCGGGCGAGCTCGCCATGCTGAGCGACGAGCTGCGCCTGCGCGCCGAGCCGCTCCCCGCACCGAGCGCGCCACCCGCCGAGCCGCTCCCCGCGCCGAGCGCGCCACCCGCCGAGCCCCCGCCCCGCGACACCGAGCCGCCCTTCTCGCTAAAAGGTAAACTTGTGCCGCCTGTATATACTATAACTGCTCACACACGCCGAGGCGAGACAAACAAGTTAACTGACGCATCGGAAATGCCCGGAAGGCAAAATCTTGAATTTACAGTTCTGTCGACTTAATATCGACAAAAATATCGGGAACATTTGCACGAGCCAGATTTAGAAATGCGAAAAAACACGAGTTCTAAAAAAATATTATTTTTATTGCTTGAACCTGTTTTTCATCAAATTTACATGCGAGTGTGATTGGCACCAAAGTAAGTACAAATATCCTCGTAGTCGTTCTGTGGACGGTCTTTAAGTTATAAAATAGCTATTGTTTTGCAATATTTTTACCGTTTATGATTTATAAAATAATAATTAAATAATGTTTTAAGTTCTTTAAGAAAAATACTACTGAGACTTTGAAAAAAACTCTAAGCATATATGGCAATAAGTTAAAAATCTTAAATGCAACAATACAACCTTCCCCAATCAAATGAAGTTCCAAGACAAATTGGCGACAGGGGCAGGCCTGTGTCACTCCGCGTGTAGGTGTTAAAAACATACCTACGGGCGGCGGCCACTGCGCAAAGGGCCAATCTATGTGGCTCTTTCAATACCACAGAATAATAACTAGTACTACGTATAACCATGTACAACGTATTATGAACCGTAGCATAGTGAATTAAGGCCCATATTCCTTTGAAAAGAAATTGGTAGGTAACGAAATCATCACGTGCTCGACTGGACCGCGAGCTAAATTAAATCATATTGTTTATCAGATTTTCTATTTATATATTTATATATTTCTTTGAAAACCATTGCGAAGTGAAGCTTCTGTACGAAGTAAAAGTTATTATTTTGTGACAGGGGGTCAGGAGATATGTGATTTATTCTCTACACATTTCAATTCGGTTTATCAGTTGGCCTCTAAATCGTATTTAAATTCATGTAATAGTAATAATTTCAAACTGATTAGTACAAATAATTCATCACTTTATAATATTAAATAATGTGAGGCTGAAGTATTAACAGCTTTAAAAGCGTTGAATGGTAATAAAGGAGCTGGTCCTGACCAACTGCCATCTATTGTCCTTAAAGAATGCGCAGAGGAAATAGCAAAACCTCTTACAAAATAATATTTAATGAATCACTTTCCTCTGGAGTTTTTCCTTCTAAGTGGAAAGTTGCACATATTACTCCTATACATAAGAAGGGTGACCTAATGCGAATTGATAACTACAGACCAGTATCAATTCTCTCAGGCGCTGGGAAGCTGCTTGAAGCTTTGATAGTTAGAAAGGTTTACTGGCACGTGTCGCAATTGTTGGATATCGATCAACAAGGTTTTAGACCTAAGAAATCAACATATACTAATCTTATAGGGTTTGTAAATGATATTTCTGAATCTCTTGATAAGGGAGGGGAAACTCATGCAATTTACACAGATTTTAGCAAGGCCTTTGACCTTGTTGATCACGATCTCTTACTAGCAAAATTGAATAGTCTAGGTAATACATGGTACGCTTTTACGCTGGTTCGAATCGTACTTAGAAAATAGAAGTCAGCTGGTGGTGGCAAGGGCATTTAAATCAGCTATAACGGAAGTACCTTGTGGCGTGCCACAGGGGTCTCATTGAGGCCCCTTTCTGTTTCTGATTTTTATAAATGATTTGCCTAGTTATTAAGTCTAAAGCAAAATTGTTTGCGGATGATCTGAAAATTTACAGACAAATTAAAAATCGCAATGACATTGACATTCTGCAAAACGATTTAGATAATGTTCACCAGTGGTGCATTTCTAACTGTATGTCATTAAACGTTTCAAAATGCTGCTTTATTAAATTTTGTTGCAAACGCAAACCATTTGACGCTTCTTATAGCATTGACGGCGTTCCCTTGCTACAGGTGTCTTCTATTCGCGACCATGAGCCTATGAGCATTTAGAAATGGTAGTAAAAAAAAGCAAGTAAAATGTGTGGCTTTATATCAAGGCAAGCTAAAGACTTTCGTAATAAAGATTTGTCAGTTATTCTTTTCAATTCTCTTGTCAGAAGCATATTGGAGTATTGCTCAGTGGTTTGGAACCCAGTCTATGCGGTACACTCTGATAGACTGAAAGAGTTCAGAAGCGTTTCATGTTCCATCTCAGTTTCATGCAGTTTAATGTAAAGATCTTCGCTCTAATGAATCTAGGTTGACGCATTACAAAGTTATGTCTCTTAAAAATCGCCGACAGCTTTCTGATCTCATAATAATGCTTTATAAGATTGTTAATGGTTTTGTTGACTGTCCCGAAATTATACAGAAAATAATATTTCAAGTCCCTTTGCCATGTAGCAGAATTGTATGGAAAAATACTTTTAATTTACCTGTCTCTCGTACAAATATGCAAGCCACTCCCCACTTTATCGAATGTATAGTACTTATGAGAAAGTAAGGATGGTTTTTGACATTTTTAAACTTGGTTCGCTTCCCTCAATTAAGTACAATGTAAAAAATGTCTTGTCTAATTTTAAATTAATATAGGTATAATATAGATTATAAGTTTCAAAGTAGATATAGTTTGAATATATTAGATTTAACTTCTTCATATTAGATGATAGCATAGTTTTGTAGTGCACGTAAAGTGAGTGTTTTTTTTTTGTAAGTTAGGTTCACTATAGGGGTAGTTCTATTGTACTTAAGATAAATATTTATAAGTTTGAAATTTAGATATATTAGATTATATTTAGATATAGTATTCTATGAACTAGGTACTCTGTTTGTGGATTTTTCATAATAAAAATATAATAATATAACTAAAAATCTGTTAACTCAAGATTTTGCCCATGTTGTAGACGGATAGAATGTTAGTTTCGTTAATATTTTCGTCAGTTTGAAACGGCGTAGTAAAGATGTGGATCTGGCGTCGCAGAGCTGGTGTCCGCGGGCGGGTCGCTGGCGGGCTGGGAGCGGCGCGCGCGCGGCGAGCGGGCCCGCGCGGTGCGCCGCCTGCCGCCGCTGTGGGCCGAGCCCGCCGACTTCCGGCGCCAGCTGGCGCGCCACCGGCCCGCCGCCGGCTCCTGGTGGGGCTGGAGCGTGCGCGTGCTGCGCGCCGAGCCCGGCGCCGCGCGCCGCGCGCTGGCGCAGCTCGCGCGCTGGCCCGCCACCGCGCCGCACCTGAGCGCGGCGTGCGAGGCGGTGCGCGCGGCGCGCGGCGCGGCGCCGGCCCGCTCGCCCGCGCCGCGCGACGCCGCGTGCCTGGCGGAGTGGGCGGCGCGCCTGCAGCTGCGCGCCGAGCGGGCGCCCGCGCCGCGCGAGGCCGCCATGGCGTGGTGCGCGGCGGCGCTGGCGCGCGGCATGGCGGCGCAGGCGCTGCAGTGCGTGCGCGCGCAGGCGCGGGCGGGCGTGGGCGCGCACGAGGCGGCGCGCTGGGCGGCGCTGAAGGCGCGCGCGCTGCTGGCGCTGGCGGTGGGCGCGGACACGGCGGCGCCGCACGCGGGCGCGCTGCGCGGCGCGCGCGTGCTGGCGGAGCGCGCGCTGGCGGCGGCGGCGCGGCCCGAGCGCGCGCGCGCCGCCAGTCTGCTCGTCGCGCTGCACTACCGCGCGCACAGTACGTTACTCTCATCTTGTTCACTGTTCAGAGAACTAAGTCATTAAATAGTAACTAACATTTTTATCTTTAATTAAATTCACAAAATTGAAAATTTAGTATAACTAACTTGAAATTGGTGAAGTCTGTGTTTTTATTTGTATATTTTTAGTTGAATGTATTAATTTTATTAAAGCTAATCATTATTTATTTATTATGAAAATCCAAAAACAGAGTAGTTCTTAAAATACATCAAAATTACAAACTTATACATATGTATCTAACGCACAGTAGAACTACCCCTCATCGTGAACCTAACTAACAAAAAAACACTATCGCATTCACGTGTACAAAACTACGCTATTACATTAATTTCTAAATATAAAGAAGAATAAAACCTAGTAACATTCAAACTATACCTACTTTGAAGCTTATAGTCTACATTACAAGAAACTTGGCTAAACCCTTAACTATAATTTTTTTCAGAACTTCTTTGTCCCTAGATGTCTTTCCTTCTAAGTGGAAATTGGCTTTTATTAACCCCATTCATAAAAAGGGAAATGTTGCTCACGTCGATAACTACAGGCCGATCTCAATTTTATCTGGCCTTGGAAAACTTCTAGAATCACTTGTAGTTAAAAAGATTCGGTGGCATGTTTCTCAATTTTTAAATGATAACCAACATGGTTTCTTACCCAAAAGATCAACGACAACTAACTTGGTATCTTATGTAACTGACTTGATTCAAGTTCTGGATAAAGGTGGTGAGATACACGCTATCTATACAGACTTCAGTAAGGCTTTCGATTTAGTTGATCATCAGATATTGTTCGCCAAACTTGCCAAATTGGGAATACACGGTTCGCTATTGAGGTGGTTGAACTCCTATCTTCTGAATCGATCGCAGTTAGTAGTGGCGAAGGGGTTCAAATCCTTGCCAACAAGGGTTCCATCTGGAGTCCCGCAAGGATCTCATCTAGGGCCTCTGTTATTCTTAATTTTCATAAATGATCTGCCGGAGAGATTAAAGGTGAGCGCTAAATTATTCGCTGATGACCTGAAACTCTACAAGGTTATAAAATGTAGTGAGGATGTGGCAGCCTTACAACAAGACATGGATTCACTGTGACACTCATCTAAATGCTTTTTCTTACGATTTTCCCAAAAATGCCAACCTTTTCAGCATCTTACACCATTTAAATATTCCCTTAGGAGAAGTATCTTCAATCCGTGACCTTGGTGTGATTATATATAATAAATCATGCTTTCACGAACATGTCGATAATATGGTAAAATCTTCATCTAAAATGGGTGGATTCATAATGAGACAAACTAAGGCTTTCAGGAATCCAATACTATCAATACAGCTTTACTATAGCTTAGTCCGAACCATCCTAGAATACTGTTGTGTCGTGTGGAGTCCAAGTTATAATATTCATTCCAAGCGTATCGAAGTGGTACAGAAGAGGTTTATGTACCATATCTCCTATATGGATAATTTGTTCCAAATGCTGCCTTCTTACAAATCACGTTTGGATCATTATGGAATTATGTCATTGGATAGGCGCAGGTTAATGATGGGTCTGATAATGTTATTTAAGACTATTCATGGATTAGTGTACTGCCCTGAAGTTGTCAGCACTAAGTGTGGCTCGCCCTAACAGCCATCTCATGAACAGAACAACCTTCACCTGCCTTCAGACAACACTCATATGATGAAGCATTCCCCTATTTCCAGAATGTGCGACACTTATAATAAGTGTAAAGATATTATAGATATTTTTGATTATGTGTCGTTGACCTCATTCAAAAGTAAACTATGTAAATTGTTATAAAAAGTAGTACTAATTTAATTGTAATTGTGTAGTTTTTTTTATTATTTTTTGTGTAACTTTTTCTTATAGTTAGGACATAAGGACATAAGGTTTTTATTGTAGTTAGGACATAAGGCACATTAATTTGTAAATGAAGCATGTTAGATTCACATCGTGAAGTAAGTTTACGCTCGTTAGTTTTTTTTTTTTTTTTGTTTTTATATATGTATATTTTAAGTTAGTTAAAGTAAATTTACTGTTTTGTGAATTTTCAGTAAAAAAAAATTACACTATACCTATATTAAAGGGGAAAAAAATGTAAGTAACAGACTAGAGTCTGTATAATATTGTAAGTAGTTTTAAGATATTCTATATATGTATATGGTCGTGTGTCGGTCAGTGGAGTGTTGCGTTACAGCGCTCACTGACGATATCGTGGCCGAGTGTGTGGCGACGGCGCAGAGGGCGCGCGAGTGCGAGCGAGACGGAACGCGCGCGCGGCGCCGAGCCGGCGAGAGTGAGCGGGACGGCATGCGTGCGCTGTGCGACACGGCCATACTGTACGTGTCGGACACATGGGAGACGCGGCCGGAGGACGCCGGCCTGGAGGCGAGCCTCGCGGCGCTGCGCGCGGGCGCCGGCCGCACGGGCGCCGCCGAGCTGCTGCGCCGCCCGCCCCGCTCCGCGCCGCCCGCCCCCCCCCTGGACGAGGTGCGCGCGGGCCTGCGGCTGCTGTGCGGCGCCCGGCATGCGGCCGCGCGCTCCGTGGCCGCGCTGTGCCCCGCGCTGCACGACCCGCGCGCTCTCCGCGCCCTGCGCCGCCTGCTGCGCCTCCGCGCGCCCGTCCTGGCGCTCGACGACGAGCTGGCCGTGCGAGCGGATAGCGTCGTGCTCGGCGTGCGGCTGGCGGGCGGCGCGCGCCGCCGCTACCTCGTGAGGCGCGGGGCGCGCGCCGCCGCCGCCGCCGCGCTCGCCGTCGTCCTGCGCCACCCGGCGCCGCTCGCGCTGGCGCTCGGCGCCGACTGCGAGCTGCTCGAGTGGCCGGAGGAGCGCGAGCTCGTGCGAGACCTCGTGCTCGAGGAGGCCGGGCGGGACGCGCCGGCCGCGCTGCGCCGCGCGTGGCTGCGCCGCTGCGCGGACCCGCCGCACTTCCTGCGCTCGCAGCGCCGCTGCTGCGTGTGGCTGGCGCGCGCGGTCATACTGTGCCGGCTGGGCGCGCTCGAGCCGCGCGGCTTGTCGGCGGCGCCGGCGACGGGCGCGCTGCGCGCCGAGGAGTGGGGCGCGGCGGGCGCGGCGGGCGCGAGCGAGGCGGCGCCGGCGCGGCTGGCGCGGGAGCTGGCGGGCGTGGTGCCGGCCGGCTGGCTGCGCGCGGAGCTGGAGCGGGCGCTGTGGGAGCTGCGCGCGGCGCGGCGCCGGGTGATGGCGCGCGCGGCGCCGGTGCTGGCGCCGGCCGAGCTGGCGGCGCTGGCCGCGCTGACGGCGAGCACGCCGAGCGCGGCCGGCGCGCGGCCCGCGCTGCACGCGCAGGTGTCGGAGCTGCTGGGCCCCGCGCCGTAGTCCTGCCCGGGACCGCTACCCGCTATTAGTGACACATATAATAAAGCCTCGCCAGTTAATGCTCTCTTTTATATTTGTTTCCTCTACCGAAAATGTCATCATAATTAACGCAGGTCCCTTCTGGAGTCCCTCAAGGTTCTCATCTCGGTCCCTTGCAGTTTTTAGTGTTTATAAACGACTTACCTTCAATAGTTAGATTGTTCGCTGCGACCTCAAGCTATACAGACATCGGGAGTCAACAAGATGATGACCGTCAATCCGATATCGATCGAGTTAGCTTGTGGTGTGATAACAACAAGATGCGACTAAACGCTGCCGAATGTTTTTTCGTCAAGTTTACTCTAAAACGTAAGTCTTTTCCCGCAAATTATAACATTAAAAAGATACATTTGCAGGAAGTACATTCCATACGAGATTTGGGTGTTATAGTAGACTCGCTTACACTTCAGGGAGCACATTGTGGGCATCACAAGTAAGGCTAGTAGTATAAGCTTTAGGGGAAGAGCATCACATTAAAAAAAAAAACAATTAAAAATTCCTGAGAAATGGCGGTAGATAAAAACATTATTGTTGGTTTATTACATTCAACAGTCCGCAGCTAGCAGCGAGACCAGAACCGGATGTAAGCCTAGGTTCCCCCACTATATGGTTAGTTGGGTTTACTATTCTTGTCACTCCACACATCCATCTCAACATTCGCATCTCTGCCGCATGCACTCCTCTTTCATATCCTACCTTGGTCGCCCAACACTCTGATCCATACAGTACGACAGGTCTAATTATCGTCTTGTAGATTTTTCGATCGCATGTTGTTCCTGAGACCTGTCGCCATTTCATCCACCCAGCGTTTATTCGGCTCGCTACGTCATGGTCAATATCGCCGTCGTTTTGGAGGATAGAACCGAGATACTTGAAGGCGGTGCAGAATGTAATATAGTAATACTGACATATAAAATGTGTCCATATACCTTGACATATAATCTGATAATATTATCAATAAATGGTTCATCTTGATGCCACTAAGGGCCTGGCCACAGCTTGTAGCGGTGCGGGGCGAGGTGCGGTGTGAGGCGCGGCGGGCGGCGCGGATTGCTGTGGTATGCCACAGCTCGACCAGTTGCGACCGCGGCGGCGTTAGCAGTGAACGTATTTAGAACAGCAACATTAAATAAAATGTCCCTTTCAAAAGTGGCACGGTATTGCCTAGAATCAAGTGCGTTTTTAGCACAAGATATTATTCAGTCTAGAATAGGAGCGCACCCAGTTAACCAAAAAAGAAGAGAACTTGGCGAATTTCACACTCTTTATTACGAATACAGGAACTATCCCGATATTTTTTTTGAATATACGAGGACAAGCGTAGAAACTTTTGATTATATACTCAGCCACATACATGAAGACTTAAAAGCTAAAGTTAATTTTAAGAAAATTGAAGAACTTCGCTTATTAATCGTTCTGTATCCATTATTATAAACGGTCAACGCGCGTTAAAAACAAAAGTATTTGTTTTGGTCGCGCGTTGGCTAGTCCGTCCACTTGATGCCGCCGCGCGCGCCGCTTTGAGCTGTGGCCGCCTCGATACTCTCTAGTACATTTGTTTCGTTCGCACACCGCGCCGCCCGCCGCCGCCGCGCACCGCGCTCCTCAACCCGCGCCGCTAGCCGCGCCGCAGATCGCGCCGCCGCTAGCTGTGCCATACTTCGTACGTTGTCTAGCGTTTGTTTTCGCCGCTCACCGCTAGCCGCGCCTCTCGCCGCGCCGCAATAGTGGCTGTGGCCAGGGGGTAAGACTTACAGCTGGAACTTACAATTTTATTTGTCGTCAGGTCGACAATAAGCAAACTTACTCAACTGAGAAGCTAGTACGGTTTACTCTACCACTCCTTCCAGGTACGAGTATGTGTGGAATGGACGCCTTTTTGTACCGCCTATACACTTACGATCTGGAACAGGTAGTCCTGCCGTTCTGTCAAATTTTGCTAAATGCTGACGACATAGTAGTACTATATTCTGCTGGTAAATCCTTAGTCGACTCTATAAGTCAGCTGAACATTGGTCTAAAATACCTTACAGAATGGCTTTTACCACTCGGTCCTACGCTATCAGCTTTTAAAGGTAAAGTTGTTTTGTTTCCGAATAAAGAATCGTCCTTTCTGTTAATGTAAAGGTTGACGATGAAGTGATCCCAGAGGATAACAAAGTTAAGTATTGGGGCGTATGGCTCGACCGGAAACTGACTGGCGTTCCTCATATTGAGTTAGTCAGAAATGTGAAAGAAATTTAAATATCCTCTGATCTCTTTCTGGTGTGCGGTGGGGGTCTCGCCCGTCCACCCAGAAACTTATGTTTAATGCCATAGTTTGTAGCCATATGGATTACGGTTCCTTCCTCTTGGATTCTGGTAACAAAGCTGCCCTTACTGGTCTAAATTCAGGCAAAGGCGCTAAGAATTATTCTGGGAGCAATGAAGTTATCACCTGTCAACGCTATGCAAGTAGAGTGCACTGAACCGCCACTCTCTCACTCAAAAGACAATACCTATCTGACAGATTCCTCGCTAAGCTGGCCCAACAGGATTGTCACCCCTTACTTCGCAACTTATATCATCCTGGTCGATTGTCTGTTGATTGTGTCCCATACCTACTTCGCAACTTTCTGCTTATCTCTCGTTTTCCCCACCCACTTTTCCAAACTTCCATTATGCCCCTATATTGAAGCTCTAACTTTTCATCCCGATAACATCATACTGGAGTGAAAGAACACCCTTAGAAGCTAACAAAGTTTTTTGTAGTAAAGTTCAATCCGACTATCAAAATTGGCTAAAAATATTCACAGATGCTTCTAAGTCTCCCTTTAGTCCAGTTGGTGCTGCAGTTTGGATCCCCTCTTCAAGAATAGTTCCGAGTCTATAAATGTCCTTCTGTTACTTCGGTTTTTACAGGAGAAGCAATCGCCATACTTGAAGCTATTTCATTTATTATATCCCTCAACCTCATTAATTCAGTTATCTTCATACTCTAAAAGTTGCCTCCAAGCTATTCTTTCTAATCCCTTTCGTTCTAAACCCAAGCTCCCTTTAATTTTTTAAATCAGATAATGCCTTCTAGAATGTCCCAACGAGACATTGGCGTGGTTCTTGTCCCCGGTCATTCGGGTATCTTAGGTAATGAGCATGCTGACACGCCAAGACCGCATCCCAGGTCGGCTCTCAGACCCATCCCCATAAATACTCCCACGATATGTGCACATTCTAAAACCAATGCTCTTTAGTCTGCTGCTCCCAGAAATGGCAACTTTCTAAGACCGAGAAGGGCAAGTTCTTTGGTAAAATTCAACCGGAAATCCCACACAATCCCTGGTTTAACAAATTAGCAGATAAATCAACCACTTCTACGATTCAGTACGATCTGTCGCCTCCGCCTTACTTTCTACCTACTCCCGTCTTCCTGGCCAAACTAAGGATAAGGAACCATTCTATGTGTGAACATGAAGGAAATGTGGACTTATAAAAAATATATTGTTTGATTGCCTTTTGCAGCTTATTATACGACGTAATCCTCCCTATATTTCCTCGTCATTTGTACATTCTCCGTTTGTATATATTCTATACAAATATATTAGGAAAAATAATATAAAACTATTAGTACTAGCTGACCCGGAAAACGTTGTTTTGCCTTATAAATATTTTTTATTCTAGTTTCTAGACAAAATCAGTGCCAGCAAAGAAAGATAATGTTAATAGTGTTTTATTTAACAAACATTAATTTGTTCTTCTCATATGGCACCGACTCCAAGAATACAGGATAAATAAAAACTGACGGGATAAAGTTACAACACACAACGACACTCGTCACACTGCTTGCGCCGAGCACTAGCTTGCTCAGTGCGCCTGACGGGATAGTGATACAACACACAACGACACAGCACTCGTCACACTGCTTGCGCCGAGCACTAGCTTGCTCAGTGCGCCTGACGGGATAGTGATACAACACACAACGACACAGCACTCGTCACACTGCTTGCGCCGAGCACTAGCTTGCTCAGTGCGCCTGACGGGATAGTGATACAACACACAACGACACAGCACTCGTCACACTGCTTGCGCCGAGCACTAGCTTGCTCAGTGCGCCTGACGGGATAGTGATACAACATACAACGACACAGCACTCGTCACACTGCTTGCGCCGAGCACTAGCTTGCTCAGTGCGCCTGACGGGATAGTGATACAACACACAACGACACAGCACTCGTCACACTGCTTGCGCCGAGCACTAGCTTGCTCAGTGCGCCTGACGGGATAGTGATACAACACACAACGACACAGCACTCGTCACACTGCTTGCGCCGAGCACTAGCTTGCTCAGTGCGCCTGACGGGATAGTGATACAACACACAACGACACAGCACTCGTCACACTGCTTGCGCCGAGCACTAGCTTGCTCAGTGCGCCTGACGGGATAGTGATACAACACACAACGACACAGCACTCGTCACACTGCTTGCGCCGAGCACTAGCTTGCTCAGTGCGCCTGACGGGATAGTGATACAACACACAACGACACAGCACTCGTCACACTGCTTGCGCCGAGCACTAGCTTGCTCAGTGCGCCTGACGGGATAGTGATACAACACACAACGACACAGCACTCGTCACACTGCTTGCGCCGAGCACTAGCTTGCTCAGTGCGCCTGACGGGATAGTGATACAACATACAACGACACAGCACTCGTCACACTGCTTGCGCCGAGCACTAGCTTGCTCAGTGCGCCTGACGGGATAGTGATACAACACACAACGACACAGCACTCGTCACACTGCTTGCGCCGAGCACTAGCTTGCTCAGTGCGCCTGACGGGATAGTGATACAACACACAACGACACAGCACTCGTCACACTGCTTGCGCCGAGCACTAGCTTGCTCAGTGCGCCTGACGGGATAGTGATACAACACACAACGACACAGCACTCGTCACACTGCTTGCGCCGAGCACTAGCTTGCTCAGTGCGCCTGACGGGATAGTGATACAACACACAACGACACAGCACTCGTCACACTGCTTGCGCCGAGCACTAGCTTGCTCAGTGCGCCTGACGGGATAGTGATACAACACACAACGACACAGCACTCGTCACACTGCTTGCGCCGAGCACTAGCTTGCTCAGTGCGCCTGACGGGATAGTGATACAACACACAACGACACAGCACTCGTCACACTGCTTGCGCCGAGCACTAGCTTGCTCAGTGCGCCTGACGGGATAGTGACACAACACACAACGACACAGCACTCGTCACACTGCTTGCGCCGAGCACTAGCTTGCTCAGTGCGCCTGACGGGATAAAGATACAACACACAACGACACAGCACTCGTCACACTGCTTGCGCCGAGCACTAGCTTGCTCAGTGCGCCTGACGGGATAAAGATACAACACACAACGACACAGCACTCGTCACACTGCTTGCGCCGAGCACTAGCTTGCTCAGTGCGCCTGACGGGATAAAGATACAACACACAACGACACAGCACTCGTCACACTGCTTGCGCCGAGCACTAGCTTGCTCAGTGCGCCTGACGGGATAGTGATACAACACACAACGACACAGCACTCGTCACACTGCTTGCGCCGAGCACTAGCTTGCTCAGTGCGCCTGACGGGATAGTGATACAACACACAACGACACAGCACTCGTCACACTGCTTGCGCCGAGCACTAGCTTGCTCAGTGCGCCTGACGGGATAGTGATACAACACACAACGACACAGCACTCGTCACACTGCTTGCGCCGAGCACTAGCTTGCTCAGTGCGCCTGACGGGATAGTGATACAACACACAACGACACAGCACTCGTCACACTGCTTGCGCCGAGCACTAGCTTGCTCAGTGCGCCTGACGGGATAGTGATACAACATACAACGACACAGCACTCGTCACACTGCTTGCGCCGAGCACTAGCTTGCTCAGTGCGCCTGACGGGATAGTGATACAACACACAACGACACAGCACTCGTCACACTGCTTGCGCCGAGCACTAGCTTGCTCAGTGCGCCTGACGGGATAGTGATACAACACACAACGACACAGCACTCGTCACACTGCTTGCGCCGAGCACTAGCTTGCTCAGTGCGCCTGACGGGATAGTGATACAACACACAACGACACAGCACTCGTCACACTGCTTGCGCCGAGCACTAGCTTGCTCAGTGCGCCTGACGGGATAGTGATACAACACACAACGACACAGCACTCGTCACACTGCTTGCGCCGAGCACTAGCTTGCTCAGTGCGCCTGACGGGATAGTGATACAACACACAACGACACAGCACTCGTCACACTGCTTGCGCCGAGCACTAGCTTGCTCAGTGCGCCTGACGGGATAGTGATACAACACACAACGACACAGCACTCGTCACACTGCTTGCGCCGAGCACTAGCTTGCTCAGTGCGCCTGACGGGATAGTGATACAACACACAACGACACAGCACTCGTCACACTGCTTGCGCCGAGCACTAGCTTGCTCAGTGCGCCTGACGGGATAGTGATACAACACACAACGACACAGCACTCGTCACACTGCTTGCGCCGAGCACTAGCTTGCTCAGTGCGCCTGACGGGATAGTGATACAACACACAACGACACAGCACTCGTCACACTGCTTGCGCCGAGCACTAGCTTGCTCAGTGCGCCTGACGGGATAGTGATACAACACACAACGACACAGCACTCGTCACACTGCTTGCGCCGAGCACTAGCTTGCTCAGTGCGCCTGACGGGATAGTGACACAACACACAACGACACAGCACTCGTCACACTGCTTGCGCCGAGCACTAGCTTGCTCAGTGCGCCTGACGGGATAGTGATACAACACACAACGACACAGCACTCGTCACACTGCTTGCGCCGAGCACTAGCTTGCTCAGTGCGCCTGACGGGATAGTGATACAACACACAACGACACAGCACTCGTCACACTGCTTGCGCCGAGCACTAGCTTGCTCAGTGCGCCTGACAGGTAACACGACAACAATCAACAGTTGATAATATTATTATTACAATGTATAGTGATCCCGGTCACTATACACGTTGCAAGTAGTGAGTATGTCAATTACTGAGAGCATAAAACTAAAACTAAATACCGGATCATTAAATCTGTCATATAAAAAAAAGATGATAGATTGAGGTAAAATCTCTACTAGTCACACAGGAAAGTTAAAAAATGGTTGCCTGTAAAGTCGGTTTTACGGGCGAAGATTTTACGTGACAACGTCTGCCGCATGCTGCGCGCGCGGCAGACCGATCATAGTTGAGTGGGAGAGAGACGCAAGGCATTCGGCGGGCCTCTCTCTCGTTCGGTGACTCATCGTAACGTTACCGGGCGTTACACTTTTTCATAAGTGACTCCCAGCCGCAACCTAATTTAAGACGTTGTCACGTCAAAAACTATAATTTAATAATGTTATGTTTATTAAATTATTCTGATAACTCATTAATTGTCTCTGTTAGTAAGTATGTCTGCAAGTTATTCTCGAGAGACTTGATATCTTGTAATTTGCTATTAATGTTTAAACTAAAATACAATTTCTTTTCTTCATAAAGAGCCCTATTTTTATGTAACTGTAATTTATTTATTTATTTTATCTATACCTTTATTTCAAGCAACTATGGCCCATAACATAGAATACATACCATTAAAATAATAATCATAAATAAACTAATACATACCATCATCTACAAACTAGGCTTCTGGACGTCGAGTCCGACATACCCCGCTCGCCTCCCCCAGGCTTGTAGCGGGAGATGCGTAAATGCATTTCCTCACAAAAAAAAAAAAAAGGCTTATTAACTATACACACGAAGAGGCGGCGTCGTGACGTGATCTCTCGAGACAATGCGTCGGTACCCGCACGACAAAAGACTTGAAGTTGGTTTCATGACGAGGCTCCAACCGACCCTCAAATTCCAAGAGGTCTTCACTTGCAAATACTCCAAAACCTCCTCTACCTTCGTGGAGTGATGCAGCCGGGACACATATAAAATAAAGCGTTGTAGGTACGAGTATAGCAGGACGCAACAGCATGTTTGGCCCAGCCGGCCCGGAGCCACACTGACTGTTCTGAGGCTTCATCGTCTTCTCCACCTTGATGAATCCATCCTCGTCCTTAAGCCGCTGCTCCTTGTTGGAGACTGAGCGGCTCTGTTTGTTGTCAAGTGCGAGTTGAGCTCACGCGTTAATAATAAATAACGGTAACAGATACATAGATGCTTCATATATTTTGATCTATATTTTGAGCAAATTAAACTCGAAACTACCACATTATTTGTGTTGTTTTTATTTTTGGTGTTTGTGGTTATATCGACTAATATAATGTATTATTTTATTAGTCTGGAAATCTATTATTTCTTTAGTATTATTTCTTGACTTTTATTTTACATAGTTATAATAACAAAGTGGTATATGGGTGATGTCTTTATTTATGAATTCAACATAATTATAATAAGTCTTAAGGACCCGATGGTACTCTTCGGGTATGAACCCTAGAGAGACAGGAAATTAAAAATTAGTGAGATAGTTTGATCGTGACGAGATGGTGCCTCCCGACGACGCCCCGCGACGCGCCAATACTTATACACTATCCCAGCAGGCGCTCTTGCTATATATTGACATGGCACCTTAAAAAGATGTACCTAAGACACAAATGAGATGCATTCATATAATTTCCGAAATTATATGAATGCATCTCATTTGTATTTCAGGTACATCTTTTTAATGTGCTATGCGGTAAAAAAAAAGTAAAAGCCCTATGCATCTACTGTCTGTCTGTCTGTTTGGCTGTATAATTAAGTACTTAACACAAATATTAAGAGGGGCATCGAACAAAACATTGCACTTTCCGCACATTATTTTTATAATGAATATATAACTAAGATGAGTTAGTTGTAAAATTACACTATCATTTTAAGTTTAACTGAAAACACATATATTTTCTTTTGTAACGAGCAGGCGCTCCGGTTGCACAACAACACATCTGTGTCGCCCAAAGATGAGAAGGCGCCCCATACAATTTTGATTACTAAAAATAAAATAATTAATAAACTGTTGATTCAGTGCGCCTGATGGAAAATTAATCACCGAACTGACGCTCACGCCAGACCGAACTGCCACTTCGATCGCTGTATGCGCGACCGTGCGTGTGTTTACCGATGAATACTTTTCAATCAGGCGTAATGACTTAAACATTCGCACGGTACAGCCAATCAATATGCTTACCAATGTTCAATTTAAAATTGTTAATCTTCATCAAATTGAATGCTGTGAAGCATGGATCGCACTCGTGCTCGCGCTCATGCTAATCTTGATGTGTATGATAATGATTTATTGTTTCATACAACTATTATTTTGTGACGAGACGAGACGAGACGAGACGAGACGAGACGAGACGAGACGAGACGAGACGAGACGAGACGAGACGAGACGAGACGAGACGAGACGAGACGAGACGAGACGAGACGAGACGAGACGAGACGAGACGAGACGAGACGAGACGAGACGAGACGAGACGAGACGAGACGAGACGAGACGAGACGAGACGAGACGAGACGAGACGACCACGCCACGGTTAGGTTAGGTTAGGTTAGGTTAGGTTAGGTTAGGTTAGGTTAGGTTAGGTTAGGTTAGGTTAGGTTAGGTTAGGTTAGGTTAGGTTAGGTTAGGTTAGGTTAGGTTAGGTTAGGTTAGGTTAGGTTAGGTTAGGTTAGGTTAGGTTAGGTTAGGTTAGGTTAGGTTAGGTTAGGTTAGGTTAGGTTAGGTTAGGTTAGGTTAGGTTAGGTTAGGTTAGGTTAGGTTAGGTTAGGTTAGGTTAGGTTAGGTTAGGTTAGGTTAGGTTAGGTTAGGTTAGGTTAGGTTAGGTTAGGTTAGGTTAGGTTAGGTTAGGTTAGGTTAGGTTAGGTTAGGTTAGGTTAGGTTAGGTTAGGTTAGGTTAGGTTAGGTTAGGTTAGGTTAGGTTAGGTTAGGTTAGGTTAGGTTAGGTTAGGTTAGGTTAGGTTAGGTTAGGTTAGGTTAGGTTAGGTTAGGTTAGGTTAGGTTAGGTTAGGTTAGGTTAGGTTAGGTTAGGTTAGGTTAGGTTAGGTTAGGTTAGGTTAGGTTAGGTTAGGTTAGGTTAGGTTAGGTTAGGTTAGGTTAGGTTAGGTTAGGTTAGGTTAGGTTAGGTTAGGTTAGGTTAGGTTAGGTTAGGTTAGGTTAGGTTAGGTTAGGTTAGGTTAGGTTAGGTTAGGTTAGGTTAGGTTAGGTTAGGTTAGGTTAGGTTAGGTTAGGTTAGGTTAGGTTAGGTTAGGTTAGGTTAGGTTAGGTTAGGTTAGGTTAGGTTTAGGTTAGGTTAGGTTAGGTTAGGTTAGGTTAGGTTA